>CM062222.1:25790006-26996267 GCA_031216235.1 Syzygium jambos
TTAATATTTTGCACAACTGAATTAAGAATGTGCGTACTGTTTATCCTACAAGTTATGCATAAGAAAGACTCCAGATTTTCATTTGGTCTGTATTGGATGCATCATGTGTCAAGTGACACGCGGATCAAACACAACGCGATGCACAGTGTATGAACCGAAAAATAAATGCTCAAGAACTAGAAAGGAAGATTTGGGCTCTGTTCGTTTGCGGAAAAATATTTTTCCGAAAAACATTTTCCACATTTTCCGGTGTTCCTTCATTGTTTTGAGAAAAATGATTTCCTCTTTTTACAAAGAGGAAATCATTCTCCCCCAAAGTGAAGGCAGAATTGCCTATGGGAGGGAAAATATTTTCCATGGGAGAGGAAGTTGATCGCCGGTCACCGCCGTCGGCCGCCGGTCGCCGCCGCCGCAGGCCGCTGGCCACCCCGCCGGCCGCCGCCGCCCGCCGGTCGCCCGCCGCCCGCCGCCGTCGGTCGCTGCCGCCGCCGTCCGTCGCCGCCGCGGCCGCTGTCGCCCCGGCTGCCGGTTGCCACCGCAGGTCACCGGATGTCGCTGGATCGGTGGTCGCCGAACACTAGAAAATATTTTCCGAAACTTTTTCAGATTTTAGCCGAACACCAGAAAATTATGTTCCAAGAAAACATTTTTCAAGAAAATGACTTCTGGGAAAATATTTTCCAAAAGGAGAATATTTTCTGGCAAACGAATGGAGCTCGGAATGCAATCAAAATTCCTTTTTGATAATTTTTGGTCTAAGAGATCATTTATCATCTGATCATCAAACCATTATAAGGATTAATTTAGTTCATTGAAAGTCCAGGCAAAAAGAGTACATCTGTACATATATTTGTTCTTCTGAAGCCTGTTTGCTTACACTCGAGCAAAAGAAAAAAAAAGTACTTTTGTTTGTTGTCTGTCAAAATTTAACAATTTTCAGAAAATTATGAAAAAAATTGCAAGTAAAACTACATATCATCAGTTGAATGCTGTAAAAATGTTAGGGTATCTGAATTTATAAATCGATGATCATAAAATTTTAAGTTAAATGAAAAGTAAAAAGTAAAAAGCAATTCGGATAGGAATATCCATTCCTAAAGCGGTTGACTGTATTTTCTTTTGCCACCCTTGTAATTTTCTTTTTGTGTTTTTGCTACACCTTCTATTTTTTCTTTCTTTTTCATTTATGACGGGTTCATCTTGATCTTCACTATCGATGAAAGTGGCACTCTTCTCGCATCGTGAGATGTTTCTTGTTTTATCATCGTAGATTCTTGATTTTACTAATGGTAATTACAAAAGAAAAATCTGAAAAAGGGATTTCATTGTATTTTCTTGCATATTTTAAAGTTTTTTACCTTAAACCTTTAGTTACGTATTATTTTTTCAGAAACTAAAATCTGATATTTAAAATAATGAAAAATTTAATTTTCCGGCAAAAGAACATTTTCCTTATTTTGGGTTTTATTGATTTTTATTGGATTTTCAATGCCGACTCTTCGGGATCGAAGAAAGAATATATAGAAAGTGATTCGCGGACAAGGAAAAAGTTTCGTCGGGACACATGTGAACCCAAATGATGGACCAGGGCATCAAGTTCCTTCGAAGACAATCGCGAATGCACTAAAGTAAATTTGGAAGAATTTATTAATTTATTAAGTTTTATTGGGTTTTTGACGTTGATGTTTTCGGGGATTAAAGAAAGAAAAGACAAGATTGATTTGCAGGAAATAAAAAAGTTTTGATTGGGATATTAATGGTACCCGATTCACATAATTTTTGTGTAATAATTTGATTTTTTTAGTTTGAACAATTTATAGATTATTTGACTATCCGATTAATTTCGTTTTTTTCTTTTCATTAGCCTCCACATTCTAGTAAAGTTCTCGATAGTTGAATCTCCACAAATTCTCAAACGGCGCTTTTAAGTTTTGTCTGTCTCTGTCTTTCATATATTAGCTTTTCAAAACATTCTCAAAATATATTTAAAAAAAGAATAGGAAAAAGCTGGAGGAGATGTGTCCCAAGAGTATTTAGTAGGGTTGTGCGGGTTCCATCGCAGGTAGGATATTTGCCCTACCTTGAAACGTACCTTGAAACATACCTATAAGTAATGGTCATAAGTTTTTGAACTCTGAACCTATCCAATAGGCTCTTGGAACCGTTTGGAAAGTTGAAACCTCTCGCTTCTATATGTTCTGGGGCATCCTGTACTACCTTGTACTTTTTCAAAATTGTGTTATTGAGCACAAATTGTTTCGATCCTAGTTATTAACACATTGAATATTCAACATGAATCACATGTTCATGTCTAATATAACAAAATCCTAAAAGGTTAATAACATCAGAAAGTTAACATAAATTGAAAAAAGTAAATTAGCTTCCACCATTTAGTTAAATCCATGAGTTGGGATGAAAACCTATCGCTGTCTATTGAGAACATAAACTAACATTTATCATCTATAGACCTAGCCAAGCTCGTCATGTGCATTCATAGGTGCACGCGTGCACACTTAGAGAGAGAGAGAGAGAGAGAGAGAGAGAGAGAGAGAGTTGAACAATGGTTTTTCAAATGAGGTGGGAAGCAGCTAGAGCTTTTGCACATCTAAATGTGAAAATTTTCTTAAGGACCAAAAGAAAATCATGAATAATAAATTACACATAAATTTACTTAAAATATGTTATACAGGGTACCTTGTAAAAGGTATAGGGTATAGGCCACCGTAACTCGGGAATCTACCTTATACTCACCTGTTTCGAATTTAAGAAATTGTAACTTACCCTACAAGTTTAAGACTCATTTCAGAACCTACTTGATTAATCTATTCTGCAGGGTCCGCAGGATGCACGGGTTCTCCTAAACACCCTACTATTTAGGGTTGAAAGAATCTCTCCCTAATTTTGAGTCCCGACTTCATGAACTAAGGCTTTTTTTTTCTTTTTTAATTTTACAAATTTTATTAGTGGTAAGCTTTGTGAAAGATGGTAGAAAAGACTTGTCACACAATGAGAGGGCCACACGTCAATTTCTCAATGGCCTTCTACTATGTTCACGAAAATATTTTTACAGTAATAGATTAGATGACTGTATGTGCAATTGCTTTCGGGTTGGATTTTCAAAAATTTAAGTAAAAAAGGTTTCACGACTCCAAAATAATTCCTATAATCCTTTCACACTGCACAAGCTGCATCTTTCTTAAATCTTATTCACATAGGAAAGAATGCATTCAATAGCATGTTTGCTATACCCTTTCAGACATATCATCTTTAAATGTCAAATTTGACTGTTTGTTAATGAAGGAAGAAGGGTCATAATTTCTCCTGGTAGATTTTTCACTAGTTGGAAAATGAACATCGGAGACAACTAAACATGTGCCGTAACTTGTGTACAGTATAGTTAAGTGTACTGACCAGCAAATTAAAGTAGTTAATCACTTGCCAAAACATCCAAAGCGCGGAGAGCGTACAAACCTTTTACCCTAAAGATAATATGGGTTAGTACGCAGAATAAGCAAATGCAAGCTAACTGAAGTGACAGGAAAGAAAGAGGTACAATGCAATGCAAGACTAGCGTCACCACACCTGAATTTGAGGGCTGATGAATCCCAGGAGTTATTATTCAGAGGACGCCAGCTCCGACATTGGAAAAATTGGAGAGACTGTAGTACAGAAAAGCAACAGAGAGATTTGTCCTAAGAATCACTGTTAAGGAACGACTCCAATTGTAGACTTCGGATCATCTATAGGCATCATATTATGATGTAGAATGTAAAAACTCTTCAAGGTAGTGAGAAGAAACATTGGCTGCGTTTGGTTCAACTTTGGGGAAATGCATTTGGGGGAATGCAAATACCTTTGAGCCAAATGGGTTTTTCAAAATGCGAGTGCTGTTTGGTAAGTATTTTTTAAAATCAACTTGTGCTAAAAGTACTTTTGCATTTTTTTTTTTTAAAAAAGGGCTCCGGTGGAGCTGGGGTCGCCGGCCACCGCCGCCGGCCAGATCTGGTCGCCGGCGACCACCGCCTGGGGTCGCGCGACCCCGGCGACCGCCGCCTGGGGTCGCGCGGACCCCGGCGCGTCGCCTGGGTCGCGCGACCCAGGCGAGCGTCGCCTGGGGTCGCGCGACCCCAGGCGGCGGTCGCCGGGGCCGCGCGACCCCAGGCGACGCGTCGCCTGGGTCGCGCGACCCCGGCGACGCCCGGGGTCCGGCGACCCCAGGCGGCGGTCGCCGGGGCCGGGCGACCCCCAGGCCGCGGTCGCCGGACGTCGGCCGACCCTCAGGCGGCAGTGGCCGGACCCCTCAGGCCGCGGTCGCCGGCCTCCAGTTGGTTCGTCGGGGAAGATGAACAGTGCCAAACGAGGGCAAAACCGGAAAATCAAAAAATAGATGAGGGTAGTTTCGGAATAAAATTTTTTTACTTACCGGGTACTGTTGCTTACCGAAAATGCTGAAAGCCCAAGGCAACCTAGGACCTGCCTTGGGCTTTCAGCCTTCACAAAGCCAACTTTGGCTCAATGGGGTTTCAAAAAAAATTTGCCAAACACCAAATTTTAGCCCAAAGGGCTTTAGGTGCTCAAAGTGGCTTTGCAAAGCCAATCCCAAACGCAGTCATTATCTTGTCTCTCCAACGAGCATAATTGTTTCCATCAAAACGGTCCAATTTCACCACGTCTTGATCAATGACTTTGATTGACTTTGACTCCATGATTGCAAAAATAATTCCTTAAAACTGTTGGGAAAAAATGGATTGGGAGAAAAAAGGAGTTAGACTTTGAGGTGTGAATACAGTGTCTTTAAGAAATTATTCGACTCATAACATTATTAATGGCTACCGGCAAAAATCCCTCTGGATATTACAAAGTCTCAAACGAGAATACGATATATCAATCCTGGTAATTCTCCAAAAAATCTCAAAAATGAAACAATTGAAAACAATGGCTGCAATTTTTTTTTAGAAAGGAAAATCAAGAAAATATCGACACAAAAATGACGAATTCAAAACAGTGTGTTTGAACAGATACAACCTTTCAATTTGAAAGGTTGCATTTACAATAAAGAAACCCTCTTTTCCTAAACAGATAATGTTTGAAAAGGTAAAGTGTAAATTCAGATTAAAAAATAACCTGTTTTTAGAGTTTTTGTCGAATTTTCATTTATTTATTCCGAATTTTATAACTTCTGAAAAGATACAATATTTCAAAAGTTGTAAGACACCAAATAATCATTAGGCAGAAATTATAAATTCGAAATAACGAAAAATTAAAAAAATAACCGCGGTTGAGTTATTACTATAGCACACGTGTTTCTTTCCAACAATAGGCTACCATGTCATATAAATAGACCTCTTAGTGAAGCTTTAGTAGCAAAAATCCAGACAAGCGGATACTAGAATCGTCCGCGTGAGAATTCCGCTCAATTCGTTCATCGATTCTCTCACGAACGCTTTACCGATAAAGGCAAGAAGAATAACGTGAAAAGCGTGAGGCATCTGTTCTTTTTAATAGACTTTGCGTTTTCTTTCTTTTTTTTTGGTTTTCCTTGGGCTTCGGGGCTTTGGTCCTTTAGCTTTGATGAAATGGGCTCCTTGCTGAGGCTTCGTGAGTCTTCCTGCCAAAGCCGTCAAAATGGGTCACGAACCTATATTTTAACTCGTATTTATTAATGTACGTCATAAATGGATCAGCTCAAATTTGTCGTATGGACCAAAATGAGTTTTGAAAAGAATGGTCCAAAATAAACGAGTCCACATGGATCTATTATGAAACCCACATTCAGCCCATATAATCAGAACAGTAAAGCTAATAGGCCTAGCCCATCTTCTTCTTCCTTCTTTGCCGTGTCTCCTGGAACGTGACTCGCGAGCTCTCCTCCTCCTCCTCCTCCTCTTTGATCCAATTGATCTGCGTCGCCGTTGCCACCATCGCCTATCTCCAGCTTCGCTTCGCTGCTGCCCATCTCCGAAAAGCCCACAAAATCCATTTTTTTGAGATGGTGCCGAAAGAAGGTGAGATAGTCATGGCAGCGAGTCTTGAGCAACTGGTAGAGGTGGGAGGGACGACGGCGACGTGGCTGAGGAATCACTGCCTGGTGTACACCTCGGCCACCAGGCACCCTCTGATCCTCACCATCCGAGATGGGCCGATCGATCTCAACTCCTTCAAACGATGGCCCAGATCCTTTTTCCCCCCACCGAACGGCATGATGGAGTCCGCCAACTCGAAATCATTGTTCTCCAAGTTATCGGAGCTAACCGTATCGGCTGCGCGATCGCCAATTACTCGACAGGAAGAGCTCGGGGAGTGAGGCTCCCTTGATTCTCTGTGGAAGGCGAAGGACTCGGCCGGAGGCGGAGGCGGAGGCGGTGGGGGTTGCCTGAGGACGCGAGAAGGCTTGAAGGAGTGTGACAGGTCTCCCTAGTCCTCCTCCACGAGCTCGTCCACTGCGCGCTTCATCTCCATTGCATGGCGATCTTTGGCAACCAAGAAGGATGATGCTCCGAAAAACCTAGATGAGGGGTCTTTCTCGAGTAAGTGGTTTGAATTTTTTGTTTAATTTTTTTTTGCAGGTCAGCTTAAAAAAGGACAAGAAAGGATTTTCATATTTATTTTGTGTTTTGTCGGATTTGTTGCGGAAGGTTTTTTATTAACTAGAAAATTTGTGAAATTATAACAATTCGATTAGACAAATTAAAAATAAAAGGACTTAATCAGAAAAGGCGTGAAAGTATAATGACTCTTTTCCTAAGTGTTTGATCCGACTAGGTTAGGTGATCAAGTTCGTTTGGGTGATTTCGTGAACTTCGTTGAGTAATTGAGTTCATCTAATCAGTTTGATGAGCCTGTCAATGATTTGTGAGCAATACTATAGGAAAGCAAATAGATTATCACTCATTACAAATGTACATGCATAAGCTGATTATATCAATAGGACAAAAAGGAAGAGATATCATGGAATAATTTCAAAATCACATTCTTTTACGAACTACATAAATTGATTGCAGGATCCACAGCATATGGTTTTCAACATAAATTGATTACAAAGAAAAATGCGAGCATGCCGTTTGAATGAGAAATGCTATATGTGTACCGAAACACTACCTTGCATATTTTTACTCTGACTTATTAGACAACGTCACCTTGAGTGTCTGAATTGTATAATTTTGTTGGATTAATATTTCAGATGTTTTGAAGGGCTAACCTGATAAATAAATGCGTTGTTTAATGTTTAAATATTATAATGCTCTACCCCATTTGTAGATTAGACTTTTGTCTAATACTAAAGCAGGAAAAATATATAATTAGGAATGCAAATAAGGGGTTTCGAAATGATTTGAGCTTAAAACATTCTATTCGAATACAATATGACACCGTCCATTGTGGCTTTAAAGTTGTAGCTGTCGAAAAAAGTTTTAGCATCTCTCTTCCAATTGTGCCTAAGGATGCCACATCATTTAGCTTTGTCATACAAGTGAAAATATTTAGTGATTGCAAAGCGTCCCATCAATCGCTAATGCGATATACGTTTTTCATTCATATCCAATAACTAGTTGACTCGTGTCATATGAGGCGGAATAAGAAAATAAAAATCTGATTTTTCACTTCTTCCTCCTCCATCACATAGCACCATTTGGCCACCACCCTTCCGACGTTCTCCATTATAGAGCACCACCCCGTCCGGCCACCATCTCCACCCCTTCCAGAGTTGCTTGCAGTCGGCCCAATCTACATCTTTGTCATCGCTCACGTTCGGCTCCATTGTTGCTCGTCTAGATCTGGCCTCACCATGGCGGCAAAGCTTAGCTCGTCCATCCACCTATGGCAACGACATTGAAATGAGCCATGACTGGAGTTTGTCCATCCACTAACAACACCGACTACGAGCAACAAAGTCTAGATCTGGACCACCAAATCCACTCCTCGATCGGGTTCGCCTACACTACTATGCGTCCAAGCCGACCACCCCTTCGTTGTCCTTCCTTGTCCATGGCCAGTGCTTCCAAAATTGGCCCGGGTGAACTTCTAGAGTTGGAGCTGTGGCTGCAAGCGACGACGGCTCGTTTGGCGTAGGTGGCCATGAATGGCCAAATCTGAAGTGTCACGCCCCGAACCTCACGGCACGCAACATCCTTACCTTGGTCGATTATGATGCAACGCTCCCAAGATGCGTCGCCGACCCAACACCCAAATCATTGATAAGGCACATACGGAAATAACGTATATAATTATATATATACACCCGTACAAAAATAAACACGTGAGACCAAGGCAGAACAACCATCCACAACAATATACATTCTCCATTACCATAAAAAACCTTTGATTACAAGATTCATTTATACAACCAAAAGGAAACGACGTTAGCAGTCAGCTGCCACTAAATGAAAAAGGTAAGTGGTCAGGGGAAGGTTAGGCTAACTATAGGGAAGTTACTAACAAAAAGGAACAAGCTTCCCTATCAGGACCAGGACTATCCTAGGGCTCCCAGTCAGGGTCTGACAATTCCGAAGAACCATCCGACGACTCTCCTTCACTATTCCCAGATGAGTCAAACTCCTCTGAGTCCATATCTTGAGCTCCAGCCCATTCATCTTCAGAATCCGGTTCCAATTCCGGGTCCAGGTACAGTCCTAACTCTTCATCGGGTCCTATTTCTTGATCTGAGCCAAACTCTGCGACTTCTCCATGATCTTCATCAGAATCCAAATCCATGTCTTCGAGTTCATCTTCTTCACCATCAATTTGGTTCGGATCTTCCGCTATCACTTGTGGCTCCTGCGGCTCCCCATCCATGGGCTCGTCAACTCCATCAACCTCATAAACGTCATGCGGGTTTATTATCTCACCATCCGCATATATGGGCTCCATCAAGCCATTCGCATCTAGTGGGGCATCGAAGGTTTTCAGGGGTCGACCCATGTCCCTATTCGCATCCCGAAGACACCACGCTACATATTCCTGAGTTTGATAGAAATACTCCCCAACATCAACGAAAACCACAGATCGATACTGTACATACGCCTCCCCATTGCCAGAAGGAAAAACACTAGTTGACTGCTGAATCTGCGTCGGGATCCCAAAAAGTGTGTGTATCTTCGGCATAGTCAGGGTCGAGGGTCTGAAAAGTTTCGATTTACACAACCGTGAGACGAATCTCAGTGAGTTCAACCCCTAAACCTAGGTTAGGCTAGCATGCAATCTCCTGATCGGAAACAAACACTCAAAAGCATAACATAACAATATTCACATACGCTTCTGACCCTACGGGTTAGACAGTTCAGCGTATAATAATCACGACACATACGTGGCGTACATAGTCATACGTATGCCAAACACATGCTCATGCATCGAGTCTCACACACTCGCATACTAATCTATGCATGTTTATGCATGCAAATGTCGTCGACATGTTATATGCATTTCCGGCCCACTGGCCCACACTGGCACACTGGCAATTGCCCAATTTATTAAGATTTATTACGACTCGACTCAACAATATTCACGGCCCGGTGCGTCTAGCCTGCTTCAAAGTGCATGAGGCGCAGCACCGATCTAGCCCAGTGTCTCTAGCCTGCTTCAAAGTGCATGAGGCGCAACACTGTTCTCCTTACGAACCAGAGCCTGCTTCAAAGTATATGAGGATGGTCGTCTTCCGGACGTACAGGGCATCGTCCTGCTTCAAAGTGCATGAGGACGGTATCGACCCGAAGGTCACGACCCAAAGGTCCTTAAGTGATCACACAACCAATTATTATCTGAACCCCGCGTAGCACGCTTCATGGCATTTTAGGTGATCGCATGCTCATGGCAGGCACGCATTCTCGCATAGTTTCATCACATGCCTCACTCTCGGCATACATAATGCGTGACCATGCTATGCAGTACAATGCACCACGAGCATCAATTTAATTTAAACACACAATGTCACAGAACGTACTCAATCAGCCCAATTAATACCGTGTGGCCTAACGTGCGATTCACAATTCAACAATTAATTTCAAGCCAATCATTGGCCAATCGCACTCCACATTAGTCAACCACACAACATGTGACATGGCAATACGCAATCAATTCACAATTAAGCACAATTTACGTACACTCAGTCTACCCGGACATACCCGGTAATTCCACCAATGGGCTCCTAAATTGGCAATTTAGTCCAAATTATTTTTCCCAATAAATTCTCATTGATCCACTACAGTTTCCCGATAATAATTTCTACCAATCGGTCCTCAACCCAGTCTGAAATATACACCGATACTATCTAAGCCAGACCAAAATGCACCGATAATACCTAAACCAGTCCAGAAAAACGCACTATCAGTCCTAATCCGGGTTTATAAATTTTACTTACTTAATCTTGGACCATGACGACGAAGAACGGCGGCCAATCACTGGTGAACAGTGGAACCGGTGACGGCGTTCCCGGTGACGGCGTACGGCCGGTGTGTGCGGAATCGTACGGACGTCGTACGGTCACTGTATGGACGGCGATGAACAGTGACATATGGATGTCGGGAACGTCACAGTGGCAGCAGCTGGGTCGATCGGGCTCCGGCGCGGCAGCGGTGAGGCTCCGGCGCGGCGGCAGTGATGCTCGGGAGAGAAAAAGGGAGAGAAAGAGAGAGAAAGAGAGAGAGAAAGGGGTCGGACAGAGGCGAGGCTGAGGCTAGGAACTGAGGTGGTCGACGGTGAGGCACGGTGACCGGCGGCGGCGCTCCGGTGGCCGGCGGTGAGCTCCGGCAAAGCCAAGCCGAGAGAGAAAATGAGAGACAGAGAGTGATCGGGAGGAGAGGGAGAGTTCTGGCCGTGAGGGAGGGTGAGGAGAGAGAGAGAGGATTAAATTCTGGTAAAAAAAAATAGGGCTAGGGCGGCAAGTGTCGTCAATCTAGCAAAAATGACCATTTTACCCCTCATCCAAAGGCTACCATTAAATCTTATCCAATAGTTCATAGGCAATTTGGTCATTTGCTGCAATAATTAGGATAAGTCCAAATTTAATTAATTTCCTTAATTATCCCCCCAAAATTCGGAATCAAAAATAGCCTAGGGGCAAAATTGTCATTTTTCCGGTCCCGGGGCGAAGTTTCATTTTTCACCCGTACCAACCCTAAATGTGCATGGCCAACATAATGTGGCGTCGGAATCGCGAAAATAGCTTCTTAAGCCCTCGAAAATCGACTGCCAAGTTCTGGGAATAAAATAATATTATTTTTCACTTCCGAGCCAAAATTTCAATTTTTTTGATCGAAACCACTCTAAATGTGCGTGGCCACCCCAAAATGACATCGGCCTCGAAAAATAACCTCATACGGCCTCAAAATCCAAGTCGGTGTCCCGAGGGGCAAAATCGTAATTTTTCACCCCCGAACCGAAATTCCAATTTTTGCTCGTACTAACTCCAAATGAGTGTGGCTAGCATAATATGACGTCAGATTCCCAAAAACAGTCTCTTAAGTCTTCGAAAATCGACATCGAAATCCGGGCCCAATTCCGTGAACAAAACTCGCTAAACTTTCAATTTCAGGGTCTCTCACTAACGGGCGGCTGTTTAGAGATTACGCGTATCGACCTAGGGTTATCCGTATCATAATAGTCTCGATCATTGAGAGAATGAGAAATTATCACTAGTTTCAGAGGTCACGATCATTTGGTTCAAGTTTAGGACTGATTGGCCACGTACACTTTCGGTCATGCAGAATCACCTGCGATCCGATCGTACATCGTTAGCCTTGGCCAAACCAAATCCGTTACCTTTCCTAAGATCGATCCACATTGGTTCATAATATTCTCTCAGCGTCTCTCGTGATCGGTATCCGTTTTGCGATAGGATCCTCGGTCCACGTACCGTTTTCTAGTTAGCCATACCCCATTGGTTAGTATCCCCAGAGTGATCAGCTCTGGGCGAGACTTACTAAAATGAAATGCGAAATAATATCAGTTTTATTAATTTCGGAATTACATCGAAATTCGGGCTGTTACATGAAGTGTCGGCTGGCAAAAAAGATGCCCGAACGTGGTGCCGGTAGCCTTGGACGACAAACGAATCTGGAGAGAAAAGTGGGTGGAGGAGGAAGATGAGAAAAATCAACGGTCGCAACCTCATCCACGGTCACTTACGATCAACGAAATTCCACGGTCGCAACCTCATCCACGGCAGCCTTGGGCGACCACTAGATCTAGAGAGAAAAGTGGGTGGAGGAGGAAGATGAAAACAATCAAAGGTCATAACCTCCTCCATGGTCACTTATGCTCAACGAAATTCCACCGTGGCAACCTCATCCCGTCGGAGAGTGCCAAGCCACCGAGCCAAACCTTCTCGCTGAGGTCCAGCGATCCCAGTCGTGTCCAGCAAGCATTCCCATAGTTTCTCGACAAGCACCGCCATCACACGTTGCAGGTCCAATGAGGAGAGGAGGAAGATGAGAAAAATCATCTATTATTTTTTTATTATAACTTAGCAAATATGTGTCAATCTATTATTGGATACGAGTAAAAACGCGCTCCACATCAACAATTGATGTGGCGCTTTGTACCCACCGAATATTTTATTGTCATACAAAGTTGTGGCATCTCTCTTCCCCAAAGTCCTTTAGAGGCAACTAGAAGAACCTTTTTCCGAGGAGGGAGACTTCGGGGAAGTCGAGGCAAGCATTAGGATTTTCATAAGGGAACTTGTCGGTCTTGTGAGCCAAGAGGAGCCACAGATGAGTGATGAGCTCACCTCCTCTTCTCAGTCGCTTGGCGTGGTGATACACAGGACACTTATCTGCTGCATAACACAGCATCTCCACCCAGATGTTGCTTATGAGCTCCCACTTATCGCCAATCGTCCTCAGGTCGGCCATGAGCTCGTGCACCTCCAACAGCACGTGCCAGCCACGATGGACCCTCGTCGCGGTAGCCGGTTCCACGAAGAGTGGGACAAATCCATCCGCCCACGAGAGTGTGCTCATTACTTCTTCATAGTCTCGGTATCTCAAGAAAGGCATCACTGTGCAACAAGCGTACTCCAAAGTGATGTTGGCGGCGGGGAGGGACAGCATGTGAGGATGCTGAGCAAGGAGGTACATCATGTACTCCGATAGGAATTTGCTTCCTTCGCAAGCATCGGATTTTTCGATTTCCAATGATTGCAGGACTTCAGTTGCAATGTGCCAGATAATGATGCTCTTAGCAAATTTTGCCTCGATGCTGCAGCTCAGTCTTTGTTTCTCTTGGACGCCGTGAATCTCGAGCGTCCACTTGCCTCTTTCCGTGAAGTCACGGGAATCTCTTTTCTTCTCTAGCTCCGCCATCTTTTGTAGTACCAGCGCCCTGAGGGACGAGGGCATGGGCTTGCGGGAGTGTAACCAATGCCAACTGTAGATCTCCCGCTTACCAAACCAATGAAGTACCAAGCGGACGAGCTTGCACTTACCAAACCAATGAAGTACCAAGCGGACAAGCTTTGTCCTCTCTTGGTATGCGAGGTAGTGTTTTAACAAACTGAGCTGCCCCATCGATCTTGACCATCTTTTCTTCCTCATGCACCGATCAGCCAGAAATGGGAGAAGCCTTGAGACAAGCCTTGAGAAGAGCGGCATCCCAAGGTTCTTACCCATCACCACCACTGCCCAATCCGTAAATGCCAACGTTATGATCTGATAAAACTCAAGAGATGTGACTGCCATCAGTAACGCATAGGTAGTGGTGATGTACATATCGATCAAGAAGGTGTTCTTGAAGATCACGGCAAACCTACACAAGGCAGACACCAAGCAGAAGAAGCCGACGAAGCGGGCTATGATGCCGCGTTTCGTGTACAGGATGGGCGCTTTAGTGTAGAGCACGTCGAACATGAAGTTCAGCTCGATCTAGTTCACGGTGAAAGCACGGTTGGCAGGGTAACTGTCGATGGACATCCAATCGCGGGATATGAACACAGGGTGGTATGTGTAAGAATTTCCTAATGTGGGCTTTATTAATTGAAATTAACTGAATTAGTTTGGTCTAATAAAGGTAAGATATATGGATTCTTAATAAGTCTAATATGGGGCTGGCTGGTGTGGGTCGAGTACGGCCCGACCCGTAATGAGAGGGCCCGTGGTCGAAGACTCTATAAATAGCGCTCAAGTCCCTCCCCTAACCTCATGATGCACATTTTGACTCACATACGGATCTAGAGAAAACTTGCTTCTCGTGAGTGGCAATCTCATTAGGCCAGTGCTCTAACGAAGGTTATAGGGGAGAAGATCTTGAGTGCGTGTTCGGAAACCGTCGCAAATTCCGCATTAAGTACGATGGATTCCAAATCAGGTACGCGAATCGATAATTTTCTCCCATATCGTGTTTCGATTTCTGATTATGGTGATCCTGGGCATGCCATTTTCATAGCCTACATGTGGTATCAGAGCCTGCCATAGATTAGAACCGAAACATGTGGATTAGAACTGTTTTCGTTTTGTCCTAGAGGTTTTTGCCCAATTTCGAAATTTTTTGTCGGATGAAAGTTAAATTTTATTACATATTTGGAATCTACTCGTCGAGACGAGAAAAATGGTGGGCGGCACGTCGCCGGAGGAGGCCGGACGCGCCGTCACGTGCCTACACGCGCCCTAGGCGCGGCGGCGCGTGACGGCCACGCGCGGCCGTGTCCAACCGGCGCGTTCTTCCGCCGGTAACCGCCTTAGTGACGTCAGCATGACGTCAGCGAGGCGCGGATCCGGTTGACCCGGATCCTGACCCGACCCGGTCGTTGACCCGGCTCGGATTCTGACCCGACCCGATTTCCGACCCGACCCGACCGTTCACCCGACCGGTCAATCGGTCGGACCGGCTGTTCAGACCGGTTTGACCGGCTGAACACGTACGCACGCGCCGCGCCTTCCGGCAGCGCGTGAGGACGCGTCCAACGTCCGTTTTGGACGATCTTGGTATCGACGCGCTCGTATCGAGATGCTCTACATTGTGGTGTATTTATTTTGCATGTTTGAAGCTTTTACAGATGTGAAAATACATATAGAACCCTATGTACACGTATTTTTAGGGTATTTTTGCGTATTTTCTTGTATTTCTCTATGGTTTCGGAAATACATATGGTAGCTCACATGTATATCACCACATAAGGACTGTGTAGAGTGTTATTCATTGTCTATCAATGAATGGAACAGTATAATTAGCATGACATGTAATTTCAGAGACATACGCCCCTGTCTTTACGTCTAGCATTACATGTATATAGTAAATATGATACATAAAATTTATATCCCTAGTATGAGAGATTTTCAAGGATTCAGTTGAGTTGTGACCGCCAAAGTGGCACACTTGACTGGGTTTGAGAGATATCAGTCTCATATTGTGGTGGGATGTCTTCTGGTCTATTACGTGATTATACTCCCAAAGGAGGTGATCTTGTATTAGTTCATGAAGGGGTACATGTATAGCATGTGCTTGAGAAATGACTAATCTTAGTGGTTCATACACCCAAATGTGGTGATTTCGCGAAAGATTAGAATATGTTCTCATGGCTGCTGTCATGTGGAGAGTGTATAATTGCATGTCATATTTTCTGCCCAAAGGTGATTATGTGATGATGTATGTAATTCTCTATATAAGTATTCACATGATGCTGATTATATTATTTGTTTGTTTACCAGTCACCTTTTCTGTAAACGGCAATTCCATTTCAATTGAGATCCTTACTAGGTTGAACTTTAAGAAATGGAAAGAGGATTTCCTATTTGGAATGGAGCTGGCGGATGTTCACATTGCTCTTACAAAGGATAAGCCGGCAGATATCACGGCCACCAGTACTGAAACTGAGAAAATGGACTACGCTGCCTGGGAAAAGAGCAATCGGATTTGCTTATTGACAATGAAGAAATCCATTCAAGAACACTTGAAAAGTGGTTTGCCAGCTGACTGCACTGCTAAGGAAATGATGGCAGCCTTAGAGGCTAGAAACCGCATTTCATCTAATGCTGAGGTTGGTACACTTCTTCAAAAACTCTTCAATATGAAGTATGATGGTACTACTGGGGTTAGAGATTATGTCCTTAGGATGGTAGACCTAAAGACGAAGCTTCAAGCTCTTAATGTTTCCATTCCCGATGCTTGTATTGTGCATCAAGCTTTGAACACTCTTCCACCTGATTTTGGGATTATAAAGACAAATTATAATTCCCAAGATGAGACTTGGTCAGTTAATAACTTGATAGCAAGGGTGGTGGCAGAGGAAGAGAAACTTAAGAAGGAAAAAGGGCATCTAGCCTTATATGTTTCTAGTTCCCACAAAAGGAAGGATAAGAAGTTCAAAAATCGTACTCATAAAGGTACTCATGACACTACCGGTCAATCTGACAATATGGATCCAAAGAAAACATCCTTCAAAAGGGATGGTGGCCACCGCTTCTTTTGTAAGAAGAAGGGTCACATAAAAAGGGATTGTGCAAAGTTTAAAGCTTGGTTGTCCAAACGTGAGCCTACAGGTAATGATTCTTTGGCACTTATTTGTGAATCCAACCTATCAGAAGCACCATCCAGTTCTTGGTGGCTCGATAGCGGTGCAACTAATCATGTTGCGTTTACCATACATGGATTCATAAACCGAAGGAAGCCAAATCAGGATGAATCAAGACTCACTGTGAGAAACAACGAGAAAGCTGATGTTGTGTTTGTGGGAGATGTAATCTTGATTCTAGACTCTGGTTTTAGATTAATGTTGAAAGACACTTTCTATGTACCTTTATTTAGACGGAACTTAGTTTTTGTATCGTGTTTGGACATGTATGGCTACTCTTTTGAAATCAAGAACAATGTTATTTCTTTGTTTCTTAATTCAAATAAGGTTGGGTGCTGTTATATGTCCAACGGATTGTACAGATTGTGTTTGTCTCCCAATGACATATACGTCGCTTATATAGCTGAAAAGGTTATTTCCAAGAGACCACTACTACCTAAGGAACAGTCTTATGCATTGTGGCATAAACGGCTTGGTCATATTTCTAAGGATAGAGTAGAAAGGCTGATAAAAACTAACATCCTGTCTGCTCTTAAAGATGACTTAGAGACATGCGTAGACTGTTGTAGAGGTAAAATGACCAAGATAAGGAAGAAAACTGCAGTCCGAAGTTCTGACCTGTTGGAGGTCATTCACACTGATATAAGTGGACCCTATACGGTAACCTTGTGTAGAAATTTTTATTTTATTACATTTATTGATGACTATTCTCGATATGGCTATCTGTACTTGATTAAAGAAAAGTCTGAGTCTCTTGATAAGTTCTAGATTTTTCGGACTGAAGTCGAGAAACAGTTGGGAAAGATCATAAAGGTTGTTAGATCTGACCAAGGTGGAGAGTATTATGGCAAGCATGGCGATGCCGGACAGCTTAAGGGACCATTTGCCAAATACTTAGAGGATTCTGGGATAATGGCTCAGTTTACTATGCCTAGGAGTCCTGAGCAAAATGATGTGGCCGAAGAAAGTAGCTGCTCACAGACTATTGAGAATAATAGTATGGTGGGTAATATTGTATCTTTATCTCCTTCCATACAGATAATTGTGGAAACTCCCACACCACAGACTGAACCTGTTGAGGCTCGGGATCCTGTTGTCGAGACAGCTCCTAATGAAGTTCCTCAAGGCTCTCAGGTTCAGGATGAGGCTGTTGTTGTTCCAGTAAGGAGATCCATTAGGGAGAGACGATCAGCTATACCACCGGACTATTTAGTCTATATAGGAGAGTAAGACTACGATATCGGTTCTGTGGCTGATCCAATGACTTATGCGGAAGCTGTTTCTTGTCCTCAGTCAGAACTGTGGTTGGATGCAATGAGAGATGAAATACAATCTATGAAGCATAATGGAGTTTTGGAACTTGTTAAATTACCTGAAGGTCATAGACCTATTGGCTGCAAATGGGTGTATAAGACTAAAAGAGACTCCAAAGGAAAGATTGAGAAGTTTAAAGCCAGACTGGTAGCCAAGGGTTTCACTCAGAGAGAAGGAGTAGACTATGAAGCAACTTTTTTTCCAGTCTCTTCTAAAGATTCTTTCAGAGTGATCATGGCATTAGTAGCTCATTTCGATATAGAGTTACACCAGATGGATGTTAAAACTGCCTTTCTCAATGGAGACCTTAATGAAGAAGTCTATATGATGCAACCCGAAGGTTTTGCGGCAAATGATTCAGGTACGCTTGTATGTAGACTGAAAAAGTCTATTTATGGTCTCAAGCAAGCTTCTAGACAATGGTACTTAAAGTTTCATAGTGTTGTCGTTTCATTTGGTTTTGTTGAGAACAAAGTAGATCAGTGTATATATTGCAAAGTCAGTGGGAGGAAATTCATTTTTCTTATACTCTATGTGGATGATATCCTGCTTGCAAGCAGTGACCTTAGTTTACTACATGAGACAAAGCGGATGTTGTCAAAGAACTTTGATATGAAGGACCTTGGTGAGGCGTCTTTTGTCCTTGGCATTGAGATTCATAGGAATCGTTCTCGCCGACTATTGGGTTTATCTCAGAGGGCATATGTTGATCGTATTTTAGAAAGATTCAACATGCAGCAATGTAAGCCAGGAATTGCTCCTGTCTGTAAAGGTGATAAGTTGAGTTTGTCACAATGTCCTCATTCAGATTTTGAGAAAGCCCAAATGAAGAATGTACCTTATGCTAGTGCACTTGGGAGTATTATGTATGCTCAAGTATGTACTAGACCAGATATTGCTTTGCAACATGACTTCTAGGCAGATATCAGTCAAATCCAGGACACGATCATTGGGTTGCTGCCAAGAAGGTTTTGAGGTACTTAAAGAGGACAAAAGACTATATGCTGATTTACAAACATGTTCAGGACCTACAGCTAGTTGAGTATTCGGATTCAGACTTTGCTGGCTGTCAGGATGAAAAGAAGTCGACAACAGGTTACATCTTTAAGTTAGCAGGAGGTGCAGTACCATGGAAAAGTGAGAAACAGAAATCATTGACATCCTCTACCATGCAAGCGGAGTTTGTAGCATGCTTTTCGGCCGCTACTCAGGCAATTTGGCTCCGAAACCTCATTAAGGAGTTGACCGTATTTGATTTTGTGGATAGGCCCATACAGTTGTATTGTGACAATAACTTTGCAGTGTTGTTTGTTAACAACAACAGAGGTCTCAAGGGGTCTAAGCATATGAAGGTCAAGTACTTGACTATAAAAGAAAAAGTTCATGATGGTGACATTACAGTAAAGCACATTTCAACAGATGATATGATTGCAGATCCGCTAACGAAAGGCCTTCGCCCTTGTGTATTTGATCGACATGTCATTAACATGGGCTTAGGAGTATCATGGGATACTGTCAATTAGTGAGAGCTGTTTAGTTTTATGTTGCTCTTATGAAATTTGTATATGATTTCGTTATATTTTTGTAATATTTGAATATGTATCAACTCTTTTGCATTCAATGAGGTATTTATGAATGTAGATTTATCAAGTTGAGTACATATATTTGATGAAAATCTCGAGACGTTGTGTAAACCTTGAGTACAGGCTAAGGGGCACTCTTGGTATTAGCCTTAACAATATGTCTTGTTACACATAAAGTACAGTTAACTATCAAGCTAAGACATATGAAGGTTCGTTGGAACCATGAAGGATATTCTCTGGTGACACACTAGGTTTTGTGACACTTAAGGAGAGAGAATTTAGACTAACAAAATGAATAACACATGAAGTATCACTCATTATGAGGTATTGTCCATTTGACACACTACCATATTGAATCCATATCAGTAAAGTTGAAAGCACTCGTGACCATGGAAGGCTCTGCGTGAGTACATGCAGTTACCGCCATGATTCGGTGTTCAAGATTTTATGGGATCAGATTGACTATTAAGAATAAGGGTGCGCACACAGTTGTGTTTCAATTAATATCGCCCAAGTGGGAGAATGTAAGAATTTCCTAATGTGGGCTTTATTAATTGAAATTAACTGAATTAGAAAGAATTTCCTAATGTGGGCTTTATTAATTGAAATTAACTGAATTAGTTTAGTCTAATAAATGTAAGATATATGGATTCTTAATAAGTCTAATATGGGGCTGGCTGGTGTGGGCCGAGTACGGCCCGGCCCGTAATGAGAGGGCCCGTGGTCGAAGACTCTATAAATAGCGCTCAAGTCCCTCCCCTAACCTCATGATGCATATTTTGACTCACATACGGATCTAGAGAAAACTTTCTTCTCGTGAGTGGCAATCTCATTAGGCCAGTGTTCTAACGAAGGTTATAGGGGAGAAGATCTTGAGTTCGTGTTCGGAAACCGTCGCAAATTCCGCATTAAGTACGATGGATTCCAAATTAGGTACGCGAATCGATAATTTTCTCCCATATCGTGTTTCGATTTCTGATTATGGTGATCCCGGACATGCCATTTTCGTAGCCTACAGTATGGCCAGTTCACGAGGTGGGGCTTTAGACAGTCGAACCGAAAGTAGGCCTTCAAGATGTCCTTTGCGGCGTTGAACTTCTTGTCCTCGGGGAACACTTCAAGCCGAGCACTGTCTTCCCTGACTTCAAGCTGAGCACCGTCTTCCCTGACTTCCTTGGTGTCTACTTTGGGAAAGTGCTCGGCGTTCAAAATTGAGTTCTCATCATACACCGATTTGGGAGCCCAGACCCACAACGCCGCCTTTATGAATCCGGCAATGAACAAGGGGATGTACAGCCATGAGACGGGACGAGACGTCCCGACAGCGAATGAGAATACGAACCACGGAGACAACTGTGGCCCCGATGTTCAGAATCTGTCTCAATCCTAGCCGGTTATCTTCCACCGCATAGGCCGTTATGCTGTCTGGGTACCCAAGTTGCATCAGAAGCACTGGGGCAAACAGCCCTTCCAACTCCACATTGTATCTCGGATTTTCCGGATCATTGATGCGGACCACAGTAAGCTTGCCCAGCGCAATTTTCTCAATGTAAGAAAGGAGCAAATAGGCGGCCCAGGTCATGAATCTAGCTAACTTAAACGTCATATATTTCCGACGGATGCCTAATATTGTGAGAAAAATCTCGCAGGCAATCCTTGCCGTGACCAAGAAATGAATCCCCCTGTCCGCCCACAGATCTTTTAGCAGCGATAACACCGTGTAGATCAAACTCACGGTGGCTTCGTTCAGATGTGCTCACTAGACATCGATACAAATGCAGAGTGAGGAAGATTTTTACATTGCTTCTGACGAATAATTACTAAGAGCTTGCACAAAACTGCATAAGTGCATCAATTATTGTATACATGAACTCTCTCAATCTGCAAGAATTTTGCACAACGTGCACATTGTTTATCCTACAAGTTAATTGCATCATATGTGTCAAGCGACACATGGATCAGACACAATGTGCGTGAAAAGGAAGATTTACAATGCGATTAAAAGTTTTTGACTGTATATCCTTTTGCGATCCTTGTATTTTTCTTTTTCTTTTTGTTACACCTTTTTTCTTTTTCTTTTTTTCACTTTTTGATGTGTTAAGCTAGATCTTAACTATCTAGGAAAGTGGCACTCTTCTCGCATCGTGAGATGTGAAGAAGCTTTGGAACAAATTTGTGCCATTAGTCGTCCACCTTCTTATGAGTCTTGCTTATTTTTTTTTCAGAATAATAAACTACATATGCTCGCTCCAATTAGGTTACTGGGGAAAACAAATTGTAGTTATAAGGTGAATGCTTACTAAAATTTATATTACTGAAAGAATCGAATGAAAAAATATGTCGCTAAAATGAACGTCATACAGAAAAGGAGGAGAGACACTACTTCTATTGTACATATGTTAGCTCTTCAAAGTACTTTCAAAATAGATTTAGAAGAAAAAGATGGAAAAAGGTGTAAGAGAGGTGCTACGAGAGAGTCTAGTATAGGTGAGAAGGTTTCAGGATGAGTAGGGTATTTTCCCTACTATAGAACCTTAAAATCCGGAACTTGGCATTGCCACGAGTTCTTGGGTACCTTATACTATCCTGTACTTTTTCATATTGTTTCATTGAACATTCAAACATTCAAACATAACATATAAATGGGTTACATGTTAAAATTCAGGTTCATATCTAAAATTAACGTATCACTAAAGCGTTGATAACATCAAAAATAAAAATAAAAATCAAGTTCCACCTATCATTTAAATCGATGAGTTGAGAGGAAACCTATCACCATCTACTCTGAGAACATAAACTCAAAGCTTGTGCACACACTCAGAGAGAGAGAGAGAGATAAAGAATTGTTTTTCAAATGAGGTTGGACCATGTAGAGCTTTTGCACATTTAAATAGGCAAAATTTCATAGGGAAATATTATAAAGGTACCCTACAAAAGCAACAGGCTGTAGGGTACAGGATGATATGACCCCAAACCCTTAACCCTACCTACACTAATTTGTTCCAAAATTTTGGATTTGTAACCTATTTCACGAGTTGTACTACCTATCTCGGAACCTATTGGACCATGCTTGAGGGTCCGCAGATTTCACAGATTCTACTATACACACTAGTGTTTAGTCACGAAAGAAACTCTTTGTAATTTTGTGTCGACTCCATGAACCAATGCTTTTCTTCTTTTCTAATTTTGGGAGTTCTATTACTTTTGAGCTTTGTGAAAGATGATAGAAAAGATGTGTCACACAATGAGAGGGCCACATGTCAACTATTCAGTGGCCTTCTACTATGTTCATCAAAATACTAATACAGTATTAGAGTAGATGACTTTAGGTGCCATTGCTCTCAGGTTGGATTTTCAAAAATTTAAGTAGAAGAGGTCATGACTCCCAAAATAATTCCTTTAATCGTATCACATTGCACATCCTGCAGATTCCTGAAATGCCATTCACGTAGAAACGATGGCATTCAATAGTATGTTTGCTACACATTTTCAGACATAGGAATCTTTATATGTCAAAATTGACCGGTTGTGAAGGAAGAAGAAGGATCATAATTTCTTTAGGTAGGTCTTTCACCAGTTAGAAAATGAGCATCGAAGACAACTAAACATGTGCTGTAACTTGTATAGAGTATGGTTAAGTGTGCTGACCACCAAATTAAAGTGCTTTAATCATTTGCCGTAACATCCAAAGCGCAAAGTGCGTACAAACCTTTTACCCTAAAAATAGTATGGATTAGTAGGCACAATAAGCAAATGCAAGCTAGCTAAAGTAACAAGAAAGAAAGAGGTGCAATGCAAGACTTTCAAATGTACAGAAATGGCTAACACAGAGTTTCTACCTGAACTTGAGGGCTGATGAATCCCCGAAGTATTATTCAGAAGATGCTGACACCGACATCGGAAAAATTGGAGAAACCAAAGCAGAGAAAAGCAATAATGAGATTTGTCCTAAGAAACATAATGTGCCTTAGCTAGCAGAGCACTTGTGTCTTAACACTTGATAGCAACGAACTTTTATGGAACCTCCATTTATTAAGTAAAAAAGGAAATGCGAGGAATTATAACGACAAAAGGAAAATGGAATAAAAAGCGGCATGGGTTGATTCTTTGCTTGCAACTTTCGTCTGAGGCTCTTTCTCTTTTGTTTGGTTGGCCATGTCTGAAGCTTCGCTGTCTATCTTTAAGGTTACGCGTGATTCTCGTCCTATTCTGCTTTTTTAGCTACTGGATTAGGCTAATGATAGGCTACTCTAACACTAACCTCGGTTCTTGATGAAATTGCAGGGAGTCTTTAGGTCCGTTTTGTTTCCCGGAAAAATTAACACGACTGGTAAGTAATATTTCATAAGGAAATTCTTTTCAAGAACAATAATTTGATTTTCTTGTGTTTGGTAGGATTTTTCAAATGAGATGAAAATCATTATTGGAAGTTTGGTGTTGACAAACTTTAGATTGTGTTTAAGACGAATAAACCTAGGTCTGGTGCGCAATTAGCAAGGCCTTGGTGGCAAGACCAGGGAACTTAAGCCTTGTACCTAGCATCCAAGCGCCAGACCAGGACCCCGAGCCCCGTACTCAAGATCCTAGGGGTCAGACAACAGTTAGTGTACCGGGATCTCAGATGAGGCCCCTCGTGTCCTAGGTTCAGGAGCTGGGGTGTCCGATCTGACCCAAGTCTCGACTTGTTACGAATGGGATGACCCTAGCAATGGTGGAGGTCAAGTTAGATCCTTGAAAGTGAATACCAATCTTTTAAAAGCGTAAATCATTTTTCGAATTTAAATACAGATTTTTGTTCTTCATGAAAAATAATTTTTGTTCATATATATTTAAAGCGATGCCAAAATGACGGAAAATGAGGAGATATTTTCGAACTCTTGGTTTTCCGCAAAACAAATATATTGTAACATTCTGAATTTTCGATCCTTTTCCCGGGATTTATGAAATGAATATTTTGGCCAAGGCACTTATAGTGAGATCTCACCTTGAACAGCGCATTCTCGAAATGCTAACCGTAGGGGTAAGGCCATTACGGGATTGAGTTCGCACGACCAAAGAACTTGGCCTGGGCTCAATCTTCGACCATATGGATTGACGAGGGAATGTTTTGAGCCAATCGAAACCGGTCTATTTGATTGATCATATCCGAAGGGAACTAGCGACAGACCCCCGTAATTATATGACAATCGAGGTCGTCCTAGGTAGAGTAAACTTAAACGTGATTTGACTTAGTGTCGCTCACGGGTCGAGAGCGCGTAATCCCAATGAGCCACCCGTTAGCTAGAGATAAGCTAAAGTCGCGATTGTTCAATTTTAGTCATTTCTTGGAATTCGGGCCCCGGAATTGAGAATTTTGAAAGTGACAATTTTGAGCGGCCGATGACGTTTTTGGCTTGGCCAACCTTGGGGCCACCCATTTTTGCAAAAAAATGGATTTCGGTTCGGGACCGGGAAAATTACGATTTTGCCTCTCTGGACACCAACATTGGTTTTTTGAGACCGTATGAGGTTATTTTTCGAGGCCGATGCCAATTTTGGGTGGCCACGCATATCTGGAGTGGTTACAGTCAAAATTGAAATTTTGGCTCGGAAGTGAAAAATAATATTATTTTATTCCCCAGGACTTTGCAATCGATTTTCGAGGGCTTAAGAAGCTATTTTCGCGATTCTGACGTCATATTATGTTGGCCACACCCATTTGTGGTTAGTACGAGCGAAAAATGGAATTTCGACCCGGGACTGGAAAAATGACCATTTTGCCCCTAGGCTATTTTAGGGTATTCCGAATGTTGGGCAATTTTGGGGATTAAATTATGCATTATATTAAGCTATGTTTCAGCCCAATAATGCAAAATTGTTGGACCAATTTACCCCCAATCATTTGGATAAGCTTTTATGAGAACCAAGTGTTTAAGGGCAATTTAGGCATTTGGAAATTTTGGTCCAACTTAGTCAAACCCACTCACTCTCTCTCTCCTCATTTCCATCCCATCACCACCCCCACGATCTCTCTCTCTCTCTCTCTCTCTCTCTCTCTCTCTCTCTCTCCCACGTTCTTCTCCTCCTTAGCTGTTCGGACACCATCACTGCCGGCGCTGCTGCTGCTGCTGTTCCACCCGTTTCAGCCACCTATCCAGCTAGTTTGTCCCGCCTTTTTAGGGTAAGTGACTTCCCCAAACGTTACCTAGGACCTCGGATATTGTTAGACATGTTTAGGGCTCGGTTTGGGTAGTTTAAGCGACTGTTTTGGGGCTGAGATAAGGGCTGCGATTTTCTGTTTAGCGTGTAGATTGGATAGTTTGATTCGGCAATTAATTGTGTGAAATTGCCGTGTAATGCTGTGATCGTTGTGGTATGGTAGTTTGAACCTTGTGGAATGAATTTTGAGGGCTGAAGTTCGGTGGGTATCAACAAGGACACAGATCCTTGAAGTTTGGGTGAATCTTGAAATTGTGTTTTCTGTACCTTCCCGGTTTGCTATTTTTGTAGAGATTTTTGGAGGCCGAATCAGGGGTGGTGTCCTTCACAAAAGTTTTTCCTCACATCTTGAAGTATAACATATTTTAAATTTGGAATTTTTGGAGACCATTTGGGTTGCACGAAGACCCATTCTCAGACCGTATCCAAACCGCCCGGAACACTGTTCATCCCGATCTTCTTGTCTTGCCGAATTTTTATAAAATTTTTCAGATTTATTTTCAATAAACTTCCTTCACGAAATTTGTTGGCGACTCTCTTTTCTATGACATATAAAAATTTCAAAGCTTTTCAAGGTAATTTGGGTGTTGAAAGAAATGTATTTTGAGGATAAAATAGTCTATTAGAGCAAACTGATTTTGGTCTGATTTCAAGGGACAAAAAGGCATGGTTGTATATTGAACCGGATTTCGTGTTCTTCATAAGAAATGTTGATCAAGATGTGTTTTATGATATATCTAAATTTTAGAATTTTTGGAGTTCGTTTACTATTTATTTTGATGGGATTTCGGTTACTGTATAAACTGCCCAGATTTACCCTGATTCTATGGATGTTTATTCTTATGAGTGAGAAATTGTGTGTGACCGCGTGCCAAGCATGTGTGGCCGTGTGACGTGATTGTGTGATGGTAATGTGTGTTGGCGTAAGGCATGTGTGGCGTGGGATTGTGTATGGCCGTGTGTATGTGTGGCCGTGTAGTACGTGTGGAATGTGTGGAACGAAGGTACGAGAAATGTAGGATTGATTGGAAAGGATCTGTCCTGAGGCGTGTTCGTTTACGCGGGACGATGCTGTCCTTGACGAGGCGACGATGCCCGGCCCGACAGGGTGATGATGCCTGACGTGGTCAGAAGACCGTTGGCCTGATGCGTTTTACGCGGGCACGGTAATTAAGGAAAGGGAGAGATAGGATTCCATCATGAGGTGTGTTCGTTTACGCAGGACGATGCCGTCCCTGACGAGGTTGTTGACACCTATTTTTAATTTGCCCAAAATTAATTGCACAAAATTTAGGAATTAATTTTCTTTAATTCCTAAACAAAAAAATATTTCAATTTAAATGCATTGCATATAGAAATTAGGCACATTTCGCATTAATAGAGCCTAGTAGAGTTTTGTAAAAATAAATGAATAAATAAATAATAAAAATAAAATAAAATTTCAAAAAAAGAGTTATTAATTAATTAATTAAAAAAAGAAAACAAAAAAAAATCGATTCGGGCCGGGTCGGGGCCAGATCGACCCGGCCCGTTCCAGCTTTTCCCCCCCGCGCGGCCCAGCTTTCCCCTCCGCGCGGCCCAGCCTTCCTCTTCTCTTTTCCTTTTCTTTTTCCCCTGCCGGCCCAGCCCGCTTCTCCTTTTCTTCTCTCCCCCTCGCGCGTCTGGGCCCAGCCCGGCCCAGCCCTCTCTTCCTCTTCCTTCTTCCCCCGCGACCGTCACTGTCCTGCCCTGTTCGCCCCTGTGTGTCCGTCGTCACGCCGACGCACGGCGGCGCCGCCCTTCGTCATCGTCATCAGCAGGCCAGAGGAGGGCCGAACGAGCACGCCGACGGGACTGGCATTAATTGCCAGTCCCGTCTTCCTCGTCTTCCTGGCTTCCCCTTATCTCCTCCTCCCTCTCAGACCCCTGTTCCGCTGCCCATCGCCAGACTGGCCTCCCCCCTCTGCACCGGCCTATGGCCGCGGGATTTGCGGGGCATAGGCCGGTGCAGGCCGTCGTCAGCCGACGTGGGGGAGGCACGGGACGCGTCGTCGCCGCCTATAAAAGCCGAAGAGAGAGAGAGGAGCGCCGGTCGGCGTTTTTGAGAGAGAAACAGAGCAGGGAAAGAGAGAGAGACTGAGAGAGAATAGAGAGAGAACGAAGAGAATAGAGAGAGAGAGAGTGCGACCGAGGCCTCGCCGGAGCAAGCCAGCGACGTCGTTGCCACCGTGAAGAAGCCAGAGCCCCCGGTTTGGCCATTCTCCAGAAAAACAGAAACAGAGAGACCGAGAGAGAAAAGAGAGAGGAAGAGCGAGTCTAGAGCGTACCGAGGTCACGCCGAAGCAGGAGGGTGAGCCAGTAGGGTCGCCGACGCCAGTAGACCAGCCGGAAGCCTCCCAGACGCGCCGTCGACCGGTGAGTCGTCCCCCGGCCCGAACTACTCTGTTTTGCCCTGTTTTTGCTCCCGGTTTGGCCGGGACTCACGCCGGCCGTCTCGCGCGAATCCCGGCCCATACCGTCGTCCCCCGCCGTCCGTAGGTCGTCGTTGAAGGTGAGTCAGGTCCCCGGAGTGTGTCGAATTCCCGAGGTAGGTCGGAAACCGTTTGTTTTGGTTGCGCATGCTAACTGTTTGACGAAATGTCTCAGTGAAGCCGGTTTTTAATTTGAGTCGCCGGCCGGCGAGCGGTGGTCGGACGGTGTCCCTGGTGGCTGGCGAGGTTTGTTGGAGTTCCCAGAGGCCGGATTTTGGTCGGCGCCGGTCTGGGTTGGCCGGCGGATGGCCAATTTTGGCCTCGCCGGCGTTTTCCCCCCGCGGGTCTGAGCGTTCGGGTCGGATTCGACCCGAATCGACAGATCCGACCCGGGTCAACGCCCGGGCCGGATCCGTTGACTCGGGTCGGTTCCGACCGACCCGGATCGATAGATCCGACCCGGGTCAACGCCCGGGTCGGATCCGTTGACCCGGGTCGGTTCCGGTCCGATCCGGATTGACTGATCCGACCCGGGTCAACTCCCGGGTCGGATCCGTTGACCCGGGTCGGACCCGACCCGACCGGGTTTATTATAATATTATTTTATTATTTTATTTTATTTTAAAAATAATAATTAAAAATTTAAAAAATTTTAAATTTTTTTTTTAAAATTCAAAAAAAGGTTTATTTTTTTTAATTTTTTTTTTCTTTTCCGAAAAAAAAATTCCAAAAAAAAAAATTCCGAATTTTTTTTTTATGTAGGACTTATCTGAATGTTTTAATTTATCATAGTATCATTATGCATGTTGTTTAAATAATTGCATAAATTTCTATGTTTAAGTTAGGCAAGCCCGAGATCGCGTGGTAGTATTTTACATGCTTTATTATTACCCTTGCATTGTTATTATGCATGTTTTTAGTACAATTGCATGAACTGCTGTGTTTTTGAATGTCATCTGGCTTAGTTAGAGCTAGAACAATAGGTTGCATAACTGCTAATCATTTCTGATTATGCACTCGCTTGATCACCTCACATGTTAGGAGAAAGGTCCTAAAATCAATCCAAACTGCTTGACAAACGCTTTCAAAAAATGAACAGGGTAAAATGGTACCGAAAGGGCATTAGTTATCTGACTAGTGTAACCAAGTCCCCGAACTCGGTTAATTTTTGGTTCGTAGGAATAGGGTGATTCTCCCATCACCCTATTTGGGTTTCTAATCGTCCTACCCCAAATCGATTAGTGGCGACTCCTTGGTATAAACCATTTGCATGTTAAATATTTAAACCTTAAGTCGCGATATGGTATGGGCTTGAGAGAGCCCGAATTAAGTCCTAAACCTAGACTTAGGACGTACCAGGCGAGCCCCCCTGCTTTTTGCATGTTGTCCAAAAAGGGCTCGGGAGTTCGGTCGCGACAGAGGTGATGATGCCCGGCCCGACGGGGTGTTGATGCCTGGCGAGGTCAGATGACCGTTGGTTTGATGCGTTTTACGCGGGCGCGGTAGTGATGGAAGAGTTAAGAATGAACGGGAATCGGCTTGAGGTCCGAGGTTTGAGAAAGTGACACATGGTGTGAGTTAGTGTGCAAGTGTGGTTGTATCGCGTGATGTGATGCTTAATTATGGGGTAGAACCTATTAGGCACGGTATGGGATGTGCCCAAGTAGTTTCTGTCTTATAATTGAGGCACGCGCGCGTCTGTGATTTCTTGCTGTGATGTGCTAGCTGTATTATGGTCTAACGTGCAGGAACGTGCATGATGGGTTCCAGGTAGGTTCGTGTGTGATTGTTAGATTGATTGATCGTTGTATGAGATGTGTGTTTGTCTGGCGGTATGTGAGTGCCTTCGTGGGGTTTGGGGTTGTACACTTATTGAGATTCGTTTTATAGTTGTATAATCCACAATTTCAAACCCTCAGCCGTAAACCCAGGGAACCGCCTCCTCTTTTTGAAGTGCGAAGAGTCGTTCTTGGTGCCAGTGGAACTGCATGTGAGTTTCCGGAGGCTCAAGCCCGAAGAATCAGGAGCAGAATAGAAGGCGATCCTTAGGTTTTCCCTAGGGTATTTTAGGGGTTGTGAAAATCAGGTTGACCCATAGGGAAGTTAAGTTAACCAAACCCTGATCTTTTGTTATGACGGTGATTTTGGATGCCAGTTTGGTAATTATGCCTTTAATACGATGTTTGTATATTTGGTTGTCACGCCCCGAACCCCGCGAGTGCTCAACACCCTGCAATGGTCATTATGATGCGACGTCCCAGGACGCATCGTCGACCCAACGTTTTATCTTTTGATTACGCATGCGGAAGCTAAACAAAGCTTCACCCAGACAATAACAATAAACAAGGATAGATAGGAAATCGGTTCACCACATCAAAACATCATTTTAACATTTACTTAATTAATCCCTGGGAATATTTTTACAAGCCCACTCCGGGCATTTCCATAAAAGTCTACAAAAAGATGTTAGGCTGGGGTCAATCTACCAAAAGTCAGCTTCCAGGCACCCCGAACCATACTAGGTGCGTCAACATGCTAAGGGCCTGAAAAAAAAATGTTTAACAACCACAAATGAGATAAAAATCTCAATAAGTTAACGCCTAAGCCCCGTTTAGAAGGCCAACTCACCTCGGGGGTCCCTAAACAGGCAATACAGCATCAACAGCAACATTAGTAAAACAACCACAAGCATCCTTACCTCGCCTTGGTACACTCGTTGATGAAATGAACATGTCACATACTCGAAGCATTTAAATAAATTTCCCGTGCATCAATGCATCACAGGCACGCGTGTCTCGATTATAAGACAGAATCCACTTGGGCACGTCCCATACCATGCCTAGCAGTTTCTATCACATAATCAGGCACTATGCATCACACGTATTCCAGTTATTACGCCCCCTCGGGGCCACTACACATCAAGCGATCTGCAGCAAGATGGCAGTCTTCCGGTAAAAACCGGGCTCCGTCCCGCCCCATCAGGCACGGCTACGTCAAACGATCTACAGTAAGACGGCATTCCAATACGGCAACATCAAACGATCTACAGTAAGATGGTATCCCGTAAGGAGCATCGAGTCCGGCCTCGGGCCGCGACAAGGCATCCGGGGTATCGGCACTCCAGATTATCCCCAGGCATTCGATAAATCGAGCAACGTCAAGCGATACACAGCAAGACGGCTCCAACGTGTGACCACACGAGCACACAAGCATTCCGGCCAATTATTATCTTCTCAATTAGCCCATGCATCCATGAATAGTGCTCACATTCATGACACACAACAATAACAAGTGGTCACACATGCAAACGGTCAATCGACTTTGTAAACCTCATTTTAAAACATGAATTTACAAAAGCATTCGACATCAGATCAATGCCAAATAAACATCATTAAAAGGCTAGATAAGTATGGTTACTGTTTCCAGTAAGTCAGAAATCAAAAACCAATGCTTTCAAGTAAGAATCAGCAGATCATGGAAATCTAGTAAAACTGGACAGATTTGCATGATTTGGGAAATCAATCTCCAATGCATAGCAGATGGTTTCCAAAAATTATAAAATTCGAATATGTTATAAACAAGACCTTCACAAATATTTTCCATGAAGAACACAATCCCAAAATCTTTATACAAAGATCACTTTTGATGGCTCGGAAACAACCCAAAACTGGTTCGCCGGAACAAGGGGACTGAACCGCAAGAAATACTCGTTTTACCAACCAAATCCTTTCAAAACACTTTGAAATTTTTATACGTTGTAGACATGGATTTCATTTACAAATCTTGTGAAGGAAGTATGGTCAAAATCGAACTGGAAATTTTTATAAAAATCTGAGAAGGCGCGAAGGTCACGGAATCCACAGTATGAAACAGTTCTGATTCGGTAAGAAGTTGGACCTTCGTGTAACCCATTTGAGCTCAGAAAAATCTGAAATTTAAATATGTTATAGATCAAGATCTTGTGAACAACTTTTATGAAGAACACTTTTCAAGATTCTAACCACAAAATGCTCTATAAAAATGGAAAGCCAGGGACATACAGTAGAATCAGTTCTGAAACCAAGATAAAAACTCCAAGAAACGCCTTCAACTTTGAAATCCACCACTTCTCAGCCATGAAAATACCACACCAAGAGTTCAAATCAACATCCAACATCTATTTCAACTTAGTCTAACAATCAAGACTCGCCAACGCTCATTTTAGAAGTTTAAACACGCTTAAACAATCACTAGCTAAACTACCCAATGCAAGTTGAACATCCTAAACAAGGGATTAGATGTTAACTTACTCGTCTAAAAACGACGACAACGCGAGGACGACGGCAACGACACGAGTTGTGCGTAGTGGCCTCGGCTTGACACGACAAGCGGCAAACGGCGGTGAACAGCACACGGCGATCTACGGGGCTCAAGGATGGTGGCGTGAGGTTGTTGGTGGGTGAACGGCGGTGGTGGGGTGATTCGGCCGAGAGAGAGGGAGGGAAGGGAGGCGTGAAAGGAGAGAGAGAGAGAGTGGCGTGAGAGAGAATAAGACAGAAAGAGGGTTTAAATTTAAATCAAGATCAATGGTTGAGATTTGTTGTTGATGCCCAAGCAATGATCAAGGGCTAGGATGTGTCCTTGATGCCCAAGCAAAGATCAAGGGCTAAGATCAAGCCTTGCTCTCTAAGTTCCATCCAACGGCCAAGATTTAATCTAACAAAGAGGTTTCTAGAAGGGCAAGTTAGCAAATAATTTTCGATGGCCAATTCGTAAAAATTATGAGGCGACGTCCTATAATTCGGGTGTAATATCCTTGAGCATTCGACACGTAAAATCGGATCATCATTCGTGGTTGAAATCGATCAATCGCAACTATAATTTATCTCGAACTAACGGGCGGTTGTTCGAAATAAATTCTTCGATAGCCTTTCCCCTTTGGTTAGTATTCCCTAGGTGGTCAAGCCAGAGCGAGAATTAACTAATAGAGCGTCGATGAAATCACCATTTCATAAATCACCAAATTTGGTCAAATTTTTAGGATATCACATTGGTGCTCTATGAAGATGTTGTTGCTTGATTCTTATGGTGTTCTACCCTCTCGTCGTCATCTTTTTGTCCGGGATTTTTTTTTATATCCGCTTCCGCATGTGGCTATGATGTTTGGGTTGGGTCGGCGACATTCCTGGGTCGTCGCAACAAATTCGACCTGTAGCGGGATGTCGCGAGCTCGATGGGGTTCGGGGTGTGACATATATCCTTCGTGTTTGGAAAATTTACTCTGAGGCCTTCTAGAAGAACTTATAACATCCACTAAGGTTTCGTTATTTCGCAAAAAATGTGACATCTCTAGAAAATATTTCCTAGGAAGTCATTTCTTATGAAAATGACATATTTTCCGGTGTTTGGTCCAAACTTGACTTGAAGATATTTTTTGCCGTTTGGTATGGAAAATCTAATTTGATTTTCCAAAATAGACATATACTATTTGAGCGCTAGTAACTTGTGAAGAGTAGCCGAGGAATCGAGTATAGACAATAAAGTTGTGAGTTCGAGCTCGATGGACCCTAACTAGGGTGCTAGGATCGGGGCACGGGCACCAGGGTCCTAGGCCCGGCCTTGATGGATCCAAGCACGAGGACTGGGGTCCCATGCCCAACCTTGATGGACCCGAGCACGGCCTTTGTGGACCCAGACACGACCTTTGTGGACCTGGGCCCTGATGTTGGGGATTTGAGCTTAGGTGCCGAGAACCCATGCTTGGCTTTTGTGGACCCGGACTCGGGTGCTAGGGCATTGGGCACTGGCATCAGGGTTTTAGGCCTGACCTAGATGGACTCGCGTGCGAGTGAGGGTGCCGGGGCCCCTGGTATAGGCATCAAGGTCCCAATCTCGGCTTTGATGTACCTAGGCACATACTCTCGGGATTCAGGCACAGACACTGGGGTCATGGGCTTGGCCTTGATGGACCCTAGCCCTACCTTGGAGACTTGGTCCTAAATGCTGAGGACCCGAGAACCGGTTTCTATGCCCAAGCATAAAGTTTCAGGTCAAATACCTATACCTAGTCATAATTTGGAAAATAATTTTCGATTATTTAAAAAGGAAATCATTTTCCAGAATTCGGAATGACAAGACAATGGTCTGTTTGTCTTGAGCATAATAGATAATCACAACTGTGTGTTGTGCTTACTGGGGTAATTTCAAGAAATTAACAATAGTTGGGCCTGAATTTAAAAGCCTCTCGCTTTCTTTTGCGAGGATGCAGAAAGTGAGGATGCAGAAAATGCCAATCCGCGTCATGATCCATGTCGAAAGTTTATCACAGCAGAAATATTTTGTTTGCTTTTGCAGGAGCATCTGCAAATAATACCTTAGGTTGTTAATAACATCGGAAGACTTGGCGGATAAAGATAAAAGTTTTACTACTGTTTTTGACCATATTGTTCAACGTCCGGCTGCAAGCAGCAAATGCTACAGCAACACAACAAAATCTTAATATCTATTTGATGTTAGAATTACTGAGTGAAGTAAAAGGCTAGAAGGGATATTAGAGAGTGTAGGAGAACGATTAGATTAAAGACAAATAGAGTTAGTTGACGAGATCAAACACTTTTTAATTTTAAGGAGGCCTGTTTTCACCGAAAAGTGTCGACGAAAAAGCTCTCGATCGATGTGAAAATCGACAAAGAATATGTATGGTTCTTTATTGATTCTTGGATCAGAAGCGCAACTAACGAGAAAATTAAAAGTAGGAATACCACAGTTAATCGTGTCTCGTCATGTCAAAGATGTTGACATCTAAATTACGCCAACAAATCAAACTTACATCCTGAAAAAAATTTTTTTGAGATTTGAGAACTATGATTTCAATAGGGCTCAATCCTTCAACCAAAAATAGTCAAATTCTGCATTCATTCGTCCTATATAGATATTGATGCACCTAAGGGACCCATTATGCGACTAGACGAACCTGCGGGCTTGAAGTCAACGATGTCGGATTGAGCTCAAATTTGGTGGGCTGAAGCGAAACGGCGTGCTGATCAATACTCACGGCCTTTGGCCGTGACTAACGATGGATTTTCGTGATTCGAGATTATTTAGATGGATTTTTCTATTTTTTTAGTATTTTTTTGGGGGTTAATATAATAAAGGGCAGTTTTGTAATTTTACGTTTTGATGATTACGTTTCCTAATAGGGTTAGATTTGGATCTATATAAGTTTGTTTAGGGTTTCTTTGAGCAGACTTTTGAATATTTTGATTTGGTAATCATATTTGGAGAACGAATTGTTCTTCTGTCGAATTTTCTTGTTCAGTCAATTTTTCTATCGCGTTTCGGCATCAGATATATAAGTTAGGTTCACTCCATGTCAGTAGAATTTAGGTGCCATTTCATAAGTCAAAAATTGACTTTCCGGTTGACTTTTGGTCAACCTTTATTGGAACAAAAATATCATAACAATGCATATAGGCGTTTTCACCCTTCCATCATTGCATATAGATTGAGGAGTTTAAGTCTAAAATTTCACGCGTAAGTCAAAGGTTGACTCTTTCGTTGAAACTGAGAAATTTGACCTTTGACAAAAACATGGGCAATTTAAAGGACAAGAAAGGATTTTTAGATCTATTTTGGCTTTTGCCGGATTTGGTGCAGAAGGTTTTGATTAATTAAAAATATTGTGAATTTACGAGAACTTGATTAGACAAATTAAAAATAAAAGGACTTAATCAGAAAATGCGTATAAGGAGGAAACATATACTCTTTTCCTAGTGTTTGATCCGACTAGATTTGGTGATCCAGTACATTCACGTGATTTCGTGAACATCATCAAGTAACCGAGTTCATCCGTTCCATTTGATGAGCCTGTCAACAATTTTGTGAGCAATACTATAGGAAAGCAAATAGATTATCACACAGAACAAATGTACATGCATAAGCTGCTTATATAAATAGGATAAAAAGCAAAAGATATCATTAGAATAATTTCACAATCATGTTCTTTTACAAACTACATAAATTAATTGCAGGATCAACAACATATGTTTTTCAACATAAATTGATTACAAAGACGAATGCGAGCACGCCATTTGAATGAGAAATGATAAATGTGTATCGAAACACTACCTTGCATATTTTTGCTTCTTATTGATTGGACAAGAGCACCTCGAGTGTCTGAATTGTGTGACTTTGTGGGATTAATTTCACACATTCTAAAAGTTTATACTAGTAAATAAAGGCACAGTTTAATATTTAAATATTATAATGCTCTATTCCATTTGTAGTTTAGAGTTTTACCTAATAAAGATTGAAAATTATATTATTAGGAATGCAAATGAGGAGTTTGAAAAGAATTGTTTTAAAGACCTTTTATTCGGATACCATGTGATACCGTCGAGTAGGGCTTAGAGTTTTAGCATCTCTCTTCCAACCGTGCCTGATGATGCCACATCATTTAGCTCTGTCATATAAAGTTTTGGCATCTCTCTTCCCGAAAATCCTTGGGAAGCAACTAGAAGAACCCTTTTCCGAGGAGGGAGATTTCGGGGAGCTCGTGGCAATCTTTAGATTGTTTATAAGGGTACTTGTCGGTCTTGTGAGCCAAGAGGAGCCACACATGAGTGATGAGCTCACCGCCTCTTCTCAGTCGCTTGCCATGGTAATACACTCGACACTTGTATGCTGCATGACACAGCATCTCCACCCAGATGCTGCTGATGATCTCCCACTTGTTGTCCATCGACCTCAGGTCGTCCACGAGCTTCTGTACCTCCCACAACACGTCCCAGTCACGAGTGATCCTCCTCTCCTTACTTGGTTTGATGGGGTGTAGGACATCTCCATCCGGCGACGACAGTGTGTTCATTGCTTCTTCATAGTCTCGGTACCTCAAGAAAGGCCTCAGTATGCAACAAGCGTGCTCCAGCGTGACATCGGCAGTGGTGAGGGACAACATGTAAGGATACAGAGCGAAGAGGTATATCATGTAATTCGATAGGAGTTTGCTACCTCTACAAGCATTGGAGTTCTCACTCTCCAATATGTACAGGATTTCCGTTGCGATGTGCCAGATAATGATGCTCCTATTGAATGGCGTCTCGATGCTACCGCTCAGTCCTTGTTTCTCTTGGATGCTGTGAATCTCGAGCGTCCACTTCCCTCTTTCCGTGAAGGGCCGGAGGTCTCGTTTCTCCTCTAGCTTCGTCATCTTTTGAACCACCAGTGTCTTGAGGTACGAGGGCATGGCCTGGCGGGAGTGTAACCAATGACAACTGAAGATCTCTCTTTTACCAAACCAATGAAGTACCCAGCGGACGGACTTCGGCCCTTCTCTGTATAAGCGGCAGTGGTTTAACAAATCGAGCTGCCCTATCGACCTTGACCATCTTTTCTTCTTTATGCACCGATCAGCCAGAAACGGAAGGAGCCTTGAGATGAGAGGCACGTTAAGGTTCTCACTCATCTTCACCACTGCCCAATCCGAAAATACCAACGTCGTGATCTGATAAAGCTCGAGAGATGTGACTGCCATCAGTAACGCGTAGGTATAGGTGATGTACATATCGATCAAGAAGGCGTTCTTTAAGATCACGGCGAATCCACACAAGGCAGACACCAAGCAGAAGAAGCCGAAGAAGCGCAATATTAGGCCAACTTTTGTGTACAGAATGGGTGCTTTAGTGTAGAGCACGTCGAACATGAAGTTTAGCTCGATCTCGTTCAGGGTGAAAGCGTGGTTGGTAGAGTAACTGTCTATGGACATCCAATCGCGGGATACGAACTCAGGGTGGTACGGCCAGTTCACGAGGTGGGGCTTCAGACAGTCAAACCGAAGGTAGGCCTTCAAGATGTCCTTTGCGGAGTTGAACTTCTCGTCCAAATGGAACACTCTGAGCTGAACACTGGGTTCCATGGCTTCCTTGGCGGCTTCTACGGGTAAGTACTCGGTGTTCACCGTTGAGTTCTCGTCATACACGGATTTGAGAGCCCAGACCCACAACGCGGACTTTATGAATCCGGCAATGAACAAGGGGATGTACAGCCCTGAGACCGGGGACCAGCCGTCCCTACAGCGATTGAGAACACGAACCACGATGACAACTGTAGCCCCGATGTTCAGAATCTGTCTCATTCCCAGCTGGTTATCTTCCACCGAATAGGCCGTTATGCCGTCTGGGTACCCAATTTGCATCAGAAGCAATGGGGCCAATAGCCCTTCCAACTCCATATCATAACCCGGATTTTCAGGATCATCAATGCGGATCACAGTAAGCTTGCCCAGTGCTATTTTCGCAACGTAAGAAAGGAGCAAATAGGCGGCCCAGACGATGAATCTAGCTAAATCTGACCTCTGATGTTTCCGACGGATGCCTAATATTGTGAGAACAATATCGCAGACGAGGCTTATGGTGACCAAGAAATGAATCCCCCAGTCCACCCACAGATCTTTTAGCAGCGGTAACACCGTTCTGATTATTGAGAAACTCATGGTGGCTTCGTTCAGATGTGCTCACTAGACATCAATGAAAATGCAGAGTGAGGAAGATTTTTACATTGCTTCTGAAGAATAATTATTAAGAGCTGGCACAAAATTGCATAAATGCATACATTAATTCTCTCAATCTGTTAGAATTTCTCACAACTGAAACTATGTGTCAAGTGACACATGGATCAAACACAACGTGCGTAAAAAGGACTTGCCCATCTCTCTCCGTGTTCATCTCTCTTTCCTTTCCTAGAGTTGTTGACTGTATATGCTTTTGCGATCCTTGTATTTTTTCTGTTTCATTTGTTACACCTTCTTTTTTTTCTTTCCTCTCTTTTTGATGTGTTCAGCTAGATCATAACTATCTAGGAAAGTGGCCCTCTTCTCCACCTTCTTACGAGTCTTCCTTAATTTTTTCCGAATAATAAACAACATATGCTTGGTCCAATTAGGTTACTTGGGAAAACAAATTATAGTTCTAAGGTGAATGTTTTCTAAAAGTTATAGCATTGAAATGATTGATTGAAAATGTTTGCCACTAAATTTCTTACACTAAAGTGAGTGTATTACGAAAGTTATGGCACTTGTGGCGTCATTTTATCAAAATTCTTTAAAGGTGAATTCTCCACAATTACCTTTAATGCGGCTTTTAAGTTCTTCTACCTCTATTTTTCATAATTAGCTTTTCAAAGTATTTTGAAAATAGATTTATGGAGAAAAAAAAGGAAAAAAAGGTGGAGGAGAGGTATTGCAGGAGTATTTAGTAGAGGTGAGAAGGTTTTGGGATGGGTGAGGTATTTTCCCTACCATAGAAACTTAGGCAATATTTCCAAATTTTGTAAAATGGAAACTACCCTGCGCTTGGAACACCTTAGAATATGGAACTTGTTTGTGCCATGGGTTCTAGGGTACTACCCTATACTATCCTGTACTTTTTCATATTGTTTCATTGAAAAAAAATTGTAGTTATTTATGTAATGTACACATTGAACAATCATACATATAAATGGGTTACATGATAAATTCACGTTCGTATCCAGAATTAAGATATCGCTAAAACATCGATAATATAAAAAATAAAAATAAAAAAATCATCTTCCACCTATCATTTAAATCCATGAGTTGAGATGAAACCGATCACCACCTACTGAGAACGTAAACTCAAAGCACGTGCACACACACTTTGAGAGAGAGACGATTGTTTTTTGGTCAGACATACTTAGAAGATATTACAAAGGTACATTACAAAAGCTACAGGATGTAGGGTATAGGATGGTATGACCCCAAACCCTTAAACGTACTTTACACTCATTTGTCACAAAATTTTGGAACAGGAACCCACTCTAATAGTTCTAATGCCCATCTTAGAACCTACTCGACCATGCTTGTTCTATAGGGTCCATAGATTTCACGGGTTCTCCTATACACCATATTATTTAGTCTTGAAAGAAACTCTTGTACTTTTGGGTTGACTTCATGGATCAAGGCTTTTCTTCTTTTCTAATTTTGGGAGTTCTGAAAATGATAGAAAAGATGTTTCACACAATGAGAGGGCCACATGTCAACTTCTCCATGGCCTCGTACTATGTTCACAAAAATATTTGTATAGTTAGAGTAGATGACTTAAGGTGCAATTGCTCTCAGGTTTGATTTTTGAAGATTTAAGTAGAAGAGGTTTCCCGACTCCCAAAATAATTCGTGTAATCCTATCACATTGCACTTCCTGTTGATTTCTTAAATTCCATTCACATAGAAAAGATTGCATTCAATGGCATGTTTGCTATACCTTTTCACACATAGAAATCATTAAATGTCTTGACAGGTTGTGAAGGAACGAAGTTCTTTCACCAGTTGGAAAACATCAAAGATAACTAAACATGTGCTGTAACTTGTACAGAGTATGGTTAAATGTACTGACCACCAAATTAAAGTACTATGATCACTTGCCGAAATATCCAAAGTGTGGAGAGCGTACAAACCTATTACCCAAAATATAACATAGGTTAGTAAGCCCAATAAGCAAATGCAAGCTAACTAAAGTAACAGGAAAGAAAGAGGTGCAATGCAAACTAGCGCCACCTAAGCAAATGCAAACTAACCAAAGTAACAGGAAAGAAAGAGGTGCACTGCATGCAAGACTAGCGCCACCACACCTGAACTTGTGGGCTTATGAATCCCAGAAGTATTATTCAGAAGACGCGGACACCAACATCGGAAAATTGGAGAAACTGGAGCACAGAAAAGCAACAGAGGGATTTGTCCTAAAAAACATTGTGAAGGAAACGAGTACTAGAAATACGTGATTTGCTTTCTGCGCTAGCAGAGCACTTGTGTCTCCACACTTGACAGCAATGAACTTCTGTGGAACCTCCAATGATTATGTAAGAAAAAGAAAGGCATGGGAATAATAAGGACAAAAGGAGAATGGAATAAAAAGCGGCGTCGGGCATTTGATTGCTTGCAACTTTCGTCTGAGGCTCTTTTGCTCTTTTGTCTGGTTGGCCCAATGAGCACATAACCATGTTTGAAGCTTCGCTTTCTATCTTTAAGGTCACACGTGATTCTCATTCTATCCTGCATTTCATAGCTGCTGGATTAGGCAAATGATAGGCTACTCTAACACTAACCTTGGGTCTTGATGAAATTTCAGGGAGACTTTAGGTCCGTTTTGTTTCCTGGAAAATTAACATGACTGGTAAATAAGATCTCAAAGGAAATTATTTTGAAGAAAAATAGTTTGATTTTCTTGTGTTTGGTAGGATTTTTCAAATGAGATGAAAATCATTATCGAAAAATTGGAGCTAACAAACTTACGGATTTGCTTGCTATCTATGAAGCGATACATTCAGTAACATTTGAAGAGTGGTTTGCCAACTGACTGCAATGCTAAACAGATGATGGAAGCCTTAGGTTAGGAACCGTGTTTCATCCAATGCCGAAATTGTGACACTTTTGCAAGAACTCTTCAACATGAGGTATGATGGTTCTAGTGGGATTAGGGATAAGAAAAGTAAGAGGTCCAAAAATCGTTCTCATAAAAGAACTCATGAAACCACTGGTCATTAACTATTTGGGTCTTAAGAAAGCATCCTTTAAGAAGGATAGTGACCGCCGCTTTTTTTGTAAGAAGAAAGGTAACACAAAAAAAGATTGCAATCAATATAAAACTTGGTTGTTCAAGCGTGAGTATGCAGGTAATGATTCTTTGGCATTTGTTTGTGAATCCAACCTATCCGAAGCCCTATCCAATTGGTGGTGGCCCGAAAGCAGTGCAATAAATCATGTTGCATTTTGGGATTCATGAACCAGAGGAAGCCAAATCTAATTGAATCAAGGCTTATCGTAGGAAACAATAATAAAGTTAAAGTCGAGTTCGTGGGAGATGTCATTTTAATTCTAGATTATGATTTTAAATTGATGTTAAGAAACACATTTTATGTACCTTCATTTAGATAGAACTTAGTTTCCGTATTGTGTTTGGGCATGTAGAGTTACTCTTTTGAAATAAATAACAACATAGTTTCTATGTTTTTTTAATTTAAATAGAGTTGGGTGCTGCAATATGTACGAGGGATTGTATAGATTGTGTTTAACTTCCAATAATTAATACGTCGCTTATATGGTTGAAAATTTTATTTCCAAAAGACTTTTACCTAAAGAACACTCTTATACGATGTGGCATAAACGGCTTAGTCACATCTCTAGGGAAAGAGTGGAATGGCTGATAAAGGCTAATATCCTGTCCACTCTTAAAGGTAACCTATATACTTGCGTAGGCTGTTGTAGAGGTAAGGTGACTAAGATAAAAAAGAAAACTGCAGTCCATAGTTCTTATTGTTGGAGGTTGTTCACATTGATATTAATGGACCCTATACGATAACTTTGTGTAAAAATTTTTATTTCATCACATTTATTGATGACTATTTATGATATGGTATTGTTACTTGATTTAGGAAAAGTCTAAGTCTCTTAATAAGTTTAAGATTTTTTGGACTAAAGTCGAGAAACAATTGAAAAAAGTCATAAAGGTTGTCATATTTGACCGAGGTGGTGAGTATTTTGGCAAAAATGGTGATGCTGGACAACTTAAAGGGCCATTTGCCAAATACTTGGAGGATTTTTGGATAGTAGCTCAGTTTATTATGTCTGGGAGTTTTGAATAAAATGGTGTGGTCGAAAGGATCACTCGCACACTTATGGAAATGATGAGGAGTACAATTAGTAAGACTAATTTACTTGATTTTCTGTGAGGTGAAGTTTTGAAAACAGTTCTTCATATTCTAAATCGTGTTCTTACCAAATCTATTCCATTGACTCATTTTGAATTATGAACTGGACATAAACTTAGCTTGAATCATCTTAAGGTTTGTGGATGTTCCGCATAAGATAAGCAATGCTAGTTGCTAGTTTTGCTAAAACTAATCTACGAAATTGATTATCGGATTATTTAACAGACCAATTATGTAAACCAAACTAAGTAAACTAAGCATCTCGCAAACATCTAATATGAGATCATTGACACACAGCTAAGAAGGAATAAATGATTACACGAAAGAAAGTAATGACAGGATCATAAATTTTCTGGAAAAAACAAAGGAAGTATTAAGTAGTCTGGCAAGAAACGGAAACCTTGCTGTGTTGTGTGACTCCCAAAGAAGTTGTCGAGTCAGATTCTTGCTATTAATAGAAAAGGCACTGTGTGGGTCTTCCTAACCCTGGTGGGGAAGCTTATTTTATTCAATTCTGAAGAGAAAAGTAGAGGTATTATAAAAGGACAAAGAGAGCAGAGAATTGATTATTTGCTTGTAACTTTTGTCTGTCATTCTTTTTCTCTTTATCGGGCTTTCGTCAGCGACCAAACAGGGCATCAGTTTATTCACTTTGCATTATTCGTTGGATGTATTCTGGAGGGGCATAGCACGTGATGCATGCACTTAATTTTAAACTCTGATTGAGAGTAATAGCTTTTCATTTCTCCAACCAACCAAAAATAAACCAATCTTTTTCTACATTTTATCCTTTGGTATTTATAAATACTACAATAGTGAAATTTAAGTATATTTTAGCTTCTTATAAGACCCAAGATATTCCTACTATTTCAAGTTTAAGTATTTTCATAAGAATTTCTAGAATGTGTATTAATTTGACAATAAATACTACTAATTATATTTAAATCTTGTTCTTAATTTCTTAGATAGAGAGTTTCACGAGTTGTGCTTCTTATGTTTTCTCTATTGGTATCAAAGCTTTAGGTTGTTAGTAAAATTTGGAAGACTTAGCGGATAAAAATTTATGTTTTCCTTCTGGTTTTGATCATATAGTCATAGTCCGGCCGCAAGAAGCAAACGCGCTACGCAATACAACAAAGTCTTAATACATATTTTCTTCTAGAATTACTGAGTTAAGTAAAAGGCTAGAAGGGATACTAGAGAGTGCAGTAAACCGATTAGATTAAAGACAAATAGAGTTAGTTAATGAAATCAGAGATTCGTCTAAGTATGAAGTAAAACGAATAGTAATTCCAAAAGGAGATCTGGCTACTCTGAATCCGTTTAAGTACCATCACCCTTTTCATTGATCTGCACGAGCAGATTCATTCTGCAAAGTATAACTAACTTCAGGGGAAATACCTAAGATATTCGAGGATACGCTTAAAAAGAGTAGAAGCAGAAACTAAACAGCTCGTTCATGTTAATTTGACCTGCTATGGTGACAACAATATGTGTTAGGATTAGGCGCACCAATACAACAAAATAGAGAGTAAAGGAGAGAGAGAAATCGAGACACAATATTTATCCTAGTTCGCCCTTAAACTATGGCTATATCTAGGAGAGGATTCCACTATAATTAACACTTCCAAACTCTCTATACAACTCTCAATTAAAAAAGAAAGAGATTATATATATATATATATATATATATATATATATATGCGGCACAAGAAAAAAACTAAGAGCCCTTAAGCCACTCAGTAGTTATTCATGGGCCAAAGCCCAAACTATCAATAAACTACAACCTAAACTATAAAAGACCTCTGGCAACTTGGGGGCGCTGGCCCGTGTGACCTTTGCCAGGATAGCCCCCCCAGGACCCTTGCCTGCTCAATGGGACCCCGTACCTTCTTGTTGATAGAGAGTATAAACCACACCCCAACAATATGATTCTAAATTTCACTGATACTCAAGATTCTTTTACTTGCATTGTTGAATTCCCAGTACTGAAGAAAACTCTCAACAAAATGGGATAAAAACAACATGAGTGCTAGAACTTTCGTACAGCACTCACTTGAGTGCCATAACTTTTTTTTTTCACTTGAGTGCCACAAATTTGAAAAATTGATCACTTAAGTGCCTCAGAAATAATTTGATCACTTATTTTAGTATATTAGTACCTTATGGATAATAAACAAAGATGAGAACATCCTCTCATTATTATCAGCTCAGAAGTTAATAGCATAGATATAAGAGTCGATTGTTTATATGAAAATTGTGGTTAACCCTTGGAGAGCAAATAAGATGAATATATATATATCCTCGTAATTGTCATTTTAAGAGCTAATTAATAAGATGCATGTTCATAATTTATTCAAAGTCTGCAGGCAAACCATATACAGATGATAGAAAAGATAAAAGAAATTTTCCTCGGACTTATCATTTTAAAAGCCAATCACAAGACAAATAAGTGGGCATTCATTCTTATTTTGTGACTTATAGATAGAAGTGAATTCAATAAGTTAAAAATCTCTAGTCCATGCATCGCACGGGTCTTCCATTCGTTCGGATGTGTATATTTACATACATTCAATGGTTGATATTCTATGAGAATTGTTAAGAATTTTTTGAAATATTATAGAAAATAGACATCTATTACATCACAAGCACCTTCTAGCGTCACTTCTACCATTAATTATCACTAACTATTAATCCATGAGACATTTACTACAAACTAATTTTCGTTTCACAAGAAAACCCAAACTGTTGCCACTGACCATCTACCATTCGTTTCCATCCAATATCTCAATAAAATAAGTATCAAGTAGTAGACAACTGCAAGACAAATCAGACGTAGAGAATGACAAATCCGACATGATAAATTCACGTGTGTCAACAACATATGCATCTTAATAGAGAGTAGATTTGGGTTAGAAGGTACTAATTTGGATTATTTTTGTGAGAAAAAATTAATTTGGGGTAAATGTCTCTTGAAGGTACCAATTTGGGATTTTTTTTTAAAACAAAATTAATTTGAGATAAATGTATCTTGGGATACCAGTTTTGTATTTTTAAATAGTATTAACCCATATATAGTAGAATAATACTTGAGTGCGTTACATCATGTGACACATTCATGCACAAGCTTTATCTATGTGCTTGTTTTAGGAAGATGACACATTAAGTGCTATAACTTTTGTATGACTTCACTTGAGTGCCATAACTTCTTTTTTTCGATCACTTAAGTACCATAATTTATATACAACACTCATTTGAGTGTCATAATTTTTTTTCTTGATTACTTGAGTGCCATATAATTTTTTAATAGATCACTTAAGTGTCATAATTTTCGAAAAACGTTTACTACAAGTGCCATGCCACGTTGGATTTCAAAAGTTTTAAAAAAATTATGACATTTAAGTGATTAATTGAAAGTTATGGCACTCAACTGAATGGTCTTTAGAAATTGTAACATTCAAGTGATCGAAAAAAAGTTATAGTACTTAAGTGAGTATCGTACGAAAGTTATGATACTTGTGGTATCCTTATCCCTATTTATTTTTTAAGCATTGAAATACTATATGGATTGCTATGAGTTTTGATTGAGCACTATTATTATTTGCATCAATTCAATACCAAGATGGTCGGCTTAGTGGTAAAGGGGTCACTTGGTTTAAACAAGGTCATGAGTTCAATTCCCGTTATGAGCAAACTTCCGAGTGACTCCTTTTGCATTGCCAAGCTATGACGAGTGTTATGTGAAAGGACTTATTGGTTGCTACTATCTTGGTGGGACTGTGATGACGGGCTCGCCAATTTCGGCCTTTCTAGTATCAAGAGATGTTGACACCTAATTTTTAGTTCATTTTTTCTATATTTTCAAAATTTTCAAAATTAGAACTAGGAATCTTGGTCAAGCCTAGAAACCTATTTCTAAACCAAAAAAAAAATTTAGCATTTTTCTGCATTTTTTCTTAATTTCTTTTAGTTAAAATAGGTGAGAAAATCAAGAAAAATAGCAAATGGAATCAGAAAATTCCATAAAAATAGTCATTAGTCTTATTTTAAATCCAATTTCATGAATAAATCATCAATTTATAAAAATTTCAATTGGGTATATTTTTTTCCTAAAATTGGGCAAAATTAAACTCGAATTGAACCAAAAATTCAAGTAAATGTTTTCTGGTCATTTTTAAGTCATAGTGTCTTCACAACAAATGATTCAGGAACCTTGAATTGCATAATGGTCAGTCCAATTGCATAATTTGATATAAAAATAAAAAATCCCCAAAATTCGATTGAAAATTAAAAATTTTGAACCCAAATTGGGAATCGTGCCAGATATGAAATTGTTGAAATATGAGGTCATCATTTCTAGGGTTAATCAGATGTGAGTAATTCAATTTTGGCATCAATTTTTCCTAATCAGGTCATTAGGACATCAAATTGAACAAAACCTATTAACCCGAATACAAAAATGAGAAAATCTTGGACTCAATTATAATAAAAATTAGGGAAAATTATATATTTGGGTTCGAAATATGATGGAGAATTCAATTTTGGGGTTAAATTTGGAAAATTGAGTCAAAATCGGGTCGAATTTGAGAATTTAGACCAACCCGAGTCTGTCGAGTCAATCGGGTCAACTCGACCCGACCCGAGTTACTTACCTTCTTCGCCCGACTCAGCCAAAGTGCAATAAACCTAGGAAAAAACCAACTCATGCCCACGACTTCACCGATCATTCCCGATCAAATTAGCACGTTTTAATCGATTTGTCTAGCTGGAAAATATCCAGCTGGCACCAGATAATCACCCGAACCGATTCAAGGTCAGCTCCAACAAACTTTGGGTGGGATTTTTTATCAACGAAAAACAAAGAAAATACTGAACATTGCAAGGACGATGTTCGACAGAAAGCCAGAGAGGGAGAAGAGAGAGAAGGAGAGGAAACCGAAGAGAAAAAGCGAAATAGAGAGAGTCGAGAGTCCCCTCACGAGTGCTCGGTACCGTCGTGGACGGCGGAGCACAGGCGAATTGTAATTTGGCCGTGATTCTCCCCTCACTGTTCTAGTCAGTCTGGCTGATCTTAAAGGCCTGAAACTGGGCATTTTCCGGCCAATCTAGAGCTCTTCCGGCGAAGTCAAAACCACCAGGGTGAAGATCAAGTGTCAAGGAACAACTATTGGGGTGTGAATCACTTTAACAATTTCGTTTGATCATCGGACGAAAAAGGTAAAGTCGGCTCACGGTTATTTTTTTTAAAATTTTCAAGAATTTGGTTTCAACCTCGATATGCATGTTTGTGTGATTTCGTCGATGAATATTGGCATTTTGATGTTCATTACTAGTTTCTAATCATTTTTGGTGTTGTTTGATTGCATTTTTGGGCATTAAAATGCACAAACCGAGTCGGCCTCCCCGTGAACCATCCCGCCGGAGCTCAGGTGATCCCGCCGAAGCATTGCCATGGCCGTAGGGCCATTCAAGTTAGCTTCCTTGACCTTGTTTGATGTTTTGTTAGTCATTGAAACTGGGTTAGATGGCTAGGGCGAATAGGATAGTGATTTGAAATCTAAAAATGGTATTTTAGGTTAGTGTTAGGTTAGGATTTTCCAACCGATTTTTCACCAACCGACGAACGTCCAACGGCACAATGATTAGGCTAGATTGATAATAGGTAATATGGACTTCAACGTGGATCAGTCAGAATGGTCAAAAGGTCGCCGGAGGCTCTTCGGCGATGAGCTCAAATCAGCGGCCTCGAAAACATCAAACTCAGAACAGTGCACACCACTTGCTCGGAAAAATGCCTTAGTGAAGAATGCCCGAAACAGTGCTGTTTTGGCATCGTGCCCGCCAGAGAAGACGGCCGACGACCGGCGCTAGCGACGCCCGATTCGGCCAAGCCGAACCGAGTCGACCCGGGCCGGTTTGGTTCATTTCCCGACGGGAAAATTAAAAAAATAATAAATAAATAAAATCAAATAAAAAATCAGAAAAGTATAAAAATTTTTGGAAAATAAGAAAATTCAGAAAAAAACAGAATATTCGCAAAAAAAATTAGAAAAGTCATAAAAATTCAAAAATTTTCAGAAAATTCACAAAAATTCAGAAAATTCAGAAAATACAAATAAAAAATGTAAAAAAAATTGAAAAATCAATAAAAATTGAGAATTTGGAAAATTCAAAAAATTTTCAGAAAATCATAAAAAAATTAATTCTCGATTAAAAATTTTCTGAAAAAAATATAAAAAAATAAGAAAAAAATCAAAATTTTTGAAAATTCACAAAATGGTCCAAAAATATCGTGGCCAGCCATAAAAAGTGAAATTTGAATTTTTGAAAGTACCTAAGTGGTATTTTTAGAAAATCCCAAATTCAGGGGTTATAATCCCTAAAATATCCGAAAACCCTAAAACAGTGTGAATTATGAAATGAACAAGCTTTTAGAGCTTCATTAGGGTTTGTGGTGTTTTGATTAATTTTTGTCTTAGAGACCACTTAGGATTGATTGACTTGATTTACTTTGATTGTGCATTTAATACTTGTTTGGTTCTTCCTGCGATTAGAATGGATATGATTAGTGGGTAAGTCTTGGAAATTCGCATGATACATTAGACATCGTATCGTTCTTAGGCAACGAAAGGACGTTAGAGATCTCGATTTGGGATCAATAACGTAACCAAGTCACCGTACTCAGAATCTCTGATTCGTAGAATCGTGGTATTTCTCTCGTATCTCAATTAGGTTTCTAGTCTACCTATCAATAATGACTAGTGGTGACTCCAAAATCATAAACCTAGACTAAATAAGAAATTACCTTCCACTGTCATGTGAGGTATGGCTTGGGATAGACCCTTACACAGAAATACCTCCTTAGCGCGTAAACCCCGAAACACCCAAAAGAAAAAAAAAAAAAGCACGGCGCGACAAGCTTGGCGACTCCACTGGGGATAATGAACCTTTTCAAAGTGGACTTAGGCCTAGATAGACCGATATGCTTGTGTTTTGTGGTTGCAAGGATCCCAGGTATGTCCTGCTAATGATAGTATTAAATGGTTTTGTAGGCAGGTGTTATAAGGGGTGTTGTCTTTGTTAATCCTTGTTTTGCAGAATGGTGTTGGGATTGAATGTGTTTTGAATGAATTTTAGAAGTGTTGTTTGGTCATTAATTGCTATGCATGTCTTTAAATTGCTTTAGCACTACACCATTAGCACATACCATCCGTGGCCTAATCCCGGCTACATTTAGGATTACTCCTAGGAGGTATATGTTTAGGCGAAACTATGGGTTGATTGCTCATGGGATCGTTTAAATACAATGTCGATCACCGAGGTAGAATAATATCTCATAACTTTAGGTCGACTGCTTATTGGAATGGAATCCCTTGTCCATTAAGGTGATGACCTTGAGCCTTTAGCATATCCTACCCTTTTTAGGTGTCAAAACTTCACTAGTTGCATTCGCTTGTCTTTGTGGTTGGTATACCTAAAACCAAACCAAAATATCATGGTAAGCAAGTATCGTTCCATTCCATTCCTTTACAATTATGCATGTTAGTTAGCATATTCTTAAAAAATACTTAAATGACATTCAATGCTTGGTCTAAATGCCCTTTCATTTTAGAATGCATGATTAGGGTCGTCATACTCTATTTGACCATTCTTTCATTTTTAAATGAAATGTATAGGTCCATGGTGGATTTCTCATGTAATTCAAATGCTTATTCGTTCATTTCAATGTCTTTGAAGTTGTAAACCATAGTTTAGGACCTTATGGTCTAAATGGAGTACGACAGAATGGGCATTTACAACACACATTGAATTTGTTCATAATCTCAACTATATGCTCTTTTAAGGTTTAAATGGACTCAAAATGACATTTGCATTACTTTCGAGGCATGCAAGTGTATTTTACCTCCATTTTACCCTAAAAGGTTATATGATTGAAATGAAGGCATTAAAATTTATTAGCAATCCATGGTGATTAATGACAAATCTTTTTGCATGATCAGGCTCAATGAGAAAACTAGACATCCAAGTAACTCCCATTTCTTGGAAGGAACTTGTTGCTCGGTGAAAAGGCATGTCCAAGGATAACTAAACTTATGTCCAAGAAAGGCTTGGATATCTTCTTGAGCTTATGCATGTGGAGCATCAAGTCAATTTAGTCCAAGCTTTGGCGCATTTTTGGGAGGCTTCCACCGCCACATTTCATCTTGGAGAACATGAATTGGTACCAATATTAGAAGAATATCAAGCCGCCATTGGAATTAATTCTAAACCTAGGGTCGTAGAGTTACTCGTTAGACTTAATCCTGTGAGCCTTTTAGTCGAATTCCTCAACCTCAAAACTTCCCAAGTAGAAAAGTTAATCAAATCAAACACGGATAGATTTCCATTATCCTCCCTAGTAGACAACTTTTCAAAACTTCCTAAGGAAATAGGAAATACTTCAGCCCGAGTATTCATTTTAGCTTTCTTCGATTTTGTTCTATTCCCCGTGTTCAGAACGGGATTAGACCCTTTAGTGGCTGTGATCGCAAGACAAGCATGCCTTAAATGAGACTTTTCTAATATGCTTCTTGCCCAAACCGTCATCTCCTTAAACACATACCAAAACCATGGAAAGGGTATCTTTCAAGCTTCTACTGGTCTTTTGTCATTATGGTTCATTTCATACATTCAACCATGGAGTCGTTTCATGAACATTCATGAAATTTGTTCGGCAATAAATCCAATCGAACGATATATTCGTCTCCAAAACAAATTACCCAAACAATCTTTTTTAAATTGGGCCAATTTCATTAGAGCCTTAACTCCTGATCAAATCCAATGGCGGATCAATTGGCCAAAGATTAATAAGGTGAAGATCACGAGCCGAGATGGAAATGCGGTACCATTGCTTGGTTTGAGTGGAGGAGCAGCTTATTGCCCTCTAAGGGTTACTAGACAATTTGGGATACTTCAGCAAGTACTACCGGTATGGAATCCTGAAGAGTTCGCCTTTGACATCCCAAGTGGGATTATACCCGAAGAGGAAAAGAAAATCCTTCAAGCCAAAATTCACAAAATCATCCTATCTTTAGATAACCCACTCGAACAAATAATCGAGTGGTCAAAAAGCTTGGAAGAACACATAAAGATTTGCATGGCTTCAAAAGAATACATCAAATGGATAGAAAACAAGCATCCAATTGATGTCGAGCCATATGTCCCTTTGAGTATGGTACCGAATCCTATGGATGAGTATGTCCTAGAATACATTGTTCCAAGCATGCCTGGAGTGGAACCCTACGTCCCTGAAGAGGTCGTGATCGATGTGGAAGAATAGGAGTCTCGAGCCAAGGAATGGGAAGAATACCAAAAGGCGGAAGCTATCTTAGCTAGCAAGAAGCCTAAGATTAGATGATTTAGATTTCCATTTAAGTTTAAAATCATGATGCCAAATAATTTCAAATTTTATATGCAATGATAGATTGATCATTTTCTAAACATGCATAGATAATTTCAGAACATGATTTCAAAACATAAAGGAATCACCATGGATTGTAATTTTTTGAATTGTATGATTCCTTGAGAAAGACACTGATAAAGAATTTTATACAAGGCTAAGACTTGAATGGAATTTCTTATCCTTGATGATCTCACGAAATCATACAATTAAAAAAATGTAGGGTTTCATGATAATTTTACTATGCTGATATCAGGTCTTTTTTGGCAAAACAAGTTGCTTAGAAACGGAAAGTAAAAGACCTCGGACTCGCCTATAAGTTAGAATGGCGGAAGAAGAAACCCGTGCTCGACTAACTGAAGTCGAGAATCAAATGACCAAAATGGTTGCAATGATGGCGAAAATGAAAGCCTTTATTCTCGCATCTCGAGGATCTTATCCTACTACTCCAAATGTGTGAGCTTCAAATACTACCAAAACACCGATTGAAGACCCAGTCAAAAATAAAGAACCAGTTCAAGAAAATCCTCCAAAGACTACACCTGAGGTAGTGAATTTGGAAGAGGGTGATCAAATCAAGAAGATATCCAAAACAAAGGATGAAGAAGAGCCAAGAGATTGGCCAAAATTGAAGAATGCTTAGCAAGTCAAGGATATGAGCTTCAAAGGTTCGACAAGTTCTCACCGTACACAAAGGTGATTATTCCAGAAAACTATAAGGAACCGGAGTTCGTGAACAAGTATGATGGCACTGGTTGTCCCAAAAGCCATTTGAAATATTATCTCCGTAAGATGACAAGATATTCAGACAACACGCCACTTCTTATTAGTACATTTCAAGAAAGTTTGAGAGGGGCAGCCCTTGCATGATATACAGCCCTCGACATAGAAAACTTCATTGAATGGATCATTTGGCGGGAGAATTTCTTCACCAGTACAAGTTCAATGTAGAAGTACTCCTAACTAGAGAGGATCTCGTTAGGACCGAGAAACGAAGAAATGAAGGGTTCAGAACCTATGCTCAGAGATGAAAAGCTGTTGCCTCACAAGTAAAGTCCACCATAAGTGAAGACGAGCTCATTGCGCTCTTTTTAAAATCAGTACCAATTAAGTATTACGACAAGTTTCATGTATCAGGCTGTCAGACATTCACCATGTTTGTCAAAGTAGGCGAGAGAATTGAATGGGGTTTGAAAGAAAAGAAGGCTCAAGAAATAGCAGCACGAAAGCTTTACTCCGAGAAAAAGATAGAACCCATCAGAGAAGTAGCTATGGTGTCGAGCCTAAGTACTCATCAAGCATTATTTCTAAAGCAATCAAATATTGCTTGGAAAAATCCAAGGCAATTCGAGCCAAATAAAAGGCTCGTGAGGCAATATACACCGTTGCCCCGATCCCTGTTAAAGCTATTACCAATGCTTCTAAAAATGCATTTGGTGGCCAAGGAAGTACCGAGAGACAATCCTGCGAGATTTTCTAGGTATGATGAGTCAAAAACTTGCACCTATCACATGGAAGAAAGGGGACATGATGTAGATAATTGTCCCATTCTAAAGTACAAGGTTCAACAGCTCATTGACAAGAAGATATTAAACTTCCAAGAGCCCGAGCCAAATATACATCAGAATCCTCTTCCTGAGCACAATATAGTAAACATGATCAGGAATAAAGAAACAGTGATCGAGTCCAATGATGAAGATGAATATGAAGTCAAGATTAAAACTTCTCGATTAGGAGATGCTCACTTTCGTCAAGAAGCACTCCTAAAAGGCGAGATTGTAGACAACTTGGGAGAAGACTTCAGAAAATATAACTTCCAAGTGAAATATACCCCACCGCCATGGGCATTCAAAAATGAAGTGATTGCGCCTGATGGCTGGGGTAGTATGGACGATGAAACCAGTCCTGAGGAGAAAGCTTTACGCAAGAAAAAAATGCTTCAAGATAAAATAGATCTGGATGAAAAGGAGAAAGAAAAAGTTCGGTAGGGTGAAAAGCGTTTCACCTAGAAATCGGCCAGGAAAGGCGAAACTGTATACTTACTTGGTCAAGACAGTAATAAATACAATTACCGTGTCAAATATACATCACTATCATGGGCATTAAAAAATGAAGACATTGTACTGGACGGATGGGGTGGCATGGATGAGGTCCCGATTAGGCAATTGAATCTTGAGGAGAATGAAGATCAGGAAGAGAAAAAGAAGAAAAAGACTCGCTAAGGTGATATGCAATTTGTTCAAAAAGCACGAAGATAAGGTGAAATTGTTGACTATCTAGATCAAGACAGCGGTAAATACGATTACCGTGTCAAATATATACCTCCTTCACGGGCATTCAAAAACGAAATAATCACACCTAATGGTTGGGGTGGAATGGATGTTGACGAAGCTAACAGAAGCAGGGTATCCATGATTACACAATTTCTAATCAAGCTTGATGAGGTAGATAAATATAAGAAGGAGAAAGATCCTGTCACACCAATCACTATTCAACTTCCCATTGATCAGTTGAGGATCGAAGAAGAAGAAACGCAGCCTGTGATCATCACTCTCCCTCAAGACAGCGGTAAATACGATTACCGTGTCAAATATATACCTCCTTCACGGGCATTCAAAAACGAAATAATCACACCTAATGGTTGGGGTGGAATGGATGTTGACGAAGCTAACAGAAGCAGGGTATCCATGATTACACAATTTCTAATCAAGCTTGATGAGGTAGATAAATATAAGAAGGAGAAAGATCCTGTCACACCAATCACTATTCAACTTCCCATTGATCAGTTGAGGATCGAAGAAGAAGAAACGCAGCCTGTGATCATCACTCTCCCTCCAAAAGAAAAGTTTGACACTAAGTGTGTACCTTGGGATTACTCTTCCAAAGAAATCGATGCCATAACCCGATCAGGGAAATGTAATATGCCGAAGGATAGTGAACACGAAAGAAAGGAGTAACCGAAGAAGATATTAAATAGTTGCTTTCGGTCATGAAGACGAGTGAATTTGAGGTAATTGAACAACTAAGAAAGATGCCGACATAAATTTCTCTGTTAGATCTCTTCAAGACTTCAGAAAGCCATAAAATGGTACTTATGAAGCTTCTTAATGAGGTGCACGTCCCGGAGACGATTAATGAGGTACAATTGGAAGACTTTGTCGGCGCCATTCTTCTGAAGGATCAAATTGCCTTCTCTGATGAAGATTTCCCAATTGACGGGTGTTCCCACAATAAAGCCCTATATATTGCCGTCAGATGCAGGGGTAATGAGGTGTCACGGGTGCTGATCGATAATGGCTCTGCACTTAATTTGTGTCTACTAAGCATACTGCATCTCTTGGGGATTAGTGAAGAGCTCATCAAATCTTCTAAGGTCATCGTGCATTCGTTTGATGGAATGAAGAAAAGGCGTTATTGGCGATATCGAGCTCGAGGTAAACATAGGCCCTATGCCTTTCCTGATTGACTTCCAAGTAGTGGATATTCCAAGGATTTTCAACTTGTTACTCGGAAGACCTTGGATTCATATGGCTGTCGCCATTCCTTCAAGTCTCCATCAGAAGGTCAGGTTTGTCATTAATGGCAAGATTATCACTGTACACGGGGAAACAAATTTCACCACCCACAAGAAGAGTGCAATACCATATGTCGAACCTGAAGTGAAAGAAGAATCAAGTTATCATTTCTTCGAAATGATCTCAATGGTGCAAATTCCTATTGGTTGCATCATAAAATCCCTAGAGTTCTCAAGACCATCCATTATGTCTGGAAGGATGTTATGCCAATAAGGATTTACTCCCGGTAATAGTCTTGGATCAAAGTCCCAAGGAATCAAGGAATCTATCACTTCTATCGCTACAAGAACGAAGCACAGAGTAGGTTATATTTCAGATAGCTTTAAAAATCACCATGAAGGCTAGGGCCGAGGTCGAAAGAACCATGGAAGTTGTAGAGGCCGAGGTGATCGCCTCATTAATCCATCCATATGGAAGGGTAATCTTAAAGAGCTTCCCTATCATTAGATCCACATTAAGAAAACTTTTCCTGGGACCTTCCAAGTTACTTCAAGAAGAAGATTTACATGCAGAGGAAGAATCTGTTCTACCAAGTTTATTCGAGGAGAATATTATCAACGTTATCATAATTGAAGCAGTAGTTACCTACGCACTGGAGCAGGAAGATTTTCTTGAACCTTTGTTGCTTGTTTTTTTATTGCATTTTGTTAATTGCCATTTCAAATTTCTTGTGATTTCAGTTCAGTTGCAATTTACATTCCTTTTGATATAGATGTAATTGCGTTTTTCAATTCAATAAAAATAATCAAATGTTTTGTTAAGGACATGTAGAAACAAAACCAAACCTATGATGAACATTATCCTCATTCGTGAGGCTTGAAGCTTTGGGTTTCTATATTGCTTCTCATTGCGAAAATGATTTTAAGAGCAAGGAAGTCTGATGATATGAGGACTAGCTCTGTCTTTATATTCTTTCAAAATGAATTTCAAAATGAATTTCCAAAAGGTTTTTTATAAGACCATATGCGTTATTTATTTTGTATGCAATTACTACTCATGTTTGTTACATGTCAGGCATGAGCATTCACATATCCATAATAGGTTCATATGTGACCCAAATCTTTCCGAGGAGATCACTTGCGATATTGAAGTGGATAATGAAGATGAGAAATGGATCCGTCATGAAGAATCAAAGCCACTCACTTTAGAGAAAATGATTACTGTTAATCTGGGCGATAAAGAGAATCCCAAAGAGGTTAAGATTTGAGAAAGTCTTCCCTCAGCAAAAGCAGAAAGGATCACAGATTTGCTCAAAGAATATCAAGATATATTCGCATGATCTTATGCTGACATGCCAGGCCTTGATCCAAGTATAGTTGAACATGCTTTGCCAATTGATCTAAGTAGTCCACCAAAGAAGCAAAAACTGAGGCGACCAAAGCCAGAATTGACGAAGGAAATAGAGAAAGAAGTGATGAAATTACTTAAAGTTGGTTTCATCGAGGTAGTACCATATCCAAAATGGGTTGCCAATATAATACCCGTAATGAAGAAAGATGGTCGGGTGCGGGTGTGCGTTGATTATCGCGACCTAAAAAAAGTAAGCCTTAAAGATGATTTCCCGCTTCTACATATCGACGTATTAGTGGATAGCACTATTGGGTTCGAAACATTTTCATTCATGGATGGTTTCTCAGGATATAATCAAATCCTCATAAAGAAAAAGGATAAGGCGAAAACGTCCTTCATAATACCATGGAACATATTTTGTTATAAGGTGATGCCTTTCGGTCTGAAAAATGCTAGTGCCATATATCAAAGGGCAACGGTAACTTTGTTCCATGACATAATGCGCAAAGAAATCGAGGTATATGTAGATGACATGATTGCAAAATCCAAACAAGGAGAAGATCGTGTTGAAGTGCTTCGTAAATTATTCGAAAGACTTAGAAAGTACAAGTTACGGCTGAATCCCAATAAAGTATGTATTTGAGGCAAAATCTGACAAACTGCTAGGATTTGTGGTCAGTAACAGGGGAATTAAAATAGATCCTTCCAAGATCAAGGCAATATACGACTTAAAGACTCCTTCTACGGTAAAAAAAGTGAGAAGCTTGTTGGAGCGATTAAACTACATTGCCCATTTCATATATCAGCTTTCTGAGACTGCTAAACTATTTTTCAAACTATTGAAGCAAAATGCTAAATTAAAGTGGGATGCGGAATGTCAATAAGCCTTTGACAAGATCAAAGAATATCTGGTATGCCCACCAGTGTTGGTACTATCAATTCCTAGAGTTCCACTGATCGTATATTTGACAATTTACTATGAGTCGTTAGGAGTGGTGCTTGTACAAAGAAGATCAAATGATGGTAAAAAACAAGCAATTTATTACTTGAGCAAAAAATTCACAACATCATAAGTGAATTACCAACAGTTAAGAAAACATGCGTTGCATTAATTTGGGTATTACCCAGATTAAGACAGTACACTCTTCATCACCAAATTTTGCTAGTGACCGAGAATGATCCGATCAAGTAACTTCTTGAAAAATCGTCCTCGATCGAGAAATTAGCAAAGTGGCAAGTCTTGTTATCTGAGTTCGACATCAAAAGTTCATCCCAAAAGTTAGTCAAAGGACGAGTGATAGCAGACATATTGGCAGAAAATTCGCAGAATATTGCCAGTTCTGAAGAACGACTTGATGACCACATATTGACATTAGTCAATGACAAATGAACCATGTGTTTTGATGGTGCAACTAACTTATCTGGATTAGGAACTGGGGCAGTACTAATCTCCCCAGAAGGCCAACATTATCTGATATCTGCGAAATTGATATTTCCATGCATCAATAACATCGTTGAATACGAAGCATGTATTCTCGGCTTACAATTAGCCCTTTCAATGAGAGTAAAAAAGTTGCAAGTATATGGAGATTCTATGCTCATTATACTGCAAACAACTGGTGAATGGCAAACTCGAGATGTCAAGCTGATTCCTTATCACAGATACTTAGAAGAGATGATAGAGAGTTTCGAAGAGATAATATTCAATTATCTTCCAAGAGCTCAGAATCATTTTACAGATACTCTTGCAACTTTGTCATCCTTACTACAGACTGAAGATGGTATGGATATAAAATCATTGAGAATCAATATTCTTAAACAACCAACTCATTGCATGATGGTCCAAGCAGAGTTCGACAACGAACCATGGTATCATGACATCAAAAGATATCTTCAATCAGGAGAATTTCATGAAGAAAGCCAACCAGGTGACAGAAAACTTATAAGGAAGATAGCCAACAAATTCTTCCTCAGTGGTCAAACTCTCTACAAGAAATCATTTGATTCAACCATGTTAAAATGTGTAGATGCCACAGAAACTGAACATATCATGAAAGAAATTCATGAGGGTGAATGTGGACCGCACATGAATGAACATCTTCTAGCCTAAAAGATTATGAGATTGGGATATTATTGTATGACAATGGAATCATATTGCATCCAACATGTGAAATGTTGCCATTAATGTCAGGTTTATGAAGATAAAATCAATGCACCGCCAAATGAGCTACATCAAATGTCTGAGCCATGGCCATTTTCAATGTGGGGCATTGATATGATTGGTCCAATCAACCCCAAGGCCTCAAATGGACACCGGTTTGTCCTGGTTGCTATTGATTTTTTCACTAAATGGATTAAAGCAAACTCCTACACAAATGTTACCGCCAAGAATGTCGCAAGATTCATCAGGCGGGACATCATTGCTAGGTATAGAGTTTTAGAAGCAATAATTACGGACAATGGATCAAATCTAAACAACAGAATCGTAGATGATTTACTCGAACATTTCCATGTCCGACATCTGAACTCATCTCCATATCATTCACAAATGAATGGAGCAGTTGAAGCGGCAAATAAGAATATCAAGAAGATACTGGCCAAGACAGCCGAAAATTATCTTGATTGGCACGAAAGGTTATTGTATGCTCTGATGGCATACCGAATTTCAATTCGAATATCAACTGGAGCAACCCCATTTTCCTTGGTTTATGGAATGGAAGTAGTGCTACTTGTTAAAGTAGAAATTCCTTCATTAAGGATACTATCTCAGTTAAAGCTTTCAGAAGCTGAGTGGATCCAATAAAGATATGAACAACTTAACATGATTGATGAAAAGAGATTAAGAGCTATATGCCATAGACAAGCTTATTAAAGAAGAGTGGCTAAATCCTTTAATCGAAAGGTAAAATTGAGGAATTTCAAATCAGAGGATTTAGTAGTAAGGAAAGTCATCTTCAACAATTCAGATCCTCAGGGAAAATTCACTCTAAATTATGAGGGTCCATATATTGTCAAGAAGATTTTTCCTAGAGGAGCATTGATTCTTGTAGATATAGCAGGAATAGAACTGGCTTATCCTATAAATGCAGATGTTGTCAAGATTTTCTACCCATAAAATGAAGACAAACATTCAAGAAAAGATTCGGGTCACTTTATAACATGTGCATATCATGCATATCATGCACGCCATGCATTTCATGAACATGGTTATCTATTTTGCAGAAGAAAGCAAAAAAAATCTGAACTAGTTGATGATTTCAGAATTCCCAATGGAGTTATCAAATAGTAGAGGGAAGCATCAATTCCAATTCTATTTTCCATTGATATCCTCTAACGTGCTTTTCTTTTAATTATCCTTAGAGAGATAAAGAAAAGGGAGCAACAACAGAAGAATCCCCAGCGTAACCAAAATAAAAACATGTAAACAAAAGGGATCTTGATAAATCGATCAGACAGGTATCCCTAAATCGTGAGGGCATGTGCTAAAGAGGTTACCTTACTAAGAGAAAAATCAAACTTTTTCTTCCACAAGCGGAATGACACTAAGGCTGAGCAAAAACAAAACAAACTATTTTGAAAAGGAAAATACCTTAAAAATATTTCAATCAAAGATTTTGAAACAAGCTTTCTTTGAAAATGCACTAAGCATCAAAATTCCCTAAAAGGGATAATTTGACAAAAGGCTTTGAAAAAATTCAAAGAAAAAGTTTGAATCAAATTCAATGGAAAGACCTTCAAATGATGAAAGATAAGCCATATCCAAACATGTCCTTTATACACTCAAAGTCAAAATAGAGAGTGAGTGAGAAAAGCTCATCCGAAGGAAATAGGAGATATTCGCAATGATTACATGGATTGAAATGATAAAAGGCAATCATTTCACTATCCCAAACCCTTGCTTATCCCTTGCAAACCAAAATTTGAGCAAAAACGGTAGAGAAGTTTTCCCAAAACAACCTTGTTAAGAACTACCCCACATTGGGGCAAATCAGGAGGTTTGTGGGTTGATAGCTATGAAGAATAGAATCAAGAAAGATTTTATTGCATACTTTTGCATCAATCTTTCTGTGATAACTTCGTATGAAGTCATATGGAAGCTCAAAACATCCCGAGAGGAAGAAGAGCATTTCATTTCTTATACTCAAACACATTACCATTGGCAAAATCCAATTGAGCTTGAATATTCATTTCAGAACCTCAAATTGGTGATCATCTTTTTACATTGGAGCATGAGCATATGATCCACTCTAAGAGATAGGAAACAAAAAGGCAAAACACAGAGTTCTTAGAATTCAAAAAGATTAAAGACAAAAGAGTCTGGGGCATGAAAAAGCAATGTGCCTGGTAAAAGCAAGGCCAAATGCTTAGGAGAAATAAAAAAGAGAGTGTAAAAGAAAGCTCAAAAACTACAAAAAGTCGTGACAAATCAAAGTCAAGATCATGAGAGATCATAGATCACAACAAGTGAGAATGAGCAAAAGAAAGAGATAGTGATGAATGTTTAGAGGACTATGATGTTCATAAAAAAGATCTCTAGTGCAAAAAAAAGAAGAAAAGAAAAGGTGGTAATGCCAAGAAGATCATCAATTTCATGAAAACCATGAATTTAAACAAATGAACCTTTTGAGCCTACCCAATACTACCAATACAATCTCTCCCCAAAGACTCTTCAGATTGAGATGTTGAGAGTAGAAACATGACTTTATGACAATAAGTCATTACTCAAAGAAATGTATGCAATATTATCTTGTCTTATTCTCGAGGATTTTAACTTATAGACCCGAAGTCAGATATAATAAAATCCTTTGCTTGGCCTCAGAATGCCTATCCTTTGAATAGCCATTGACCAAGCCAACATTACAACCCTTTGAAAGACCTTATCGGATCAATTGAATTGTATACATTGCGAACATCTCCGAATATCTAAGGATTGGTTAAGAGAGATAAAATTAAGGGATATCAGATCAATCCCCTGTCAATCGAATGAAGAAAAGACCAAGTTCATAGATTGAAACAAATCTTTTCTAATGAAGGTCTTCCAAACGATCATTTCAAGCATTTCTTGAAAGATTGCAAGCATTTTGTTCAAATAATTCCTTGAAAAGGAAATTTGATTGTCTGAAATGCATTAATGCAAAGAATGCATATTTCAAAACTAGGTTTCAAAACTTTTTGGTCAACTTAAAACCAAATTTTCAAACAGTTTGTGGTAAGCTAAGAAAAAAACCACATTTCAAACAGTTTTGATCAATTTCAAAACTACTTTTCAAAATAGTTTTTGATTAACTAAAAAACCATATAAAGATTAGTAAAACCTCAAAATCACAAAACTCACGGTTAAGGCATTCATTGTTTGAAGTCTTCCCAAAGTCCTACAGGCAAGGAGCCCTTAGGCAAATTCAAAGTCCTATTGGAGAGGACCCACTAGGCAAATTCAAAGTCCTACAAGTGATGAGCCATTAGGCAAATTCAAAGTTCTATAGGCGAGGAGCCCCTAGGCAAAATCAAAGTCCTACAGGTAAGGAGCTCTTAGGCAAATTCAAAGTCTTACAGGCGAGGAGCCTCTAGGTAATTTCCAAAGTCCTACTGGTGAGGAACTACTAGACAAATTCAAAGTCCTACTAGTAAGGAACCACTAGGTAAATCCAAAGTCCTGTAGGCGAGGAGCCCTTAGGCAATTTCCAAAATCCTACGGGTGAGGAACCACTTGGCAAGTCTCCAAAATCCTCAGCCAAAGAGCCTCAGGCATTCATGGTTTGTGAGTTCGTCCTTAAACCACGAAATTAGAATAACCATCATAATCATCACCACCATCAATTCATGCCCTTGGTTAAGCAACAAAGAGACGCTCGCAAACAGGTAAGTTTCTTTCCCTCAATCATTAAGAACCTTTCAAAGTGTGTTCCGAAAAGAGAACCTTTGGATTAGATCACGAATTTCAAAAGCAAGACTCTAATAAGTTGTTGTGAAAATTTCATCTTGTTCAGTGAGTTGACTAAAAATTCAGCTGTCACATTGTCTTTGAGATCAACCTCTAACGAGCTCAATCTCAAAAAGAGGTAGTTGTTGATACCTAATTTTTAGATCATTTTTTTTTCATATTTTCAAAAATTTCAAAATTAGGACTAGTAATCTTGGCCAAGCCTAGAAACCTATTTCTAAACCAAAAAAATAATTTTTTTATCATTTTCTGCATTTTCCCTTAATTTCTTTTAGTCAAAATAGGTGAGAAAATCAAGAAAAGTAGCAAATGGAATCAGAAAATTCCATAAAAATAGTCATTAGTCTTATTTTAAATCCAATTTCATGAATACATCATCAATTTGGAAAAATTTCAATCGGGTATATGTTTTTCCTAAAATTGGGCAAAATTAAACTCGAATTGAACCAAAAATGCAAGTAAATGTTTTCTAGTCATTTTTAAGTTATAGTGTCTTCACAACAAATGATTCAAGGACCTCGAATTGCAAAATGGTCAGTCCAATCGCACAATTTGACATAAAAATAAAAAAAAAGCCAAAATTCGATTGAAAATTAAAAATTTTGAACCCAAATTGGGAATCATGCCCAATATGAAATTGTCGAAATATAATGTCATCATTTTTAGGGTTAAACATATATGGGTAATTCAATTTTAGCATCAATTTTGCCTAATCAGGTCATTAGGACATCAAATTGAACAAAAATCTATTAACCCGAAAACAAAAATGAGAAAATCTTGGACTCAATTATAATAAAATTGGGGAATATTATATATTTGGGTTTGAAATATGATGGGGAATTCAATTTCGGGGTTAAATTTGGAAAATTGGATCAAAATCGGGTCGAATTTGAGAATTTAGACCAATCCGGGTCTGTCGAGTCGACAGGGTCAACCCGACCCGACTCAAGTTACTCACCTTCTTCGCCCGACTCAGCCAAAGGGCAATAAACCCAGGGAAAAACCAACACGTGCCCGCGACTTCACCGATCATTCCCGATCAAATTAGCACGTTTTAATCGATTTGGCCAGCTGGGAAATATCCAGCTGGCACTAGATAATCACCCTAACCGATTCAAGGTCAGTTCCAACAAAATTTGAGCGGGATTTTGATCAACAAAAAACGAAGAAAAAACTGAACATTGCAAGGAAGATGTTCGACAGAAAGCCAGAGAGGGAGAAGAGAGAGAAGGAGGGGAAACTGAAGAGAAAAAGCGAAAGAGAGAGGGTCGTGAGTCCCTTCACGAGTGCTCGGTGCCGCCGTGGACGGCGGAGCACTGGCAAATTGTGATTTGGCCGTGATTCTCCCCTCACTGTTCCAGTCAGCCTGGCTAATCTTGAAGGCCTGAAACTGGGCATTTTCTGGCCAATCTAGAGCTCTTCCGGTGAAGTCAAGACCACTAGGGTGAAGATCAGGTGTCAAGGAACAACTCTTTGGGTGTGGATCACTTCGACAATTTCGTTTGATAATCGAACGAAGAAGGTAAAGTCGGCTCACAGTCATTTTTTTAAAATTTTCCAGAATTTGGTTTCAACCTCGATATGCATGTTTGTGTGATTTCGTCGATGAATCTTGGCATTTTGATGTTCATTACTAGTTTCTAATCATTTTTTTGTGTTGTTTGATTGCATTTTTTAGCATTAAAATGCACAAACCAAGTCGGTGTCCCCGTGAACCATCTCGCCAGAGCATTGTCATGGCTGTAGGGCCATTCAAGTTAGCTTCCTTGACCTTGTTTGATGTTTTGTTAGTCATTAAAACTGAATTAGATGGCTAGGGTGAATAGGATAGTGATTTGAAATTTGAAAATGTTATTTTAGGTTAGTGTTAGGTTAGGATTTTCCAACCGATTTTTCATTGGCCGGCGAACGTCTGACGGCACAACGATTAGGCTAGATTGGAGATAGGTAATATGGATTTCATCGCAAATCAGTCAGAATGGTCAAAAGGTCGTCGGAGGCTCGTCGATGACGAGCTCAAACTGACGGCCTCGAAAACATCAAACTCAGAACAGCGCACACCACTTACTCGGAAAAATGCCTCAGTGAAGAATGCCTAAAATGTGCCGTTTTGGCACCGTGCCTGCTAGAGAAGACAATCGGTGACCGGCGCAGGCGACGCCCGGTTCGGCCAAGTTGAACCGGGTCGAACCGGGCCGGTCCGGTTCGTTTCTCGACGAGAAAGTTCAAAAAAATAATAAAAAATAAAAATAAAAATAAATAAAACAATAAAAAAATCAAATTGAAAATCAGAAATTATAAAAAATTTTGGGGAATAAAAAAAATTCAGAAAAAACAGAAAATTCACAAAAATTAGAAAATTCATAAAAATTCAAAAATTTTCAGAAAATTCATAAAAATTCAAAATTTTCAGAAAATTCATAAAAATTCAAAATTTTCAGAAAATTCAGAAAATACAAATAAAAACTGTAAAAAATTTGAAAAATCAATAAAAATTCAAAAATTCAAAATATTTTCAGAAAATCATAAAAAAATCAATTCTCGATTAAAAATTTTCCAAATAAAATAAAATCAAATCAAATCAAAATAAAAATTTTTGAAAATTCACAAAATGGTCCAAAAACATCGTGGCCATCTATAAAAAATGAAATTTGAATTTTTGGAAGTACCTAAGTGGCAATTTTAGAAAACCTCAAATTCACGGGTTATAACCCCTAAAAAATCCTAAAACCCTAAAAAAGTGTGAATCATGAAATGAACAAGCTTTTAGAGCTTCATTAGAGTTTTGGGTGTTTTGATTGATTTTTGTCTTAGAGACCACTTAGGATTGATTGACTTGATTACTTTGATTGTGCATTTAATACTTATTTGGTTCTTCCTGCGATTAGAATGGATGGAATTAGTGGATAAGTCTCAGAAATTCGCATGACACGTTAGACATTGTATCGTTCTTAGGTACCGAAAGGGCGTTAGGAATCTCAATTTGGGATCAATAACGTAACCAAGTCCACGTACTCAGAATCTCTGATTAGTAGAATCGTGGTATTTCTCCCATATCTCGATTAGGTTTCTAGTCTACTTACCATTAATAATGACTAGTGGCGACTCCAAAATCACAAACCTAGACTAAATAAGAAATTACCTTCCACTGTCACTGAGATATAGTCTGGAAGATACCCTTACACGAAAATACCTCCTTAGTGTGCAAATCCCAAAACCCAAAAGAACAAAAAAGCACAGCACGACAAGAGGTTTAAATAAATTATAGCTCAAACTAAAAATCTATAGAGTGTGTGGGAATAATTATAATGACGCTTAGAGGGGGTTGCTAGAGTTGGTTCCTCATACTTACCAATTAGATTTTGGGACAATTCTGCCAATATTTTTGGAACTTATGGCAATTATTGAAATCTAAAGAACTTCTGCAAAGTTCATTTGTCTTCAAACTTGCATGGAAAATGAAATGAGGAATTTTTGGAAAAAGGACATCATGTGTAATAATTTTCGTACGACATTCACTTAAGTGGCATTACTTTTTTTTCGATCACTTGAATGCCATAACTTTCATAAGCCGTTCATTTAGATGTCATTAGGGGTGAGCATGGTTCTAGGGTAGAACCTGAAATTTGAGAATTGGACTAGTGGTGTCACGCCCCGAACCCCGAGCTTGCTAACACCCGGCCAATGGTTGTGAAATGGCAACGTCCCAGGATGCGTCGCCGACCCATTCGAACTGACTTACGATTAAAAGCATGCAGAAGCAATCATAGTCCACCCAATTACAACAACAGGGATAATCAGGAAAGCACTTCTCAATAAGAACAACTTCATCAACAAAACATCGGGTTAACATATTACAAGTCCGCCACACGGACCTTTCCGATTGCAACCACAAAGGTAGGGCTTAACCTATCTCCTCTACCTACGAGGTGACCTCAAAAGAAGTTTGGCCCCTTGAACGGGTACCTAGTCACCTCTTGGTCCCGGTCAACAAGGATCCCAAAATCGCATGTGGCGATTTTCCATCACTCAGGGCCTAAAAATGGTTAAACAACAACAATGAGATAAACTCAGCGAGTTAACGACCTAAGCCTTGATTAGGAGGTCAACTCATCTCGGATGCACCTAAAACATCCAACTCAGCCCGACATACATAAGATGCCATCACACAATTGTAGGTAACCTTACATTGCCATGGCACATGCTCTGCCCGTTATCAATCTCCATATATAATCATCATACAACAAGCATATAATGCAATCAGAAAACGCAGTAACTTTCCCATGCATAATGCATCCACACATGTCTCGATTATAAGGTGAAACCGCTTCGACCCGTCTTATACCGTGCCTTACAATTTCATCCCATAATTAAGCGCAATGCCACCACAATTTTTCATCCATATTCCGTGTCACGCCCCGAACCCTCGAGCGCGCGAACATCCTTCCTTGATCGTGAAATTACGACAACCCAAGACGCAATGTCAACCCATCCATTTTCACTTTAGATCATGCACATGCGGAAGTGTATATCTCCAAACAACAACCGGGATAGACAGGAAAATATACAACATATATATACACATCATCAGTAGTACATTGGGGATTAATATATTACCAGTCCACCACGCCGACCTTCCCGATTACAACAACAACAACAACAGATAAGGGGTTAACCTAGCTCCTCTATCTATGAGACAACCTCAACAGGTATTTCCCACTCGACATAACAGTATCACAAGGAACGCAATGCGTACTCATACCTGAGCACTTGAAAAGATGGTTAACAAATAACGAATGAGATAAAATCTCAGTAAGTTAACGACCTAAGCCTTGACTAGGAGGTCAACTCATCTCGGATGCACCTAAAACATGTAGGAACCTATCGAAGATAGAACAACAGCAAAGCAACCCCTGCTTTACCCTAACTATTCACATGAGCAGGCTACCCAGCCCAACATAAACATACATGCCATTAAACAATTGCACACATTCTTACCTTACCTTGGCACACACGCCCTGCACGTTATACACCATCATATACAATCATAATGCAACAAGTATATAATGTAATTAGAATACGCAACAACTTTCCCATGTACAATGCATCCACACGTGTCCCGATTATAAGGTGAAATCGCTTCGACCCATCCCATACCGTGCCTCACAATTTCATTCCATAATCAAGCACAATGCCACCACAATCTTTCATACGTATTCTGATTACTATAGCCACACAGGGCACGGCACAACCCTCATTATTCGCATTAGGTTGGCGGTCTTTCGGCATAACCGAGCATCGTCCCACCCCATCGGGCACGGCATTGTCTCACTCGACCACAATGACGGCATATCCCATAAATGGGTTAATTCCAAATCCGATTCACAAATGACTACGTCTCCCCTGCTACCAGCGACGGCTTCCAATTACCAAATTGGGGACACCCGTTAGGGCCACAGCCAAACCCTAGGTTGGCGGTCATCCGGAATACGGTTTTCCGGTATAACCGGGCACGAAAGGAACCTTTAGGTGATCATGCACACATAGCAACACTTAGGTTCCATCATTATAATTTTCAATAGCAGATGCAAACATGATTCGTGCTAACACGTTGAAATATTGCAACTTCCACACGTAAAATGTACTAAAATATTCACACGTGATTATGCACATATCAATAAATTCTCAAATTCGGCATGCTTCTATATTCAAGTATCCACAACATATTTCTCACATAAAACTTAACAAATAAACCCGACACCTCAGGGTTTATTAATTAAATACCCGTAATTCTATATTTCACCGTAACCAAACAATTCAATTTGGCATGCAAACCAATATATAAGGAAAATTCTAGCTTAGGCATCACATTTTAAACCTAAAATAAGCACAATTTAATTTCAGAATTTCCACAAAAATATTAATGAAATAATAATATTTTTAATTCCGAAAATTAATAAAATATTATTATTTAATTCCCAAAAATTAATATAATATTCCAACAGCTTAACAACTAATTCCTAATTAATTAACACTAAATATAATTGACTTAAACTAATCCACTCTAAACAAGTTTAACCTACTAAGCAAGGGATTAGGGCGATAACTCACCCGATTGAATATCCGAAGACACTGACACGTCAACGGCGGCTGGGTCTTGGCTCGGCAGTAGCTTCGGCTGCTCGGTGGGGGCTAAATGAGTAGCTACAGGTGGCGTACGGCGGTCTGGCGGCAAGGGGGCGGCTACGGGTGGCTTGGGGGCGAAGATGGGGGTGAATGGCAGCTAAAAACAAGGAAAAAGGAAGAGAAAAGAGAGAGAAAAGGGGGCTGCCAAGGGGGAAAACGAATTTGAGAGAGAGAGGGAGAGAGAAAGACAATAGAGAAAAAGAGGGAGAGAGAAAGCCAAGGCTTATCACTTCAAGCAAGGCCACTAGGTCTTGAAATATCTCACATTAATGCTTGCCCCTAAAGTCCTCTTTCATCATCACAAGACACCAAAGTCTTCTCTCTTAATATCCTTTTGTTTTTAGGACATAAATGCTTGAAGGGTATTTTGGTAAATTCACCCTTGACACTATTCATGGTTACTATTCACGTGCACTATTCATGTGGGCTCGGGCCAGCAAACTTGGGCTCGGGCTTGAATGGGCCCAATTGGAAGAGAAATGGCTTGAAAAGCTTAATGGGCTTTCCTTGGGCTCATTGGGCTTTGGTCTTGGGCGTGAGGCCCATTTGGGCTTTTTCCCGGCCCACTCCCTTGTGGGCTTTCATTCTCGACCCACTAATTCTTTTGTCCAAAGTTTTGGGGCCCAAAACTATTCCTGAGTTTTATCCTAACTAACTCGGACCGGAAAGTCTCGGAACAATCCTTAATCGAAAACCTGTAATCGGATCAAGGCTTGTGGCTAAACTTCAATGGGAAGTGTCCCTAATACAGCCTATCCGAGTTAGGTGGCCTCTTGGGGTGTCGCTAGCGTGACTTATGGTTGATTTGTCAATCAATCCATATTCAACTCTCGTTTCGGTTGTCATGTGGAATTGACTTATTTACCTAGGGCACGTGGTCTGGTGAAATTGACTTAAGATCATTCGGGTTTAGTATAATAATCGTACGGAATCACCCGCAATATGACTATGTATACTTTCGCCGAATCGATTCCTAACCTTTCACTGATTGACCCGTGACGTCATAATGTCATCCCGCATCGATCCTTATGGTCGAGCTATTTCCCATGGTCGAGTACTCTAGTCGATCGCATTGTCCAACCCTCAATTGCCTTTCCTAATCGAATAGTTGACCCATGAACGATTCGTGAATCGACTCATGGTCTAATCCCGCTATTAGAGCATTGACAGTTTAAGCCACTTCACTTGCGTAATTAGGTTCTGAATCGAGGAGGTCACGTTCTGATTACTACGGCCACATAGGGCATGGCACAAACCGCGTTATTCGCATCAGGTTGGCTATCTTTCGGCATAATCGGGCATCGTCCCATCCCGTCGGGCACTACATCGTCTCACCTTACCTCAATGACGGCATCCCATAAATAGGTTCGTTCCGAATCCAATTCGTGAATGACTTCGTCTCCCCTACCCTTGCGATGGCATCCAATTACCAAATTGAGGACACCTGTTAAGGCCACGGTCAAACCTCAGGTTGGCAGTCATCCGGTATACCGGGCACGAAAGGAACCTTTAGGTGATCATGCACATATAGCAATCACTCAAGTCCCATTGTTATCTTTCTCAATTAGCCAATGCAGACAGGTTCCGTGCTAATACGTCAAAATATTGCAACTTTCACATGTAAAAATGGACTAGAATAATCACACATGATAACATACATGTAATTAAACATCAAACTTTGCATACTTCCCAATTCAAACATCCACGTTCTATTTAGCTCATAAAAATTGACATACAAACCCGACACCTCGGGATTTACTGTTCATATGCCCGCAATTCCATCGTTAAAAATAGCAATACAATTCATTTAGTTATACAAGCTAATTTATATGGCAATTTTCAATATAAGCATCACAATTCAAGCCTAAAACAATCACAATTTATTATTATATTGTACACAAAAATATTAATGAAATATTAATATTTAAATTCCTAAAATTAATTTATTTAATAATAAAATAATCTGATAGCTTATTGTCAAATCCTCAATAGCTTATCGCAATATCCTTGATAGCTTATCGTAATATCGGCGATAGCTTATTACTAACACTACAAAAAACATGAAAATTGCGACGGAAATTTGCGACGAAATTTTTTCCGTCGCAAATTTGCGACGGAAAAAATCCGTTGCAAATTTGTGACGGAATTTGCGACGGACCGTAGTTGTCGTCGCAAATTTGCGACGGAAATTTTTTCCGTCGCAAATTCCGTCGCAAATTTGCGACGGAAAATAATACCGTCGCAAATTTGCGACGACAACTATGGTCCGTCGCAAATTCGTAGTTTATAATCCGTCCGTGACCTGCAATCACTATCTCTCTCTCGCTGTCTCTCGCTATCTCTCGCTCTCTCTCGCTTTTCTCCCTCTTTCATGCGTCTGAAATCAGCAAAATCCGCGCACGCACGTATTAATCTTGGTGAAGCTTTTGTACCGGTAAGTGCAAAATTACTAGCTTCATGACTATTCGTCGTTGCATTGTAATTTTTTTTTAATATATGTTTATGTTTGTTTTTTTTCGTACCTGCATCACCGGTTTAATGACCGGCGACCGGTGACACCTCGCCGGCCTTCGGATGAGGCGAACGGCCACGCCGTTTTGCGACGGAATGTGGTATCCGTCGCAAATTTGCGACGGAAGCTAGTATCCGTCGCAAATTTGCGACGGACTAGTTTTTCCGTCGCAAATTTGCGACGGATACTCGTTTTTCCGTCGCAAATTTGCGACGGATACTAGCTTCCGTCGCAAGTGCCCGCCGCAAATTTTGCGACGGAAATAGTACTCCGTCGCAAATTTGCGACGGATACTAGTTTACGTCGCAAATTTACGACGGAATTTTCATTTATTCATCGCAAATTTGCGAGGGATGAATTCCGTTTCCATCGTACATTAAAAATTATTAAAAAATATTGATTCTTATGTGATTATTCTTTTTTGGGTTTGTGTCTAATTGAAGGTCTCGCAATCCAAGTGGACTTTGCAGTTCTCATCAAATTGGGAAACTTTGTCCTACCAATATTTTAGTCAAATATTTAGGTAAGTCTTCTTTTCATTGTAATTTTTTCTATTTTTGCAATTACATATTAATTGTTGCGTGAATAACAAAAATTATAATTTCCAAAATTTTATAGTTTTAATTAAGAACAATAGATATGATATTTTTAATATTTTACAAGAATTGTTAATTTTAATACAGACACAATGCAAAGAGAAAGGGCTTGGATGTATAATAAAAACTTACCTGGACGTCAAGGATTGACAGATGAGTTTCGTACAGGGTTGGAACTATTTTTAGACTTTGCTAGTAGTAAATATGAGTTTATGGATGGAAATAAGTTAAGGTGTCCGTGCAAAAAGTGCGGTAATGGTAAATTTCTTGTGTGTGATCGAGTTAGAGAACACCTTACTAGATTTGGGTTTACTCCGAACTATTATAATTGGACTTCCCATGGTGAACCATTTATATCTGATGAAGGATATGGAAGAAGTGGCCAATTTTCAGTTAGGGAAGAATGTGGCTATTATGAGCAATTGAATCCATACGAGAGGATGGTGATTGATGCAGCTAGTTATAATTTTGTCACAGAATCAAATCATGCAAGTACTAGTTTTACTCCTACACGTGAACAAGTGGGTACTAGTCATCCTTCACAATTGGAAGATATAGGAGTAACGGGTTTTGAGGAGAATGTGTATAATGAAACTTTTCAATCTAATCAGTTCTGGGATGTGTTGAAAGCAGCAGATGAACCTCTATGGGCAGGTTGTGAGGACCACACTAAGTTATCGGTAACAGCCCGGCTATTAAATATCAAGGCAGAGCATAATGTGTCTGCGGATTGTTTCAACTCTTTTGTTGAAGTAATGCGGGAATCATTGCCTCGTGATAACAATATGCTAAGTGATTTTTATGATATGAAAAAGCTAGTGGATAACTTAGGTCTTCCGGTTGTAAGAATTGATGTATGTAGTAGGGGTTGTATGATATATTGGAGAGATGATGAAAATGCAGAATCGTGCAAATTCTGTAGCCAACCTAGGTACAAGATTAACAGGAGGTCGGGTCGTAATCAGAAGCGTAGACCATGCAAGCAAATGTTTTATCTGCCCTTAATCCCCAGATTACAAAGGCTTTATGCGTCTAAAGCCACTGCTGAACACATGACTTGGCATGCAAATCATGAAACAGAAGAGGGTCTAATGTGTCATCCTTCAGATACGGAGGCATGGCAACATTTTGATAGAACATATCCTGAGTTTGCAATGGAGCCTCGGAACATCAGGTTAGGTCTATGTGCCGATGGATTTGCTCCATTTGGGAAAACAGGAAAAAGTTATTCATGCTGGCCAGTTATCTTAACGCCGTACAATCTTCCACCTGGTATGTGCATGAAGACACCTTATATGTTTTTGACATTGATCGTGACAGGGCCGCAAAATCCGAAAAAGTTGATAGATGTTTATATGCAACCATTGATTGAGGAGTTACAACGGCTATGGGTTGACGGTGTCCCTACGTATGACGTTTCAACCGATCAAACATTTGTAATGAAGGCCGCCCTTCTTTGGACGATCAATGACTTTCCAGCTTACGGAATGTTATCTGGATGGAGTACAGCTGTGATCTTAGGATGTCCGATATGTTTGGAGAGGTCAAAGTCATTTAGATTAAAACATGGAAAGAAGCCTTGCTATTTTGACTGTCACAGACAATTTTTACCGCCAAGTCATCCTTTCAGAAGGAATAAGAAAGAATTCACCAAGAATAGGACTGAAAGAACGCGTCCACCACTGAGGTTGACCGGCGATCAAATTTGGGAGCGTGTGAAGGACTTTCTAACTGTTGTTGAGAACCCGCACGGTACGACTTTTGCGTACGGAAGTATGCATAAGTGGACAAAACGCAGTATATTTTGGGATCTACCATATTGGAAGGCCCATATTATTCATCATAATCTTGACGTTATGCACATAGAGAAGAATGTTTTCGACAATGTCATAAATACTGTGATGGATGTCGCCGGAAAAATAAAAGACAACTTAAACGCAAGAAAAGATATGAGAGATATTTGCGATCGGCCAATACTAGCTGTGGATGCAAGCAGCAGGGGACCAAAATCGAAAGCAGTTTATACATTGGATAGGAAGCAGAGGTGAGTTGTTTGTCAATGGTTGAAATCTGTGCGGTTTCCTGATGGATATGCTTCGAACCTCGGGAAATGTGTTGATTTGAATGAATGCAAGTTGACAGGTTTGAAGAGTCATGATTGTCACATCCTGATGGAAAGACTAATTCCAATAGCTTTGAAGGAAGTTCTACCGAACTTTGTATGGGGCGCCATTGCAGAATTAAGCAATTTCCTCCATGATATTTGCTCGACAGTGTTAAAAGCATCGCACATGGAAAAACTAGAGAGAGATATTCCAGTTATTCTTTGCAACTTAGAAAGGATATTTCCTCCAGCGTTTTTTGATTCGATGGAGCATCTCTTAGTTCACTTGCCTTATGAGGCCAAAGTTGCAGGTCCCGTCCAATTTCGATGGATGTATCCATTTGAGAGGTAATGTTTTTTTTTATAATACAGCTCAAATTAGTTTATCATATAATATGTTCCGATAAGCTTCTTTCTATTTCAACTAGATTCTTATATCATTTGAAGAAAAAAGTAAAGAATAAGGCACGTGTTGAAGCTTCAATTTGTAATGCATATATTGCGGAAGAAGTGACAACATTTGCATCATACTATTTTGAACCGCACGTTCAGTGCAAGAGCCGGAGAGCAGGCAGAAATGATGAGGGCCCCATTGATCCCAATTGCATGGCATTCTCTATTTTTAATTATCTGGGTCGACCAAGCGGCACATGTCAGTTTCGTTACTTATCAGGCGAAGAATTTCATGCAGCCCATACTTATATTTTACTGAACTGCCCAGAAGTCGAGCCATACTTCAAGTAAGTGTAAATTCACCATTATATGTTTTGCGTGTCAAATATTTGCTAATAATGATGTGATTTTTAATATTAGGATTTTCCAAACTGAAATGTTTGGACTACAACCAAATGAGTTTGACCGTTTGTGCGATGAACAATTTGCATCTTGGTTCAAGACATATGTAAGTTGCCTATGGATCAAAATCAAGTTATTCAAATTATATACATCATTTAGTAAAATATATATTATTGACTTCGCATGTATAACTTTAGGTTCACAGTCATTATGATGAATTTGGAGGGCAAGGATTGCTATATTATCTGTCATGGGGTTCACAGTTGAAAGTTCGAAGTTGGCCAGCATATTTCATAAATGGATATAATTTTCATACTCAGGAATATGGTATAGGAAAATCCACAATGAATAGTGATGTGTCTGTTCGGTCATCCAATGGTGACAGTTGGAAAGATGATTTTTATGGCTTGTTGGATGAAATCATAGAGATAGAGTACCCTGGACCATTAATGATGCGGGTTGTGTTATTTAAGTACATGTGGTTCGACCCCGTCAAAGGAATGAAGGTGCATACGAAGTTCAATTTGGTTGAAATAAATCACAAGAAAAGGTATATGAAGTATGAACCATTTGTCTTGGCACAACAAGCAATTCAAGTATGTTATGCATCATATCCTAGTTTGAAACGTGACAAAGTTGATTGGTGGGCTGTATGCAAAATCAAAGCACGGAGGAAAATCGAGGAACACTGGAAGGATAGAGCCTACCAACAAGAGGAAATGTGTAACACGGTTGAAATTGAGGAATATAACATACCAACTTTACGAGATCCGTGTGGAGCAATGATAGATGTGGATCCAACTGAAATTTGCGAATTAAATGTGCACGGATGTTCTGAATCTGATATTCAGACAGATGACGAAGACGAGGACGAGGACGAGGACGAGGACGAAGACGAAGACGAAGACGAAGACGAAGACGAAGATTAAAATTTGGTTGTTATCATTATTGTTCTTGTTATTATTGTTATTGCGCTTTTTTATTATTGTTCTTGTCGATTATTCTTTCTATTTCTATTTATCGTCCGAAATTTTGTCCCTAAATGCCGAAAAGTCAAATATTTTTAACGTGCCGTAACATTTCCGATATTGTAATTTCCATTGTAAAATTTGAGATGCCAAAATTTAACTGACATAGTGTCAGTCGCAAATTTTGCGACGGACAGAGCCTTTCCGCCGCAAAATTTGCGACGGACACTATATCCGTCGCAAACTTTTGCGACGGACAATATATCCGTCGCAAATTTTGCGACGGACAGAGCGGCCGTCGCAAAATTTGTGACGGATTTTGCGACGGATCCGAATGTCCGTCGCAAATTTGCGACGGCAGGGTTGGTCCGTCGCAAATTTGCATCGACAAAAATTTGCGACGGACCTCGAATGTCCGTCGCAAATTTCGAGCGGGAAGAATTTCCGGCTCGAAAATTGCGACGGCTTTTTCATTTCCCGCGCAAAATTTTTGCACATATAATTTGCGACGGACATTCGCGGTCCGTCGCAAATTTTTGTCGGTGAAATATTTGCGACGGACGAGAACGTCCGTTGCAAATTTGCGACCTGCACTTCCGTCGCAAATTTGCGACGGACGCCTCTTCTCCCCCGTCCCCGACTCAGATCTGGAAGTACGCAAAGGTAAGCTCGTCCGTCGCCGTCGCAGCCGTCGCCGTCGCCGCCCAGCCGTCGTCCGTCGTCGCCTAGCCGTCCCCCGTCGCCGCCGCCGTCGCAGCTCCGCCGCCCGTCGCCGCCCAGCCCGGCAGGCCCCCCCGCCCGTCGCCGGTCGTGCCCCCGAGGCCCCCGCCCGTCGCCTGCCCTCGCCCCCGCGTCGCCTGCCCTCGCCCCCGCGTCGCCCCCCGCCCGTCGCCGGTCGCCCTCGCCCCCGCCCGTCGCCGGTCTCCCTCGCCCCCCCCCGCCCACCGCCGGTCGCGCCCTCGCCCCCGCCCCGCCCGTCGCCCGTCGCCCTCGGCCCCGCCCCCGCCCCCCGCCCCGCCCGTCGCCCAGCCCCCCGCCATCGCCCTCGCCCCCGCCCTCGCCCCTCCGGCCCCCGCCCTCGCCGCCGCCCCGCCCCCGTCGCCGTCGCCGCCGCCGCCGCCCAGCCCTGGTCGCCGTCGCCGCCGCCCCGCCCCCGTCGCCGTCGCCGCCGCCGCCCTCGTGACCATCGCCGCCAGCCAGCCGCCGGCCAGCCGCCGCAGACGCCGTTGCCGGACCATCGCCGCCGCCGCCCTCGCCGTCGCCCACGCCCGTGCCGGAACCGCCACTCTCCATTCCGCCCGTTTTTGTTGTCCTTGAACCAAGTAAGCCAACTCTAACCCCTAGTTAGCATAATTAGGTAATTAGTCGGACTTGTTTAGGGATTATATTTAAGATTATTTTTCATTTGCTAAATTACGGGTGCATTTTAGGATTGTATGTGGCTTTGATCGATGGTCGACTGGTTAATTTGTTTATTATGTGGATGTTTAAGCGTTAAATGACAATAGGATGATTGATTAAGCGTTTTCACAGAAAATGCTTGAAAATTAAATAATTCTATAAAAAATCATGAAAAATAATGGAAAATTTAAAAAATTGTATATGTTGACAAAAAAAATGAAATTTGACTGTAAAAGTTTGTTAAAATTTTTAACAAACTAAAATTTCATAATATGGATCAAAATTGCAAAAATTAATAGTGCTCACCTAATTTCAGTGAAATTAAGATTTTTTAACGTTACGGGGAAAAAATTATTTAAAAATTTAAAATTTCCATGAATTGGTAAAATGGCTTAGCATAAATGTGGTCACCCATTGTGAGGGAAATTTTTTTTTGGTGAAGAAAAATTACAAAAATTTAAAATTTAAAAAATGCACATAATTGCCTAGAAAACATGTGGCCATCTACTTGCAGTGAAATTTAAATTTCTTTAGATGGCAAAACAATTTAGAATTTAAAAATTTTCAAAACTTCACGTAATGGCTTATAATACCTGTGGCCACCCACTTTTAGTTATATTTAATTTTTTTAACGTGCCCTAAAAATTATTAAAATAAAGAAGGATTACAATTTGGGAAACTTTACCACCGCCCGCAGCGGCTGCGTTGGCTTGCGCTCTTGTCCCCCCACGTTGGGATTGGAGTTCGAACCCCAGCGTAGGCGTTAGGGATTCTTAAGTGTGGCGCCGTGGTGGTGGGTCCTGCGCTAGCGTCACCCCAGGTTTACCCCTCCGGCTGTCGGCCGTGCGGGGGGTTCCTGGGTTATCAAAAAAAGAAAAACAATTTGGGAAACTTTACCTAATAGCTTAGACTACCTGTGGCCACCCAATTTTAGTATGGAAAAATTTTTTCCGTGGAAAAAATTTTATATTAAAAATAATAACTTTAAAATTCGCAAAATTTAAAAATTTCAGAACTTTACAGAATGTCTTAGCATATCGGTTGCCACCAACTTTTAGTGAATTTTTTTATAATATCCCAAAAAAAATTTAACAATAATAATAATTTATTTCTCACAAAACTTTACAGAATTACTTACAATATTTGTGGCCACCCACTTTCAGTGAAATTTAAATTTTTGTACGTGGTAAAAAAAATTTAACCAAAATGCATGCGATTCATATAGTGATGTTTGATACCTGTGGCCACCCATATCGTGCTCATACATTGATGTTTCATATCAAAATGAATGAGATTCATAGTATATTTGTTTGTAGGAAATTGCACATCATAAACACTCGCCATTGGCTCATTTGAAGGAAACATTTTCTCAGTCTTTCTATCAAAATGGTAAGCTTCGTCATGTACATCATTATGTGTTCGTAATACGTGTCAATAGTTCTTTACATATTCGCATAACCTTCCTACTTGTCAGTTTAAACGTGGAGGTCACATGCCTAGAAGACAAGGCTCTTCCTCGTCTTCGTCCCCGTCCCTTTCCTCTTCTCCTGTCCCGGCATCTAACCCTCAACCACATGCTGGTCCGTCACAATATGGGCACGTTGGCCCTTCCTCCCACCCTCAACAATATGTTACGGGACTTGACCACATGCGAACTGAACGTTCTCCAGTTCAATCTCCTTTAGCTCCCTCTCCTTCCGTTCCACCCCATTATTCGGCGGAACAATCGAATATTGACGGAAACAGAGGTCAAGAAGATAACCGATTCTTCATATGCCCATTTGGAGATTCGTAAGTGCTTCATTTTTATTTTAGTATATGTCATATTTAGGACTTTAGATATTGATGTCAACTGAATTATCCATGTTGCACAATATTCGTATGAATGCAGATTCACGGACGCTACGACTGTTGTGAGGGAATTGAACAAAATAGTAAGAAACTTTTGGATGGGAGAGTATATGAATTACAGAAGTGTTCCACAAGAAGTGAAAGAAATGTGGTGGAATGAGTTCAAGGTAAGTTTTACATATTTTATTTTCTCATTAATTAAGTTTGGTATAGTATATTGATGGTCAAGAATGATGTAAAGGGACCAGAACAACTCTGTAGTTTTCGATACGTAAATGACCAGATATTTTCCCCGACATGAACTTTGCAAAATCTGTCTATATGTGTCTGGTGCATGGTTATGGATATGTGATCATCATAATAATTTTCAATTTGTGTTTTTATTCATTGCAGCGGAAGTTCAAGTGGGAGGAAGCGGAAAACAATGAAATGAGAAGAATTTTCGATAAGAAAATAAGTGATTTTATGCGAAATGTCATGAATAGAGCGAAGAGCAAGCAAGCGAAGCCGTCTTTCTTTACGGCTGACAATTGGGTGGCGATGAACACATTTTGGGCATCTGAACAGAGTCGGCAACTCTGTGAGCAGAATAAGAAGAATCGCTCTTCTAGTTCTAGTGAAGGGTCAGCCACATATGCCGGTGGCTCTATCAACATTGCCGAGCATCGCAAGCGACTGGTAAGTCTGTTAAATGAGTTATAAGTTAATTTAATTGGATTCAATTACTCAAGTTTACATTTTGTAGGCACATGAATTGGGGACAGAACCGACATTTGCAGCTACATTTGAACGCACATTTCAAAAGAAAGATAAGACATGGACAGGCGATCGAGCAAAAGCTGTTAAGGTATGTAAGGTTATGCTTTGGCTTATATGTTAACTATAATGAAAACCGTTAATGCTTTCAATATTTATGGTATATATATATATATATATATATCACTATATATATATAGTGATTTTATTTTCATCTACATTGTTAATGTAGGAAAAATATAATGATCTTTTACTGAGCAGTGCTAGTGATAGTGATGATTGTCCTGAGCCCCGCCCACCAGTTGATAATATGGCATTGTGGATGGAGGCAGCGGGTGGGGCGAAAAAAGGGAAAATATTTGGGCTGAGATCGTTGTCAAGGATGTTCATGCCGAATAGTCCTAGAAGTTCATCATCCGCTGGGACTGGTCGAAGGAAGACACGCACAGAGGAGGTTTTGACCCAAGAAGTTCATCGTCTGAATAATTTACTTGTTAAGAAGGATGAACGAATAGATAGCTTGGAAGATCAAATGAGAATGGTTATGCAACACCTTAACCTCCAGCGCAATGACGGGCCTCCTGTACCTCCAGCCAATCCAATGGGTCATGGGCACATTGATGCCGAGAATGCTGATGCTGGTGCTGATGCTGATTATGATGATGATGATGATTTTCTCCGGTCTCCCTAGTAGCAATTGTGGGTAAGCTTGCTTCATAATCTTGGTTTTTCATTATTTCACTCATATTCATATGTAAGAACATTTATGTTCGTCCTGAAACGTATTTTTATTATTTTATACCTAGTTCCACATCCATGCTTAAACGCTGTTTTTATATTCTTGACTGATTTTTGTATCGACATTTCCTCAGGTTTCGACAAATGTGACTACTTTTGGTGTCCTGCCATCGTATCAAAGCCGCGTCTTCTTCTGTATGGTTTTTTTGCGTCTTCTATGGTTATCCTGTCTCTTAGTTCATGTTTTGAATGTATTGTAAGATTGGATATCAAATAGCATTATGTCAGACTCTATAACTTTCCTTCTGTTATTTGTTTCAATTATATGTCATTGTGGCTGGTTTGTCAGAATTTATGGTTTGTTCGTTTTTCTGTTTCTATTATATGTCATTGTCTCCTTTGATTGATATGGACAATAATTTATGGCCGAAATGATGTAAAAATAACGACGAATATTTTAAGCCAAGTTTGCGATGAAATTTTCGACGAATTTGCGACGGATTTTTGCGACGAATTTTGCGACGGTTTGAGTTCTATTTCAAATTTGCGGCGAATTTTGCGACGAATTTGCGACGGATTTTGCGACGAATTTTGCGACGGATTGAGTTCGTCGCAAATTTGCGACGGAATTTGCGACGGATTTTGCGACGAATTTTGCGACGGATTGCGTTCGTCGTAAATTTGCGACGAAATTTGCGACGGAATTTGCGACGATTTTTGCGACGAATTTTGCGACGGATTGCGTTCGTCGCAAATTTGCGACGGAAATATTTGCGACGGATTTTGCGACGGATCTGGTCCGTCGCAAATTTTGCGACGAATTTTGCGACGATTTTTGCGACGATTTTTGCGACGGATTTCGTTCGTCGCAAATTTGCGACGGATTTTGCGACGAATTTGCGACGAATTTTGCGACGGATTTTGTTCGTCGCAAATTTGCGACGGAATTTGCGACGAACTTTGCGACGGATTTAGTTCGTCGCAAATTTGCGACGGATTATTTGCGACGAATTTTGCGACGGATATGGTCCGTCGCAAATTTGCGACGAATTTTCGAATTTTCCGTCGCAAAAATTTGCGACGCGCTAGTAGCGACGGAATTTTTTCCGTCGCAAATTCGATTTGCGATGGATTTTTCCGAAATTTCCGTCGCAAATTCCGTCGCAAAAAACAAGTTTTTTTGTAGTGTAAAAATTCGATAGCTTATCGCATTTTCTGGATAACTTATCGAGTCCACTTATCACTTATCGACTAATCCATAATTAATTAGTACTAAACATAATTAACTTAAACTAACTCATCATAATCAAGTTTAACCTACTAATCAAAGGATTAGGGCGATAACTCACCTTTTAGCGATTCCAATTACACGGACGCGACGGCAGCGGTGAGGGCTACGTGTGGCACTGTCTGAAAATGCCACGGAATTACGACGGTGGTTGGGTCTCGGCTGAACAGCAGCTGTGGGCGGCTGTTTTTAGCTCGGCGGGGCTCGGTTGAACGGCCAAAATGGCTTGGACAGGTGGTGTACGGCTCCGGGTAAACACGGCGAGCTACTGGTGGTTCTGTGGTGGTGCACGGCAGCAAGAACAGCAGCCCAAAGCCTGTTCTGCTGTGGCCGAATGAGGAAAGAAAAAAGGAAGGAAAAGAAGGGAAGTTGCTTTGGAAGAGAAAGAGGAGAGAGAGAGATGGCCAATGAGGGAGGTGAGGAGAGAGAGTGAGTGAGATGAGAGATTAAGAGAGATATTTCTCTCATTAAAGCCATGCCCTTCAAGTCTTCTTCATCATTTCCCCACATAAATGCTAAGCCCAAAGTCTTCATGCATTAAATCATTTTATTTCTTGGTCATAAATGCTAGAAGGGTAAAATGGTAATTTCACAAGGTATAAAAATACTATACACGTATGTGAGCTAGAATTTTGTACAGGCCCGTATAAATCAAGTTTGGGCTCAAATGGATAAGGAATGGGCTTGAAAATGCTATCGAGCTCAAACTTGGGCTTGAAAATAGAAAATGGGCTTAGTGGGCTTCATTGGGCCCACTTGGGCTTGTCTTGGGCCCAAATAGCCGAACCACATTGGGCTTGAGGCCCAATATGCCTTTGTCTGGCCCACTTCCCTATGGGCTCCAAATTCTCGGCTCATTAATCATTTTCCGAGAATTCCGAGCAAACCAATAAATCGGAGGATTAACGAGGCGATGTTTAATAGTTTAGTCTTGAAATCCTCGAAAGTTCAACACCCAAATTTGGATTTTAATTCATGGTAAAAATCGATCAATTGCAACTTTAGTATGTCTCAAACTAATGAGTGGCTTTTAGAAGTTACGCGTATTCGACCCGTGTTTGACTTGATATCAATCCACGTTTAAGTTTTCTTGAACCATGGATGATCTCGGTTGTCATATAATTGCGAGGGGTCAATTGCTAGTTTTCGAAGTATGCGGTCATTAGGAATTGGTTTAGGGTCATTTGTAATCTGTACAATGGTCAGGCGGAATCACCCGTGCTCCGGTTGTATACTATTTGCGAAACATTCTATAACCGTTCCTTGATCGGTCTATGATGGCTCAAAATTGTCTCTCGTCATTCTTTATAATCGAATTTTCAATCCATAGTCGAGTTCTCAAGTCGTGCATAATTAATTCCTTAATAGCCTCTTCCTAATGGTTAGTCTCTCATGAGTAGAATTGATACAGAACTTGAAACCGCTTACCTCTAGATGTTATAACTTTTTTTTATCACTTGAGTATCATATAATTTCCCAATCAACTACTTGAGTACCACAACTTTTTATAAATGTCCATCACAAGAGCGGTGTTCGTTGGATTTCCGACGCTTAAGTGAAAATGTTGCTTAAAATTAATGACACTCAAATAATCGATTAGAAGTGATGATGCTTAATTAAACGTTTTTTTTTGGAAAATTATGGAATTTAAGTGACTAGAAAAAAATTTATGATACTCAAATAAATATCGTACAAATGTTACGGTGCTTATGATGTCTTACTCGACATATTTTATTAGCTCCATTTGTTTATCTTCATCTACCTTCACAATTTTTCTGGTCAAGTCTCAAGCGCGTCAAACTCTGTCAAATCCAACCAACGTGATGCGAGGCAATCTCGAAGTGATGTGGATAAAATTTGTTTCCAAAATGGACGGCTAGGTGGAACCCCCCATGTGCAAATCAACGTAAAAGGAAAAGAAGAATTTTCGCTCTCTACGCGTTAAAGGAGGCGCTCAAGCCTCCGTCCCTCATCCTATTTTTACCGACTCGACTTGTCCGTTGAGATTGAGGTCGATCATGGCCGACTGAGCCTCTCCATCGAGATCAAGGTCGGCCGCGGAGCATTTAGGGCCATGGCCTACTCCAGACAAAACTCGAATATCATGGGGGCTCTGGTTCAGACCGCGAATGGCCGTTCGTAGGCTCTAGTTCAGAGTTCAAATGGGAGTCACAAGCTCGAGCAGCGGCAATGGAGGCCTGAGCGATGCCGAGGATAAAGGACGAAGCTCCACATCGGCGGTGGAGGCCTGCACGAGCACCACAGGGTGGGCAAGACCCGATTCTGGCTGACCCCAATTTGGCCGCGAACCCTTCTGTGCGGTCCCGGAACCAGCGCCATCGCCATCGACGAATTTCCGAGCAATGGGGAGGATCACGGTCGAATCGGCGGCGGAGACCGACGCCCTTGTGGTGCTACTTTCACTTTGATATCGGGTAAACTTCTGATTCCCAGTTTTGTTGGGGGGGATTTTTCTTAATATCACGTCGCAGTTGAAACAGAAAGAAAAGAGAAAAGAACGATCCACCAGAATTTGACCTGTAGATTCTCGTTCTGCTTCTCGAATCTGTCAGTTTCGCTGTTAAGAAACACAGAAAAGACCAAAAAACAAAAGGCCAGTTCCTGGATTAAAGGGCAAGCGACCTTGACCGAACCTATCTAATCTGGAACTGATCATCAGTAATTTTGAAGTATTTTCTTTTACGAACAACAGAAACTGATTGCAGGGTCGACAGAGTGTCGTTTTCACCTCCACCTCTTAGGAATCAATGAACCTGAACCTAGGCGTAGAAAGACCGAATGCGAGCATGAAATTCGAATGAGAAGGGCTCAATGTGTATCTAAACACTCCCTTGAGAATTTTCGCTTTCTAGCCAATTTGACAAGGACACCTCGAGAGTATAAATTACAAAACTTTATGGGATCAATGGCACTTGTCCTAAAAACTTAAGCTAATAAATGGATGGGTAATTTAATATTTAAATATTCTAATATTTCACCATACATGGAAGCTAGGCTTTTGCCTCATATAAAAGCATGGAAAATATATAATTAGGAATACAAATAAGGGGCCTGAAAAATTTAAACTCAAGATCTCATTGCCTGATTCCATAAGACACAACCGTGATATGATACTTAAATATTCTAACATAAATAACCCAACTGCACGTGACAATGAGGCATCTTATTTGTATATGCTTTTTAGCATGTGCCTACCCGCACATCCTCCGGAAGCAACAAGAAGAACCTTTTACCAGGAAGGGAGATTCGTTCGAGGCCGCAGGATCTTCAGAAAGCTCGTCCTTGCTTAACTGGAGCTTGTCGGTCTGGTAAGCCAAGAGGAGCCACACATGAGTAATGAGCTCACCTCCTCCTCTCAGTCGCTTGGCATGGTGATACACACGACACTGGTGTGCTGCATAACACAGCATCTCCACCCAGACGCTGCTGATGATCTCCCACTTGTTGTCCATCGTCTTCAGGTCGTCCACAAGCTTCTGCACCTTCGACAACAAGTGCCAGTCGCAAGTGATCCACATCTCCTTACTTGGTTTGACGAAGGGTGGGACATCTCCATCCTGCGAAGACAGTGTGCTAATTGCTTCTTTATCATCTCGGTACCTCAAGAAAGATCTCAGTGTGCAACAAGCGTACTCCAGGGTGATGTCGGCAGTGGTTAGGGACAACATGTAAGGATGCTGAGCGAAGAGATATATCATGTAATCCGATAAGAGTTTGCTTCCTCTACAAGCATCGGAGTTCTCACTATCCAATTTGTGCAGGATTTCTGTTGCAATGTGCCAGATAATGATGCTCTTATCGAATTCCGTTGCAATGCTACTGCTCAGTCCTTGTTTATCCTTGATGCCATGAGTCTCGAGCGTCCACTCGCCTCTCACTGTGAAGGGCTGGAACCATCTTTTCCTCTGTAGCTCCGCCGTCTTTTGAACCACCAGCTTCTTGAGGGATGAGGGGATGGCCGGGCGGGAGTGTAAACAATACCTCCTGACGTACTCCCTTTTCCCAAAGCAATCGAGTACCGTGGCAATGGGCTTCGGACATTCTTTGTACAAGAACTTGTGGTCTAACAAATTGAGCTGCCCTATCGACCTCGACCATCTTTTCTGCTTCATGCACCGATGGGCTAGAAATGGGAGGAGCCTTTGGACAAGCGGCACCTTAAGCTTCATACTCATCTTTGCCACTGCCCAATCTGAAAACGCCAGCATCAAGATTTGATAAAGCTCGAGAGATGTGACTGCCATCAGTAACGCATAGGTATAGGTGATGTACATATCGATCAAGAAGGCGTTCTTGAAGATCACGGCAAATCCACACAAGGCCGACACCAAGCAGAAGAAGCTGATAAAGCGGCCTATGAGGCCGAATTTTGTGTACAGAATGGGCTTTTTAGTGTAGAGCGTGTCGAACATGAAGTTCAGCTCGATCTCGGTCATGTTGAAAGCACGGTTGGCGGAGTAACCTTCGATGGACATCGATTCGTTGGATATGAACTGGGGGTGGTACAGCCAGTTCGCGAGATGGGGCTTCAAACAGTGGAACCGATAGTAGGCCTTCAAGATGTCCTTTGCGTACGCGAACTTCTCATCCTTAGGGAGCGCACCGAACACTTGCTTAATGCTGGCTTCTTTGGACATATCCTCTGCGGTCACGCTCGACTTCTCATTTTTCACGGATTGGAGAGCCCAGACCCACCCCGCCGACTTTATGATTCCGGCCACGAACAAGGGGAAGTACAGGATCAAGGCTGGGGACGAGCTGTGCCAACAGCGATGAAGAATCCAAACCACGATGCACAACGCAACCCCAATTTTCATCAGTTGTCTCAGTCCAATCCGGTTATCTTCCTCCGCATAGGCTGTCATGCCATCTGCGTACCCAAGTTGAATCAGAAGCAACGGGGCCAATAGCGCTTGCAACACCACATCGTAACCCGGATTATTAGGATCGTCGATGTCGACCACAGTAACCTTGCCCAGTGCGATTGTCGCAAAGTAAGAAAGGAGCAAATATGCGGCCCAGATGACAAGAGTAGCTGGAATCCCCGTCATATATTTCCGACGGTTGCCAAATATTACGAGAACAATCTTGCAGGCAAAGCTTGCGGCGACCAGGAGCTGAATCCCCCACGCTGCCCACAGGCCTTCTATGAGGGAAATCCAACTGATCAAACTCATGGCAGCTTCGTTCAGGTGTGCTCACTAGACATCGATTCAAATGCGGAGTGAGGAAACTTTTCACATTGCTTCTGAAGAATAATTACAAAGAGGTTGCACCAAACTGCATAAACGCCATACATCATTGCATCCATTAATTCTCTCTCTTAGAATTCCGCACAATTGAAATCAAGAATGTGCGCATTGTTTATCCGACATTTGGTCCGTATTGGGTGCATCATATGTTTCAAGTGACCCACCGATCAAACACGACGTGCGTGAAATTTTTTAAAGTACTTCCTTAAGTTCTTCGTGTTTCACTTGATATTGATATCGACTGTCAGCCATCACAAGTACCCAAAAACTAGAAAGAAAGATTTACATTGCAAATAAAATTCTTTTTTTATAATTATAAATTAATTTAGTACATTGAAAGTCCAGGCAAAGAGAATATATTGGTAGATGTTTTTTTTCAAAGAATGTTTGTTTACACTTAAGCAAAAATTTTTAAAAAAAAAGTATCCTTTTTTGTTTGCCCATCAAAAATTAAAAAAAATCAAAAAAAATCAAAAAATCATATGTAAATCTACATATTAATAATTGAATGTTGTGAAAGTGTTAGGAGTTTTTGAATTTAAAAAGAATCAATATCCGAGAGCCGCAAAATTTTGGAATAAATAAAAAGTAAAAACTAAAACTAATTCAGACAAATCTAACGATTTAAAGCTAGTAAATCGATTGAAAGACAAAGTGGCTTCATATTTACCCACTTGCACATCTCTCTTCATGTTCATCTACCATTCCTTTCCTAGAGTTGTTGACTCTATTTTCTTTTGCGACCCTTGTATTTACTCTTGTTTTTTTTGGTTAAGCCTTCGATTTATTTATTTATTTGTGATATGTTCATCTAGATCTTCACTAAATGTGAAGTAGCTTCTTATGAGTTTTCCTTAATTTTTCAGAATAATAAACTGTCTATACTCACTATAATTTGTTTTCTAAGGGAAATTGTTGTTCTACGAGCATTTTCTTAAATCAAATAAAATCTCAGGTGACTAATAACGTAAGGAAAGTTCCTAAAGGGAAGAATGATCTATTCCAAGTAAATCTTCCTATTACATATGAAAAATAATGACATTTCTTTTATTATAAGCTTTGCTTTGTTGAAGCTACTGAAAAACATCGACTGTGTACATGGGCTAGGCCACGCGAAACTATTGGTGTTCGAATGGCTTTTATCATCCTAGATTCTTGGTTTACTAATGTTAAATACAAAAAAATAAAATGGAAATAGGGATTTTATTGTCTTTTCTTGTATATTTCGAAGTTACATATTTGTTTTTTGGTAATTAAATTCTGACATTAAAAAATAATAAAAAATTTCATTTTCCGGCAAAAGGACATTTTTCACATGTTGAGTTTTATTCATCTTTTCTTGAATTTTAAATGTGGATTATTTGCGGATCAAAGAAAGAAAAAATAAACACAAGTTCCAGATTCCTCGTAAGCCAATCATGAAAGCCCTGACATTGGCCAAATATATTAATCTATTCGGTTTTAAGGTAAGAAAATATAGAGATTGATTTGCAGAAAAGAAAAAAGTTTCCATTGGGACACGTGCAATGATAGACCACGTGTCAATTCCTCATTAGGCAATTTTGGAAGCACCAAAGGACTAATATTATTATTCACATAATTTTTCTTGTTTTAGTTTAAACATAGATAAATTTATTTCACGAGTGATAGTATAAGAACGGTGATTATTTTGAGTACTTCTGTACATAATAGTGGAGTGCAGTAATCAAACACATCCCCATGAGTTTTTCCACATTGCTCTATGCGGTAAAAACTCCTAAAAGTTTCCAATTCCAATTTGCTAACCCTCCACTCTTCTACTATAACTATTGATGAATAATTCAACTATCCAAATAATTTCGTTTTTGGATTTTCTTTTATCTAGTCTCCACATTCTATTGAGGTTTTCTAAAGGTAAATTTTCCACAAATTCTTTACATGTGGCTTCTAAGTTTTTTCTGCCTCTATCTTTCATATATATTAGCTTTCCAAAAAAAATTCAAAACTAATTTTTAAATTAAAGAGAGAGAAGTAGAAAGGTGGAGGAGAGGTGTTATGGGAGTATTTAGTAGGGGTGTGCCAGTTTCAGAGTAGGTAGGGTATCTGCGTTCCCCTTGAACTTATGCCTCAAGTTTTTGGAATTTGAAACCTACTTTATAGGCTCTTGAAACCACATTGGAACCTTGAACTTGTCGATTGCACAAGTTTTAGGGTACCCTATACTACCTTGTACTTTTTTAAATTATTTTTGTTGAACAAAAACTGTGGTTCTAGTTATTAACACATTGAACATTCAACATAGAACAGAATTCAATTACATGTTAAAATACATGTTCATGTCTAATGGTAACATGATAATTTTAATAACATCAAAATTTTATAAAAAAATAAAAAACAATATTAGTTTCTAGCTATCATTTTATTGATGAGGTGTCATCCATAGATATAGGGAACAAGTACACTAAAAATCATAAAACTTGTTACGAAAGTACAATTAAATCCTAATCAAATCCTAAAACTTGTCAGGTTGATGCAATCAAGTCCTAAAACTTTGTCAAGTTAGTGTAATCAAGTCCTAAAACTTATCAGCATTTTCCGTTTGTCAAGTTGGACGGAGTTAATGGAAGGAATTGATTGCACCAACTTGACAAGTTTTAAGGCTTGATTGCATATTTTGAAAGTTTTACGACTTAATTGTACTTTCGTGATAAGTTTTAAGACTAGACTGTACTTTTTAAAAGTTTTAGGATTCAACTGCACTTTCGTGACAAGTTTTACGACTTCTGGTGCACTTTTCCCTAGATATACCCAAGCTTGTCACACACACTCGCGTGCACTCATAGAGTCGGATAATTGTTTTTCAAATGAGGTTGGAGAGAGAGAGAGAGAGTTGAATCAATTAAACTTTTTACATATCAGAATGTCAAATACTTCATAAGGAAAAAAAGTCATGAATAATTATTCATACATTTATATACTTAAAAAATGTCATATAGGTACCCTGTAAAGGATACATGGTGTAGGGTACAAGGCGGTATGACAGAACCTTGGAAACCTACCAAACCATGCTAGTTCTACAAGGTCCGCAGGTTCGATGGGTTCACCTACAACCCCCGTATTAAGTCTTGAAAGAATACTCTTCCTAATTTTGGTCTTGACTTCTTGAACTAAGGCTCTTTTCTGTCCAAATTTTGGGAGTTCTATTACTTTTAATCTTCATCAGCATTTCAATGGCTTTTGGGTTGGATTTTCAAAAATTTAAGTAGAAGCGGTTTCACAACTTCAAAGATAATTCCTGCAATCCTAGCCATTTCAAAACCTGCTTAGATTCCATTCACGTAGGAAAGATTGCTTTCAATAGCATATTTGCATTGTTAAGACTCAAAGGTGCAAATCTTTGCCCTATAATTGGGTCTTTAACCCTCCCGCAACCTTTTGAAACCTTGTACGTGCTGAAGCTCATTTTGATGAAATGAAATGATCTTGTTTCGATCAAAAAAAATAATAGCATATTTGATGTACTTTTCCTGACATAGCAATCTTTAAATGTAAAAATTGACAGGTTGTGAAGGAACATAATAAGGTCATAATTTCTCTTGTTAGTTTTTTTTTGGTCGGATCCTGTCACTTCTTTCACCAGTTGGAAAATGAACATCGAGAACAAACATGAACATGTACTAACCAACAAATTAAAGGACGATGATCACTTGCCGAAACATCCAAAGTGCGAGCGTACAAACATCTTTCCCTAAAAGTAATACAGGTTAGTAAGCACAACAAGCAAATGCAACCTAACTAAAGTAACAGGAAAGAAAGAGGTGCAATTCATTGCAACACTAGCGACACCACACCTGAACTCTGAGGGCTGATGAATCCCAGAAGTACGATTCAGAAGACGACGACGCCAACATCACTCAAATTGGAAAACTGAAGCAGAGAAAAGCAACAGAGATCTTTGGTCCTAAGAAACATTGTGAAGGAACAAGAACTAGGAATAGGTAGATTTCCTCTCTTAGCTAGCAGAGCGCTTGTCTCTTAACACATAACAGCAACTAACTGTTTGTTGGAACCTCCGTTTATCAAGTAAGAAAAAGAAGTGCGAAGGAATAAAAAAGGACAAAAAGAAAATGGAATAAAATGCGGCATGGGAATTTATTATTTGCTTGCAACTTTCGTCTGAGGCTCTTTTACTTTTTGGTTTGGCCTAAACGGGTAATCACCATGTCTGAAGCTTCGGCGTTTATCTTTAAGGTCACACGTGATTCTCGTTCTGTCCTGCATCTTTAGCTTTTGGATTAAGAAAATGATAGGCTACTTTAACACTGACATTGGGTCTTGATGAAATTGCAGGATCACTTCAGGTCCGTTTTCTTTCCTGGAAAAATTGACATGACTAATTAATATTTAATAAGAAAACTATTTTCAAGAAAAATGATTCAATTTTCTTGTGTTTGGTAGGATTTTAGGAATGAGCTATCGGAAATTTGGTGTAAAAACACTTAAGGAAATTGTCAAATTAGCAATAAAATTATTGTACATATGTCAATTCAATCCTACAATTTCTAATTTTGCAAATTTAGTAACCTTTGCATGAAATTCTGATATTGTCCTTTTGATCAATTTTTGCTCGAAATTGCTGACGTAGCAGTACACTACATAGGACAACCAATAATGTATAGACCATCACGTCAGTGATTTTCGGCGAATTGATAAAAAAGGCTACATTGGAATTTTGCGTATAAGTTTAGGATTAAATTGACAAAATTGAAAAGTTTAGGATTGAATTGACATATGTATAATAGGTTTAGGACTAATTGAGTAATTTTCTCCAGAAAACTTATTTCGCATTTAAGAAAAATAAACCTACAATGCACAATCTCGGGAACTTGACAGTAGGTATCAAGACCTCGAGCCTTAGACTTAAGATTAGATCCGGACCATGAGCCCCGGACTCAAGATCCCAAGAGTTGGACGTTGGAGGTCGATCCAAGGACTTGTGGCCCTAGATACTTGAGACTGGCCTCAGTGTACAAAGTCTAGGTGCTATGGTCCAAGCATCTAGGGCGCTAGTTAGGGCATGTCGCAGCCCTTTCGAAAGTGAACCACCTAAGGGTCGTCTAATAGGTTACTAAGCCTAAACTTAACTCAAGCTCTCTCAACTTATAGTTCAAGTTCTTAACATGCAAATTAAATTTACTTTTGGAGTCGCCACTTATCAGTTTTTAATGAGTTAATTAAATAGGAGAACATGGCATTAGGGGCATTTTTGTAATTTCACATAAGGGTAATCTACTAATTTCATGCACAAGAGAGAGGGGCTTGTTGGCCATGACTTGAAGTGGCCGAAGGTGGTCGGAAATTGGCCAAAATCCCGCCATCCTCGCCGGATTGGTGTTTCTAGCTGGTTGAACCGGTTGGGCTAGTCTAGGCCGGTTTGAACCAGTCTAGGCCAGTTCGACCGGTTCCTTGATAAAAATTTTTATGCAATTTATTCCAATTTGCTCTCTAAGGGACCTAATTGCAAAGAATTCCTAACCAATTATCAAAGACATGAGCCAAATTTGAAGAAAGTAACTCAAATCCAATCGATTAAACTCAATTGAACTCATTATCAACATTTTAATTGAGTTAATTTGTTCCACTTTCATCGTGGATAATGTCAATTTCATCCCAATTGATTTGCCTCACACAAATTGGGGATTTTCACTCAATCAATGCAATTTTTCAATTCTTGTTCTCAATTGACAAAATTGATTTTAATTAAACACAATTGACTTGAAAAGCACTCAATTGAATCAATTGAATGGATTTAAAACACTCTAATGTGCTTAAATTGGCTTTCACATGACGGTTCGAATTAAACCCCCAAAGGAAATTGGGACTTAATCATCAAATTGAAGCTCAATCTATCAAATTAACCACTAGATTAGAATTGTTCAAGTTGAACTGCATCAATTAGACCAAGGTAAATTGATTTTGCAAGTCTTTGGTTAGCGAAATTGATCAAATTGACTTGAATTTGCATGAATTTGTCAACATTTATGTTGAATTTGAGTTGCACATAAGAAAATGGATTCATCTACAGTTTAATTACGCAACTCATGAAAAATCGACCAGCACCTCTAATTAGGGCTCAAATTGGGGGTTTTTACCCGTGACTTGGAATTATGATATTGGCTTTGAAAATTGGATATGAAATGACCTCTAGATCAGATGTCGTGAAGGAAACTATCATAAAAATGATTAGAAACAAAGTAATTATTTTTTTGGCCGATTTTGAACCAAAATCCACGAATTAAGGAAAAGTTGATTTTAAACCGATTTTTGTAAAATTGATGATGCCAAAGTGAAATTAAGGTAAAAAGGAGTTAATTTAGGGGTTTTGAATTTTTTTCAATTTTTGACAAAGTGTTAACCAAAAGTTAACATTTTAGTAATTAGTTACTAAAATATCCATTAATGGGTCAAACTTTGATTTTTTTTCAAAAAATGACAATGCAAAAGTGAAATTGACACTATTTTGAGACTTTTCACGCAAAAAATCAAATTTTAACTAGGGTTGACTTTTTGTCAAAGTTTGATTAAAAAGTCAATTAAAAAGTCAACATTTTTTGCTTTTTGAGATTAAGATGTAAATAAAGAAGGAATTGAAGGGCTAATGCAAGAAAAAGCGTTAAATGACTCTTTTTGACTGAGAAATGGGTTTTGTCGTGGACAGAAGCCTTAATATCAAGTTTTTACCTTTATGACGCATCGGTTAAAAATCAGGTGTCAAAAAACCTTGAACCCAACAATGAGAGGAGTAATCAACATTCTTTTTGCTTCACTCATTCTCCCGTGAAGTCTAACAGCTAGACATTTGAATGTATAATCTCTCCATCTTTTTTCTTGAGTTTCTTAAAGAACTTACAAGGGATGAGGTTCAAAGTAGACCCTCTATTGACCAAAACTTTAAACACAGATCTACCGTTAATTTTGACCAGTACATTTAGAGCGTTGAGGTGTCCGGAGTTATAAGCTAATAGCTTTTCAAACTCCATCACTTCCTCATCAGCGAACTAGAACTCAGCCCGTTCCTCCTCATTTATGAGCACATCCTCATCTTCTGCCATTCTCACTGACTTTATTTTAAATCCCAAAGGGAGATTAGCTTGGACCATGTATGAATTTGCTGGCGATACTAATCTTGAAAGGACTGCAGGCCTCAAGTTAGACTTTTATATATTTGAAGAATCCAATTCTTTGGCTCTTTGCTAGTTTGGTTTGGTTCTTTAGGTTTCTTTTCCAAACCCAGTTCTTGCATCGAAATTTCTTTGATTTATTAAGTTGCCATAAGGGTTGGGCTTACTTGCCTAATTTTGACCCGATTGACTTGTTCCTGTAGTTTGAACATCTTTTTTTTCTTTGAATTCTTCTTTCCGAGTCCTAGACATGTTGTTCCCTGGTCCTTGTACTTCTCCAGCTTCGATCCATTGGCCCTATGTGCGAATCGTAAGGTACCTTTAGCGCCTGTTGGTGAGTGGGCGTGAATGAACCAGTAACTTCAGGAGGTAGCCCATCGAACTCTTCTCCTCATCCGGTAGGGACAACATTTCGAGGATATGACAATTGTGACATCCTAAATTCGACGTCGCTTAATTACGCATCTTTGGATGTTAATCTTCGATGAAGTGGACACGAGCCAAGCATTGGAAGCCCAACGAAGGCCAGTGCCCAAGTCGAGCCTAATGGACTTGTTCGGCTTTGTTAGGCGCTAATCAAGAGGGTAAAATCCTCCTTGCCCACATTTGACCTTGATTGATTTTTAGAAGATTGCACATTAGGGTGCCTTGTGCATGATTGGTGTTCTCTGTTTACTGACCTATAGCTTAGCTTTTAATGCAACTTGTAGAAGCTTTGTTTGGGGAGAGACCAAAATTTGGTCTTGTTTGATAGGGTTTGGGCACCACTTTGGGGGAGAGGGGGGAAGAGATCAACTTGGTTGGTTTCTAATTTGGTTCCTTTGGTTAGTCCTTAACTAGATACTTGAGCCTACTTTGTTAGCCATGATTACCTAAGGGTCAGACTTGTTGGGGAAGCTTGCAAGATGGCTTATTGTCCAAGAAGTTGCTTGGTTGGGAGCAAATTAAGAAGCTAGGCTAGGTTTGGTGGTTGAGTCATTAATGCACTTGCATTATTGGCTTCTTGCAAGAACCCTTAGGAAGGAACCTCTCTCATTCACTCTCATTTTCACTCTCTCAATCCCTATCATTTCTCTCTTTCTCTCCCTCACACACTCTTTTTCACGCCCTCCTTTCTCATTGCTGTCCACCATCGCGCTGTGCTGTCCTTGCCGCCACACTGCCGCCGTTCGCCATCGCCGTGCCGTACCGTTCACCATCGTTCGCACTGCGTTGTGCCATCCTTGCCGCCGTACTGCCGCCATTCACCACTATTGTGCCGCGCTGTTCACCACCATCCATGCCGTGTCATGCCATGCCGCCGCACTGTTTGCTTGTCGCCACCATCGCCGTGCCGCCACGCCAAGCCATCCTTGTCCTCATCGTCATCGCGCCATCCTCGCTGCCGAGCTGCTCATCTCCGTTGCGCCATCATGACACCATCGCCGTTTGTTTGCCATCGCCGTTCGTCCGTCTTCGTTCCTAGTCCAACCGGTTTCGTAAGTAATTCTTTTAATCTGTGGATAGGGTGTTATTCTACGCGTTTCGGACCTAGGTTGAGTATTGTTTGAGCTCATTCGACTATGACATTGCTTGTCTCGTAGGTAGATCATCTATACCTTGAATTGGACTTGGTTCTTCGTAGAAAGATTAAGTTTCAAGTTTATGTTCCATGATTGTTAAGATTGATTGTTGCTTATTCTAGGAGAAGGAAGCTCGTATAGATATTTTGTATGATTTGCTCATGAAATGTTTCCGCTATTCTTATTCTTGTTCTTGATTGCCGTGTGAACTCATATGTTTCCTTGATGCATGTATATGTTATGGGGATCAAGGTAATGTGTATGTGCTTATGTGATTATTTCGTGCATTTTTATGTGTGCGGGATTTTAGATGTTCTAACCATGTAAGCATTAAACACTCTTGCATTGACCTAAATGAAAGACAATAATTGGCTGAAGTGCTTGATATGATTGTGTGATCACATAAATGGTTCCATATCCATATGATTGCGGAGGACAATGCTCGATGGATTTCGAATGCCCGATGAATTTCGGTTACCGTTCGCGGAAAGATTTTGGAACGATGCTATTAAGTGAATGCCATATTTGAGTGAGGTCAAGATGTCGTTGTGCCTAGTGGGGCGGGACGATGCTCGGTTATGCCGAAAGACCACCGACGCAAGTGTCGGTCGTGGCCGTGGGCGGTCGTAATAATCAGAACAAGTGTAGATGCATTGTGCAAGAATATGTGATATGAGGTGTTCTTGATTACTATGTGTAATTGCCGCATGCCAATTGGAAGCGAGGCTTCACGTGTGATTATTCGTGTGAATTTTATGTGCAACGGGAGGTAAGAATTCACGTGTGATCACTTGATTGTGTTTTTGGCATGCCGAGAAGATGAGGTTATCTTTTATGTAATTAGATAAGACAAAGCAAATGGTTTGCTATCGGTTTGCCATCGACTTGTTAAGTTCTATGTTTGGTGTATTTTCGAAGCGAGGTATCCTCCTATACGAGGCTTAAAGGATTTACTTATTGAGTTTTACTCATTTGTTGTTGTTCACTTTCTTTCAAGCTCATAGGTATGGATAGCTGCTTCGTCCGTTGTGGGTACCTCGTTATTGGGAATGTGGACGTTACCGAAGTTGTGATAGCGGGAAGTGATCTAACCTATAATAAGTGTACCACTATGGTATGGCTTGATGAAGGCCTAGAACACTTGATTCCTCATCGTTATGTGGCCTAGTTCTTATGGTTCGATGGGGATCTCTTCAGTCCTCTTTGTTGGTTCGACGAACCCGCGGGTGACCTTGGTGGAGTCCCAATGGACCCTTTGATGGGGAATCCTCCCAATGGCACCATGAGCGACCCCGAGTCCAACTCGGACTATGATCCCGAGCCCGAGCTATAGAAAATCAGTCTCCCGTGGTGGAACCACTTTTTGGAAGCCACCCTCGTAGATAAATGAGCTAAGTCTAACCCCGACCCTTTTCGATTGAATCGAAAAAAGGCCCGTAATAGCCGGTTTGTATTTAGCTAACGTCCGATTATTAACGATGCATATAGATATATATATATATATATATATATATCAAGTATGCTTTTGTGTATGTGTTTTCCATGTTATCCCCTTTATGATGTTGGTTGAGAGATATTGAATTCGCTTCCACATGTGATTAATTGAAAGATAAAATGGATGGGTCGGCGACGCCTCCTGGGACGTCACAATCTAGTGACCCCGTGGTGTTGTGCACCCGAGGCTCAGGGAGATCGGGTATGGGCTGTGACAACGATGGTGACTTATGATTGACATAGTAATCGAACTTGCCACTAGATTTACCCAACATGTCAATACTGGGATCTCTTTTCTCATACCTTTGCTTGAACGATTTCTTCTTCACAGATTGCCTCCTAAGGAAGGTAATCCAGTCAAATACCCTAAGACTACTTGGTCAACCAACTGTATCGGGATCACTTGGTCAATAATTATTCCTTGTGCTTTGAGTGGGGAATTTTGCTTGTGGTGCCTTTCCTTTGGAGGAGGATTGTAACTTTGATCGATTTTTCAATTCCATCGGGCACAAAGGTTTAGTTGTTATGGCTTTTTCCCTTTTTCTTGATCGATACCATCCCAATCATGAGTGGGAATGGGTCGACATCTATCTCCATTGGAGCTTTTCCTTTTTTATCAGCAAATTTGATCTTATATTTTCAAATGGCCTCCTGTACATTCTTCCTAAAAAATATGCAATCGGCAGTGTTATGGTTCCAAGAATGGTGCCATTTGCAGTATTTCTTGTCTACCGACTCTTCATTGCTTGGTATGGTTTGGCCTTCGGTTAATTTTATCATGCCATTAGCCAAAAGTGGATCGAATATTTCATCAATCTTGTTCACTTTGAATGAGTAATATTGAGTGTCTTTTGCCTTAATCATGATGTTCTCCTTTAGCTTTTCTTTGGTTCCCGCTGGCCTTAATACTTGATAGACGTATGGCTTGTCAATCACTATTTGGGCTACGACTATCTTGGCATATTCTCCTTGGTCCAAAACATCCTCAGGTTTGTACCTTTCTACAAAGTCATATCATGTTTACTAGGCTTCTTTTTCTTTCAACAAAATTTTGTGTCTAATTGCCCTTGTTTCTAGTTAGAAGAGGTCGTTGTATGGTTGTTCTTCCATTCTTTCTCTTAAGGAAAAACTTGAGGCCACCAAAAGCTACTTTGGCAAAAGCTTTTTCTGGCAGTGACAAGAGATCGATTTATTGCCTTTTTGAATCGGGATATGAACTAGTCTATTATTAATTTGCTGTGTCATGGCCGCCAGGTCCACAATAGAAACATAGGGAATGGATCTTTGGAATTGGTTATGAAATAATCTTTACATCTACTCCCAACAGTGAACCTAATTAGCGAGTAATGCTCTATACCAAGTGAAGGTAGTTTTGGATAACGACAATGGAAACAGTCTCAACTTCCAACAATTGCCATGCGTCGCAATGCCACATTGTGCAGTAAATCGCTAACGTGCTCAAGAGTTAACTGCTCGTCCTCACCAGAAAAGAGGGTGAACTCAAGTATCTTGGAGCCTCTTGGATAAGATAAAGTATCCATTCAGTTTGCATATGGCTTTTTGTATACAGGTCTGGCATATCCTAAATCGCATAAATACTGTCGCATCACTTGTTTGAACATCACTTGTGAATTTTGCTGCTTTTGTCCAAGAAACACTGCAATAAGTACCACAGCGGGTTGTATTCGAGGAAAAGGTGGTAATGATTGTGGTATGTGTTGTGGAACAACTTGTCCTCTAGGCAAGGTCAGTGGTCAGCCTTGGTTGTCGATAGCAACTTTAGGCCTATATGGGATAGGCACTAGATTAAGTTGACGTATTATGTTGATCGGTTTTACATTATCAACCAGAAGTGCTAGGCCAATCGGCTACACATTTTATGCATTTGGCAATGGCATGTTTTGCTGGGACCAATGACATGCTTTGCTAAGGTAATGGTAGGTTTGATTGACCATTTTGATTCACCACATTGCCCCATTGCTACCTCCCGAATTAACTTGAGTAGGATTAGGCAAATTGCCTTTATTGGTCAGGGTTGGCCCACAGGTTTGGGTCATACCAACAATTTTAGCTCTTTGGAAAATTTTGAGTGGTGGTGGAGGGGATATGATCTGCCCTACAGTACTAAAAGTAATTTGAGCAGTAGAGGATGAAGGAACATACCTAAAAGGTGTAGGATTAGCAAGATTAGTTAACACTTGAGCTGAATTGCTCGATATTTGTTGTCCATTCATGAGTTCATGGAAGGTATAAACGATCACCGGTTTGATAACATCGCCGATGTGCTTCATCATGTAATTAGTCAATTCATTATTGTGTTCGTTTAGGATCCTCCTCATGGTAGCCATCCTGACACGACTTGTCTCCAACTATCTTCTCTATTTGTTGGTGAGTTGCCTTGGGACGTTGACATCTCCACTTTGGACTTGGTCTACCACTAGTGGTGCAGTATATGATTTAGCACGTCCTACTGTAATATCCTGAAAATTTGACACATTTTGGTGATATATGAAATGATGATTTCATCGATTGCTCTATTAGTTAATTTTCGCTCTGGCCTGATCACCCAGTAAATACTAACCAAAGAGAAAAAGCTACTAAGGAATTAATCCTAAAAGCCGTCGTTAGTTTGAGATTTACTATAGTTGCAATTGATCAATTTTGGCCACGAATTACGATTTGATTTTTTTGTCGAATTCTCAAGGATTTATAGACCGAACTTTAGGACGTCGCCTCGTAATTTTACGAATTGGCCATCGAAAATTTTAATCTCAAAAAAGAATTGCGAAATTAGAAAGTTGACGCGAGAAACGAAAGTGCGCCGAGCCAAGCCCAGCCAAGCCCACTAGGCTTCGCGCCCGAGAAAGGCTGGCCATCAAGACCCGATAAAGTTTAATCAGCTCGTAAATTGGTACACGGATCAAAGTCAAGATTGTAATTTTGGGGGACAAAAATTAGAGAAATTGCAAAAGAAAAAGGGAAAAATTTATAGATATCTTGGGAATGATCACGTGGACCACCCCCTTCCCTTCTCTCTCTCTCTCTCTCTCTCTCTCTCTCTCTCTCTCTCTCCTCCGACTGATTTTCCGTTGACCTCCCCTTAGTTATGGCCACGGTTTAGGAACCGCCGGTTCCGGTTCTTGGCCAGGTATGAACCGGAATCGTTCGGTTATGGTTCCGGGCCGGAACCGGCCTGGTTCAGGGTCGATTTAGGTCTGGTTCCGATTTTGGGCCGATTCATTCCGGTCCCGGTTTCGGTTCCTACCGGTTCCAGTTCATAATTTAAAATTTTAAAAAAAATTATTTAATAAAAAAAATAATGAAATAATGAAATAATGAATTATTCAATATAAATTGTAATCAAAATGTACATTGTAATCAAATTTGGGGATAAAAAGAGAGAATGAGGGGGTTTAAACTTAATAAATTATCATTAAGCGCTTTACAATTCGTTATAATGATTTATAAAAAAAAAAGGAGTATAATATATATGCCCTAAAATGACCCAAAAACTTAAGCCTATCCGAACCCCCGCATTTCGTGCGCAGGAGTCATATGTCGTCGGATTATACTTCTGTTTCCCTAAGCTCACGTGGGCGTGCCCGGTATGAGAAACAAGGGTCTCCGAAATATTTGCCAACTCCAACAGTTCTTTTATCCTCAGTCGTCGCTACCCGTTCCGGTAGCGGCACCGGTACCGATGGTATCTCCATCGTTAAAGAATTCGGATTCATTATTTTGATCTATCTCTTATTATCGATATTGAGCCTTCATCCAATCATCAACACAAGTTTGCATCTTCATTGATTCCGGAGCTAATCTTGAACGATATTCATCCAAAATATTATCTCCCGCACTGAATGCTTGTTCGACGGTAACTGTGGAACAAGGAATTGCAAAAATTTGTTTTGCAATAAGAGAAAGGATTGGGTATTGGCTTGCGTGCTTCTTCCATCAATCCAAAATTAAAAAACTTAAATTAAAAAACCTGTACTACCTTCTAATTCGGAATCAGTAAACTCAAAGGAAACGGTTAGATAAATCTCTAATTCAGAAATATTTCCTATTGTTCCCTTTTGTTTTTTATGTCTATTTAATAAAAATTGGTACCTTCTACTAATTTTACCTGTACTCTCATTTTGTATCTCGATAGATTAAGAAGATCCAATATCACCTAAATTATATTTAGTATAAAATTCATTATATAATTCTATTACTACGTTTTTAACCTCACGTACTATGGTTGTAACATTTATCGCATCATAATGTAAACATTGATAATACGTATGCAAACAATCACTTAAACCATCTAATTTGCAACGCGGATAAAAAACACAAGCAACTAAATAAATAATGGGAATTTCGCCATAATAATATAGCCACTTCATTTTCATTGTTGCTATAGTATATTGTAATTCAATATCATTTTCATATTCGTCAAAAATTCCGACAATATTAATACACTCTAATAAAAATAAATGCGTAGTAGGATAATAAACACCGGATAAAGTATAAATTGCATCATTAAAAACCTTTAAAATATCTAAAATTTTTTTGCAAATACCCCGCTCTTGTGGGTATAAATTAATATGAGGTATATTATTAGAAATGAATGCACATAATAAATCTTTATATTCATAAGATTCATCAAGCAAGTGAAAAGTAGAATTCCAACGAGTTGGAACATCTCTTGAAAATCTTTTTGGCTTTCTGGCATTTTCTCTACAAAATTTACCCTATTCTCTCATTTTTTGGGATGTTTCCATAAAAATTGAATCGCCGTTTTATTGGTTCAAGAAAAATATCAAGAGTTTTCAAACCATCTTGTACACATAAATTTAAAACATGACAAGCACATCTAACGTGAAAAAATTTCCCGCCAATAGCGGATTTACAAATATTTTCTAAATCAGCAATTGAAGCGGTATTTGCCGCGGCATTATCAAAACCAATTGAAAATATTTTGTTAAGCAAATAATATTCTTCTAAAATTTGCCTAATCATTCTATAAATATTATTTGCCGTATGTTTATCATCGAAAACTCTAAATGCAATAACTCTTTTTTGAATACTCCAATCGTCATCTATCCAATGACATGTTATGCCCATGTAAGAATGCGTTTGCCAATTATCACTCCAAATATCACTACCTATATGCACGCGTCCATTAAATTGCATAAAAAAGTTTTGTAAATCCTTTTTTCCATTTTTGTAAAGATCTTTAATTATTTGTTTAAGCGAATTTCTAGGAACACGTTTTTTTTGTGGAGCGCATGCTTTTTGTACAAATTGATTAAAACCAAATCTTTTTCCAAAACTAAATGATAAATGCTCAATGGAAACAAATTTACCTAATTCTTCCTTATAAGTTTTTTCATTAAAATGAAATAAAGGGGAAGTGTTAGGATTGACGTACCCGGAAATTTGTTGTTGCTTGATATCAATTCCCGCTTGGGTTGGATGTTTGCTCCTAAGATGTCATTTGAATGTTCCATATCTTTGTCCACCTGTATATTTATATATTTTCCTACAATGTTTACAAATTATATCATACCTTTTTTCACCAATATCAAACCTTTCCATTTTCGTGAAGTGATCCCAAATGTCAGATGTAAGTTCCTGCTCCGCCTCCTTTGTTGTAGATATTTTGGCAAGAGGATGAAAACTTTCTTGCGTCGGGACGCGCTCCATATCGAGAAAAATTTTGATTTCATCATCTGCATAATCACGATGATCAAAAGAATGATGGGATTCCATCATGATATTCTTACCTTTGTCAGTTGGCACTCGACTTCTACTTGTCATTTTTCGAGTGGATTGAGAGAATTGAGCGGATTGATTGAGAGAATTAAGAGAGAATTGCGCGGATTGAGAAAATTGAGAGAATTTAGAGTATTGAGAAAATTTGAGAGAAGAGAATTTGAGAGAATTGAGACTTGAGAGTATTGAGAGAATATGAGAGAATTTTAGAGAATTTATAAGAAAAAATGAGAAGAAAATTTAGGATAAAAAAAAGCTAGATAATGGTTATCTTTTCAATTTTTAAATTTTTTTAATTTTTTTACTTTTGGGGCTTTTGCCCATTGCTAGGGCAGCCTCCAAAGGCTGCCTTGGCAACGGGCCGCAGTAGGGCCTGTAGATGTACATGCCCTGCTGCAGGTTTTTTTTTTAAAATTTTTTTTAATTTTTTTTTGGAACCGGGCTCGTAGGCCACGGGCCAATTCCGGTTCCGGTTCTGAACCGCGGGCCCGGTCAACGGGCAGGGCTCGAGTTTGACCGGGTCGGTTTCGGGTTGAAACTGGCCCGTGGCCATGACTACCTCCCCTACGCCTGCTGACCAGCCCCACCAACTCCCTCTCTCTTCTTCTTCTTCTTCTTCTTCTTCTTCTTCTTTTCCTCGGTCGTTTCTGCTTCTGCTCCTACGCTTGTCTTCTTCTTCTGCTCGGCATATGCTTGTTGCTGCTCATCACCGACCTACCCATTGTCGGAGCAACTCTGCTGCATGCTGCCTTCTCGCCATTGAGCCGCCGTTACCCCAGCTCCTTCCTGGCTGAGCAACGCCGCCACCAGCTGCCTAAAGCCCCCGTCGACAGTCCATCCAAGCTACGCGCGAGTAGCGCTTTCCGCTGGTCCAGCCCCGCCGGCCCACCCGCTGTCCGTCCCCACCGTGAACAACTACTGTCCCAGCTCTCCCTTTAGCTGAGCGGCACCGCCTCCAGTTGCCCCGAAGCTCCCATTGCTGGTTCGCCCAAGCCGCGCGCGAGAAGCGCCTCTCGCCGACCACACTCGCCGTCTGTCTCCGCCACTGTCCAACACCCCTAGCCGCCGCCAGCTACCACCATCAGCCACCATTCCCGCCTAGAACAGCCCCAGGACGCGCCAGAGCAGCCCCACAGCAGCCGCTTCTTCGTCGCTTCCGTTTGCCGTCGCTCGTAGTTCGCCGAGCCCGAACCGGAAAGCAACGCGAACCGCCCATGTCATCGCCGTCGTCCTCGCGTCATCACCGTAGTTAGACGAGTGAGTTAACCCCTAATCCCTTGTTTAGGGTATTAAACTTGCTTATGGTAGTTTAATTTAAGTTTAAGTTAAGTTTATGGCTAGTTAAGTGGGGTTAGGTGATAGGTTATCGTTAAATTATTAGATAATGGTTGGTGATAAGTTATCGACGATGAATAAGTTATCATTGGATGTAATGATAGGTTATCGGTGTTTAAATGATAAGTTATCGGTAAATTTTTGCGATAGGTTATCGGTAAGTTCAATAAGCTATGATTATTTGTGCAATAGGCTATTGTTGTGCTCGTGATAAGTTATCGCTATTTTGACGATAAGTTATCTATTATTTTATCATTACTATTTATTTTATTGAATAAATTATTTTCAGAATTAAATAATATTATTTTATTCTTAAAAAAATATTTATTAATAAAATATTTGATTTCCGAGAATTTAATATTAATATGTTTGAATGATTTTTAATATCGAATTGTGATTGTTTTATGCACAAATTGTGATGCCAATGTTGGATTTCGCCGGATAAGTTGGCATATATGGAAAATGATTTGAATGATCATGATTCGAGAAAACAATTTGAATCTTTGAAAATAAATTATTTTCGGATTTAAATGTTAATATATTATTATTAAATAATTAATTTCTGAATTTATTTATTATTATTTTGAAAAATTTTTAATCTCAAATTATGATTTATAGCTTGAATGGTGGCGATTATGCTATGAATCGTCGTATTAATTTGATTATATGACAAATTGTTTTGAGCGGAAGTTTCTAAGGAAACTTATGAGATTTTTGGAATTAAACTATTTTATTGTTATGCCAAGAAATGATAGTGATGCTTTTGTGGTTGATAGACATGTTTGATATTGAAGCTTGCAAGAATTGATTCACTGTTTGCATATGTGACCACTTGATTTGTTATATGCCATTGTGTGAGCACTATTCATAGATGCATGGACTAATTGAAAAGATAATAATTGGCCGGAATGCTTGTGTACTCGTGTGGTCACACGTCGGAGCTGTCTTGCTGTAGATCGCTTGACGATGCTCGATTTATCGAGATCTGCTGTAGATCGCGCTCGATTTTTGTAACATTCTGAATTTTCGATCATTTTCTCGGGATTTATGAAATGAATATTTTGGCCAAGACACTTATAGTGAGATCTCATCCGGAACCGCGCATTCTGGAGATACTAACCTTAGGGGTAAGGCCATTATGGGATTGAGTTCGCACGACTAAAGAATCCGACCTTGGTTCGGCCTTCAACCATAAGGATTGTCGAGGGAATGTTTTGGGCCAACAGAGAGCGATCTATTTGATTGATCGTATCTGAAGGGAACTACCGACATACCCTTGCAATTACATGACAATCGAGGTCGCCTTGGTTCGAACAAACTTAAATGTGATTTGACTTAGTATCGGTTACGGGTCAAGAGCGCATAATTCCAACGAGCCACCTATTAGTAAGAGATAAGCTAAAGTCGCGATTGTTCGATTCTAGTCATTTCTTAGAATTCAGGCTCGGGAATCGAGAATTTTGAAAGTGATAATTTTGAGCGGTCGATAACGTTTTTGGCTTGGCCAACCCTGGGGCCACCCATTTCTGCAAAAAAATGGATTTCGGTCAGGGACCGAAAAAATTACCATTTGGCCCCTAGACTATTTTGGGGTTCCGAATTTTTGGATAATTAGGGGGATTAAATTAAGGTTGTTTCAGCCCAATAATTCAACCTTGGAAATGACCAAAGTGCCCCTCAATTATTGGATAGAGATTAATGTGGGCCAAGTGATTAAGGGCATTTTGGGAATTTTGAAATGTTGGTCAAATCTCTTTGACCCATTAATATATTTGTTTTTTCTCTCATTCATTCCCCCCCATTTCCCACGGCCACTTCTCCATTCTTCTCCCTCTCTCTCCCGAAAAATTATCTCTCTCTCTCTCTCTCTCTCTCTCTCTCTCTCTCTCTCTCTTGTTTCCTTGCCGTGATCGTCGCCGTCGGAGGAGCACCGCCAGCCGCCGTTCGCCGCCGCCGCCGCCACCGGTCCGATCATTCCAGCCCCTTGTCCAGCCCGTTTGTCCACCTTTTCAAAGTAAGTGACTTTCCTAAACGATACCTAGGACCTCGGGTATTGTTAGACACGTTTAGGACTCGATTTAGGTGAACTTAGTGGCTGTTTTGGGACTGTGATGAGGGCTGAGTATTTGGTGGTTGTGGACTGATTTGTCGATGGAAAATGCGAGGTTTGGGAGGTTCGGATAGGGCCATGATGATATGGAACAATTACGGTTTGAATCCGTGAGGTTTGGTGTGATTCTCGGATTCGTGACTATTGTACCCGTCAGGTTTGCCATTTTTGCGAAGAATTTTGGGGGCCGAATTTGAGGAATTTTCTTCATGAAAGTTGCTCCCAACATCTTGAATTATATCATATTTTAAATTTAGAATTTTTGGAGGCCATTTGGGTCATACGAAAACTCATTTTTCAGACCATCTTGAAACTGCCCGGAACACTGTTCATCCCGACCTTCTTGTCTTGCCGAATTTTTATAAAATTTTCCAGATCGATTTTCAATAAACTTCCTTAACAAAAGTTGTTGACGACTCTCTTTTCTATGACATATAAAAATTTAAAAGCTTTTCAAGGTGATTTGTATGTTGAAATAAATGTATTTTGAGGACAAAATAGTCTGTTAGAGCGAACTGATTTTGGTCTAATTTCGAGGGACAAAAAGGCATGGTTGCAGATTAAACCAGGTTTCGTGTTCTTCATAAGAAATGTTGATCAAGATGTGTTTTATGATATATCCAAATTTTAGAATTTTTGGAGTTCGTTTACTATTTATTTTGATAGGATTTCGGTCACTGTGTAAAATGCCCAGATTTATCCTGATTCTATGGATGTTTATTTTTATAAACGAGAAATTGTGTGTGACCGCGTGCCAAGCATGTGTGGCCGTGTGACGTGATTGTGTGATGGTAATGTGTGTTGGCGTAAGGCATTTGTGGCGTGGGATTGTGTATGGCCGTGTGGTACGTGTGGAATGTATAGAACGAAGGTACGAGAATGTAGGATTGATTGGAAAAGTGATACCCTGTGGCGTGTTCGTTTACGCAGTGTGAGTCCGTCCTGAGGTGTGTTCGTTTATGCGAGACGATGCCGTCCCTGACGAGGTGACGATGCCCGGCCCGATGGGGTGACGATGCCTGACGAGGTCAGAAGACCGTTGGCCTGATGCATTTTACGCAGGCGCGGTAGAAGGAAAGTTGAGTGTAGGATTCCGTCCTAAGGCATGTTCGTTTACGCGGGACGATGCCATCCCTGACGAGGTGACGATGTCCGGCCCGACGGGGTGACAATGCCTAACGAGGTCAGAAGACCGTTGGCCTGATGCGTTTTACGCGGGCGCGGTAGTGGTGGAAAGTTGAGAATGAGCTGGAATTAGTTTGACGTGTGAGAATTGGTGCATGGCATGAGTTCGTGTGCGAGTGTGGTTGATATCGGGTATTGTGGTGCTCGACTATGGGGTAAAAACTGCTAGGCATGGTATGAGACATGCCCAAGTAGATTTTGCCTTATAATCGAGGCACGCGCGCGATTGTGATGTATTACTGTGGTATGTTGGCGGTGTTGTTATCTAATGTGCAGGAACGTGCATGATGGATCCCATGTCACGCCCCGCACCCAACGTGAGCATGAACATCCGCCTAGGGTCGCTACAGAGTGTGACGCTCCCAGGATTGCGTCACAGAGACCTTAATACCGAAATCAGAGAAAACACGCCACATGCGGAAACGACATATATATATAATAAATATATATACACCCGGACATTTTAAAACGCGACCATGAATAGCAAAAGATAACAATTAAACGATAAATTAAACCTTGATATGTATTCTTTACAAACTCACATACAATATCCCTTGTCTACAAAATGATACACCAAAAGGGCTACGAAGCAAAAAGGGATCAATGGCCAGGGATATCAATCTATCTACCGGAGGGCTACAGTCAAAAAGTGACGGCCCTCACTCCTGCACTAACATCTAACCTACGGTACCTAGTCGGGATCAGAACCCGACGTCTCAAAAGAACTCTCGGACTGCCCTGGCTCTTCCTCTGAGCTCATAGCCTCAGACTCTGTCTCGGGCTCAGGGTCCTGCTCTTCAGCCTAAAAATTCATGGCCGGGGATCTGAAAAGTTCGGTTTTACCACAACCGTGAGAAAACTCAGCAAGTAATAAATCGCTAATCCCAACTAGACTAAAGTGTACCTCCAGAGGGTAAATAAAATACATAACTCACTAAACCAGTATATACATCAATATAAACGCACCCGGGCCCATAGCCCAATTCATTACGCTGCCCTGCAGATTAGACTTTCAATATAAATATATGAAAAGAATATGCAGTTCTATCGACGCCACGACCCTAAAGCCAACAACCATTAAACCGACCCAAAGGCCCGGTCCGAAGACCCCAACTGTTTCGACCCGAAGGCCCGACCCGAAGGCCACAGTTGTTTCGACCCGAAGGCCCGACCCGAAGGCCACAGTTTTAAACCTCAGGTACATGCATTTTCGCACTCACGAATCCAACTCGCATCAAAATGCAGTATATGAATTTATGCATATTGGATACTCAAACCAATTACGAACGTATGAGTCGACGGAGCCAAAACACGATCTAGGAACATTAGTCACACTTGATCAATTCAATATTATATTGGCATGCCCAAAATAGTCCTTTCTAGCCCTTCTTGGCACATCACTCATTTCAAGTGTTTATCGCGACATAATTCCATACGTTTAGGACCTATCATTAACAATTCAACCTTAGTCATTAGTCCCACAAACATGGCATCACACAGTTTAATCCAATCAAGTCACACTCAGCCACTGGATCATCCGACGGGAACAATCACAATAGGAATCCAATTAATCCCAACCTAGGCCAATTTTCCCAAATTCGATTTTGGGCATGAACAGTACCCAACAGCCATAAATTTGTCTCTAAAACACACTTAAACATCATTATTAAGTCACAATTTAGTCCTATAATCAGCCCATGCACATTCCCACACAAATAAGCCCCAAATTAGCTTAATTACCCCGCTAATTTACCCCTAAAATTCCACAATTAGGCTAATTAGGGTTTAGAAATTTTTACTCGCCTAATGTTGGTCTTGGGGCGACGGGAGCGGGCGATCGATTACCGGCAAGCGGTGAGAATCGACGGCGGCGCTCCGGGGGCAAGCCGGCGGTCACGGCGACTCCGGCGAGCTCGAGACTTAATCCGGCCAAAACAGGGGCTGCTGGGGTGAGGGGGCTGAGGTGGCGAGGCGGTCGCCGGGGGCGACGCTCGGCGGCGGGCGGCGGGCGGCGGCGCGGCACCGGCGGGCGAACCGGCGACGCTGCTCCCTCTCTCGCCTGGAACAGAACAGCGGCTGGGGCGGCGGAATGGAGGGGAAACGGTGGTCGACGGAGCTGGGGTGGCGCCAGAGGGCCGGCGGGCGGCGGACGAGCCCAGCAGCTCCGGCGTCGCGGCCGTCTCCGGCGTGCACAGCAGCCCCGGCGAGCAGAACCAGAATCCGGCGAGAATGAGGCGTGAGGGAGAAGCCGATCGGGAGAGAGAGAGAAGAGAGAAGAGAGAGAGAGAAAAAGCAAGTCAAAAAGGTGGTCAAAATGAGCTAGTGGAGTCCACATGTCAACCATCCAAGGCCTAGGACACACTACCCTTTGATCCAAGGGTCCAAATTCAAAATCCACTAATAAAGCAAGGGCAAAATGGTAAAACACCCCTAACTAAGGCCTAACCAGATCTGGTTGGTCCCAACTAACCCTAGTTAGACCCCAATTTGAATCAAAATTCGGAATAAAATAAAATGCTCTAGGGGCATAATCGTAAATTTCCAATCCCGGACCGAAATTCCAATTTTTGCCCATACCGGTCCTATATATTCATGGGAGACATAATACGGTGTCGAATTCGCGAAATTCACTTTCTAAGCTCTCGAAAATCGTCCGTGAAGTCCCGGGAATAAAATAATATTATTTTCTAATTTTTGTCGAAAATCAACTTTTTGGCCAAAATCGCTCTAAATGCGTGTGGCCACCCCAAAATGACCTTGGCCGCGAAAAATAACCTCGATCGGCGTCCGAATCGGGTCTCGATATCCACAGGGGCAAAACCGTCTTTTTCTCAATTTTTGTCGGATTTTCCGTTTTCAACCACACTAGTCCCATACATGAATGACCACTCTAATATGACGTCTGTCTTGCAAAATAATCGTAATTACCCTTGAAATTTTGATATCGAAGTTCGGGTCAAAATCCGGGATGTTACAACTCTTCCCCCCTTACAAAAATTTCGTCCTCGAAATTTGTACTTCACACTTGCTCCTCGAACAACTGGGGGTGCTGACGTCGCATGGCCTCTTCGCTTTCCCAGGTTGCGCCTTCTGTCCCGTGGTGCTCCCATACTACCTTGACCATCGGGATTATCTTATTTCGCAGTACTCGATCTTTCCGATCTTCAATTCGGACTGGTCTCTCCACGTACGACACCCGGTCGTCCACGTCAATTTCTTCATATCTTATCGTGGGTTCTATTTGGTTCATACATTCTCCACATCGACCCGTGGAACACATTATGAACATGAGATAAATTTGGCGGTAGCGCAAGACGATAAGCCAAGGTGCCTATTCTCTCTAAGACCTCGCATGGGCCCACGTACCTCGAGCTCAATTTTCCCTTTTTTACCAAACCGTGACAATCCTCTCATCGGAGACACCTTGAAGAATACGTGGTCCCCCACTTAGAATTCCAACGGCCTACGCCTCCGGTCCGCATAATTCTTTTGGCGACTCTGAGCGGTCTTCAACCTTTCCCGGATAATCTTTACTGTTTCCACCGACTGCTGAACCAACTCTGGACCCGTTATACTTCTTTCTCCTACCTCATTCCAACACAACGGTGTTCTGCAAGCCCTGCCATATAATGCTTCAAATGGTGCCATTCTGATACTCTGCTGAAAACTGTTATTATAGGCAAATTCTACCAAATACAACTGTTCTTCCCATTTACCTTGAAAATCTAGTACACAAGCTCTCAACATATCCTCCAAAGTTTGAATAGTCCTTTCAGACTGGCCATCCGTCTACGGATGATAGGCCATACTGAATTGCAACTTAGTTCCCATGGCTGATTGCAGACTTTTCCAAAAGTTCGCGGTAAGTCGGGGATCACGATCTGAAGTGATCGATATCGGTACTCCATGAAGACGAATTATCTGACACACATATGATTCTGCCAGTCTTTCTAGCTTGAAGTCCTTTCGTACTGCCAGAAAGTGCGCTGACTTGGTCAATCTATCTACTATTACCCAAATAGAGTCGTGTCCCCTCTGGCTTCTTGGCAGTCCCGATACAAAGTCCATTGTGATGTGCTCCCATTTCCATTCTGGGATTTCTAATGGCTGCAACATTCCACCAGGTTTACAATGCTGTGCCTTCACTTGTTGGCACGTCAAACACTTGGCCACATGCTTGGCCACGTCCACTTTCATATCGTTCCACCAATCATGCTGTCGCAAGTTCTGATACATTTCCGTACTACCCGGTTGAATACTATAATTGCCACGGTGTACATCCAACAAAATCTATTCTTTTAATTCTGCATCACTGGTTACACATAACCGATCACGGAACTTCAGAATCCCATCCTCGAATACCTGAAAATCCGATTTCCTTTTTGTGACATCCATTTCCAGAATCTTCTGGATTTCTAGGTCCATCGATTATAAAGCTTTAATCTTAGCCTGGATTTCCAGTTTAATCCTCAATGCGGTAAACAGACTCTAAACATGACTCGCTTCACACTTAAATTCCAAATCCCGAATTCCCTCCAACAGGGTCCATTCCTTGACCATCATATGCGCGATGCTCGATTTCCAACTCAGTGCATCCGTTATCTTATTAGCCCTTTTTGGGACGATATTAAATATTGTAGTCGTAGTCCTTAAGGAGTTCCATCTAATGACGCTGTCTCATATTTAATTCCTTTTATACTTGTCCGTCCATTCAAATTTCGTTTCCTTCTTTTGCAAACGTGTCCACGGTGTTACCAACGTAAAAAAAAAACCTTTTTGCGAAACGTCTGTAATGACCTGCCGGATCCAAAAACCTCCGAACCTCGATTACCGCTGACGGTCTTAGCCAATTCATGACGGCTTCAATCTCTGCCGAATCTACCGCAATTCCTTCCCCGGATTTCATATGTCCTAAGAACACCACTCAATGAAGCTAGAATCCGCACTTATAAAACTTAGCGCAGAGTGCGTGTCCTCTTGAGGTCCGTAGAACCTTTCTCCAAATGTAACTCACACTCGGCGGAACTCTTTGAGTATACCAAGATATTGCCTATGAATCACGATTACAAACTGATCCAGAAATTCCTTAAATACTCGATTCATTAAATCCATAAAGGCTGCGGGGGCGTCCATCAGTCCAAACGGCATCACCGTAAATTCATAGTGTCCATACCTCGTTCTAAATGCCGATTTCGGCACGTCCTCCTTCTTAATCCTCAATTGGTGATAGTCAATCCCCAAGTCGATCTCACAAAATATTGATGTCCCCTGCAACTGGTCGAACATGTCATTTATCCTTGGCAACGGGCGTTTATCCTTAGTAGTCACCCGATTCAACTGTCTGTAGTCAATACATAACCTTAACAATCCGTCCTTTTTCCTTACGAATAAAACTGGCGCTCCCCATGGAGACCCACTCAGACGAATAAAACTTTCATCCAATAACTCCCGCATTTGGACTTTCGATTCCTTTGATTCCGACAGTGACCTCTTGTAGAGCACTCCCAAGGTCGGTTTTGTCCCTAAGGCCAACTCAACCACAATCTCGACTCTCCTATCAGGTGGCAATCCCAGCAATTTTCTGAGGAAGTACATCGGGAAGATTACACACCTCGGCTATGTCCTTTAGCCTTGATTTCTCAACCAACAATCAGCCACAAAATAATTATCATTATACACCTCAAAGACGAGCTCGATCCATCCAATTTCAATCCAACAGTCTCCCAAAATAAATCACCCGGTTCGTTATAAAAATCCAAAATTTCCAAGTATAACTCATCCTTCCAAACTCGTCTAAGAATATCGTCAGTAATCTAGAAATCCATAAGTCGATTGCGCCTATCCACCATAAGCAATTACATGTCACACATGACCATTAGAGTTACAACTTCAAAATCATCGCCTATCGTACCCAATATCCACATGCAACGCCTCTAGACTTTCGCGGCACATCCTCTGATTCCTTCACCACCACAACGTACACTTTTCCCTATGTCCATAGCCGATTCTGATTAATCTGCAGAGCAGCTCTCGCTTAATATCCTACCTGCGGTCGCTGCGATTGCATGAGCGATCTAACCTGTCGGTTCAACAATTTCTCACCTAGTGACCTTACTGTCCACATCAACAACATGCTCCACTTTTACCTTGGCAGTGGCCATTCCTATGCCTCTTTCCATAAGACCGACATGCAGCGTTGGAGTAGCAGCTCGGTTTTCCAAAGTTCTTTCTTACTAGAGGGACAATTTCCGTTTCTTTGTCATAGGCTTCTTTCCACGGTTCCCATTGTCCCTAGCCGGCGCAAACTGTGATCCAGAAGCGACCGTCCTTTCGCTCATATCCGTGTCAACCATTGAACTCTCTCATACAACTCGTTGTAATTCCTTAAGACCCCAAAAGTACCAACTGATTGTGAAATTCCGGTTCCAATCCATCCTGAAACCTCCTTGTCCCGTCCACATGGTCTTTGACCATCTTTAGTGCGTACTTAGGCAATCTCACAATTTGACCTCGTACTGATCGACTGACATTCAATTTTAGTGAAGCCGAAGGAACTATGTCCTTTTTTGCCCTTGGGCATTTTTCTGAAAGTACTTCTTATTAAAGACCTCGATAACGACAACCCAGCTTAGAAATACGCCCTCTGAAATATCCTATTTCGGGGGTCCTCTTACCAATCACTTGCATTTCTCTAAAGTTGATATATAGCCAGGGTCACTTTCTCCTCATCAGTGCACCCGAATACCTCAAAAGCCTCCTCTGTCCAAAGTAATGTAGCCTCAGGGTCATCTCTTCCCATCGAACCTTGCAAGATTAAATTTCCAAATTTTCCCAACCAACTAACGCATCTGCCTGACAGCATTAACTTACCCTTGATCTTTATTATCAACATTTCCATTATACCTATGATTCCCGTCATTTCCATTGACGACGACAATAGTGGCCTCCGCATCAGTAGTAACAGTAGCATTTCGCTCCTCAGTTTGCCTTCCCCTTTAAATTCCAACTTCCTCGATTGCTCTCAAAATATCATCCTATTTGGGATCCCCCACAACTCCAACTTGCGGACCTACTAGACCTCGACCTCGACTACTCATACTCACAAGGTTCACATCACCCACTTACCTGCTATAATTCCCCCCCGGATCAAAGACCTAGGCCAACTATATCAGTCTAAAGCCCTAGGCAGTGAATCACACAACAATTCACTCAGCAGGCAGCCAATCACAACGTCACTCAATCACAACCAACAGGATTCGTGCACTTACCTCAAGTCCTGACGCACCTGCATAATACTGGTTCAAATAATCACAACATTCAAACACAAACAATCTGGAGGTACACTTAGCACACTAAGTCACCCTACGGCTACCCATGGTCACTACTCCTTATCACTCCAAGGTTCGACCCGAGTGGACCGAGCTATCCTTGCTCTGATACCAATTCAAGCGGGGATGTCACGCCCCGCACCCAACGTGAGCATGAACATCCGCCTAGGGTCGCTACAGAGTGTGACGCTCCCAGGATTGCGTCACATAGACCTTAATACCCAAATCAGAGAAAACACGCCACATGCGGAAACGACATATATATATAATAAAAATATATACACCCGGACATTTTAAAACGCGACCATGAATAGCAAAAGATAACAATTAAACGATAAATTAAACCTTGATATGTATTCTTTACAAACTCACATACAATATCCCTTGTCTACAAAATGATACACCAAAAGGGCCACGAAGCAAAAAGGGATCAATGGCCAGGGATATCAATCTATCTACCGGAGGGCTACAGTCAAAAAGTGGCGGCCCTCACTCCTGCACTGACATCTAACCTACGGTACCCAGTCGGGATCAGAACCCGATGTCTCAAAAGAACTCTCGGACTGCCCTGGCTCTTCCTCTGAGCTCATAGCCTCAGACTCTGTCTCGGGCTCAGGGTCCTGCTCTTCAGCCTAAAAATTCATGGCCGGGGATCTGAAAAGTTCGGTTTTACCACAACCGTGAGAAAACTCAGCAAGTAATAAATCGCTAATCCCAACTAGACTAAAGTGTACCTCCAGAGGGTAAATAAAATACATAACTCACTAAACCAGTATATACATCAATATAAACGCACCCGGGCCCATAGCCCAATTCATTACGCTGCCCTGCAGATTAGACTTTCAATATAAATATATGAAAAGAATATGCAGTTCTATCGACGCCACGACCCTAAGGCCAACAACCATTAAACCGACCCGAAGGCCCGGTCCGAAGACCCCAACTGTTTCGACCCGAAGGCCCGGTCCGAAGACCCCAACTGTTTCGACCCGAAGGCCCGGTCCGAAGACCCCAACTGTTTCGACCCGAAGGCCACAGTTATTTCGACCCGAAGGCCCGACCCGAAGGCCACAGTTGTTTCGACCCGAAGGCCCGACCCGAAGGCCACAGTTTTAAACCTCAGGTACATGCATTTTCGCACTCACGAATCCAACTCGCATCAAAATGCAGTATATGAATTTATGCATATTGGATACTCAAACCAATTACGAACGTATGAGTCGACGGAGCCAAAACACGATCTAGGAACATTAGTCACACTTGATCAATTCAATATTATATTGGCATGCCCAAAATAGTCCTTTCTAGCCCTTCTTGGCACAGCACTCATTTCAAGTGTTTATCGCGACATAATTCCATACGTTTAGGACCCATCATTAACAATTCAACCTTAGTCATTAGTCCTACAAACATGGCATCACACAGTTTAATCCAATCAAGTCACACTCAGCCACTGGATCACCCGACGGGAACAATCACAATAGGAATCCAATTAATCCCAACCTAGGCCAATTTTCCCAAATTCGATTTTGGGCATGAACAGTACCCAACAGCCATAAATTTGTCTCTAAAACACACTTAAACATCATTATTAAGGCACAATTTAGTCCTATAATCAGCCAATGCACATTCCCACACAAATAAGCCCCAAATTAGCTTAATTACCCTGCTAATTTACCCCTATAATTCCACAATTAGGCTAATTAGGGTTTAGAAATTTTTATTCGCCTAATGTTGGTCTTGGGGCGACGGGAGCGGGCGATCGATTACCGGCAAGCGGTGAGAATCGACGGCGGCGCTCCGGGGGCAAGCCGGCGGTCACGGCGACTCCGGCGAGCTCGAGACTTAATCCGGCCAAAACAGGGGCTGCTGGGGTGAGGGGGCTGAGGTGGCGAGGCGGTCGCCGGGGGCGACGCTCGGCGGCGGGCGGCGGGCGGCGGCGCGGCACCGGCGGGCGAACCGGCGACGCTGCTCCCTCTCTCGCCTGGAACAGAACAGCGGCTGGGGCGGCGGAATGGAGGGGAAACGGTGGTCGACGGAGCTGGGGTGGCGCCAGAGGGCCGGCGGGCGGCGGACGAGCCCAGCAGCTCCGGCGTCGCGGCCGTCTCCGGCGTGCACAGCAGCCCCGGCGAGCAGAACCAGAATCCGGCGAGAATGAGGCGTGAGGGAGAAGCCGATCGGGAGAGAGAGAGAAGAGAGAAGAGAGAGAGAGAAAAAGCAAGTCAAAAAGGTGGTCAAAATGAGCTAGTGGAGTCCACATGTCAACCATCCAAGGCCTAGGACACACTACCCTTTGATCCAAGGGTCCAAATTCAAAATCCACTAATAAAGCAAGGGCAAAATGGTAAAACACCCCTAACTAAGGCCTAACCAGATCTGGTTGGTCCCAACTAACCCTAGTTAGACCCCAATTTGAATCAAAATTCGGAATAAAATAAAATGCTCTAGGGGCATAATCGTAAATTTCCAATCCCGGACCGAAATTCCAATTTTTGCCCATACCGGTCCTATATATTCATGGGAGACATAATACGGTGTCGAATTCGCGAAATTCACTTTCTAAGCTCTCGAAAATCGTCCGTGAAGTCCCGGGAATAAAATAATATTATTTTCCAATTTTTGTCGAAAATCAACTTTTTGGCCAAAACCGCTCTAAATGCGTGTGGCCACCCCAAAATGACCTTGGCCGCTAAAAATAACCTCGATCGGCGTCAGAATCGGGTCTCGGTGTCCACAGGGGCAAAACCGTCTTTTTCTCAATTTCTGTCGGATTTTCCGTTTTCAACCACACTAGTCCCATACATGAATGACCACTCTAATATGACATCTGTCTTGCAAAATAATCGTAATTACCCTTGAAATTTTGATATCGAAGTTCGGGTCAAAATCCGGGATGTTACATCCCAGGTAGGATCGTATGTGTTTGTTAGTATGGTTGATTGCTGTGTATTATGCGTGTTTCGTCTAGCGGCACGTGAGAGCCTATGTGGGGTTTGGGGTTGTACACTTATTGAGATTCATCTCACGGTTGTATAACCACCATTTTCAAACCCCCAGCCTTAAACCCAGGAGGCCCGCCTCCTCTTTTTGGAGTTTTGAGGAGTTGCCTATGGAGCCCAGTGGAGTTGTAGGTGATTTCCCCGTGTCGTGGTCCAAGAAATCTTCCGGGGGCCCGAGCCAGAAGACGTCGAAGCAGAGTGGAAGAGGGCGACTAGTAGGTTACCCCTAGGGTATTTTAGGGGTTGCATAGAATAAGTCTGACCAGTTACCTTTTGTTGGTTAGGTCGACCTATAGTGAAGTTAAGTTAACCAAACCATCTAATCTTTTGTTATGTCGGTGGTTGTGAATGCTTGGTTGCTAAGCTCGTGTATAATATGATGTTTGTATGTATAATGCTTTGGCATAGTGTATAAATGAACGTTGTTGTTATTTGATTGTCTGGTTAAGCTACCCCATCGTCGTCTTTATAGTCAGGGTTTTTATATATTCATTTCCGCATGTGCTTCTGATGTCTAGGTTGGGTCGGCGACATTCCTGGGACGTTGCAACTATTCGACCAGAGTGGGATGTCGCGAGCTCGATGGGAGTTCGGGGCGTGACAATTTTATCGGATGCTTGGAAATTATCTGGATAGCCGATACTCCGGATGCCGAATTGCGGCCCGATGGCGGATTCAATGCTCCCTACGGGATGCCATCTTATTGTAGATTATTTGATGTTGTCGTATTAAAATGCCATTTTACTGTAGATCATTTTGACGTAGCCGTGCTTGACAGGGCGAGACGGAGCCCGGTCATACCAGAAGACTGCCATCTTGTTGCAGATCGCTTGATGTGTAGTGGCCCTGAATGGGTGTAATAATTGGAATACGTGTGATGCATAGTGTCTGATTATGTGATAGAAACTGCTAGGCATGGTATGAGACGCGCTCAAGTGGATTCTATCTTATAATCGAGACATGCGCACTTGTGATGCATTGATGCATGGGAAATCTCTTTAAATGCTTCGAGTATGTGGCATATTCATTTCATCAACGGATGTACCAAGGCAAGGTAAGGATGCCTGTGGTTGTTTAATGATGTTGCTATTGATGCTTTATTGCCTAATTAGGGACCCCCGAGTTAAGTTGGCCTCCTAAGCGGGGCTTAGACTACTAACTTATTGAGATTTTATCTCATTTGTTGTTGTTAAACCTTTTCAGGACCTTATCATGTCATTGCTCCCTATGCGGTTTGGAGTACCGCGAATTTTGGTTGGTCCTTAAGGGTTAGGCTTGTAAGTTGATCTTTTGGTTGGAGTAGATTAACCCTAGCCTTTATCTTTTTGCTGGCTTTTTGTGGAACGCTCGAAGTGGGCTTGTAAAGAAAAGTTTCCCAGGGGTTAATCAAGTGAATATCCAAATGGTATTTTGGTTTGATTGTTGCAAACTATTTTCCTACCTATCCCTCTTTATTGATGTTGTCCGGGTGTGACATCCCGAATTTCGGCCCATTTTTGGGATTTATAAAACGCGTAATTTGTCAGTGTGCTTATAGTAAAATCTCGCCCGGGAGCTGATCACTTCCGGTTATCATTTTAAATTAGAGATTTCACTAGAATCGCACTCGATCAAATTTGGCCGTTATTTAGACCCCGGACTTGGCAGTCGATTTTCGGGAGTGTCGGAACGAAATAAATTGGACGGTGTCAATGTTAATGTGGCCGGTATCGAGATTGTCCGGAATAATGGAAAAATGAGAGTTTTTGACCAGTTCGAATTTGGACTAGTAAACCTCCCTCGTTATAATTTGGGTTAATTAATTTGGCCTTTGTCCCTTTTTATGTGCGAGACCTATTATGGATCGGTAGACCATTTTCGGTTTTGAATTTGGACCCTCGATTTGCGTTTAATATAAGAATGAAATTTATTTTCTTTTAAATTTCCCTCTCTCTCTCTCTCTCTCTCTCTCTCTCTATTCTTCACGCGCGTCTCCCCTGCGCGCACGTCCCATCTCAGCCCATCCCTCTGCACACCTACTCCCACCTGCTCTCTCTCTCTCCTCTTCTTCCTTTTCCTTTTTCTTTTCTTTTTCTCCTTCTTATCCTCCTTCCTCCTCTGGACTCCCCCGACTGGCCTTGCTTCTGCTTCTCCTCCGCTTGACTCCACTGCGCGTCCGTCCTCCGCCTCTGCCCCGATGCCGCGCGCCGCCGCCGTCGCCAGCCGGCTCGATCGCCGCGCCACGCGCCGTCCGACCGTCGCCTCTGCTCTGTCGCCGTCGCCCCTGACGTCGCCGCAAGCCAGCCGCAGCCGCAGCTCACCGGGGTTGCCCAGCCGCTCGCCGGAGCCAACCCCGCCGCCTGCGATGCCGCTGTGCCGACCGTCGCCGTCGGCCTGAGCTCTCGACCCCCCAGCTGCTCCTTCTCTCTCCCCCGAAGCTTCCCCTGTTTCGAGCTCCAGTCCCGTCGCCGCCGCGTGCGGCCGCTCGGCCGCCCTCCGCCTCAGCCCGACCGCCACTCGGCCGCCCTTCGCCTCAGCCCGGCTGCCGCCCCGCTTGTCTCCCCCAAAAACAGCCGGCAAGCCCTCCCTCTCTTCCTCCGTTCTCTCTCGGTCCCTGCTCTGTCCGTCGCTGCCGTGAGTCACCGCTCACCGTTGCCGGAGCTGCTGCTGTTCCGGCGACGCTGCTGCTTCTGTTCTGTCCAGCTGGCCGCCTGCCCCGCCGTTCCCGTCACTGTTCATTTCCGGCGAGTACTGTTCACCGAGTACTGTTCATTGAGTACTGTTCATCCGGCCCGTTTTAAGCGTAGGACACCCGGTGAGTTTGACCCTAAACCCTAATTAGGATTATTTGCATTTCTAGACAAGTTTAGGGGTTAAATTAGGGTAATTTAGGGGTTATTGTGCAAAGGATGACAGGAGTGGATGTCGCGGCTGATTTGGTGAATCATAGTGACCGTTTGATGAGGTTTCGCGGCTATGTAAGTACCGAGAGATGGCTGGTCAGGTTTGGGATGGAATAACCCAAGTTCAGGAAAATTCGGACTGAAAATGTGAACTTTAGTGTGCGTAGTATTTGGTCTTGTGGTGGCCGATTGGATTGGTGTTTTGGGGAGTTTAAATCGAGCCTTTGAAGATATAATATATATATATATATATAGGCCTAGGAAGACTTGTGTGGGGGCTGTCCACACTAGGGTCGACTGGGGTGAGACGCGATTAAATGGAGGCTTAGTAGTGTAATTGGCGAAATTGATGGATAGACTGAGCTAGTGACTGAATTGTCTCTAATTGGTAGTGATTGGGCAATGCCATGACATGTTTATTATGACTAAGAGCGGAGTGGCTCGGTGGGCCTTGATGGGTCTTGATCGCGCAGGATCATGTGGATCGGCTTGAATTTAGGTGTTTTAGGAACTAATTAGGATTTATTGGAATCCTAGTGGTGGCGCCATGTGCGAAGATTTAATGGCTAGGTTTGATTGGTCGTGGCGGGCCTTGGACTTATTGAATTGAAATGGGAGCGAGTGTGTGGAATAAGTGCCGGATTATTTGGGGCAAAAATGGAGTAGATTGAACAGGCCGTTAATGCCTTGATATTGTCAAATTTGTGAATAATTGTGTCTGGCATCTTGGCATGGGTAATTGACTTTGGATTCACGGGCATATGAATCGCATGGTCATACTAGTATTTTGGCTGGGCATATTGAAATGTGAATTGAGTTTATTGCGTGGTAAATTGAATAGTGGCTGTCCGCTTTGGGACTTCGGTGGATTAGAAATCGGCAAGTTGGAAGTTAGACTGGGTGATTGCCGGGTGTGCCCGGGTTGGTGGATTATCGCTGATTGTTGCTTGTTGAGGCCCAATTGGGGCATTGCCATGCCACATATTCGTGTGATCGACTTAAAGCCGTATGTGAATTACATGCCGTGGCTAAATTGAATTGTTGAATTGATTGGGCATGTTAAAATGCGCATCTAATTGCCATTTGATGATCATGTGCTCGTGAGAAATTTGGCATTCATTGTGCATGACATTATTGGGGCCTTCGGGTCGATTTAATTGTGATGACCATTGGGTCATGGCCTTCGGGTCGATTTAACTGTTGATGACCATTGGGTCATGGCCTTCGGGTCGATTTAATTGTGATGACCATTGGGTCATGGCCTTCGGGTCGATTTAACTGTTGATGACCATTGGGTCATGGCCTTCGGGTCGATTTAACTGTGATGACCATTGGGTCATGGCCTTCGGGTCGATTTAAGTGTTGATGACCATTGGGTCATGGCCTTCGGGTCGATTTAACTGTGATGACCATTGGGTCATGGCCTTCGGGTCGATTCAACTGTTGATGACCATTGGGTCATGGCCTTCAGGTCGATTTAATTGTTTATGAGTTATAATGATATAAATGCGTAACCTGCAGGGCAGTGAAATAAATGATTTGGGCTGTGAGCCTATGAATTTAGGGTTATTTAATGATACACTGCTTGGTGTGTTTAATTTGCTTGTCAGGAGGTGCACGTTAGCCTAGTTTAGGTTTAGGGAATTACTCACTGAGATTTATTCTCACGGTTGTTGAAAACCGATTTTTCAGACCCCCAGCCTAGAAGATGACAGGCGTACCGAAATGTGGCGGAAGGAGCCCCGGCTAGACATGGTGCTTGATTGCCGAGCCATGTATCCGCTTTTGATTTTGTGTGTGTGGGCTGTATACGAATATTGTATATGTTTCCCGATGTCAAAGTAAGTGTGTAATTATTCGTGCTGGTTGTTGTATGGCTATCCTTGGTTATGTGTATATTATTGTTCGGGTGATTTTGATTTGCTTCCGCATGTGCTTTAAGTCTCTGTGTTGGGCGTCGGGTCGGCGACGCGTCCTGGGACGTCGCAGTCAAATCGACCTTGGCGAGGGATGTGGCGCGCCGTGGGGTTCGGGGCGTGACACCGGGTGTTGGTTGTTATCATTTCCGCTTGTGTAATTCAAAGATAAAAAGAAAAGGGTCGGCAACGAGTCCTAGGTCATCACATCATAACGACCATAGCGGGATGTTGTGCGTCCGTAGGGTTCGGGGCATGACACCTACCCTCTCTTTAGTAGGTGGTGGTGACAAATTGTTTCCACTAACATTGTCAAAATCTAGCTAATTCCTCGTGCGTACCATTGTATCTTCTAAAATTAGCTACACTGGTTCCACTAGGCGTGCCAAAAAGATGTTTCACCGGAATTTCTTCCATGACGAAATATCTTTCATCGAAATCATTTTTCAATTTTTATTAGAGGAGACAAGTTTTGCGCCAACTCCGAATAGAAAAGATACTGGCAAACAAGGAAATCAATAGCTTTACTTGGAACCAAACTATACAAACGCATACCGTGTTGGAATTTAATCAACGACAAGGCTTGGAAAGTGCAACTATTACAAGCAAACCAAACATAAACAAATTTTGCCAGAATTTAATCGACAACAAAGCCTGAGGACGCTAAGATAAAGATATATGCCGGAATTTAATCGACAATGGGAATCTGAAAACTACAGCTAATAAACACGATGAAATTTAATCAATGACGTTAGTCTCGAAAATTTAAAAAAAAAGCACAGTGTAGGAAAGTAAAGATATTAATAGATAGTAAATTATTTGATTTATGCATGGGGCCCGGGGGGGTCTCTAGTAGATTCACCAGTGGTATTTATAATGATGGTGTGATAACTGCTCTCCAGCAGTTTCCAGTGATTGCATTCTTCTTGAACAGTTTCTATTGGTTGCCTCTATTCTCCTCCATTTCCGAAAGTCTTATGTCCATACTTTCACGATCTCTTGATCTTGTTCTCGATGAATTTTTCCTTTGAAAATGCGTGCCAACTGCCCCATGATCTTGTTTTTAAGTGGCTGTTCCTTTGTTCTTTCATTTCAAAAATCTTGTGCCCCCATTCTCACGATCCCATAATCTTGTTCTCGAATGGTGGTTGTTCTCTCAAAGCATTCGTGTCAGTTGCTTCACAATCTCAATTGCCCAGTACGGTGTTCTTGTGCTTGCAATCATACTCCGATGCTCCTCATGTAAACGCTTGTTAGCTGCTCCCATGTTAATTGCTTCGTCCTCTGTGGCCTTGAGCTTTGAATTGTATCTCAACACTTCATATGTATTCAGCGAATTGTACACTAATTGGCACACTTGTTTGATAACTATTAATCATTTGTCATCGTATATCGACAACTTATTGGTGGTATCGATCAACATGTGCCGCCGAAGTGTGTCAATAGCGATTGCTAATATTGTTGTGGTCGTCAACAATGTGTTGCATGCATGACAATGTCCATACATTAGTCACGTGATCGCTCTTGTCCATGCATTAGTCACGTGCTCGTACATGTCGAGGATTTGATTATTTTTTGGTGTAAACACCTGGTGACTCCAAGTTTGCACTGCCTGGTCAAATGCAGAGCCTGTGCTTGTTTATATGACCTTGCGTTTGCAAATTTCCACTCCTAAGCAAATCTCACTCGTTTTGAGTGTAGAACCGGCATGGTTTAGTTGTAAGTTTCTGCAACACTTACGTAAGCTTGTCAAATACTCTGGATTCAGTAATCACTGAAAGATGTTTTCCAACATTATGAACGTGGTCTGAGTACTACCGAAAATTAAAAAACTCTGCTCCCCAAAATCACCTGCCCAGTGTCTAGTATGTCGGACCGTTGACAAGTGAAAAACCAAACCACAATCCTAGTCAATAATGGCTTTAAAAATCTAAACTACTTTCCAAGCAATGAGGGGCAAGGGAGTGTAAAGAGAACAAGCCTTTTGAATATATAGGATCTACATCCAATATATATGCCACTGTGCTTCATTGACAAGTCTCTTAGCTGAATGTGATTACTGATTACAGTGATTTTACTGAGAAAGCACTTCTTTACCCAGAAGGAAAAAGAGAGAGAACACGCGCACACATACTACAATTGGGTGCAGAGCATGATCAATCCTTGGATCATGACTCCCTTTGCGACTTTTGTTTGGTTCCTTTGGTCTCCTTGGGAGTGTAGGAGTACTTATCAGTCTCGTGCGTCAACAGCAGCCAAACATGAGTTATAAGCTCTCCACCTTCCCGCAACATTTTCGTATGATGGTAAACTTGACAATTATACGCAGCGTAGCACAACATCTCCACCCAGATGCTGCTTATGATCTGCCACTTGTTGTTTTTTCCCTTCAGTGTCGCAGCCAATTCCCGCACGTCTGACAGCACACGCCACTTCCTGGTGATTATGGTTCTCTTCTGATCCAGGTTGGGTTCGCACGGAGTCTCTGTTGATGACAGTGTCCCCAATGCCTCATTACGGTCTCTGTACCTAAGAAATGGCTTCAATATGGTGCAAGCATGCTCCAATGTGATGTCAGTAGTCATTAGGGACAACGTGTAGGGTCGCATTGCTAGAAGGTATATCATGTAATTGGACAGCAGTTCGCTTCCTTTACAGTTCGGAGAATCATCGCGCTCTGAAAGGAGGCAGATGTTCGTTGCCATGTGCCAAATGATGATGCTTTTGTCAAATGTTTTCGAGATGTTTCTTTTCAACACTTCAAGGGCTTCCTGCTTCCACTCCCCATCGCCGCTGAGTTCGTGAGCTTTAAGCGTCCAGTTGCCACGTTCTGTGAAGGGCTTTTCTTTTCTGTTCACATCAAACTTTCCAATATTTTCCACCAGCAATTCCTTGAGAGAGCTAGGGATGTTCAGACGAGAGTGAATCCAATAACTTCTCCACGTCACCTCTTTAATGCCCAAGTGTTTGAGGATTCTTCCAATGGACCATAGCCACTCCTTGTACAGGCGATGATCTGACAAGTCGAGTTGCCCAACTGAGTTTGACCACTTTTGCCGCTTCATATACCTTCTAGCTAAGAAATTCAATAGCCTTTTCAACACGGGGCAGTTTCTTTGGTAATGGCTCACCGCCACAATGGTCCATGCCGAGAAAGGTAGCAGAACAATTTGGTAACCTTCTAGGGCGGTGACTCCTATCAACAAGGCGTAAGTGTAGGTGATGTGCATGTCTATCAAGAAGGCACTCTTGAATATAACAGCAAATCCACACAAGGCTGAGACTAGACAGAGAAAGCTAGTTAAGCGGCAGATAAGACCGCGTGGTTGATAGAGAATCGGTTGCTTGGTGTAAAGTGCATCATACATGAATCCAAGTTCGACCTCAGCTGTGATGAAGGCTAAATAACGATCTACATATAACTGAGATTTAGATAGCGATTCTGGGTGGTAGGGCCAGTTTACAATGTAGGGCTTCAAGCAATCGAATCGATAGTATGCCTTCAAGATGATCTTTTGCTCAATCGACCATCTGGACCTGTCAAGCTTGTATAAGAACTCGCGAACAGTTTCCTCATCGAAGATATCCTTGGCTGATATGATCGACCTCTTCCAGTACACGGACATGAGGGCCCAAACTGTCACTGCTGATCGCATGATTCCGGCAGCAAACAAGAAGAAGTACAAAAATGGGATGGGGGACGAGCTGTCCCAGCAGCGAATCAGGATGCAGAAGACGAAAACGGCCCCGATGAACAGATTCAGCATCTGCCGGACGCTAAGCCGGTCGTCCTCGACCGAGTATGCGGTTATGGAGTCGGGGTTCCCAAGCTGCATCAAGAGCAACGGTGCCAACAACCCCTTGAGCTCAGTAATGTAGTCTGGTCGATAAGGATTGTCGATCTGGATAACGGTGAGCTTGCCAAGGGCGATGGTTGCAAAGTAAGAAGAGAGCAAGTAGGCAGCGAGGATGACGTATTTGAGGATGAGCGAGGCCTTGTACCTCCGGCAGCTGCCGAAGATGGTGAGGGTGATCTGGCAAGCGAGGCTCATGGTGACCAGCCAGTGGATGCCCCATGCTTCCCCTAAATCTTTCGAAGCAGGCCATTGTGTACTGACTATGGATGATATCAGATTGAACGATTTCATGGGGAGGTGATGTCTTCTGCTGTTCTCCCTGAGAAACAATAACGCAAGCAAAATTAACAACGATGAGAATGGATATACTGCCTTGGACTTATTCTGAAGAATTAAACATAAATCTCTAAACTTGTTGCATTCATTCAATATGGTCAGTAAAATTTTGGGATCCTAACACTGCTCTAATTCTTCCATTCCAGTGAATGAGATTAATTACGTCTTGCTGTCCTGCATCAGTGAAACCCACTTCAAAAGGAGAAAGAGAAGTTTCAGAACTCTATAAGCAATGCTAGGTGCTAGTTTTGCTAAAACAGATCAACGAAATTGATATATTCAATGAGATGGTTAATTGCAGGACATCTAAAGAAGCTACTCATATTTAAACACCCAACTACTGATTACCGCATTGCTTAACGGACCGATTATGTAAAGCAGTTTAGTACACCAAGAGTTTCCCAAACATCAAATCTGAGATCATCGACACACACATTTTTTACTTTGCCAAACCAATCATCGACACACTGCTAAAACAGAATAAATGTACACAGACACAAATGAAACTAATGACAAGATCATAAATTTTCTGGAAAAAGTAAAGTACAAAGTGGTCTGTCAAGAAACGGAAACCTTACTATGCTGGGTGACTCCCGAGAAGCTGACCAATTAGGTTCTTGCTAATAATAGAAATGGCACTGAGTGTCTGTGTTCCTAACACTTCTGGGGAAGCTTAGTTAAATTCAATTCTGAAGAGAAAAAAAGAGGGATTATAAAAGGACAAAGAAAGCAGAGAATTGATTACTTGCTTGTAACTTTAATCTGTGGTTCTTTTTAACTTTACATTATTCGTTGGATCAATTCTCGAGGGGTGTAACAACGTGCTTCTTGCACTCAATTGTGAACTCTGCTGAGAGTATGCAAAGAATTAACTCTTACACTTTCTGAGATGAAAGTCACTGCAAGCTTAAACTATTGTAATTTATGTAATCTAATCCCTAAACTTCGAATTTGTTAATAAAGTCTCTTAACTTCCCATAAAAGTCACCCCACGATGATGGATCTTGCTAATAATAGAAATGGCACTGAGTGTCTGTGTTCCTAACACTTCTGGGGAAGCTTAGTTAAATTCAATTCTGAAAAGAAAAAAAGAGGGATTATAAAAAGACAAAGAAAGCAGAGAATTGATTACTTGCTTGTAACTTTAATCTGTGGTTCTTTTTAACTTTGCATTATTCATTGGATCAATTCTCGACGGGGCTAACAACGTGCTTCTTGCACTCAATTGTGAACTCTGCTGAGAGTATGCAAAGAATTAACTCCTACACTTTCTGAGATAAAAGTCACCGCAAGCTTAAACTATTGTAATTTATGTAATCTAATCCCTAAACTTCGAATTTGTTAATAAAGTCTCTTAACTTCCCATAAAAGTCACCCCACGATGACGGATCTTTTTCTCTTTTCAATTTTCTTTTAATGAGGTTTAGAAATTTATCTAACATTACTTGAAAGGAAAGTGGGTGCTCCGGACTACAAAAGCTCACCGTGTCGAAGAAATGATGCTCTGGGCTATGAAAGCTCACCGTCCTGTAGGGGAGATGCTCTGGACTGCAGATGCTTGCTATGCATAAGAATTTTCCGAGTTTGCGTTCGCACACCTAACGGAAGAAGGATACGTATCATGTGAGAATGGAACTCAATGCGTAGGGCTTCAAAGAGCATTTCTAGTGATTGAGATCCAAACAATCCTCCGGAGTTTTTCAGGTTGGATGAAAGTGATGAGGAGCTCTTCATACAAAGCTATGATGACAATGATGCTTCAGAGTTCTTCCAGTCGAATGAAGCTTGGAGGAGTTCTTTGTGCGAAGCTTGAAATAATCCTTTGGAGTTCTTCCAATCGGATGGGATTAGTAGGAGTTCTTCCTGCAGAGCTTGAAATAATTCTTTGGAGTTCTTTGGGTCGGATGGGGTTAAGAGGGGTTCTTCCTGCAGAACTGTAGAAGTGATCCTGCAGAGTTCTTCCAATCGAATGTAGCTAAAGAGGAGCACTTCCCACGAAACTGAAATAATCCTTTGGAGTTCTTCTAGTGATCAGTATCTTCTAGAGTTCTTCCTGTTGGATAAAGCTTTGAGAAGCTTCCTACGAAGCAGGTAAGACAACCTTCGGAGTTCTTCCGGTTGGACAAACCTATGAGAAGTTCCTCCTACAAACTATTAATGCACTCGATTAATCCATGAAAATCATATCAAGGAAACTAGTTTCGGCGAGGACCAATATTTTTGAAAAACATCACAATAAACTTGAGGAAAATACAATGTGCATTAACAAAGTGTTTGCACCCAAAGCATCAGTAATCACGGTTGCCATGATTAATCATCATACATAGTTTGATTGTCTCACCTAAAAAGTCATCGTCTAGATGAACTAAATGGTTTGGAAGTTTACCATTGGTGCTGAATAGGCCGTCCATTGAGAAAGGACTTCCTCATATATTCTTGCAAGGGCTTTTTATCTCATCCATTAATGTGAGGTCAAAAACACTCGACTCACAAGGAGACATGCATTTGAGGAGTTGGATTCGCTTTAGAACGATACACTTTGACCAATCTGAGAGGTCTCTTACTGGGACTGTAATGTAGGCCTGTCATGGACTTACATCAAGGATAATCATTTGGAGGCCATGGGCTTACATCAAGGATAATCATTTGGTGGCCATGAAAGAAATATCAACAATCTTCAACTTCTTCGGGTTTACAAGTCAAGAAATATAAAGACGAGAGAAAATAATCTTTGCTCCCACTTTCTCGAGTGAGAGTTTTCAGTTTAGAAACTCAAAAATCAACCTCAAAATTCCAATTTAAGGAGATTTTTCAAGGGATGTAACGTAGGCTTAGGTAAAGAGGATAAGAAATGAAAGGATTCAATGGGCTCAAATTTTAACGTTTGGGGGTTGTTGGAGTCGGTGATTGTCTTAGCAACCGCTCATATCAAGCTGAGAAGATCATCATTGGATCTTGTAGGAGCTTAAATGGTTGATAGGGCAAGTAGGAGCCTTCATAAGCCTCCAAGCCCATGCCCTAAAATTATAACAAAAAAAGAAAAGAAAAGATACATGGCTCTAGAGTTCATTAGACTTGCATTTTTGTCATGTCTTAAAAGAAATTTTTTAAACAGTGCATAGTAGTTATATTCTCTGTTAAATTGTAGGAGTAGGCTAAAGAATTGAAACATGCACGATCCGTTTGGCCTTGGTGGGAGGTAGGAGAACATCATCTTATACAACTCTGTTTCTTTGCAAATCTATGGAGTTTGTTTTAGACATAAACTAATTAATTACTAAATAAATACAGAAGGGATAGAAATTTAAACAAAAAGAAAAAGCTTTACAGGTGTCAGCTTCTGATAAGCCAATACCAAACCCAACCGGTGAGCAACGATACACTACTATAATAATCAGACGTCTCTCCCTCAATATTAACTTATTTTCTCACTTGTCTGAGGATTGGCCCAAAGAAGAAAAGCAATCCGATGGTAACACCATGTCTTGTGTCCAGAATTTAATCAGACATGTGATGAGAATCAGGAAAACAAATGCTTAACCAGATTACATGAAATCGATCTACATTCATGCAGTGGAAAGAACGAACAAAAGGCAAAAGCGAAAAGAAAGAAAGTCAATGATTGACTTCACTGTATCGAGTAGATACATTGCATAATCTGAGAAGAAAATAAGATCTGCAAACACGTAATTTCAAATGGAATAGGAATATGCCATCATCTCTATTCGACCTCTCTGTTGTGAACCGTGTACTTCCCGGTGTTGAACTTGTCTGTCTTGTGAGAAAGCAGGAGCCACACGTGAGTGATGATTTCTCCGCCCCGTCTTAGCAGCTTTGCGTGGTGGTATTGCTGGCAATTGTACGCCGCGAAACATAGCATCTCAACCCAAACGCTGCTGATGAGCTCCCATGTGTCTTTAGTACTTTTTAGCTCTCTCGCGAGTCTTTGTGCTTCCTCAACGACATTCCACCCTCTGGTTAAAACTGGTTCGAGGAAAACCTCTGAGTAACCTTCTTGCATGTAATCTGGGCCGGATAGAATATTCAGGATGTTCTCTCTGTCATGCGGCTCTGTTGAGATTTTGTCCAAGAACTTCTTGAACTTCGTGTAGGCGTTATCCCAAGTGATCTTGGCTGTGGTCAAAGAGAGTATGTGAGGATGTCGTACCAGAAGGAACATCATGTAATTTGATATCAGTTTGCTTCCCTTGTTACGGTTTGAATCTTCATAGCAGGAGTAGTCACAGATTTGGGTTGCGATGTGCCATATGATGATGCTTCTATCAAATGTCATCTCGATACTCCATTTGAGCTTATCCAGAGACTCGTCATTGTGATGACCATGAATGCTAAGCGTCCATTCACCTCTTTTCGTGAAGGGTCGATGGCCTCTCTTTGTTTCAAACTTTTTCATGTCTTCAAGCAATAATTCTTTCAAATACACCGGAATTCGCACAGGACTCGGTGCCAAATATTTCTTGAACTTCTCAGTGATGCCAGAGAGTCTGAGGATTCCAATTTTGAAGGGCCAGGGCTGTTTCTTGGATAGGCAGAAATTCAGAAATTCAAATTGCTGAATTGTGTAAGACCACCTTTTCTTCTTTAGTGATCGTTTGACCAGTGATTTCAGAAACTTAAAAACCATTGGATTCTTATAGAGCTTATAATACCTTATAATCACCCAATCCGAATAGAATAGCTTTAACAACTGATAAGTTTCGAGAAGCACAACTCCAATCAGCAGACCAAACGTGTATATAACGTATGGACCTCTCCAGTGTTCATCAAAGAAAAGCCCCAGGAATCCGCCTGAGGTCACCAGCAAACTAAAATAACCGATGATGCGGAGCGCGATCCCGGTCTTGGTATAAAGAACTGGTGCTTTAGTGTAGAGGACATCATACATGAACCCGAGTTCCATTTCAGTTGTCAAGAATACATCTTCATGACTGTATCCATCAATCAATTTATTACGATTCTCCATGAAGAGTGGGTGCTTCAGCCAGTCCACAAGGTGAGGCTTTAAACAATCAAACCGGTAGTAAGCCTTCGAGAAAATCTCTAGACTGGGAATGTCTTGGTGGAAGTCTGTCAATGCAGAATACGACTCCTTTTCTTCCTTGAAATCATCTTCTCTCATGCTCGTGTTCTCGTCGTACACAGAATAGAGCGCCCAAATTGTTTCTCCGTACTTGATTATCCCAGCAACAAACAGCGGAAAGTATAGTATCATCGGGATGGAGGTCTTCCAATTTCGCCCGAGGATCCAGACCACGAAAGAAAATGTGATGATGAGGTTCAACACACGCCTCACGCCGAGCCGGTTGTCTTCCACTGAATATGCGGTAATGCTATCTGGATTCCCCAGCAGCAGTAGAATCAAAGGCGCCAACAATGCTTTTAGTTCAGTATCACACTCTTCCTCGGACTTGTTGAGCCTGACTGTCGTGAGCTTGCTGAGCGCAAGTGTTGCGAAATAAGAGGCGAGCAAATATGATGCCCAATTAGCAAATCTGATTGTCTCGCCACTTGAGGTTTTCCTGCGGCTTCCTAATACAGCAAGAACTATCTGGAAAATCAAGCCGAGTAGCACAAAAAGTTGAATGCTCCAGTTGTCCCAGAGACATGCCAACTCCGACACCCACCCGGTGTGATGGCATCCCAGACGCACCAAAGAACAGTACCTTGTATTGCGCCCTCCACGTGTGGTTTTTCCGTCAATCATTGTCACAACAAGTCTTAGTAAAATAACCCCGATGAGAAGAGAAAAGAAGGCAGTGAGAGACCCTCTTTCCCTGAACTTAGACACTTAAGATCCTTCTTCAAGCCGACAAAAGATGATCCCACGATTAACAACTTTGCTCAGCATCTGTAAGATACGCAGAAATGTGCCAATTGCCGTCAGTGGACCGATACTTGGTGTAACTTTCTGGCACCAGGTAATATATTACTAGTGCATGACACTTGCATGTTTACACGGTGGCTTTGCACTTGGAGATTAGAGATTCACATATTGATGGAGTAACGCCGTGTTACTAACAATGGTGCCGCTAAAAAAATCATCACCACAGAGTGATCTTGGAGAAATTCCATTTCTCATCTTAAGTAAGATTCTTTCTTCCTTGATTTTTCATTTAGGAAAATAGTTTGAAACCAGTTGCTTTCTTAGTCTTTACCTAGACGATTAGTTTTTCCTTCTCGTGAATCCCCATGGATTGAGGTTCCTGGTCCGGTCCGCCAATGAAGTACATCGATGCTAACTCTTCTCTTTGGTAAAATACTCGATTCTACAGTAAAAAAGATTTTAGGAATCCTAGGCGCGGCCTTGGATTTGTAAAATTCGAGGTGCTACAGTGATAAAAGAATATTCATGTTATAACTTTAGATCCTAGAAAAGTTTGATTGAGATAACTGAACGTATTACTATTCTCATTAATCTGAAGGCATGGATTCGTTACTAATATAAACTATTCAACTCGATTCTCCTATTGAACTTGGGAATGTTGTCTGCACAAAATGTAACCAAGTTTACTGATGATAGTATAATATACATTCTCTTCCATGAGGGAATAGCTGCAGATTAGTTCTTATTGGCTTGTGGTGAAAATTTTTTGAGTTCTCTTAGAGCACAACATCCTATTAACTCGAGTCAAATATCACTGGCCAAGTATTATGAACTCCTTTATTGTTAAATTAAGAATGAACCTTCACACAAGGTGATTAACTTGTATAGATAGAGAGAGATCACTAAGTACTTTGAGAGGTCCATGTCCCCCGTTTATCCCGTTGGGGGAACATTCGCAAAAGTTCTGTTTTTTCATAATTGAGAGATCTAAGAAACAGCCCATAACTTGAACCCAATAATCTAATTTTACCTACACCTTCGTTCAAAAGATCAAGCCATTGTATGAGCCAACCAGGTATTATTGATGGCTTCTCTAAGCTCTGGACATACAATGTGGGATTTCACTTTACACACCATTCACATGTATATTTAACATTCTCCCCTGCAAGTGTGAGTCTCTACCACACCGGGCCAACTTGTTAGAGAGTTTGTAATTTCAATGTGGAAAACAGAGTCCCACATAGGAAAAAGGGAAACTATTGGATTAGAAATGAGAACACCGATGCAAGTTTTGCTTGGCAGCATGGTCTCTCAAGTGGACATTTGGGTTTCACTAAATATTAACTTTTCAGAAAAAACATGTCTTTTTGCAGGCCTTGCTTTCATTATGGAAAGAAAATGGCACTATATCAAGGAATGTATGTACATAAATGCTAGGAAAAATGGTGCATTCGGTTCAGAAAATAGCAACAAAGCAATCTGATTGAGAATGAATCTCATAAACTTGTTGCGATGGGGTTCCAAAATGAAAATAGATATGATCACTGAACTGCAAATGGCTGCTCTGATCAAATTTGGGGATTGCTCGCTACATTCTGGCGCAACCATTCGTGTGTGCAACAACAAAGCACAGTTCAAGACCTATGCAGAGTTGAAGGAACCGGAGGAAGTGCTTATGGGTTATCATCTTGCTGCCAAAATACAAGGGAAAGGAAGCATTGAATTCAAATTCACTTCTGGGCAGAAATTTACTCTGCTTAATGTCTTTCATGCTTCTGATCTTAAAAAGAATTTTGTTTCTACAAACCCGGCGTGTAAGAAGGGCTCTAAGATTGTTCTAGAGTCTGATAAGGTGGTGAATTACAAGAATGGTGTGTTTCTTGGCAAGGGATACTCTTGCGATGGCATGTTCAAGCTGAGTATTATCGAGTGTTCTTCTTCTTTATGGCATGCTAGATGAGGACATTTAAATTTTTGTTCATTAAAAAACGAGTAAGCATGGATATTTGGCATGTCAAAATAATCATGATGACAAAAGTTTGTGATTAAACATTTCGAAATTCCTTTTAAATAATGTTCACTTTTCAGACAAACATATTATTATAAGTGAATTAGTCTGTCCAGTCTAAAGGTTGTGTCTATTCACGAGACACATTGTTCGTTGTTATTGTATAAACATATTTCCACATGCAAAAAAATGTACTCCAATTCCGTGTATTTGTGTTGAGAGAGTTTGTGAGGTTAAATTGTATCCTAGGGGCATTATTGCCTGAGGAAAAGTTTTTTCAACCCCACTTAGTCGAACAATTCTGTTTTATTTGCTACTTTTCTTTCACTGCTCCCCCTCAATCCAAGTCATGTACTCTTCTACACCAACAAATCTCAAGCCGAACCTCCAACAATGCCAACTGGTACAAACACGCCTTTCTCTCATGATCTCCGCAGATTCAAGACATCTGATCAATGGCAGTAGAGCGAGAAAAGCTACACATATAATTTTTTTTTAATTCAAGGAATGTTATCGACCCTATATATTATATTAATTGATGATTTGCGTATACTATAAGAGTCCTGCATTTATTTAGTGGGTGGAGTGAGCACAAAGAATTGGTCTCTCACTTAACCCTCGTAAATGATAAAGCATGATCACAAGGGCAACAATAAAAGACAGAAACGTAGGAGCTCAGCCATATAACAAGACAGATTCGGGAATACATGCGAAATAGAGATAGCCGTAAACTTGCATATAATTTATCTCTAATATTAGTTATATCATTGAATGAGTATGATGGATTTCGGCGTGAATAAATCATGGAAAATAATTTCAACCATCGAACTCACTTTAAAGTAGAGCTAGCTGGAGCACTGACCTCTCAGCCAAGTGATGCTGTCTGTACACATATGGAACAAAGTATCCTGAGGTATTCCGAGATCAAAAGCTGTTAAGAAATCTGCATTCATTATCCATTTCCACCTTAAGCCTTCAAACGGTTAGTGATGGTCCGGCAACAATCCCAAGCAGGAGTAGAGCGTGTTGCTGCTCGATCAATATTAGATAGTTAGAAGATTTGGCAGCTAGACTCCTTAAGGTATCCTTTCTAGCAACCATTTATGGCATATGGACGGAGTGCAACCGAAGACGGTTTTAAAACAAGTCAATTGATATTCATATTATTTTGGCCAACGATGTAAGAGTTAGAGCTTCACTCTACCAAAACATTAAACCTTCTCAGACAAATGTTGTATTGGCTACTATGTGGAGACTTCCTACCTTCATATTCTCGAACTATTACCACCATTTGTAATGCTGGGGGATACTCCTACGCTGCTGTACTTCATTCGCTCTATAATACTGACATTTTACACCCAAAAAAAAATATATTAGATAGTTAGAATTGTCATAAGCTTTTGTTTAGACAAATCTGTCTATTGGTAGAAAATGACCCAAATAGTCACCTACTTTCTTCTCTGTCAATTCTGTTATCAATCGCCAGACACACGATATAAGATTGATAATTTCTCCAGGTTATTGCCTTAAGTTAATAGTCGCCTACTTTCCTCTTGATGTTGTTGTTACAAAATCTAGTCCTAGCTGGCACGCAAATAGTGAATCGACATTCCCTTAACAAGTTCTGCATTGTGGTTTGGCTAGTGATAGTCGAATAAATAGAGACATGATTATCAGGGAAGATGCTTATTTGATACAGTGATCGAATTTACCAATGATTTGCAAAACTGAAACCATCTTATGATCCGCTTTAGCTATGAAAATGGAAAATATGAAAATTGTTTCCCAAAAGTGTTCCGATCAACCTAATAGCAGGCAAGTAGATCAACAAGTGTGGGAAATTTTGATGTCCACTTTTAAGACAAGCAGAAATAATGATTAATAATGAATTTTCATACAATGCCTGGTATGATACATGCATAAACAAAGAGATGATGGCACCTGTGGCAGTCGCCATGGCCTCTCGAGGTTTGTTACAGAGCTCGGCCATGGCCCCAGGAGCTCTATAGTAGAGCTCAGCATTAGCGGCCAGGGCCACATGAGCTCTGCTACAGAGCTCGGCCATGGCAGCTTTGGAAAAGAAGAAACAAGGAACAGGAAGAGAGAGGGAGAGAGAGTCTTAACGGACCAAATGTTAGAGAGAGAGAGAGAGAGAGAGAGAGAGAGAGAGAGAGAGAGAGAGAGAGAGAGAGGGGTAGGGAGCTCGTTAAAAAAAGAAGAGAGGGGTTTGAGTTCAAAATAATATTGTTCGAATCCTATTAACTAGGTACAAATTGCTATGACTAATGCCAACCTACTCGCGATAATTGATTGGACTCAACCGTTTATGGGACTTGCTTATCTTTTGGTTTATATATGATCAGACTCCTTGCACAAACTTGGACAAAAGATTACACTGTATTTTGAGAAGGTTACGCAATGGCAAATGCATACTAGATCAAGACTAGCAAGTGAAATAAAACTAAAATGTAACCAAGTACGCAAGTGAAAACTGTAAAGAAAGAGGGACAGGTGTTGGGGATGGACCTTTTCGCAACGACTCACTCGAACCTGACGAGCACCATTTCCAAACAACTGCAGAAACTAGGGGAGTTTCCGAATCCGAAAGCAACCGATCAAGAAAGCCTTAAATATATACTTGTCTCCTATGTTGCTACGCCGAGAAACATTCCTTTCTTACTTTAGAGACCCACTCAAGCACTCACTTTGTCGACTAATAAATAAAATTTCCAAAGTTCTCATAATGTTAATTATATTGAAAGTACGAGGGTAAGAAAGTGTCTATGCTTGCTTAGCGCTTGCGACTTTCCGACACTTTTTGCTGCACATATGTTCATAACTATGATTAATTACACCATGCTTTGCACTTTATCATTAGTTCTTCCTCGTTGCACTATGCTTTGCACTTTATCGTTAGTTCTTCCTCTCTTTTTTGCAGAAACTCCAAGGCCACCAACTGGCACTTTTGACTATTTCTGCATGTGCCACCAGAGAAAGGAAAAGGAGACGAATAAGAATGTTGCAATAGTCAGTGTTGTCTGGCGTTTCACATTGGCGGAGCATCAAACGGAGAGTTCTTCATGTGCAGGATGGCTGTACTAGAGAGATTAGGATATGATCAGTTCTTTAATTGTACTGTCAAATTTAAGGTTGTGAAGTGATCTGGTTAAGGCATCTGGTTTAATCGTTACTACTTTTGCTCCTTTGCGAGTTTCTTTCTTGGCTTCTCTCCTTTTTGAGTTTTTGGATCTTCTCCTGCATTCTTGTTCTCCCGTGTTGAATTCCTTCGTGTTTGAGATATTCCCATATCTTCCTCTAGCCTTAATTGGTCAAGATCATTAGTTAGTTGGTAAAAAAAGAATTTGATCATTTATTTTTAATCTTTTGAGTACCATCTGAATTCAAGGCTACTTTCCTTTTTTTTAAATTTTCTCATGGCCCAAATTTGGGGCTCACATCTCTGGGGTCATGGCCGTGACTGATTTGGGGTTGCCACTGCCGCCGCGAGTATGTCATTCTAATTTTGATTAGTTATATCTTTGTTTAGTTCAATGTTTAAGCAGGTATACTGGAGCGAAATCGACTCAAGGAGAAGTATGTACGCCGAAAGGTGTCTTTCTAAATTTTAAATTAGGAAAAAGGGGCAACCGAATGATTTACGCGGATTATCGTATCGGGAATTTTAAATTATAGGAAACAAATAAAGACTAGAGAATAGTAGAGTAGAGACTTACAAGGAATTCACAATTACAGAGACACGCATGTACTTGCGAAGTTTGACGCCTATCGTATGGGATATACCAGAGTTTTTAAGCTCCCATTCCGATGGGTGATGAAATCTCATGAAATAGGTGGGGTTGAGCCGGCCTACTACCGCTTGCAATTTTGCAGCCAACCTCGTCCTTCTCAATGACGCCCTAATTTGTCTTATAGAGTGCAATGGAGGGTTTTGGGTCGGAGATCGTGTGTCCAAAGGTGTTGTGTTAAAGCGAGTATAAACACACATGACAAGTAATATCAAATGCAAAACGCAGCTTCAAATAAACACCCACATAATTACACATTTCTCCGCCAACTTACAAAACAAATGTGTGAGCAAACACTCCCAATCTGCAACCACCATATAACACGAAATTAACGTGCGTACATTGTAATTCGCGAGACTTTGACATGTTAAGACACACAAAAGAGTTTTTTTGAAATCAAGAAATATATGGCCTAACACCGCCACAAGAAACTCCAGTTCCTAGCAGAATGGCCAAGCTGACGTAACTCTCCCTAAGGAGTCTCCTTAGGGGAAGTGAGTCCAAAGGTTTGTCGAACGGGAACAAATAGTCCATCTATTTGAGCTATATGCTCTTATTCGGTGCTGATTCTTGCAAGACCAAACCGATTGTGATGTTGAGGGATTCAATTGATTAATCAAAATTTTCTATCCTTATAGAGTCGCCACTAACCTATTAGGACTAGTTAGGAGCCAAGTGAAGCATTCGACGACACTTTACTTCCTACTAACCAAAGATTCTTAGGTCGGGGCTTCATTACGCTAATTGTCTAATTAGTGCCCTTTCAATAGCGATTCTCAATCTTTTGAAAATAACTCTCATGCGATCTTCACCCATTTTATTAACTTACACCACTAAATGAAGCCCATGCATAGATGCACAATCAGAAAAGTAAACAACCACAATTAAGGTGATAAGAGGTAAAGTGCAAGAAAGTAAACCGATGCGAGTCGGGCAAAGAATATTCATAACCTCGTTATTGAGCCATGGGACAGGAGCCCCTGTGAGCTAAATTTGAAATTCAATCTAGGCCTAATTCTAAAGAGGCCAATCTACTAAGGGACTTAGGGGCTATTGGGATCGACAGACATCCTCTGGGACCTCGGGGAAACTAAGGACTACCAGATTAACCTATAAATCACATCAACATACTCCAAAATTGCATCGTATTCAAACAAGTCAATTGACATGCTAACACACGAAATAGACTAGGAAATTGAACACGTAGTAGCAACTATCCGCGAACAATAAGATCGCACAAATCCACACTCAGTTCAAACGCTTTAAGAAACACGAAACTAAGCCACAAATAGTATGGAGATCTCCCAAAAATCATACACCGCCGCCTCTCCAAAAGCAAGCTCCAGCACATGTATAAGCACATTTCCCTCATAAAATTGAGGTACAGACTTGCGAAAATGTTTAGGAAATAGAGCACATTATAGTACCTCTTCCTGAGCAATCAAGGCAACGCCCAAATGACGTTAAAATCTGCTTCTATGTCTGATTTCGTTTCTCTGAATCGTAACAACAGTGCACTCCTGCAGCAATTCTAGCGCATGACAAACTTTTATTATCGATGAAAGAGATGCGGAATAGACCAAACAAGTATCTTCGGAGTAGTGAACATAGCACGACATAGATCATTCAATTGGTCCTAATAAAATCACTAAATGAGAAGAAACGACAAAGCCACTAATCCGCTAGAGAAATTATGAATTTGGTAGCAGGAATGACTTCACAATCGGCAATAAAAGTCATGAGACATGTCACCGTATGTTTGACTCTGCAAAGAATTCTCCCCGAATTGAATCTACGTGCACTGCACCCATCATGACAGCTTGTGGCAAATCGGACGAAACATGTACAGGCAAAGCAGATTACAGAGAACATCAAACACGAACCCACCACCATGTCAATGCACAAAGAGCTAACACATAGTCAAAACATGAAATCACCTCCACGGATCAACGACACAAGCACAGGAATCACAGTAACCCGACCAAGAAACACTCACAGCTAGAGAAAACAAGGCTGGGCTGTTGCCAACAAGAGAAAATCACAAGACAGGATGCAAATAATGACACAAGGAAATATTGGAGAATCAGGATGCTACCTGTGACCAAACCGATTTTGTGCCAAGGAAGAAGAGTTGTTCTTATGAGGTAAGAGAGCCCGAAGCTCCAGAGAAAGGAATCAGAAAAAAAGTCAATGAGGATCCCTCGCCTGAACATAAGTATCCATAATCGAATTCCACGAGGCAATATCACTGATCTCTCTTTCGGACAATTCACCGAACACCTTCCTTGCAAACTCGTTTCCACCTCCACAGCGAATGCCTCCACAATTGGCTTAGACTTGGCAGTGGTAGGGCGTCAAAACTGATTCAGCTGTGGGCTTCATCGACGAGTCAGCAAAGACCACGAACTGCTTTGAACCATCGCTCTCGTCAATGTGCGATCCTAAGGCTGAAGCACAAAGCAATGCTAGAGTAGAGTTGCCATTGCAGGAGCGAGGTAGAGGCAAAGCCTCGGTACTGATCAGCGGCGATGGAGAGTGATAGAGGTGTATCACAACCTTCCTTGAGATGAACCACTAAGTGAAAGTTAATTGATTTCTAAGTGGGCACGGACGGTCAGTCTCAAAAGAGATGGTGCTTGCGTAGCGTTGACTTTTCCCAGTCTATGCCAATTGCAATTGGAAATATTAATTCAATCTCATAATTAAATTTACTTTTTGGAGTCACCACTAATCATTTATGAATCAATTAAGATTGTGTTTGGCTATTCGGATTTGGATTCAGATAAGATAGGATAAATGGGGATTTGAAATCCTCCATATATCCTCAGATTGTTAAAACATCTAATCATATGTTTGGTGTAACCTATGATAGGATTAGGAATTTTTTTAAAAAAATCTTTGATAATCTTTGAACATCCGCATCTTAAGATAAGATTGAAAATCTCTAAAAATCCAACTCATTTGAAAATCTTTAAAAATCTTTGAAAATCCCATCTTCAACTTTTTTAGTTCGGTCCTCTTAGTTCGGTCCGGTAGCTTTGTTTTCCGGCGTATCTCGCCTTTTTGTATAGCTCTAGCGGAACCATTCGGTCCTTGTCTGGACATTTCCTTGTCCTATCTGGGTCTGAGTTGGTTTTGGCTTTAGTCTGTATTTGATGCTTGAAAAGTAATACATATTTTTACCTTTACCAAAAAAAAAAAAACTTTGCTTCTCCTCTAAATGAGATTTAAACCCTCTAGACCATGTCTCTGGGAAGTCAACCTCAAGAGTAACAAGAGGCACTTCCTACGGGTCATAAGGCCAGAATCCATTGCCGAAGAAAGCAGCTAAGAGAGGTGACAATGGAGAAGTTGAACATCATGGGATGGGCCCGTAAGAGGAGGTTATGCACACGATGCCATTGCAACGTTCTTGATGCTGGAACTCGACGCTTGAGAGCGTGGTCGCCGAGAAGATGATGGTGTACTGGCCATTTTTCGTCAACCAGCAGGTGAATAGTCGACTTGTGAGTCATGCGTTAAAAGGTTAGGCTCGAGGTGAAGGACATATGCGACTAGTGTAGAAAGGATGATCCATACAAACTCGGCACAACGATTGTCTTTAGGCCCCTTTTCACCCTCACTCGTCGGAACACAATCTCTGCCCATTGGTGATGAAAGGCATGATCGGAAGGGACAAGGATCGTGCGATGGTCGAAAGTGACAATGATTGGTAATTTTGGTGGTGGTCCTTGGGTGAGCGGTGCAGGCAAAGCAATATCATGTGTCACTTTATTACTCTGCTAAAAGATAAAATATGAGTTTTTTAGTTTTTTTGAAAAATTTTATATCCAATCCGGGTTTATCTCACCCCCTAGGCAGAATTTTTTTTCGGGCAATTTATCCAGTCCGGAGAATGTCACAAAACACTGGATATGATAATTTGTTATTGTATCCGGACTCAAATCTGGGCTACCAAATATAGCCTAAAAGATAAATACATCACAAGTGTTATAACTTTTCGTAGGATACTCATTAGAGTGCTGTGACAATTAAAAAGTTCACTTATAGTCATAACTTTCAATTGATCACGTGAGTACCGTAACTTTTTGATAGCGTTCACCCAAGTGCCAAAAATTCAACGTAGCATGGCACACATGTGGTGAACATTTTAAAATTTTATGACACTCAAGTGATCGATTGAAAATTTATATGACACTTAAGTAATCAGAAAAAAAAAGTTATCCCACTCAAGTGAGCTCTATATATAAATTACGGCACTCAAGTGATAAAAAAAATGATGGTATTTAAGTGAGTGTGTGAAAGTGACGGCACTTGTGGTGTTCCTTTCCCAATCAATTAGACACCCAAATGAGGCACGGACATTTGTCTTACATTCACGAATCAGAGATTCTCAATTTGCATCCAAATTTGAACTCCAGGAGTACTGAAAATTCAAATGCCAACCTCCTCTCTAATGTTGGGATTCCAAGAATGTTGGAATTCTTAGTTTTAAGCTCATCTCTTCTCCTTGATTACGAATTTCTCTCCGGGTTACTCATCAACTTCACCTCTAGTTTCATGTAACATGTGGCAGTCCTAAAATGCAATGGAATGTATCCTAGGATCTAGATGTTATGCAAATGTGGACGAAGTAAATGATATCTTTGCTAAGGGGTGGGGGTAGTTACCAAATTTTGTGATGCAATATATGGGAGAACCAAAATTTTATGTGTCTATAAGGTGGAGGAGAGGAACGGGTGACGGTTGGGCCAATAAGGAGCGAGCTGAGAGGCGCTAGATGACCGAGGAGGAGGAGACTGGAGCTCGGTGTTGCTTCTATCAAAGATGATCTCATTTTCTCTATTTCGGTCACGCTACGACAGGTTCCGGTGCCATTCAACTCGGAGCTCTCTTCTTTGAAATCTACCTATTTAATAAAGATGGATTAACAAGTTAGTTCCAACACAAGAAGGAAATTATTGGAATACTACAATTTTACCGTTCGAGAGTATCATTTAGAGGCAAGCCCTCGACTTGCTGGCATCAGTGCTCTTTGCCTGTTTATTTTGTTAGGAGCCGTACTCTCAACCTTGAATGCTGAAGAAACAGTGTTAGCATGGAAACGGAAAGACGATTCTCTTTGAGGCCATCTCTTATGATGAAAGCAAGACATTAACATCTTGCCCTGGTATCCCCTTTCAGGAGGATCAAGTGTTTTGTCGCGATTTCGTCATAAAAGAGAGACATCATTGAGAGACCAACATGTGATTGTCAATCGGTACGTCCGATTAGGTTCAAAATTTTACCCACAAAATGTGATCTTTATTCTTTTCAAAAGCTCGGAGTAATTTTCAAATGAAGAGCTTTAAAACGAATTAAGATCTCAATTTGATTTGAGAAATTTATGCAAAGTGGGATTTCAAACCCATGATCGAAATATTCCATTCAAACCATATGCTCTCCGGGGTTAGACTTGCGGTATTGGCTTACGCCTTTATTTCGTTCTTTGTATGAACCATTCGATCCATGTTGAGAGCTCATATGTTAAAAATGAATTTTGGAATTTTTTGAATCACGGATTTAAACCGCTAGGACGTCCAATTGATTTCCATTGATTACCATATATTCGAAAAGTACATGATAAAAATTCTAGAGAAAATAAAGAAATTCTAAGGAGAAAAAAATGTACTTACAACCGGCAAAGTAAAGGGAGGATTTCAATCATATTGGCATACGCATGGGACTTGTGAGACATCACACCTAAAGGTGGGATGTATTATAGGAAAAAGATTATAACACTTAGAAATGTACACGTACAAGCTGCTTATATACATTGGAGAAAAAGGAAAAGATATCATGGAATAATTTCAAAGTCACATTCTCTTGCAAACAACAACTGAGTGCAGTTTATGTTGTAAAATGCTCAATCTATACTGAAATACTAAATGTATACTGAAGTACTACCTTGCGGATTTTCGATTTCTTACCAATTCGACAAGGTCACGTCGAGGTTATAAATTGTAAAATTTTATGCAATGACAAATGTTCGAAAAATTTAAGCTACTAAATGAAGTGTGGTTAAGGTTTAAATATTCTAATAATCAATCTCACACGTAGCCTAAATTTTTGCCAAATACCGAAGTGTGAAAAACATACAATCGGGAATGCAAATAAGGATTTAAAGAGAGTTTAACTCAAGAGCATGACACATAGGACACAATCAACTGTAATTTAACATTTAAATTTTCTAACATAAATAACCCAATTGCACGTGACGATACCGCATCATATGTTATATCGATTTTTAGCATCTCTCTTCCCCAAGATCTTTTGGAAGCAACTGGAAGAATCTTTCTTCAGGAAGGGTTTGGGGGAGGGGGCAGAATTTTCCGAAATTCTCGAATGGTACTTGTCAGTCTTGTGAGCCAAGAGGAGCCAGACATGAGTGATGAGTTCACCTCCTCTTCTCAGTAGCTTGGCATGGTGATACACATGACACTTGTATGCTGCATAACACAGCATCTCCACCCAGATGCTGCTGATGATCTCCCAATTGTTGTCCATCGTCCTCAGGTCGGCCACGAGCTTCTGCACCTCCGACAACACGTGCCAATCACGTGTGATCCTCGTCTCCTTACTTGGTTTGACAGGGGGTGGGATATCTCCATCCGGCGACGACAGTATGCTAATTGCTTCTTTCTCGTCTCGGTACCTCAAGAAAGCCCTCAATGTGCAACAAGCGTACTCCAGCGTGATGTCAGCAGTGGTGAGGGACACCATGTAAGGACGCAAAGCGAGGAGGTATATCATGTAATCCGATAAGAGTTTGCTTCCTCTATGAGCATCGGAGTTCTCACTATCCAATTTGTGCAGGATTTCCGTCGCGATGTGCCAGATAATGATGCTCCTATCAAATGTCATATCGATGCTACCGTTCAGTCCTTGTTTCCCTTGGATACTGTGAGTTTCGAGCGTCCAGTTGCCTCTTTCTGTGAAGGGCAGCAGGTGTCTTTTCTTCTCTAGCTCCGCTATATTTTGAACCACCAGAGCCTTGAGGGACGAAGGGATGGCCTGGCGGGAGTGTAACCAGTACCTCCTGAAGATCTCCGTTTTCTCAAACCAATCAAGTACCGTGGTGACAGGCTTCGGCCATTGTTTGCACAAGAGGCGGCGGTCTAACAAATTGAGCTGCCCTACCGACCTCGACCATCTTCTCTGCTTCATGCGCCGTTTGGCTAGAAATGGGAGGAGCCTTAGGACAAGCGGCACCTTAAGGTGCATGCTCATCTTCACCACTGCCCAATCCGAAAGCGCCAGCATCGCGAGTTGATAAAGCTCGAGAGATGTGACTGCCATCAGTAACGCATAGGTATAGGTGATGTACATATCGATCAAGAAGGCATTCTTGGAGATCACGGCAAATCCACACAAGGCCCACACTAAGCAGAAGAAGCCAATAAAGCGGCCTATGAGGCCGCATTTTGTGTACAGAATGGGTGCTTTAGTGTAGAGCACGTCGAACATGAAGTTGAGCTCGATCTCAGTCATGGTGAAAGCGCGGTCAGCAGGGTAACCATCGATGTTCATCCATTCGCGGGTTATGAACACCGGGTGGTACAGCCAGTTCACGAGATGGGGCTTCAAACAGTCAAACCGATAGTAGGCTTTCAAGATGTCCTTTGTGGACGCAAACTTCTCGTCCTTAGGGAACGCTTCGAACACTTGCATAATGCCGGCTTCTTCGGACATGTCCTCCGCGGTCACGCTCGAGTTCTCATCATACACGGATTGGAGAGCCCACACCCACCCCACTGACTTTATGATTGCGGCCACAGACAAGGGGAAGTACAGGTTCGAGACCGGGGACGAGCTGTCCCCACAGCGAATGAGGATCCAAATCACGACGCCCACCGTAGCCACGATGTTCAGTATTTGTCTCAGTCCCAGCCGGTTATCTTCCACCGCATAGGCCGTTATGCTATCTGCATACCCAAGTTGCATCAGAAGCAACGGCGCTAATAGCCCTTGCAACACCACATCGTAACCTGGATCTTCAGGATCGTCGATGCGAACCACAGTAAGCTTGCCCAGCGCGATTGTCGCAAAGTAAGAAAGGAGCAAATATGCAGCCCAGATGACGAGATTAGCTGGAATCCACGTCATATATTTTCGACGGCTGCCTAATATTACGAGAACAATCTTGCAGGCAACGCTTGCGGCGACCAAGAGCTGGATGCCCCACCCCACCCACAGGCATTTTACAAAGGAAATCCAACTGTTCAAACTCATGATGGCTTTGTTCAAGTGTGCTCACTAGACATCAATGCAAATGCAGAGTGAGGAAATTTTTAACATTGCTTCTGAAGAATAATTAACAAGTGCTTGCACCAAACTGCATAAATGCATACATCATAGCATTCATTAATCCTCTCTATCTCTTAGATATGCACATTGTTTATACTATATTTGGTCTGTATTGGATGCATCATATGTTTCAAGTGACCCACTGATCAAACACAACCTGCGTAAATTTTTTTAAAGTACTTCCTCAAGTTTTGTGTTCACAAGTACCCAAGAACTAGAAAGGAAGATTTACGATGCAATTAAATTTTCTTTTATAATTTTGAATTAGTTTAGTTCATTGAAAGTCCAGGCCAATACATAGGCAGATTTTTTTTAAAGACTGTTTGTTTACACTAAAGCAAAAATAAAAAGTATCCCTCTTTGTTTTCCCATCAAAATTTTAAAAAAAAAATTTTAAAAATGAAAAATTTATATGCAAATCTACATATTAACAATTGAATGTTGCGAAAGTGTCAGGACTTTTTGAATTTAAAAAAGAATCAATATACGTGAGCCGCAAAATTTTGAATTAAATAAAACGTAAAATGTAAAACCAATTCAAACAAATCTAACGATTCAAAGTAAATTGATTGAAAGACAAAGTGACATCATATTTACCCACTTGCTCATCTCTCTCCATGCTCATCTCCCATTCCTTAACAATTCAAAGTAAATTGTTGTACTACTAGCATTTTTAATCAAATAAGATCTAAGATGACTCATAAGGCAAGGAAAGTTCCTAAAGGAAAGAATAAAAACAGTGATTATTTTGAGTACTTCTGTACAAAAAAGTGGAGTGCAGTGATCAAACACATCCCCATATGAGTTTTGCAGTGATCAAACACATCCACATATGAGTTTTTCCACATTGCTCTATGAGGTGAAAACTTCCAAATCCAATTTGCTAATCCTCCACTCCTCTACTATAACTATTCATCTTTCTCCAAATTTGCTTGGACACAACTTTGTAGCTCCAAAGAGTTGTTTTGCTTTTCATGTAAAACTTTGATTTTCTTTTTCAAATTTGAACAAATGATGAATTATTCGATTATCCGAATAATTTCATTTTTGGGATTTTCTTTTATTTAGCCTCCACATTCTATCGAGGTACTCTTAAGGTGAATTCTGCACAAATTCTTTAGACGTGGCTTATAAGTTTTTTCAACCTCTATCTTTTTTTTTTGGTAAGTTTCAACCTCTATCTTTCATATATTAGCTTTTCAAAAAAAAAAGAATTCAAAACTAATATTTAAATTTTAAAAAAAAGAGGGAGAAGGAAAAAGGTGAAGGAAAGGCGTTACAAGAGTGTTTAGTAGGGGTGTGCTCGTTTTAGAATAGGTAGGTTATTTGTGCTGCCCTTGAACATACGGTTGTAAGGTTTTGAAATCTGAAACCTACTTTATAGGTTTTGAAAACCACATTGGAACCTTGAACTTGTCGGTTCCACGGGTTCTTGGGCAACCTATATTGCCTTGTACTTTTTCAAATTAATTTTTTTTTGAACAAAAACTGTCACAGTTTTAGTTATTTACACATTGAACGATCAACAGAGCACATAATCGGATTACAAGTTAAAATACATGTTCATGTCTAAAGAAAATATCTGTAACCCTACCACACATTTCAAAACCTGCAGACTTAGATCCCTGTCACATAGGAAAGATTGCATTTAATAGCATATTTGCTATACTTGTCCTGACATAGCAATCTTTATATGTTGAAGGAACAGAGAAGGGTGATAATGTTTCCCGGTAGTTCTTTCACCAGTTGGAAAATGAACATCGAGAACAAACATAAACATGTGCTATAACTTTTATAGAGAATGGTTAAGTGTACTGACCATCGACTTACGTACGATAATCACTTGCCAAAGCATCCAAAGTGCCGAGCGTACAAATATCTTTCCCTAAAAGTAATGTGGGTTAGTAAGCACGACAAGCAAATGCAAGAAAAAGGTGCAATGCAACACAAGACTAGCGCCACGAAACCTGAACTCGAGGGCTGATGAATCCCAGAAGTGATGATTCAAAAGACAAGGATACCGACATCGCTCAAATTGGAGAAACTCAAGCACTGAAAAGCAACAGAGATCTTTGTCCTAAGAAACATTGCGAAGGAACAAAGTGCTAGAAATAGGTGATTCCCTCTCTTAGCTAGCAGAGCACTTGTGCCTTGACACATAACAGCAACTGACTGTTCGTCGGAACCTCCGCTTATCAAGTAAGAAAAAGAGATGCGAAGGATTAAAAAAAGACAAAAAGAGAATGGAATAAAACTCTGGCATGGGAATTTGATTATTTGCTTGCAACTTTCGTCTAAGGCTCTTTTTCTCTTTTGTCGGGCCAAATGGGTACATAAGCATGTCTGAAGCTTCGGCGTCTCTCTTTAAGGTCACGCGTTATTCTCCTTCTGTCCTGCATCTTTAGCTTTTGGATGAGGCACATGAAAGGCTACTCTAACACTGACCTCAGGTCTCGATGAAATTGCAGGAAGACTTCAGATCCGTTTTATTTCTTGGAAAAATTGACATGACTAACCAATATTTAATAACGAAACTATTTTCAGGAAAAATGGTTTAATTTTCTTGTGTTTGGTAGGATTTTAGGAATGAGCTAAAAATCATTATCGGAAGCTTGGTGTCAGAAAACTTAGGGAAACTGCTCAATCGGTCCAAAACATATTGTTAACAATGTCGATTCAATCCTAAACTTTCTCATTTTGCAAGTTTAGTAACCTTTCGCGAAATTTCAGTATAGTCCTTCTAACCATTTTTTGCCGAAAATTGCTGGCGTGATGGTGTGCCCCGTAGAATGGCCAGCAATAACTAAACCATCACGTTAGCAATTTTCGGCAGAATTGACTAGAAAGATTACATTGAAATTGTGCGCAAATATTTATGTCTAAATTGATAAAATTGAAAGGTTTAATATTGAACTGACATCCGTACAATAAGTTTATAACTAAATTTATAAAATTAAAAAATTTAATATTGAACTGACATCTGTACAATAAGTTTATGACTAATTGAGTAATTGTTCCCAGAAAACTTATAGTGCTTTTAAGACAAATAAACCTACAATGCACAATCTCCGGCACTTGGCAGCAGAACTCAGGACCTTGAGCCTTGGACTCAAGATTAGACCTAGATTGTGAGCCCTAGACTCAAGATCCCAAGAGTTGGATGCCGAAGGTCGATCCAAGGACTCGTGGCCCTAGATGCTTGAGTCTGGCCCCGGTGTCCAAAGTCTAGGTGCTACAATCCAAGGTCCAAGTGTCTAGGACTCTGATTAGGGCACTGAATCTCTTGTCAACCCCCCTTGTGTCCTAAGTTCAGGCACTGGGGTGTCCAATCTAACCGCAAATTCTCAAGTTTTTATGAGAGAGAGTATCCAAGCAATTGTGGAGATCAAGTTAGATTCTTCAAAATGAATATCAATCTTTTAAAAGCGTAAATCTTTCTTCAAATTTAAATATAGATTTTTGTTTGCAGTAAAGTTTTTTTTCTCATTGAATCATTTCTAAAGTGATGCCAAAATGACAAAAAATGAGGAAATATGTTCCAACAGCTAGTTTTCCACAAAACAAATGTATCCTTTCTGGTTTTGAAAATATACTCGGAGGACTCCTATAAGAACTTATAGAATCCACTATATTAAGAAAACTGTGATGAGGTGGCTTAATTATAAAATTTTCAAATCCAAGTAGAAAAAATAAAAACTTCGTGTAATTTGATATAATTAAATTAAACCATGAATAACGCTGAGTACAATAAAATGTTTTACTAAAATGACAATTAATTCAAGGACTATTTTCTCCCGTCTCTTCGATGCCTCCTGTAGCCTTTTTGACCAAAGTGATCCATCCACGATTTCCCATTGCTTTTTTTTTTAAACGAGGACATTGCTTTGACAAAGGGTTCCATCCGCCCTTTCGAAATTGGCTTGCTGGGGTCCACGAGCTCTACAGCTTTTCAACGTGTTTGAGTGAAAAAAATTATCAAAAAAATCATAAATTTATTATAATTATGTCAATTCAATTTTAAGTTTTATTTGTCAATTGAGCTTTAAACATTTTGTGTTTATATCAATTTAATCCATCTAGCAAATTTTGATCGGAGCGCTGACATGGAAGCTAGTCATCTTACGTGACGCGATTAGCGCTAATGTGAACAATTTTTAATAATATTATAATATTTTTTCAATTTATTTATTTATTTATTTTGCCCCTTTTTTTTCCTTCACTTCTTCTTCTTCCTCTAGCTGGCTTGGCAACCGACTAAAGGCGAGGGCTGACAATGTGACCTCGCCCACCCCTAGCAAGGCTTGCACTCGCCAACAACGGCGAGGGCAAGCCTCACCATGGGCAAGCGAAGCTCAACTCACCAAAGTCCGCGAGGACGGCCTCGCTTGGGCTGCTCGCTAGGTTGACAAGGCTCTCCCTCGCTAGATTTGGCGAGAGTCAAGCATCACTGGCCATGGGTGAGGTCTGACCTCACCAAATCCAACGAGGTTATGCCTTGCCCAGCCATTGGCAAGGGCTAGCCTCGTCGGCACTCATCTCTAGTCAATTGCTGAGGTCTGGCAATTGGCTAGTTGAAGAAGAAGAAGAAAAGAAAAAAAAGAAAGAGAAAGAAAGAAAAGAAAAAAAAGAAATTCAAAATTAAAAATATTATTAAAATATTATTAAAAATTGTCTATGTTAGCGCTGGCTGTGTCATATAGGAAGGTCAGTGTCCATGTTAGCACTAGCCAACAAATATTGGCCAGAAGGATTGAATCAAAAGGTTTATGACTTAATTGGGCACAAAAAAAGTTTATAACTGAATTGATACAATTACAATAGGTTTAAGACTTTTTTGGTAATTATCCCTATTTGAATATGTTTCAATTGATAAGCCTACTTACACATATGTTCTCTCTCTCATCTTCACTTTACTTAATTAAAAAAAATATTATATTGATTACGAGTCAATAAGATCTCAAGTTATTGTCAAAATTTCCTCTATAAATTAAAAAATATTACATATAGTAAAATCCTATCAATATCATATTTAAATATCTTTTTTAATTTCTGTTACATAACTGGAAGATGTGCTGAACTCTTTATGGCACCTCATATATTGCAGTCAGGCTCTCTGTTGGTAGTCTGGTTAAAATGCTTTCTCTTGGAGAACAAAAAAGTGTTTGTGAGGCTGATATTAAGCAAGACAGTACTTATATTTGGAGAAAAATTATGAAGTTGAGAGGCTTATTGAAACCATAAGTGAAATATGTTATTGGCAGTGGGTAGAATATTTTCCAATGGTGAATCGTTGGCATCCTATTGGGGCTCATTTAGACAAGTTTCCAAGACGAGCAGTACATGAATCCTCTTCGGGAATTCGTCAAGAAGTTGCAGATATAATCGTACGCGCCAACTGGGGTCGGCCTCTAGCAAGATCAGAGTACCTATTCAGCATCTAAGGTGCATTAGCAGACAAACTCAGATATGGTGGACAAGCATTTTATTCTATGGCTCTGGTGATGGAATGCCACCCCATTGCTGTAAAGGGCCAAACATGTCTTGGCAAGACTTACGTGGTTTCTCAAACTTTGGCTTCATTCTATGGCGCCAGTAAACTCATCATGGAATGATGGAACGGTGTTCTGTTGATGACAAGTGTGTGCTAATCAATTGACGGGGGAAAATTACCCTTGTGTTAATGTCAATTCAGTCCTAAATTTTTAAATTTGGACAATTTAGTCATAAAACTTTTGCGCGAAATTCCAATATAGTCATTCTAGCCAATTTTTGCCGAATATCGCTGACGTGGCATTCATTCATTGCTGGTCGTCTTACGTGGCACACTACCACGTTAGCAATTTTAGCGAAAATTGGCACAAAAGACTATATTGGAATTTCGCTCACAAGTTTAGACTCAATTGGAATAATTGAATAGTTTATGACTTAATTGATATATATACAATAGGTTTAGGCCTAATTATACAATTTCCCTTAATCAATAGCTTGAGCTAAGGAGCCATCTATTTTTTGGTTGTCAGTTCTCCGAGGAAGTTTGGATTCAGATCCTAGAGTTATTTGAAATTTCAAGATAGTCACCAAGACAACGGTTAAGATTGAGATAGGATAGGATAAGACAGAAAATGTGAGCAGATTCTTAATTTCCTATAATCTTATTTGGTAGGTCACTGAAATAACCTAGATTAAGATTATCTATGTTAGATATATTTAGATTATTTACGACTTCCAAATATAATCTAAATATATCTAACAATTTACACAATACAAAATCAACAGATAACTTATAAATATAATCTAAATATAATCTATTGTGTATGCAAAATAAGCACCAATCGTCGCGGTCGCCATTTACTACGATGATGATGACCTCCGTAGTGGGGTCCGCCTAACCATGACAATCGGTAGTATAGGGTGGTCGCCTCTTTTGAGATGATCGGAGGCAACCATCGCAATACGGAATAGGTTTGACTCGCGATTGGCAGCAACCATGCGGTGGTTGCCATCGCCGCGGGGCGACCACTGCTAGGTGGTCGCCAAAGCAAGGTGACAATAACGCTCGTCCACGGTGGCTTGGATCTGGCCAGCCCGCGCGATCAAGAGAGGAAAACTCTTTAGGCGACCACTAGTTGCCTGTGAGTTGCCAACACTGCGTGGTGGGCGCTTGAGGTCAGCGGTTACCAAGCGCCGACAGCTATGCACGGCAGTGCCATGGTACTGCTGAGTGGGGAATAGAAGCCTTAGTTTTTCTTTTCCTTTAGTATTTTTAGTTCTTTTATCTTTTCTAACTTGTTCACATTTAATCAGGGGTGATTTTATCCCACCCCTAGATAAGAACAATCTATCCCATTTTGTATCCGGATATATCCGGAGTTTTAGAAAATATTGTAATACTATAGTCTGCATTAGATAGCTAATTACAAAATCGTAATCCGAGGAAATAAATTGGACAGCAACTTTTCTCGCTACACAAGAGAAATATAAATAAAGAGGTCCTCAAATGGATAGCGAATGAATTATATTGTCTTTGAAACTTTTATTTTGAGTTACTATGAAAAATTATATTTACTTTTTTTTTGGGAAAAATTAGATTTACTTAAAAAGTTGAAATATCACGTCTTAGACCCAGATAAGCAACCAAGAAAGGAACAAATTGATTCTTCTTAAGAGCAAACTGATTTTGCCAAACCAACTCCGAGCAATAATAAAAGAGTTTCAAGGAAAGACAAATGACATCCGAAGATGATGTCCCTACGGGCGGAAAACTGTCAAAAAAGTAATAAATCGATTGCATGGATATCAATTTAGTCTTAAACATTTTAATTATGCCAATTTAGTTCTAAACCTTTTAGCTTCGTGCCAATTCAGTCCTTCTAGTTAATTTCGATCGAATATTGTTGACGTGAATGCCAGCTGGCTTACGTGACAACGTTGGTACTGACATCGATAATTTTTAATAATATTTTAATATTTTTTGTTTAATATTTTTTTCTTTTTTTATATCTTTTCTCTTTTTTTTCTTCTTTGTTTTATCGAACACCGGCCATAAGCGATGGCCAGGCGGGTTGGCCTTGCTTAGGCAAGGGTTGCCGTCACTTGCCATAAGTAAGGCCCGACCAAGTGAGGGCCAACCCCGACGAGGGCTCCCCTCGCCAAATCTGGCGAAGCCGGCCCTTGCCCAAGTGAGGCCCAGCGAGGGTCAGCCTTGCCCAAGTTAGATTTGGCGAGGTCGCTCTGGCCTGGGCAAGGGCTGGCCTCACCAGATCCAGCAAGGGTAGCCCTTGCTGAGGCTTGCCCTCGCCTAACCGGGCATCGTTTGTGGCGGACAACGACGACCCTCGCCCAGGTGGGGCCAACCCATCCAGTCAGGGCCATTCACCGGCAAAAGGAAGAAGAAAGGAAAAAAAATAAAAGAAAGAAAAAAGAAAATGTGACATCCCGAAAATTTGTCCATTTGGGATTTATAAATTATTAAGTTTTATAAATGTATTCGCAGTTGACTCTCGTCCGGAACTGATCATTCCTGAGATTAACCATTGGGGAAAGGCTAATTAGGGAATTAAATTTGTACGACTATTAGAAAATTCAATCGTGAATTTAATTTCGATCATGAAATCGCCGAGGTGATATTTTGAGCCACTATTGGCTGATCTAAGGGTAGTCAGGGATCAGTTCGGCACTGTCATAGTAGTGGATTGCGGGTGATTCCGCCGGACCACGAAATGACTTGACGAATTATCCTGAACCTATACCGAACGATTGTACCTCACGGATCTAGCGATTGATCCTCGCGATTTTAATGACAACCGAAATTGTCACGAACCGAATGGACTTGCACGTGACTCGATATATTATCAGTCACAAGTCGAATATGCGAATTTCCCCAACAAGCCGCCCGTTAGTTTGAGAAACTCTCTAGTTACATTTAATAGAATTTAATTATTTAATTGAGCCCAAATCGGACACCAAAAAAATTTGAAAGTTACGACGGGACGTTAGGACGACGTTGCGGTTGTAACGTGCAATTTTTGTTGTGCCCGAATCCTTCAGAAAAACTTAATTTTGATGAGAAACGGAGAATCGGACCATTTTACTCTTGAGAATTAACAAATGCATGTTTTATGGGCAAAGGGCATTTTTGTCATTTTTCCCTAACTTTTTGATTAGACAATTTTGCCCTTGGACTTTTTGAGAAATTACAAGTATACCCTTGGATATTTTTGGTAAGATTCGATCTGGGCCGTCGATTTCAAGATAAGATCGAATCTGGACCGTTGGATCAAAAAGATTAGGCAAGGGCATTTTGGTCATTTGCCACATTGGCCAAAATTTGCACTATTTAGGTCTAATTGACCATTTCTCTCTCCCCCATTTCTCTCCCCCCCTTGCCGTAAAACCCCCCACCGTACACTCTCTCTTTCTCTCTCTTTGCCGATCGCCGGTCACGCTCTCCGAACCGCCGCCATGTCGCGCCGTCCTCGCCAATTCGCCGCGTCACCACCAAGCCTCACGCCCCATCCCGCCGTCCATCTCTCTCTCCCCCTCTTCCCCCGCGTGGCCGTGAGCCTTGCCAGCCACGCCCAAGCCGCGTCGTCGCCGCTCAAGCCGATCGTCGCCCGTCGAGAGCCGTACACCGTCGCCGCCGTTCCCGATTAAGTGCCGCCGCTTTCCATTCTAGCCGCGATAGTCTAGAACGCGGGTAAGTTGCGCTCTAAACCCAACTTAGGACTTCGGATATCGACGGGCGATTTTGGGTGAAACCGGGCATAGGGTAAGTGCGGAATTGCATGATTTAGGAGTGGGATTATGTGGCGGGCCTTAGGATTGAACTCGGAAAATTTTTATTGGAAAATTGAGAATAACAGTGGGCTGTGGACTACTGTTCATGGGGCTGTGATGGGCCAATCGGGATGCAAGTTGAATTTTTAGAACCAAGAATTTATGGTGAGAAAGTCTCGTGAAGGACCGGAATCGATTTGAGGCCGTTTGGTTAGAGAAAAATAGCGATTTCTGTGTTTTACGTGCGTTTGAAATATAATTGAGTTGGGATGGTGAAATTGAATGTGTGATTGTGCAATTGGTTGATTTAATTATGCCTGTTGGGTGCATGCGTGGGCCAGATTATTTTAATTATTATTATTGGCCATGTCAAATGCTGAGTGTGCATGGATTTCGTGTAAATAATGCGTGCACGGGTCACGTGTGAAGGGCCAATTGTGTGTGACAAATGCTTGTTGAGCATGTGCATAAGTAAGAAAGTGAATATGAGATGGCATGGGTGATTGTGGAATTCGTGCCGTCTTGAGGCGTGTACTTTAACGCGGGACGATGCTCGGTATTACCGGAGGACTGCCAGCCTGAGGCGTGTACTTCAACGCGGGTTGCGCAGTAGGTGGTAGGTGTTGAGCCTGAGGCGTGTACTTCAACGCGGGCAAGAAACATGGCCTGAGGCGTGTGCGTTAACGCGGGCCCTGAAGTATTGTGAAAAGCGGTTGCACTGTACCTGAGGCGTGTACTTCAACGCGGGTCACTGGCGAGGAATGTGGAAAAAGAAATAATGAGAATGAAACGAATGTTTGTGACGAGAGTTGTGCCTGCTAGTGATTGCGCGTATGTGATTGTGTTGTTTGTATAATTGTCTGGAGGTGCGTGATAGCCTAGATGGGGTTTAGGGGTAAACTTACTGAGAAGTATTCTCACGGTTATTTCAACCAAACATTTTCAGAACCCCGACCGGATCCATGAATATTCCGTCGCCACCAGAGCGTTTTGGGATACCTGTGCACACTAAGTTGGACGTTGCAGAATTTCCTATGGGGGATGGAATGACCTGGATTAAACACACTTCCACAGTATTTGTAGAAGTAGATTTACCTCTTTTTGAGGAGCATAAGTAGACTGCTTGTTTCTTCCGGGATCAAGCCGGGGATGAGTTCGGGCCCGTTAGGGATTTCGATGTTCCGTTTGATTTAATGGGAGATTGGGACCCGACTGTTGTACCCCCGATAGATGGTGAGTTGACTAGCGCGGAGGTTAGTCTGGCGCAGTCAGGTATGCATCTGGCATCGGCAGTGCAAGTATCATCAGGGGCTGAGCATGAACTCGAGCTCGAAGTATCGCAGGCTGAGGTCAACCCAATGGACATAGACCTAGAACTAATTTCCGAGGAGGAACCAAAGAGGGTAGAGCCCGAAGCGGAACCCGAGATCGAGCATGATGAGTCTGAGGAGCACGAAGGGGAACCAGATTATATACTCCCCTATGAGTAGTATATGGACCCCAATTACGTGCTGGAAATCAATTTCTTTGGTGGATTATGGGAGGAGAATCATAATGATGTTCCAGCTGAGTCGGGTGACATTAATCACCCGATAGAGATTGAGGCAGAACTGGAGTCTTCAGAGAAACAGACCGATCAGGAGAGTTCGGATTCAGCAGACGTGGAGTCAAACTCTGAATGAACGCCTAGTAAGGGGCGTAGGGGCTAATGTAATGGTTTGGAATAGGAGATTTTTGGGAGTACAATTTTTGAGGTCTGAAATGCCAGGTCATCGGTTCTTTTTATCTTTAAGGTTTTAGTGGGGTGTGCACCTGTATATTATGGTTTGTAAAATTATGAATATTATAGCATAAGTGTGAATGAGAAAAGAACATGTTTATTCTCCCTGATCTTCCCCAATTTCAAATTGTCCGGGTGATTTATGGTTTCCGCTGACGATTTAAATCTCTTATGGTTATTCGAGGTCGGCGATACCTTGGGATATCGCACTTATCGACCATTAGAGGGATGTTGCGTGCTTGATGGGGCTCGAGGCGTGACAGAAAAAGAAAAAAATATTATTAAAAATTATCTACGTCAGCACTACCTGTGCCACATAGGCTAACCGGCGTTCACGTCAGCAATATCCGGCCAAAATTAGCCGGAATGATTGAATTGACACCAGATCAAAATGTTTAAGATAAAATTGACACAATTAAAAAGTTTAAGATTAAATTGGTACCAATGCAATAGGTTTACGACTTTTCTTACACTTGTCCTCCTATCTGTTACATCCACTCTTCCAATTTTAATGATACATTTGGGCTAAACTCCTTCTACAGCTACGCCACTATGAAAGATACATCTAAGTTTTTACAAAGGGCCCTACACACGTTGTTTTCATCCTAAGCACTACCACTTCTCTCTTGGGTTTAGAAATGGGTTTTGCTCCTACTGCCACTTAGAATCAGCAGTCAAAAGCTATTGCAGATGTGCTCATTTGTGCTTGGTTATTTGCTGGAATAATCCTAAAATATCATACTTGATCGCTATGAACTTTTATCTTCAATTTCAAAACTCCAGCTATCGAAAAGTTTATAACTGGATACTCCAACTTCGCACTGCCTGGTCAAATGCAGAGCTTACGCTTGTTTATTTGACCCTACGACTGCAAATTATTACACTTAGCAAATCTCCCTTGTATGAGTGTAGAACCTGCATGGGTTAGTTATAAGCTTCTGAAACACTTAAGTAAGCTTATCAAATCCTTTGGATTCAGTTATCATCGAACGATGTTTTCCAACATTATGTACGTGGTCTGAGTACGAACAAAGGAAGAAATTCTGCCCTCCAAAATCACCTGCCCAGTGACTAGTATGTCGGAGCGTAGACAAGTAAAAAACCAAACCCCAATCCTAGTCAAGACTGGTTTCAGAATATAAACTGCTTTCCAAGCAATGAGGGGCAAGGGTGTGTAAAGAAAACAAGCCTTATATTAAGGATCTACATCCAATACATATGTCACTATGCTTCATTGACAAGTCTCTTAGCCGAATGCAATTATAGTGATTTTACCGAGAAAGCACCTCTTTACCAAGGAGGAGGAGAAAAAAAGCACACTACAATCGGGTGCATAGCATGACCAATCCTAGGTCATGACTCACTTTGCGACTATCCTTCGGTTTCTTCGGTGGACTTGGTCTTGGGAGTGTGGGTGTACTTATCAGTGTCGTGCATCAAGAGCAGCCATACATGAGTTATAAGCCCACCACCTCGCCGCAACAATTTCGCGTGATGGTAAACTTGACAATTATAAGCAGCATAGCACAACATCTCCACCCAAATGCTGCTTATGATCTGCCACTTGTTGTTCTTGCCCTTCAGTGTCGCGGCCAATTTCTGCGCATCCAGCAGCACGTGCCAATCCCTGGTGATTATGGTTCCCATCTGATCCAGGGAGGGTTCAAGCATGTCCTCTTCCGACGACAATGTCCACAAGGCCTCATTGCAGTCTCTGTACCTGAGAAACGGCTTCAATACAGCACAAGCATGCTCCAATGTGATGTCGGTAGTCGTAAGGGACAATGTGTAGGGTCGCAGTGCTAGAAGGTATATCATGTAATTTGACAGCAGTTCGCTTCCTTTACAGTTCGGAGAATCATCGCGCTCTGAAAGGAGGCAGATATTCGTTGCCATGTGCCAAATGATGATGCTTTTGTCAAATGTTGTCGAGATGCTTTTCTTAAACACTCCAAGGGCTTCTTGTGTCCACTCCATATCGTTGCTGAGTTTGTGAGCTTTAAGTGTCCACTCGCCGCGTTCAGTGAAGGGCTTTTGGCCTCTGCTCACGTTGAGCTTCTCCATATCTTCCACCAGCAATTCCTTGAGAGAGCTGGGGATTTTCACGCGAGAGTGAATCCAATACCTTCTGTAGGTCACCTGTTTTTTGCCCAAGTGTCTGAGGATTCTTCTGATGTGCCACGGCCAGTTGTCATCGTATAGGCGATTATCCAACAAGTTGAGTTGGCCAACTGAGTTCGACCACCTTTTCCGCTCATATACCTTTCAGCTAAGCAGTTCAATAGCCTTGTTGATATGAGGCGGTTTCTTTGGTGATGGCTCATCACCACAATGGCCCATGCCGAGAAGGGTTGCAGAACAATTTGGTAACCTTCTAGAGCGGTGACTCCTATCAACAAGGCGTAAGTGTAGGTGATGTACATGTCTATCAAGAAAGCACTCCTGAAAATAACAGCAAATCCACACAAGGCTGAGACTAGACAGAAAAAGCTAGTGAAGCGGCAGACAAGACCGAGCGGTTTATAAAGAATCGGTTGCTTGGTGTAAAGCACGTCAAACATGAATCCAAGTTCGACCTCAGCTGTGATGAAGGCTAAATCGTGATCTACAATTAACTGAGATTTAGATAGCGATTCTGGGTGGTAGAGCCAGTTTACAATGTGGGGCTTCAAGCAATCGAACCGATAGTACGCCTTCAAGATGATTGTTTGTTCCCTTGTCCAACTGGGCCTTTCATTGACTAACAACTTGGCAACAGTTTCCTCGTCAAAGATATCCTTGACTGATATGCTCGACCTCTCCCAGTACACAGACTTGAGGGCCCAAACAGTCAGTGCTGATCGAATGATCCCAGCAAGAGACAAGGGGAAATATAAAAATGGGACAGAGGACGAGCTGTCCCAGCAGCGAATCAGGATCCAGACGACGAAAACGACCCTGATGGAGAGATTCAACATCTGCCGGATGCTGAGCCGGTTGTCCTCAACCGAGTATGCCGTTATGGAGTCAGGGTTCCCAAGCTGCATCAAGAGCAACGGTGCCAGCAACCCCTTCAGCTCAGTAATATAGTCTGGTCGATCGGGATGGTCGATCTGGATGACAGTGAGCTTGCCGAGGGCTATTGTTGCAATGTAAGAAGAGAGCAAGTAGGCAGTGAGGATGACATATCTGAGGATGATCGAGGTCTTGTACCTTCGGCGGCTGCCGAGGATGGCAAGGGTGATCTGGCAAGCGAGGCTTATGGTGACCAGCAATTGGATGCCCCATGCTTCCCAAAAATCATTCAACGCAGGCCATTGAGTACTGACCATGGATGACATCAGATTGAATGCTTTCATGGGGACGTGATGTTTTCTGCTGTTCTCTCTGAGAAACAACAATGCAAGTGAAATTAATAACGATGAGAATGGCTAAACCGCCTTGGACTCATTCTGAAGAATTAAACATAAATCCTAAATTTCTTGTTGCATTCATTCAATATGGTCAGTAATATTTTGGGATCCTAACATTGCTCTAATTCTTCCATTCCAGTGAATGAGATTAATTACGTGTCCTGCATGAGTGAAACCCACTTAAAAAGGAGAAAGAGAGGTTTCAGAAGTCTGTAAGTAATGCTTGGTGCTAGTATTGCTAAAATAGATCTACGGAATTGATATATTCAATGAGATGGCTGATTGCAGAAGGACATCTAAAGAAGCGACTCATATTCAAACACTCAACTTCCAAATACCACGTTACTTAACCGACCGATTATGTAAACCAGTTCAGTACACCAGGCATTTCCCAAACATTAAATATGAGATCATCACTACACACATTTTTTTATCTTGCTGAACCAATCATCGACACGCTGACAAAACAGAATAAATGTTCACAGAGACAAATGAAACTAATGACAACATCATAAATTTTCTGGAAAAATAAATGAAGCACAAAGTGGTCTGGCAAGAAACCGAAACCTTACTATGCTGTGTGACTCCCAAGAAACTGACGAATTATATTCTCGCTAACGATAGAAATGGCACTGAGTGTGTCTGTGTTACTAACACTTGTGGGGAAGCTTAGTTAAATTCAATTCTGAAGAGAAAATAAGAGGGATTATAAAACAAAAAGAAAGCAGAGATTTGATTACTTACTTGTAACTTTAATCTGTGATTCTTTTTCTCTTTGTTTGTCTTTCGCCAGCTACAAACCAGGTATAAAATTTGTAACTTTACACTATTCGTTAGATCAATTCTCTAGGGGTTTAAACTCTGCTGAGAGAATGTGAAGAATTCACTCTCACACTTTTTGAGATAAAAGTCACCACAAGGGCTTAAACTATTGCAATTTATGTAATCTAATCCCTAAACTTCCAATTCGTTAATAAATCTCTCAACTTCCCATAGCAAGAACAAGATCAAATCAGTTTTTTTTTTGGTCAAATCGCTCTTTCAGTATTATTTACAATTTTCCGTGATCGCGCTATTGTCCGGATTTTGGAATATCTTTTCATTTTAATTCATTTCTGAAACCAACCCATAATAAAGTAACATTTTTTTCACTTTTTATCTTTGGTTCTTATAAGTATTATAATAGTGACATTTTAGTATATTTTTGCTTGTGATCTCCATACTGTTTTAGCTGCCATTCCCCTTAATCATCATTTTTTTTAACATTAATCTTCATATCTCTACATCAGAGAGCTTTCAGGGATCCCTCTGTGCTCCCAATACTACTACCAATATCTTGCATCTACCCATGCTCCAAAAGATATCCGCATCAAAATTTAATAGAATACATCAATGCACAGACATACGTCTAAAATGACCTTACATCACTTTATTTCTTGAATTTGTGTTCTACAAAGCACGTAAAGTTGTCATTGCTCACTGCTTGCCTAATCACTTAGCTGATTGCGGCAACAAACCTCAACTCTACTGATTCGCAGTCACAGAATGCTCTGGAAATACGTCTCGGCATATGACAATTGACAGGTAAATCCCCCGAAACACAACATGTTGTTTTGCCTCAGCAAGTGAAGATGGTATTGCTGGAATTCGATGAAGCATTCCCTGTATTGGAAATTAAGGCATGACAGCGTAGGAAAGGTTATGTCGGAAAAGATGGATCTGATACTGTTCGGGAATGCTGAGAATCCGCAGCTCCAAAAGAGGTTGTCAAGAGGGAGGAGAGATGGGAGAGAATAGAGTCGACGGTCGCAGAGTATAACTAACTTCAAGGACACTCTCTAAGTTTTCTTGCTCTTGCCGTGATTGGTCTTTGGTCAGGATCGTTTTTTAGTTTGGAATGCAAGTAATTTGGTCATTGATTTTAATTTATGAGTACCATCTGGTTGATAAACAAAGATGACAATTTCCTCTCATTGTTATCATTTTCAGAAGTTTAATAGCTTGGACATGAGAGTTGATTCTTTATATGAAATTTGTGATTAGCCATTGAGGAACATATAAGATTCATATGTAGTATAATAATTGTCATTTTAAGAGCTAATTAATAAGATGCCAGTTGATCCTTATTCTAAGTCTGTGTCGACACCTAAATTTTGACGATCACGTTAGGTAAATATTGCATAGAAAAATTAGGGATTAAGTTTTAACCCCTAAACAAAAATATTAAAATTGCATAGCATATAATTTAAGTTCATGTCGGTTAGTTGCATTCCACATCGAACTGGCGGTGGCAAGTGAATTGAAAATCCATCGCGCAAATCGAGCTCGAGCACTGAACGAAACTCGACTCACTCGGAAGACAGGGGCCGAAAATCACAAGTCTAAAAGGCCTTGGTTGTCTTAATTTGAGCTTAAATCAGCCCATTAAGCTTAATTAAAGAAAAGCCCGAATTAATTTAGCCCATTTGGAATTAAATAAAAATTAAAGGATAAAGCCTAAGCCAAAGCCCATTAGGACTAGGAAATCCGGTCAATTAACCTAGGGTTGCGATATAAATACGTCGTTGTGCATCATAATAAGAGGGGGAGCTCTCACAATTTTCAGAACATAATTTTTGAGAGACACACGTGAGCGAGGTGAAGAGAGTAGGCCACAATTCAGAAGGGGGAGAGCCATTCAAAGAAACACACGAAGACAACAGAGAATAGAGGAAAAAGAGAGAAAAAGCGTCAGACAAGAAACACATGAGAAGAGGCCTTGACATCTAGGGGGAAGTTTCGGTCAACAAGAGAGAAATCTGGAAGGGGCCTTCTCTTCTCCGTCGGGGGGCTTTTTCTTTTGGGAGATCAGAATTTTATAGATGCCCACGAGAGGGAGTGAAAGGGGAGACCATTGATTGAAAAAAGAAAATTGTGAAGAGAGGGACACATTCGGAGAAGCACGGCCACAGAGAAGAAGACGTGGGACACATTCAAAGAAGCTCTCCTTTGACTGCCATGTGTTGACTCCACCTCATAAACAATTGTTGCTTTGTTTCCTGCGGATGATATCACGTCCCACTCGGCATCTCCGCGCCTCCAGCATCCGGCGTTGTCCCTTCCTCAGCCCTTCACGTCTGAAACGCTGCTCCACCAATCAGCGAGCGCCCAGAGATAGCAACCAGTGATCCCGAGCAGTTTCCAATAATTCTAGACGATTTTCTGCAGATTCTCGGCAAGCTCATCCTCTCCAACATTGAGTACAGCGATCCAGCGGAACTAGTGCTCATGCATGCCACCGCCGCACCGCCGCTCGTGCACACCACCGCCACAAGCCGTCGCCGCCCCCGAGGCCGCGCCAACACTCCCGACGTACCGTCGATCATCCACCGTCGGTCCCGATCCGCAAGCCCGAGTTCGATCCGAGTTCAAATTTGGAACTATCCGCCAATTAGGTAAGATTATCCGAATATTTCTTTCAAATATTTAATTTCCTAGTTTTCGGGTGTTTGAATATTTCGTGAATATTTTGGTGGATAGCTAGATATCTTAAGGTAATTTTGTGATATCCGCAATATTCAAAAAAAATACCCAAAATTGGGAAATTTTCCTAATTTGGCAACGATCTGGACGACTATCCGACCTTATCCCTAAGGTACGATATGCGGCGATACGGAAAATCGTTATCTTGTCCATAATCACTTGGATACGATAATAGATTTTATTTGCTTTCCAAATTTGACCAATCAACTTTCCGTCAATATCTATAACCCTATAGATATGATTGTCAGTTTGATTTCTTTGCCTTATCCGAATTTGAATAAATCTTGCGGATTGCGTGTTTTGTTTGAATGTGGTTGCTATCTTTGTTTAATTGTTTTCCTTTTAAGTAAAGAAAATCCAAAAATTTGTTAGTTAGATTTAAATTAGAAATTTTGCATGTTTAGGGAACCCTAAATATATCTAGAAGATAGGATAATTATTTAATTTAAATTGGGACTTGAGATGATTTATTTCCTAGTTTAAATTAGGTGTTATTTTATTCCTAATAGATTATTTAGGTTATTTTAAGATTTCGAATTTTAATAAAAAATACCAAAAAAACAAAAAAAGAAGTTGTTAGATTGCATGTTATTTTAGGCATTTTTTTTATTCCGAATTTCAACAAAAAATACAAAAAGGGTATCATGTGCATGTCATATAGATTAATTACATCATGCTTGCATTATCATTGCTATGTCATTGCTACTTGCTACGTCGCATGTCATCTTATCACGTCATTCATAACTTGCCGCGTCATTCCTAACTTGCCATGTCATTGCTTGCATATCATTTAGTGATTATATGTTAGGATCATGAAATTGCGAGTCACGTTAAAATAGGCATGCTTTGTACGTCATCGCATTATAGTAATCGTATTACATGCACTGCATATAGGTTAGTTCTCATTTAAATAAAAGAAAACCCTAAAAAATATTGAGTGAACTGCTTGTTAATTAGAAATCATATTAGGATTGTTGACGTGATTTTCTAGCTAACAACGCAGATGCTTACGTTGCTTCGAGGTAAGTAATTCTCCCAATCTTGCAATTTATTTAATGTTTTGATTATTGGGTGTTACTTTGGTGGTTTGCGCACCCGCATGAACACCTCACATGTTAGTGATTAGACTATAAAATGGATCCAGACTGCATGCAAAACATTTTTTTGAAAAGAAAAGGTACCGAAAGGGCGTTAGACTAGATCTAACGTAATCAAGTCCCCGTACTTAGAATCTTTGGTTCGTAGGAATAAAACATATCTCCCTATGTTTTATTTAGGTTTCTAATCGACCTATCATAAATAGATTAGTGGCGACTCCAAGCATGAAAATATTTGCACGTTAAGAATTTAAATCCTAAGTTGCGAATTGGTAGGGCTTGGGAGGGCCCGAGTTAGGCTTAGTCCTAATAATCCATTAGCCTGAGAGCAAAATTTTAGGTCGCGACAGTCTGCATACGAACCGTACATGTAGATGCTAGATAAGATAAAGAGATTTTCCTCGGTTTGCTCATTTTAAAAGCCAATACTAAGACTAATAAGTACGCATTTGTGGTGACCCTCCCGAGGATAGATCCTCAAGGTGGTTAACAAATTGCCAAGCAAGCGTGAACAGTCCCGCTTGCAAGGTAGCACTTACACGGGCTCGGGTTCTCCCAAATCCTATAGATCATGACTTGATTTACTCGATTGATTATGATATTTTTTATTTATTTTTGCAGCCTTCACTAACCTATTGAAGGCCACTTAGAGATAAAGTAAAACGCAATGCGAGAGGCCATTTTATTTTTATGAACTGAGATTCAGACCAGGGTTTGTGATTACTATAGAGATTTCCAATGCCCAATTTCAATACCTTTCTTCCTTTTTGAAGGACAAAATCATGTGATCTTTTCATGATTTCGTTAATCCTAAGCGCACACATTATTGATGGCTATACATCATTAAGTTCAGCGCACACATTATTGATGGCTATACATCATTAAGTTCACATGTTAAATTTCCAATTCCATCCATCAAATATGATAAACTCATATCATAACAATTAAAATGCAATGATGATAATGAAGCAGTTAAAATGCATGTAAAACCCAATATGAGTCGGATAAAAAAAATACATTGCCTTGTTGTAAAGCCTAGGACCGGAATCTTGTGAGCTACGAATGGATGGCGCATATCAATTTTCTAAAGTAGACTAAGACCTAAAAGGATAATGAATGTGTAAATGTGATGAGCTAGGCAAGATGATATACCAAAAAAAAAAAATACTTTCCTAGACATGGAAGTAGAGTTTAACATAAGGCATTTTAAAATGCAATGCAATCTTAAGGGAAGAAATCTATTTATATGATGTGAATGTGCGAATAAATATACATTTCTTTTGATGCGTGCCCTCGACAATTTTTTTTGTGAATTTTTTTTCATGAAAATGTTACATGAATTCATTAACATGCAAAATATAACTTTTATATCATATATATAATATATCAGAATCAAATTGCAAGTAAGACAATCAAATGATAATACATTCTTAATATACACCATTTATTTATTTTATATAAATTATATTCTTAGCAATTATTTTAAGGGAAAATGACATAAATAGTCCAACATAGTCCAATATGCAATATGATTTCTAAACTTTTAATTTATTCTATAATATCTTTGGACTTTTGGAACATGTTCAATTAAGTCCTTGGACAATATAAAAATGTGCAATATTGTCTTTGAACTTGAATTATTTGAAGGATGACATTGAACATTTTCGTGTAGTCCAAGAACTAAATTGAACATATACCAAAAGTTTAGAAATAATATTTAACAAATTAAAAATTTATGAACTACATTGCACATTCGGACAATGTTTAGAGACCATTTATATCATTATCCATTATTCTAATGGAGTTCTTTCTTGAAATATAATGAAAAATTATGCACGAATATGTTAATATGAGCACACTGAAAATCGTGATTATGACTATCCCTAATTATTTAAATGCTTGAGATGCCATTTCCTAAGTCTAAAACGCTTAATTAATCTACATGTGATTTTATACATTCCCTCAATGTACGAATCTAGAACGTAACAAATGCTTCTAACGTGTCTGATTTTTTTTTGAAATGTGACATGGCGTAAATCATATGAATATAAGCGCAAAATTAAATGTGATGATTAGAAAATATCAAACAATAGAGAATGCAGCCGATCATTAAGTAAACATAGCCCTAAAATGCAATTTCCAATTTTGAAATCTACCAATAGGGCAAATTAGACACGCAATCCTATCCTAATGCGCAAAAATAGGCAAAAGCATCAATATGTTTAAAGGTGCGAACGTGGACATCATTATACAAGCCAATATGAAATTTTCTATGTAAATATGAAATCTTCTATGTAAGTATTCGAGACATAATTTCCTTTGTCATGTCCCGAACCCCATCGAGCTTGCGATATCCCTCTTTGGTCGAAGTAGTGCGATGTCCTAGGAAACACCGCCGACCCAAACCAACACATCAGAGTTCAAACACGGCAGAAACGAGAACATAAACTGTGACATTCCGGATTCTGGCCATTTTTGGGATTTAATAAACGTGTAATTCGTCAGTGTACTTATAGTAAAATCTCGCCCGGGAACTGATCACTCCCGGTTATTGTTTTAAATTTTGAGATTTCGCTAGAATCGCACTCGATCGAATTTGACCGTTATTTATACCCTGAATTTGGCAGTCGATTTTCGGGAGTTTCGGGACGAAATAAATTGGACGGTGTCGATATTAATGTGGCCAACGTCGAAATCGTCAGGAATGATAAGAAAGTGAATTTTTGACCGGGTACGAATTTGGACTAGTAGACCTCCCTCGTAGTGTGGTTTGGGTTATTTTATTTTGACCGTTTGCCCTAGATTATTAGTGGGATTTTTCGGGACTGTTAGGTCGATTTTTAGTTTGGACCGTGTCCTTTGATTCGCGCTCGAAAAGTTTTAATCAGTCCTTTTTCCCTCCTTTTTCTCTCTTTCTCTCTCCTCTCTCTCTCGGCCGACCCCCCCTCCCCGCGCACGTCTCTCTCTCTCTCTTCCTTTTTCCCTCTCTCTCTCTCTCTCCCTTTCCCCCTCTTCCGCGCACGGTCCCCATGCGCCCACGTCCCCTCTCTGCATACATCATCCCTTCCTGTCCCCTCTCTCTCTCTCCTCTCTCCTCCTTTTCTTTTTCTCTTCTCCTTCTTCTTGGGTTGGCTGCGTCTGGTTCTGCTTCGCGTCTTGCTTCGCCCGACCAGCCACGCCGCCGAGCTCGCCTGGCCGTCGCACGCCGCCGTCGCCAGCTTGACTGCCGCGCCGCGCCGCCTGGCCAGCCCCGCCGCCGTTGCTTCGCCTGCCCCGGCCGCCCCTTCCTCTCTCTCGCGCGCGCGACAGCGAGCTGGTCGCCACTGCTCGTCGCGCCCGGAGCCGGCCCAGCCCGCCGGCGCGTCGTCCGGCCGCCGCCTCCACCCAGTCGCAGTCACCGCCGCCCTCTGCAGCCGACCCCTTTCCCCCCTTGCCTCTCCCTTTCCCCGGCCTCCTCCCTGTCGGTTTTGCCCGAGCCCGAGCCAGCGAGCTCGCCGCCCGCCGGTCGGCTCGTCCGGCCACGCGCCGCTGCCGTACCGCCCCGTGCCGCCCTGCCGGCCAGCTCGCCGGCCCGTCTGCCGGCCGTCCTCTCCCCTTCCCCTGTTCGCCGAGCCGTGAGCTCGCCCCACCCCCGTGACCGCGACGGGCCCAGCCAGCCCCGTCGTCGCCGCTCGCCGTGCCGCCCCGCCGGCCAGCTCGCCGTCGCCGGCCCGTCCGCCGGTCCGCCGCCTCCCCCTCAGCTTCTACCTTCCTTTCTCTCTCTCTCTCTCTCTCTCTCTCTCTCTCTCTCTCTCTCTCTCTCTCTCTCACCCCGGTTTGGTCTCTCCTCATCCAGCTCGTCGCCGCCGCCGCGCCGCCGTCGCCGCCGCGTCGCTGCCGCCGCCGGTCGCCGCTCCGGTCGACCAGCCAGCAAGGCCAGCCCGGCCGGCCAGCCAACCGGCCTGCCAAGCCGTGGCCCGCGCGCGCAAGCCGTGCGCCCGTCGCCGTGCCCGCGCCCGCGCCCGTTGCCCAGGCGCGTTGCCCATCCGCTCGCCCGTGCGCCCCGGGCACGCCGCACGTCCGCCACGCCCGCGCACCAGGCACGCCGATCGGCCATTGCGCCCGCTTTGGCCGGCCAGCGCGCCCGTGTGGCCCGCGCCCGCGCCTAGTCCGAACTTCTCACCCGGGCAATTTTGGGCCCGAGCCGACTTTTCCCGGGCCAAAATCTGGTAAGTGACCTCCTAATTCCTATTTAGGACTATGGGTATTTTTTTAGACTTGTTTAGGACGTGAATGGTACCGATTTAGAGGCTAAATGTGGATCAGGATCAATATTCGTATGTGCGTATTTGCTAGATTAAATTGTGATAATTGTTGGACTTAATTAGTGGCTAATTATGGGGGATTAAATATCCGTATTGTTGTGGCGTGTGTGGGGAAAATTGACGTGTGATTGTAGCCGACTTGAATGTCGGAATCGTAAAGCTTGTGATTTGAAATTTGGATGATTGTGAGTGCATATTTTTTTTGCTATTGTAGGTGGGTCAATGATTAGCTTATCGTGGTATTTGTGAGTGAAATTGATAGCTGAATGTGACCGACTTGAAGGTCGGATTGGTGGAATATTGTGGTGTGCATGCCTTGAGTTTGATTGGTGTTCGTGTGTGATTGTCTGGGATGTCGAGGGTGTGGTCAGGTGTGACGGACTTGTGATGTGACTGAGATTGGCACTGACTGGGATTGGCAGGATATTTTGATTTGGCAAACTGAGATGTTACGAGTGTGCTTTGGATTTGATTGATGCGATTTGTGAGAATGGTGAAATTGTGATGTGGTGCATGTGCATGTGAAAAAGCCCGGATCGATCGGAGGGCTGCCAACCTGAGGCGTAGGTTACGCGGGTGTGGCGAATAAGGCATGACTAGACCTGAGGCGTAGGTTACGCGGGTCATTGGAAAGAAAAGTGTACTGAGGCGTGGTTACACGGGACCGAGCCCGGCTTGATCTGAGGGCTGAGCCTGAGGCGCAGAGGCGCGGGCTGTGAGGTGGGGCCTGAGGCGCAATGGCGCGGGCCGAGTGAAAGGACCTGGGAGGTCGTGGAAAGTTGTTCGACCACGCATGCGATTTGAGTGTGACTGAAATTGATTGTTTTGACTGATTGATTGACCGATCGAAATGTCGGAACTGATTGGGTGCTATTGTGACTGGCGTGTGAATGACTGTGGTACATTATCGATTTATTATTATTATAATATATTTGACTGACGTGTAGAGCTGACACGCGTTTGATGACGAGGTAAGCACTGTGAGGTGAATTCAGTTTATTGGGAATTAGATTGCATGTACTGCTTGTCTGGGTACGCATTGGCCTACGTGGGGTTTAGGGGGTTGCTTATTGAGACTCGTTCTCACGGTTATTATATAACCATTTCAGATCCGCGACCATGAGTGATTGGAGAAGCTGCAAGGGTATCTCGGAGATCGAGGACGGGTCAAGTACCCGGCATTTTGAGTTTCCCCTTTTGTAGAGAAGTTAAGTTTGCAACGACTGCCCCTTGTCATTATTAATTGTTCGGGTTGTTTCTATTTATTTCCGCGCGTGCTTAATCTCTGATGTTTGGGTTGGGTCGGCGACGTATCTGGGACGTCGCATTCAATGTTCGACCGTGGTCGGGATGTCGCGGGCTCGGTAGGGTCCGGGGCGTGACATAAACCCTGAGAGTATAATCATGGGGTAATAAGGAGAGACAAATCACCGAACCACCAAGCACTATATTATACCTTGACATATACAATATTCATTACAAACCATCACAACCAGCAACCTCTGCACCAACAACCGCCGATATAAAAAAGGTACTATCGGCATCAAGTAGACTAATACTACCACAAAAAAGGGGCGCCTCTCAAAACTGTCCAACCCCTAACTTCTAACTAACCGCTATTCGCCCCAGAGGAGGTCCACTCAAAATCAGTCTCGCCGATGCCAGTCTGTTTATCTAAAGACTTGGACTCAGTATTGATCTCGTTCGAATTATCCTTGATTCCTGACTCCGCTGGAACTTCGATCGGCTAAATGGTTTTAAATAAAACTGTGAGAACACTCTCAGTAAGCGAAACCCTAAACCCTACCTAGGCTAACACATATCTCTAGTCACATTCAAGCATGCCAATCACACAATCAGTAAACCAGAACAATTGCAGGCACCAACATCTCAACTTGATATACACGAAACTTCACATGCTAAATCAAGTGTTACCATTAACAACCGATAACATGCCACACTCAAAGATGCCATTCAAACCAAAACCACACCAATATTCGCATAATAGACACAACATCATACTTTCTTCATTTCACTCACGCACACGCATTCAATTCATTTCTGACCCGCATAAACACGCCTCATGTCACGCCCCGAACCCCCAACGTGCGCACGACACCCTCTACTTGTCGATTAATGCGACATCTCAGGGTATCGCCGACCTTACTTATAATTATCAGAGGTTTAAATCAATAGCGGAAACCACAAATTACCCGAACAATTTGAAGCTGGGGAAAATCAGGGAGAATACACATATTCATTTCCATTTACCAAACTTATAAAATATTCATAATTTACAAACTGCCATTTGGATATGCACACCGTACTATAAACCACTGATAACAAAAAGAGATCGATGATCTGGATATTCTATCGCTAAAAATGGTACACATCCAAAAACCTATTTCCAAACCTCTAGGCTAGCCCTTATGCCCCTTACTCGGCGTCCACTCTGAATCAGACTCCTCATCATCCGAATTTGGGTTCCCCTGAACGGTCCACTCCTCCGAGGACTCTGGCTCAGCCTCAATCTCAATTGGGTGATTTATATCACTCGATTCAGATGGAACTTCATCCTGATCCCCCTCGACCGGCTCCTCAAAGAAATCATCCCTAGGCAGGAAATTAGGGTCCATCCACTGCTCATACGAGAGTATATACTCTGCTTCTTCCTCAGGCTCTACAGACTCAGCAAGCTCATTCTCGGGTTCCGCCTCAGGTTCTACTTCCTTTGGTTCTTCCTCGGGAATTGGCTCAAGATCTACGTTCATTGGATCATCTTTCGCTAGAGACTCTTCCAGCTCTGGCTCGTGCTTAGCTCCTGAAGATCCTTGTGCCGCAGGCGCTGGATGCAGTCTAGACTGCGCCAGACTAGTTTTCGCACTAGTTAACTCGCCGTCAGAAGGGGGTATAGCAGACGGGTCCCAATCCCCAACTAAATCAAAAGCGATGTCAAATCCTCGAACGAGACTGAACTCATCTATTCCGTCTCGAAAGAACCAAGCGGTGTATGTATAGGGCTCTCACAAAGGTAATCCTACGTCTACAAAAATTACGGTAGTGTGTTTAATCCAGGTCATATGGTCAGCTATGGGAAATTCTGTAACATCATACTTGGTGTGCATCGGTACTCCGAAACGTTCAGGTGGCGGTGGCAGAGGATTCATTGATCAGGCAGGGGTTCTGAAATGTTTGGTTGAAATAACTATGAGAATATATCTCAGTAAGCACACACCCTAAACCCTACCTAGGCTATCACGTACCTCCAGACAATCACAAAACACAATTATACACCCAATCATCACATAGCAGGCACATCAATCGTTCTTACCTGGCCTATCCTGCTTGCACCTTGCACGTTAGTCACAACCACACCATATACAACCGCATGCATGTTCAAATCTCATTTTGCGCATTCGTTCCGTTTTCATCATGTCTTTTCCACATCACTCGCCAGTGACTCGCGTTACAGTATACGCCTCAGGTCCACTGCGACCAACTCATCACAACACTCCAGGGCCCGCGTTACAGTACACGCTTCAGGCCATGTCTCTCGCCCGCGTTACAGTACACGCCTCAGGCTTAACATCTACCACCTACGGCACAACCCTCGTTGAAGTACATGCCTCAGGTTGGCAGTCTTTCGGTAATACCGGGTATCGTCCCGCGTTAAAGTACATGCCTCAGAATGGAAACATTCCTGCATAGTGATATCGCCTCAGGAATTTCCATGATCACACGTACCATACCACATACACTCTCTTGCTCATGCACATGTTCAACAATCACTTGCCACTGAATTAGCCAATCACATGTGGCCCGTGCACGCAACAATTCACATACATTTTTCATGCTCGCTAAGCATTCAACATGACCAATTTGACAATTAATTCAGTCCGGCCCAAGCGTACACATAATCAAGCACATTTCAATCAATCAATTGTACACTAATGCACCCAGTTTCATCACCATAATTCAGCCACGTCACAAACACGCAATCGACACACAATTTCTCATTTTTCCACCTCCAAACTGCAGCGAATCGATTCCAGCCCTTCATGACATTTTCTCCAAATTACTCGCCGGTTCTAAATATTCAATTTGTGTACCGAACCAAGCATCACAGCACTCAAATCAGCCATCCACAGCCCGCTTTCGACCTCAAAATTTCCACCAAAGTTTCCCAAATTCAATCCTAAGGCCCGCTAATTGATTCCGCTCCTAAATCGTACAATTTCGCACCTAATTAAACCTGATTTCACCCGAAATTATCCGTCGATACCCAATGTCCTAAATAAGGTTTAGGGTGCGACTTACCAAAACTCTAAATTAACTCGGCTAGAGCGGAAAGCGACGGCGATCGGCGGAGACGGTGGCGAGCGGTGGCGCGGCTCGGCGGTGACGATCGGCGCACAGCGACGACGACAGCTTGCTTGGCTTGGGCCGGCTATCCACGGCCGAGAGAGAGAGAGAGAGAGAGAGAGAGAGAGAGAGAGAGAGAGAGAGAGAGAGAGAGAGAGAGAGAGAGAGAGAGAGAGAAAATCGGGAGGGAAAGGGGATGGCGTGGGGTGGTAGCGGTGGTGCGGTACGGCGGGGGACGAGCGGTGGCTTGGCGAGCGTGACCGGCGGCAGCGGCGATCAGCCAAGGGGAGATGGAGAGTGTTCACGGTGGGGGGGCTGCCGAATGGGGAGGGAGAGAGAATGGGGAGAGAGAGAATGGTCTTGGACTCAAATAGTAAAATTTTGACCCAAATTGGCAATTTACTATCTTGCCCCTCTCTAATCTTTTTAATCAACAGTCGAGATTTGATCTTATCTTGGAACCGACGGCCGAGATCGAACCCAAAAATATCCAAGGGCATTTTGGAAATTTCATAAAATTCCAAGAGCAAAATTGTCCAATAAAAAAGCTAGGGCAAAATGACCAAAATGCCCCACCCTCATAAAACATGCCCTTTATTAAATCCCAAGGATAAAATGGTCACTTTTCCATTTTCTTGCCAAAATTGAATTTTTCTGAAGGATTCGAGACAAACCAAATTTGCACGTTCCATTCACAACGTCGTCCTAACGTCCCGTTGTGACTTCCAAATTTTCCAATTTCCAAATTGGGCTCAATTAAATAATTAAATTTTATTAAACGCAACTCGAGTGTTTCTCAGACTAACGGGCGGCTTTTTGGGGAAATTCGCATATTCGATCCGCGACTGATAATAATTCGAGTCACGTACAAGTTCATTCGGTTCCTGACGACTTCAGTTGTCATTAAAATCGCGAGGATCGATCACTAGATCCGAGGGTCACGATCGTTCGGTATAGGTTTAGGATCATTCGCCAATTCATTTCGTGGTCCAGCGGAACCACCCGTGATCCACTACTATGACAGTGGCGAACTAACCCCTAGTTATCCTCGGATCGGCCAACAGTGGCTCAAAATGTCACATTGGCGATTTTATGGTCGAAAATCAATTCACGATCGAATTTTTTCTTAGTTGTACGAATTTAAATCCCTAATTAGCCTATCCCCAATGGTTAGTATCTCAGGAATGATCAGTTCCGGGCGAGAATTAACTATGAGTACATTCATAAAACTCAGTATTTTATAAATCCCAAATGGACCAATTTTCAGGATGTCACACCTCATGTCCAAAAACTAGCCATCGATCTCGAATCACATAATCACGCCTCAAATTCAACAACACTTCTACAGCCCGCGTAAACGAACACACCTCAGGCTCGATGTCTCTAACCTACATAAACGAACACGCCTCAGGCGCAGCACCGTTCTCCCTTTTTATAACATAACCCGCGTAACACGCATCAGGTTGAACAACACTTCTATAGCCCGCGTAAAAACGCCTCAGGCTTGGTGTCTCTAGCCCGCGTAACACGCCTCAGGTGCAACACCGGTCTTCTTTTTACGGCACAACCAGCGTAAAACGCATTAGGTTGGCGGTCTTCCGGTAAAACCGAACATCGTCCTGCGTAACACGCCTCAGGACGGGTTCAATTCCCCGTATCAACACGTCTCAGGGATTATGTTATCACACGTGCACATATTTTCCAATTATTATCTGGACCCCGCGTAAAAACGCCTTAGGGTATTTAATGGCCATGTAACACATCGGCACCCAATCTCATGCCAATTTCATACGACCAATTCGCACACGTCATCCAACATATATAGGCTACCAGTAAGCCATGCCAACTCATAATTTTACCAATTCAATTCGCACGTGCACAATTTAACGTGAATTTTTGCATTTTAAGCCAAATTTCACCACTCACGAGCGTCGTACTTCTACCGACAACCCCAATCCAACACACACTATGTCTCAAACACCAATATGCATCAATTCAGCCACAGAATGAACAGTGATTAGGCCACCACAGAAAAATCACTATAACGGCATATTAAGGCTTGTTTTTCACGCAATAAGTCACAATAATCACTCGTAATTATTCCAATCACAAACTCAATCAATTCTAACCTCCAATCCACCTCAAAAATCATCACAATTTTATCCAAACAGCTCAGCCAAAGCAGTCCAACCATTTCTCTACGAATAACCCCTAAAACTTGCTAAAACGGGCCCGAACTAATCCGAAACTACCCTATATCCTAGGTGAGGGTTAGGGTATCACTTACTTGTGATTCCACGCAAAATCAAGCCCTCAAAGGTGGCTGGACAGAGAGCAAACAGCGGCGGCGGCGACGGCCCACGAAAAGGGGTACCGGCGACTCACTGGCGTCCACGAGCGACGGCGATCGACGGCAATGGGCTCTGATCTCTTGGCTATTCTTGGCCGAAAAGGGGTGGCTGGTGATGGTGTTTCACGGTGGGAAACGAGAGAGAGAGACGGTGGTTGCGGTAGTAATGCGACACAACGAAAGGGCGAGCGATGGTTCGACGAAACGGCGACGATCGGACGGCGATTGGCTGGTCGGTTGGCCAACTCACATGAAGGAGAGGGGGCTGAGGAACTGACTGCCCGAGAGGGAGGAGAGGGAGAGAGTGATCATGAAAAATGAGGGAAGAGAGAGAGAAGAAAGAAAAGAAAAGAAAAGAAAACCTAGTCTACCCCTAGGTAAAATTACCATCTTACCCATCTCTCTACTTTTAATCCGACGGTTACGATTCGATCTTATCTAAAAATCGATGGCCCAGATCGAATCCCATCAAAAATATCCAAGGGCAAAGTTGAAATTTCACAAAAAGTGCAGGGACAAAACCATCCAAAAAATTTTATCTCTAAAGTTGGTGTGAAATGACCAAAATACCCCTCTCATTTATACTTGGCCTTCATAAAATCTCAAGGGCAAAACGGTCATTTTCTATTTTTTTTCCAAAATTCTAATTTTCTGACGAATTCGAGCAAATTCAAAACTGACCACGGTATTTCTGACGTCATCCAAATATTATATCAGACTATCGAACTTTTCGATGCCCAAACTCGGTCTCTATTTAATAGCCAAACTCAAATAAACACAACTTGAGCTTATCTCAAACTAATGGATAGCTTCCGGGAAAATTCGTGTATTCGACCCGTGGTCGATACTAAATCGAACCACGTTTAAGCTCTCTTAAGTCATGGCGACCTCGATTGTCATATAATTACGAGGATCAATCACTAGTTCTAAAGATCACGATCGTTCGGAACAGATTTGAGATCGTTCGCAAAATTTCGTATTCTGGCGAGGCGGAATCACCCGCGATCCAATTATACGACATTCACAAATTCGATCCATGACCATTCTTAGATCGGTCTATATTAGCCTAAAATATCACCTCGACAATCCTTATGGTCGAAAGTCAATCTATGGTCAAGTTCTATGGTCGCGCGAATCTGGATCCCTAATTAGCCTTTCCCTACTAGTTAGTTTCCCAAGAGTGATCAAATCTAGGCGAGATTTACTATAAGTGCGTTACTGAAATTTTGCATTTCATAAATACCAAGTGGGTCGAAATTTAGAATGTCACATCTTTTATTGAGAATAACTACTTAGAGTGCGTTTGTTTGAGAGAAAATATTTTCTGGGAATCCGTTTTTCAAACTTTCACTTACTTGGTTTGTTGAAAATGGTAAGTCAACTGAAAACACTTTCAGGTCAAGCAAAATACTCATGTATAAAATTAAGAAAGTGAATTCTCTAATCTAAGAAGGTGAAAGCACTTTTCAAAATTGTTCATCTTGAATTTGTTAATATTTTTTCTTTTCCTTCCTTCTTTTTTTTTTCTTTTCTTTCTTATTCGTTTTCCTTCTTCCTCCCTCCGTCGGTCACTAGCCACAAGCATGGGTCGGTGAGCCTAAGCTCACCAGCCTAAGGCCGGGACCATCAAGGTCGGCCTCGAACCCCTCGTGCCTGTACCTAATGCTCCGACACCCGAACTCGTGTCCATAAAAGCCATGCTTGGTCCTTGACGCTCGATCTCTAGTCAGGTTCAAAAAAACTGTGTGTGGATCCTTGATTAATGAAATTATTCTTATAAAATATTTAAAAAAAATTGAATTTTTTTTATTATTTTTAATCTTTTCTTCTCTTTTCTTTTTTTTCTTTCTTTTTCTTTTTTTCTTTTTTCTTTTCTTTCTTTTCCTTCATCCTTCTTCCTCTGCTGGGCGCGCACCTCTGCGATGGCTGGCAACCCGATGACCAACCAAGACACAGCTCGGCAAGCTTGAGGCTCGACTGATCCAAGCGAGCCCAAGCTCACCGGCCTCGGCTCGAGCTCGAGGTTGATCTGGTGAGAGAAGCTCGCTCAAGGCCTCATAGATCATGACGAGCTCGAGCTCACCTGAGATCAAGGATGAGGAGCCGAGATGGACGGAATCAGCTCAGAGGGAGGCGAGGTCATCGGAGATGGCTGCGGTGGTGGTGGTGAAGAGGAGGAAGGAGCAACGGGTGTGGTGGAGAGGCGGATGGGAGGAAGAAGAAGGAAAAAGAAACAAAAAACAACAAAGGGAAAAAATAATTAATACTAAAAATAATTTAAAATAACTTAAAAAATATAAATATTTTTGATAATTTTTACCATCAGATTTTCCTTACTAAAGAACTGAAAATACTTTCTACGTTTTTTTTAGGTTTTAGCCAAACACCAAAAAATGAACTTATTTTCCTAAAAAATGAGTTCCTGGAAAGTATTTTCTAGAAAGGATACATTTTCCACGAGACAAACGCACCCTTAATCTGCATGCAATCATAACATGACATGGAAATATGCGACCATGTCTTGTTACTCACTCAATCTTCAAGACATCATGAGGACGCGCACCCTTGTCACCTAATGAATGACCTTGTCTATGCTTAATCGAGCCCAAAATTTATCCTGACTGATGCGTTCTAGCAACAAATTGAACACACCGCATAGAATTTGCACAATTTCGTGGCCTTATTCACTAATTTTAAGCAACAAATTCTAGCTGAGATCATGCAATAATAGACAAAGACCAAACTGAGCACAATTGCTGTCTATTCTGAAGTTCCAACTGACTCAGCACTTAATTTAACTCCCCTGAAAAGGGCAAGAGACCGCAGACTGGGTTTTCGGACTGGTCTGGATGGGGATGGAGGCTCTCCGTCATGTATAAACGAAGGGACTGGTCTGGATGGACTGGTCTGGATGGGGATCGGCAACAGTGGTGACGTTATTCTGAAAGCACGGGCTGGAGTGGGTATGCCGATGGCAGTCTTCATAATGGCTCGAGAGAGGACTCGGCCACTCAAGTCCTGATCCGTGGCCTGGAAGCTTCTTCACTCTGTTTTCCTTTCTCAACTCTCGCCGTTCTCTCCAAAATTCCCCCTAACTCCACCGCTTCCCCATCTTTTAAAGCTCACTCTCGCTACTCTGCCCTTTCTTTTCAAACTTGCCCATTTCTACTTTGATGTTTTTATAGTATGTGCCCATGTCCAGTTTTCTTTTTTCCCTGTTCTGTTTTTGCCCTTCACTCTCGCTCCAACTCTCGTAAACCCCCGTACCCTTTGACCACCGAATAAAGAGATTTGTCCTCGGCTCAATCTAGTATCCCTCGCTCCTTGATGTTGGGACACTACAAAAAAAATGAGGATTTAGCCATGAAAATTAGCCACGAAAAATTATTTGTGGCTAATTTGCGACGAAAACTAAATTCGTGGCTAATTAGAGACGAAAAATTTTCCGTAGCTAATTTGCGACAGAATTTGCGACGAAAAAAAAATCGTGGCTAATTTGAGATGAAAAATTTTTCGTGGCTAATTTTTGACGGAATTAGCAACGAAAAACAAATTCGTCGCTAATTTTGCGACGAAAAATAAATTCGTCGCTAATTAGTCACGGATTTAGCCACGAAAATAAAAATAGTCGCAAAAGTGAAGAGAGAGTTTATTTTTGTGGCTAAGTAGCCACAGATTTAGCCACGAATGTAAAAAAAATAGGAAAAGTGAATGAAAAGTTTATTTTCGTGTTAATTAGTCACGAATTAGCCACGGATTTAGCCACCAATGTAAAAAAAAAGTAGGAAAAGTGAAGTGAAAGTTTATTTTCGTGGCTAAATCCGTGGCTAATTAGCCACAAATTTTGCCACGAATTTATTTCGTGACTAATTAGATACAGATTTAGCCACGAATGTAAAAAAATTAGAAAAAGTGAAGGAAAAGTTTATTTTCGTGGCTAAATCTGTAGCTAATTAGTCACGGAATTTTATTTCGTGGCTAATTAGCTACAGATTTAGCCACGAATGTAAAAAAAGTAGGAAAAGTGAAGGGAAAGTTTATTTTTGTGGCTAAATCCGTGGCTAAAAAAATAAATTTTAACTTCACTTTTCCTAATTTTTTTTACATTCGTGGTTAAATCTGTGGCTAATTAGCCACGAACTTCACTTATCCTACTTTTTTACATTCGTGATTAAATCTGTGGCTAATTAGCCATAAAATAAATTCGTGGCAAAATTTGTGGCTATTAACCACGGATTTAGCCACGAAAATAAACTTTCGCTTCACTTTTCCTACTTTTTTTACATTCGTGGCTAAATCTGTGGCTAATTAGCCACGAAACAAATTCGTGGCAAAATTCATGACTAAATAGCCACGAATTTAGCCACGAAAATAAACTTTTGCTTCACTTTTCCTACTTTTTTTTACATTCGTGGCGAAATCTGTGGCTAATTAGTCACGGATTTAGCCACGAAAATAAACTTTCGCTTCACTTTTCCTACTTTTTTTACATTCGTGGCTAAATCTGTGGCTAATTAGCCACGAAAATAAACTTTCGCTTCACTTTTACTACTTTTTTTACATTCGCGGCTAAATCTGTGGTTAATTAGCCACGAAAATAAACTTTCCCTTCTCTTTTACTACTTTTTTTACATTCGCGGCTAAATCTGTGGCTAATTAGCCACGAAATAAATTTGTGGCAAAATTCGGAGCTAATTAGCCACACATTTAGCCACGAATGTAAAAAAAGTAGGAAAAGTGAAGGGAAAGTTTATTTTGGTGGCTAAATCCGTGACTAATTAGCCACAGATTTAGCCATGAATGTAAAAAAAAGTAAGAAATGTGAAGCGAAAGTTTATTTTCGTGGCTAAATCCGTGGTTAAATAGCCACGAATTTTGTCACGAATTTATTTTATGGCTAATTAGCCACAGATTTAGCCACGAATGTAAAAAAAGTAGGAAAAGTGAAGGGAAAGTTTATTTTGGTGGCTAAATCCGTGACTAATTAGCCACAGATTTAGCCATGAATGTAAAAAAAAGTAAGAAATGTGAAGCAAAAGTTTATTTTCGTGGCTAAATCCGTGGTTAAATAGCCACGAATTTTGTCACGAATTTATTTTATGGCTAATTAGCCACAGATTTAACCACGAATTTAAAAAGTAGAATAAGTGAAGTTCGTGGCTAATTAGCCACAGATTTAATCACGAATGTAAAAAAAAAATAGAAAAAGTGAAGTTAAAATTTATTTCCGTAGCTAAATCCGTAGTTAATTATCTACGGATTAGCGACCAATTTTATTCCGTGGCGAATTTTGCAACGAACGCAGAAGTTCGTCGCTAAATTCTTTTATCCGCCCGCCCTCGCCCCGGTTCCCTCTCTCTCTCGGATCCCCCTCGCTGTTCTCCCTCCCTCTCCCACACCCCCAAGCCTCTCAAGTCGCCCTGATCTACAAAATCCAACCTCTAATTTGCTTGCGTCTTCGGCGAATTTGATGCCTCGTCGTCGGGAATTCGCAGGTCCGATCCCGAATCCGGCGCTGCTTCTTGCGGCCTCCGGCGATCGCCGCACGCGTCTAGGGTTCTCCTGACTCCAAACCCGATCCATTCGGCGGCGCTTCCGACGATGGATGGCAACGATATTCCCCTCCCCCTTCTCCCTTTGTTCTCGCCTCTCGCCGGTGGTTTCCGCCCCCTCGGAGCTCAGAATCAGTGGTTTTCCGGTTCGTTATCTCGAGTTTCTCCCAGCGGTTCGCCTGAATTCGGCGAGGTGCGATCGAGATTCGCCATGGCTAGCTCCGGCGATGGAGAGAACGGCGAGAACCGCCGGACGCGACTGGACCGCGACGAGCCCGGCGATCTGTCGTCGATCGACGCGTCCTCGGTGGAGTCCGGGCCGAGCTCGAGGGTCTCGAGGGGGGCAGCCGAGGAGACTGGGATGGCGGAGAGGCTGACGGGCGTCTTCATCGGGGGAGGCGACGGAGATCTGTTGATGCAACGGAGCGATCGGGAGGATAGGGTTCTGCAGTGGCTGCAGGTGCTCGATATGCAAGTGGTTGGGGCCTGCCGCGCGGATGAGAGATTGAAGCCGTTGTTGAAGTCGAGTGGGTCGAGCAGCGCGGCTGCGGATTGGTTGTTGTCTCACCTCAGTCAGGTACTTATTGTTTCGATCCGGATTAAGTGTCTATCTGGCTCGAAGCGTTAGGGTTTTTTTGCTTATTTCATTGCCTGAGGATTAATTTCGAGATAATCGCGGCGTATGTAGCATGTATGGCTACGTTTTGGTGGCCTGTGAGGGGTAAACGCTTTACTGTGCTACTGATGATAGGGAGTCTCTTTTCAATTTTAATTTTCGTATGGATGGTTCAGAGTCCCTTATAAGATATTGCATGATTGGACCGTTATTGAGAAGGTTTGGGTAATTTGTTCAAGTTGTTGTTTGATTTTGGCTCATTGGATTTGCTTTTGTTTTTAATCATCAGCATTTCGAGCCTGCAAAAGTTGGAATACTGGCCATATGCTTTTGCATGCCACTTGTTTCGATTCGAGTTGGCAAGATAGACAGGCAAGATACTCTTCTTTGCCCCACATCAACAAGGTAAATGAAGTTCTGATCTGTATCGGTTTTCGGATTCTTGTATGTGAATTGTCTGTTGGCTTGTGAGCAGCTTAGTTTCGTTTCTGCTGATGAGTTGCCAATGTTTTCCGGTAATATACATAGTTCAGCTGCAGACTAATTTTATCAGTGGTGCTCATTGGTTTACTATTAGAATTTTGTTTGTTTTCAAGTGATTTTCCTTTGCGTTTCTCAGTTGCTATACGGATGCTTATAATTTTTGGAAGTTTAACAAGCTTAGAATTGGCTTTATTAGGAGTTGTATTGTTTATGTTCTGATCTGTTGCATTTAAGTGGCGCATTTTCTGTCTTGTATCTTGTTCCCTTCATCTGGAGTGTAGTTCTTGTAAGCTTTCATTTTGTAGTGCGAGTGCGTACTATGTGTTTTGATTGAGCATTTGTTAGTTTTGTGTTTTGAGAACGGTTCTTCGTACGATTCTTCTACAATGTTTAAGGAGGAGTATGCTTGCTGTTTTTCTGTTCCTAGAGTTCCTTATCCTCATTATTTCAAATTTGCTAGTTTTTATTGCCATTTTGTGTGGTGGAGTTCTGTCTTTTGGTTCTTATTACAGCTAGCTATGTAATGCTAATTGTGGGCACCTCATCAGGAGATCATGTTGTCAGTCTTCTTTGCAAGCAGCCAGTTTAAAATATTCTAGATGAAAGTATTTGACACATATTGATATGCCAGTAAGTTTGTGTAAAGTAAATGTCAGATGCTGGACCGTAACAGTTTTTTTTATTTCTGATGTAGTTCTCTTCTTGTTGGAATTTTTTTGGATACATATGGATATAGGTATTGATGGCAGTAATATTGGCTGATGGACAGTAGTTTATGTTTACCCTACTATTTTCTTTCTTCATAATGGGAGATTTACCCTCTTGACAATTATGTCATAGCATCAGTCTTTGAATTGAGCAGTTCTTGAATGTCGTTTGTGAGATTATTTTCCAAGAAATGGTGGATATTACTTGAATAATATCAACTTTGCATACAGTCCATGATATCACTGGAAATAATCTTAAGTTGAGGATTTAATGTTGTAGCTTCCCAATAAATATGTCTTTTGACTTGTAGGTGAAGTGGGCGTATCTTATTATGATCTCTGAATTAAGGGGGAGTCAAGGTAGTTTCATGCTCCTATATTATCTTGTCGACTGTTGCTCTTTGAATGTATATAGGATCTGAATTCAACAAGTAGAAAATGTTAGTGACTATTTCTGTTCTTATGCTTGTCATTTAGGTAGGTCTCGTGACAATGTAATTCTGATCTCATTAAGTTCTCTTCAGTCAATGGGTTGTTATTTTGCGTTTGACAATTAATAGTTATGTGAACTGACTTTTTATATTACCCTCCGAATTTGTCACATTTACGTCTCCATTTCCTTGAACATAGATGGTACTTGCTGTTTATATCTATGTCACTGAATAGTGCTCATTTCTGGAATTGCTTGGTCTTTCAACATTTTGTTAGAATTTGTGGAGTTAGTTTGGATGCTTGAAAGTCATGCAAAGGAAATATCTTTTGTAAGATGTCCTAGAATAAAAATCATAGGTGCAGCCAGAATAAGCATGTACACACAAGGATGCGGTTAGTTACATGATGATTCTTTTAGGTCTAAAGTTACCTGAGAAATTTAGCCAAAGTCAAGTATTGATATACGCGGCCAAAAAAAAAGGACTCGACATAAATCCATTACATATGTGATAGGCGATAGATAATCCCATTTAGTGTTTTTACAGGAGATTTGCTTATTAGGCATTGATACCAAACTTGCACATTGCTATAGTAATCTTTCCTTCACCGGCTAGTTAATTTCTTAGCTGTCTCAGAGAAATAGACAGTTTAAATTGTTTCTTGGTTATATGCCTGTTAATTTCTCAGCTAGAGAATAGGATTTTTTTTGAAATTTTTTTTTTTCGAAATTTTTTTAAAAAATATATATTTTTTTGTTTTTTCAGGGAAAATTAGCGACGAATTTTGCGATAAATACAGTTCGTGGCAAAATTTTAAAAAAAATTTTAAATAATTTTTTTAAAAAATAAATTTTTTTTGCTTTTTCGAGACAAATTAGCGACGAATTTTGCGACGAATGCATTTCGTGGCAAAAAAAATTTGTTTAAAAAAATAGAATTTTTTTTTTGTTTTTTTGGGGCAAATTAGCGACGAATTTTGCCACGAATACAGCTCGTGACAAATTAGCGACGAATTTTGCCACGAATAATTAGCGACGAATTTTGCGACGAACACAGTTCATGGCAAATTAGCGACGAATTTTGCCACGAATAATTTGCGACGAATTTTTTTTTTGTGGCAAATTAGCGACAAAAATTGAAATTTTTCGTGGCTAAATTTTGCGACGCCGAATTAGCGACGAAATTTTTTTCGTTGCAAAATTCGTCGCAAATTCATTTAGCGACGAATTTTGCCAAATTTTTCGTGGCAAAATTCGTGGCTAAAACCTTATTTTTTTTTGTAGTGGGACAGTTCACAAAAAAGTCGCGATCTCGGCATGAGCCAATATTCGATGCGGACACTCTATTCTTTTTTTTTTTTTTTTTAAAGTGCTTGATTTTTAAGTGCAAAAAAATGCAATAAAAAATAAGAATGCAAGATCATGAAATATTGATGATTTTTTTTTGGTCTGAGAAATATTGGTGATTTTAGTTAGCCATCAAATTTTATCATTATTAATAGGTTTGATCTATAACTTTTTTTATGAAATGCATGAATAGTCTACGGGTAAAAATTTAACTGTCAATGACTGCCCCTATTCCGACTGTTTTTTGAGTTGGTGAAGTTTAGGATCTTTTTAAGTACTTCGGAAGGGGCTTTCTTTTGAAAGTAAACACATTTGAATTGAAGTTTGGTAGAGAGAAATGTAGCACAAGAAAGTTTGTCGAGTTGGTTATTCGTCATGGTTGGCTGTTCTTAAGGTATTTTATCGACGTGTAATGAATGATTTGACTTCGGAATAGCGTCACTTAGTCGATTCTTTGTTATGGTGGTTATTTGCTTGAGTTTTAATATCACCTCTTATTTAATTGATAGGATTTCGAGTTGGTTAGCTAGAGATAACTTTTGTGGTTTGGTTTAGACTTTCCCAATTTGAGGAGATTTGTAATGCTCACAGGGCTGTAGTTACCCATACCATTCGTATAAAATCTTTTTCAGGTTCCTCGCCTAGTGGCAAGTGAGACAATAGTGCTACTTGGAGGAACTTAGGTAGATGGATTTTGATATAAGTTGAGGTGATTGTATATATGTTTGTGAAATGGTATATGTAAGGTTTAGCTAGATATGTTTAGAAATATAAACATTTATTGTTATTGGTGATTTTAAAACTCTGTTTTACAACAAACTCCCTATTTTATTAGATATATTGATGGATAAATATTTCTATAAAAGGTTTATGTTGGTTTGTGTTTGAGGCCGTATCCTCCAAAAAGGAGGATGGCTATGTCATTTCCCCTATTTTTTGTTGAACTGGGGTGTGACATTTTTTTATATTGTAATATCCTTAAATTAACTCGCTTGAGGTATTATCTATTTTGGCTCATCCCATATTAAGCATCATAGTTTTGTCCCTTGGCATACAGGTAAGCACTTTCTCACGATGTCACACCGTTATTGTAGTGCTCTCACCTAAGCACATTTAACATTAGAGTTCTAATGCTAAGCTACTAATATGTCAAAAAGCACCTTTTGTGAGTTAATTCCAATTTCACGTATATATCCCACAAACGCTTTCCCCCTTGTTCAGTGTGCAACTCGGTTCATTTTGGCCCCCTTTACCTTCCTGAAAACCTATTAGGAGCAGCTCATTGTCTGAACCATGTGTCCCTGGCAAACATTCCTTGCCCTCATCAGATCGGATTGTTACAGGCGCACCGGTTTCAACATGGTTCGTCTCGAACCACACACCTATTGGACAGAAACCTGCTCCGATACCATAACTCACTCGAGGTATTATCGGTGAGCCTCATGGTTTTGTATTTTAGCATACAGGTGAGTACTTTCCCAATACGTAGTTCTCTCACTTGAGCACGTTTAATATTAGGGTTCCAATACTAAACATTGTCATTACGTCAAAAGATTTATTGTTGTAGTTGATTCCAGTTTCACATTTATATCTAAAAAATGCTTTCCTCTTATTTTGTGTGCAATTTGGTTCATTCTTACCCCTTTTACTATCTTAGAAGCCTACAAAGAGCTGCTCCTAGTTCGGACCCTCTGAATTCGGCAAACAGTTCCCACCGTCTTCGAACTGGGTTGTCATAAAGAGAAGGTTTTTTCTTTACATTTTCCACAGTGGTGTCGATTTAAGCATCTCCATTGGCTAAATTTTATTTATGTTGTCATATTCCAACATCGTCTAGCAGCCACGTTTTCTTGGTTCGAACGTTTTTAATGTTATAAGGATTTAGTTATCTAGAAAGCTTTGTGAAATTAGGAGAACTTGATTAAACAAATTAAAACTAAAAAGGACTTAATCAGCAAAAGAGTGAAAGTATTAAAATAAGACGTAAAATTCTTCCCTAGTGTTTGATTCGACTAGATTGGGGGATGAAGTATGTTCGGGTGATTTCACGCTCTTCACCGAGTAACCGAGTTCATCTCATCAATTTGATGAGCCTGTCGACAATTATACGAAGGCAAACAGATTGGCGCACATTACAAATTGTACATGCAATAAGTTGCTTATATACATAGGAGAAAAATGAAAATACACGATGATATAATTTTTAAGTCACGTTCTCTTTTAAAAACAACATAAACTAATTGCAGGAATGCGAGCACATCATTTTGAATAAGAAATGCTATCGAAACGCCATGTAGATTTTTGCTTTCCGATCTATTCAATAAGGACATTTCGAGTGTATAAATTGTAAAATGTTGTGAAATCAATACCAACTATTCTAAAAGTTTAAGTTAATAAATTAAAAGCGTTATTGAATGTTTAGATATTCTAATGCTTCACCTCAAAGTTGGCTAGACTTTTGCCATATACTAAAGCGTAGAAAATATAGAAATACCAATAGAAATAAAACGTGTGGAAATATTAAAACTCAAGATCTTCTATTTTTTATATCATATGAGAAAGCCAACTGCGATTTAATATTTGTTTCTATAAATATAAATAACCCAACCGCGCGTGATGACAACGCGTCATTTTAGTTGTCGTATATATTATTAGTAGCATCTCTCTTCCCAAAAAAAAACCTCCGGATGCAACTAGAACAACCTTTTCCCGAGGAGGGAGGTGTGGCCGAGGCCGAGGCCGAGGTGTTGGCAGTATCTTTAGGAAGCTCTGGGATGCTCGAACCGTACTTGTCGGTCTTGTGAGCCAAGAGGAGCCACACATGAGTGACGAGCTCACCTCCTCTTCTCAGTAGCTTGGCATGGTGATACACTTGACAGTTGGATGCTGCATAACACAGCATCTCCGCCCAGATGCTGCTGATGAGCTTCCACTTGTTATCCATTGTCCTCAGGGCGACGACGAGCTTCTGCACTTCCAACAGCACGTGCCAGTCTCGAGTGATAATTGTCACCTCATTATAATCCATGGGGTCTGTGAAATTTCCATCTCCCGACAACAGTTGGCTAATTGCTTCGCTATGATTTCTGTTCCTCAACCAAGGCCTCAGCGCACAAAAAGCGTGCGCCATCGTGATGTCGGCGGTGGTGAGGGACAACATGTAAGGATGCAGAGCGATAAGGTATATCATCTAATCCGATAGGAGTTTGCTTTCTGCACGAGCATCCTCGGAATCTTTGCTTTCCAATAAGTGCAGGATTTTAACCCCTAAATGAAAATATTTTCATCAAATTAATTGACATGTAGACAATAGGTGCATTTGCATTAATAGGGCCTCTTAGAACTTATTTTCCTTGTTTATTTTCGAAAATTTAATTAAAAAATTCTTTAAAAAAATTTTAGTTAATTAATTAATTTTAAAAAAGGGGGGAGAGAGGCCAGCGTTGAATTATTCAACGCTGGCCCACTGCACTTTGCCATGCGCTGACCATCTTCTTCTCCCCAGTGTTAATCAACGCTTTGGGGAAGGGAAGAAGGCAGCAGCAAAAAGCGGGGCAGGGGCAGCGACAGAAGCCAAAAGAGAAAAAGCGGAGGGGGCAGAAGAACAGAGGGGGGACCGAGCGAGAAACACCGAGGAGAGAATAGAGAGTGAGGAGAGGGACCAAAAAAAAAAAAGAGAAAAAAGGGAGGAAGCTACAAGGGGGGTGACCGGGAGCCGGAAATCGGAAGCTTTTTGGCACGAGCTTCTTGTTCCTCGAAACAACGATACGAGCGTCCAAGCCTCCGTGGAACAGCCCAGTTGCCGCCCGTTCACGTCGACTACGATTTCCACTCCATTTTGTACTGGTAATTCCTCTCCTCAATATCCCTGTTTTCCTTTTTTTTTTACCCTGTTTTGGCTGAGTCTAGGATGCCAAACTTCTTCGACGAGTCTACTGGAGATCAAGGCTATTTTGTGACTAGCAAGGTAGATCTAGAGCCTAATACACTCCATATGAATCGGAAAATTGCATAAAACTCAGATCTGGAGCCCTTACTCTAGTCGCACAGCACTTGCTCGATAAAATGCCTCAATGAGCCTCTTTGAGCCAAGAACCCCGAAATCTAGCCCTGTATTCTTTGGGATCGTTTCTACGCAAACCAAAGTCCTTTTGCTGCAAAGATGGTCGTTTAGATCTTTATACATCACATTTGAGTCAAAAACCGCGTCAAATCTCAAACAAGAGCACATGTCCGAATTTGCACATCACATGCTCAAATGAAACGTATGAATGACCCTTTTTTTTATGTGAAACTAGTGTCTACATCCCGGTTTTCATGTTTGTTTAGTACTTGTATTTATTGAATCAACACTGCCTCTTGCGCTTTTCCTACATTCACGTTCGCGAATCGTCCGAGTCGGCCTCGCATATGCATACTTTCACTGGAGATGTTCCACCCGCACCTGCGAAGCCCGAGATTTGAGGCCACCTTAGTCAGCCCATTCCTCCTCGTTTTAGTATGTGTATGCTTGTTTATTTTCCAGTTTGTGGGATGAGATCGGGAAGTGAGTTTTGGTCGTCGGCGGGGGGAGGGCGTGTTTTGTTGTCGTTGGAGTGGTCTCCAGAGCGTCGGCTAGCGGTGATAGCATAAGGCCAACGTCGGTCGTCGGCGCTGGTGGTCCGAGCCGACGGCCGACGGTGGGGGTCTCCCGGCGAGGCCTCGCTAGAGGTAAAAAGTGCAAAAAGGGGACTCTCGGTGAAGAGCCCAAAAGAAATAGGAGTTCACGTGCATGGGAAAAGGCATGCAGGGGATGAAGAAAAGGAATAAAAAATTAGAGAGAAAAAGAAATAAAAAAAAGAGAAAATAGAAAAAAAAATATAAAAAAAGTGGGGAAAAGAAATATAAAACTGGGATGTAATCTGAGCAAGTCCGAGCGCTGAACCGGACCGGGTCCCTTGACTCGGTCCGGAATTATTATATTATTAAAAATATTAAAAAACATTAAAAAATTCAGAAAATTCGGAAAAATTGAAAAAATATCAGAAAATTAGGAGATGTTCAGAAATCAGTTTTGGGCTTAATTACACTAGATTTTAGGTTAAAAAACTCAAAAAAAAAACGAAAATGAGAAAAACCCTCTAAAAAAATTCTCAAAAATCGGATAAGCCATTAGGGCTTTATCTTAGGGCTTTTGATTGCATTTTCTTTTTTAGAGACGATGCTAGGTCGTTGGTTGTTTATTTTCTTTATGATTATCTAATTGTGCACTTTTAATACATTGATTGTTATTTTCTATTTTTAGAACGGTTAGGTGGAATTTTAACTTTGTCGATAAGCTGCCTGGTACGTTAATTCGCGAGTGATCAAGTTTAGGTACCGAAAGGGCACTAGTAAATCGCTAGTGTAATCAAGTTCCCGAATTTTGGAATCTTTGATTTTCGCACGTATCGAGATGATACTCCCGTGTCTCGATCAGGGTTTCTAGCCGACCCTTGATCATGGCTAGTGGCTACTCCAATCGAATGTGTAAATTAGATAATTCTCGTCGCGTGAGGTATGAGGCTCGGGAGTGCCTTGTCATTGACAAATACCTTTTGGCTTGACCTGATCGGTTCGGGGAGGTCGCGACAGCTTGGCGACTTCGCTGGGGACTTGATGACTTAGGCCTAATATATCTTGATTATTTGTTAACTAACGTGGTCTTATGGCAGCGCATCGTGAAGGCTAAGGTAAGTTCGCTAACAAAGTGTTAAATGGTCTTATAGGTTAGGAGTTATTAGGGGTGGAGTAATTGTTGACCCTTTGTTTTGTAGGTTCGGAGTTTGGGAATAAATGTTTTTCTTTTTCAAACTCTTGGAGTGCTTTGTGTATAAACTGTTGTGCATGCTTTAAATGTTTTAGCACTACACTGTTGCACACATAACCATGCTGCCGGGCCTGGGCTGCACTAGGAATGTTTAGGATGGTATTGAGTTGGATACGACTTTGATCGCGAGGCCGCGTAGTAGAGGTTGCCCAATTCAATCCCGAAAGCTTCTTTCTTGGTGTCAAGAATGCTTACCTTTGCCCGTGAGGCCGCGTCGCATCAAGGTATCATTCTTGACCGAGCCGGAGTTACGAGGACTTGGCTTAGTGCGCGAGGCTGCGACTAGTCATCCCATCCTCGTAACTCCATTTTGTTAAGCCAGCTAGTGTAGAAGGCCAGTCGCACGTTACATTCGCATGTTTGTGTGATTAAAAATTTGTCATCCACTGTAAGTATGGTTTCTCTCTTTACCTGTTCACTTTTGGTTGAAACTTTCATTTTTGAAATTTGTGGAAACCAATCGAATGCCCTAGGTGATCTAAGCTTGTAATTGAAAATTTCAGGCAATCACTCTTGACAGTGAGCCTTGAGCATATAAATCTCTAATATCTCCAATTTGGCCCTACAAAATAGATGATCTTGTCTAAATCTTCAATGATGGGCTTAAAATCACATTGTGTATAGAAATTCTTCCAAGTCAAGATTGTATTTTGAGGCATAAAATTGAAATCACATTTTCAATAAAATTCTTTGTCGTTCACATTTCGGAATCAAAATTCAAATCACTTTTTGTGTATTAATTTTTTAAATAGGAATCACCTCATTTTTGCAAAAATGAAATCGCAAATCAGTCTTTCAAATTTGATATGCCGCATTTTGCGATGAAACTTTTGGAATAAAAAGGGCGCTCGATTGATAGCCGCGATTTGATCTGTTTATGATGTCTCCACTTACGATGAAATACTAAATGCCCACATATAGGAACCATTGGGGCATGTATTGTTGCCTCGCTTTCGTCATAAGAGGCGGCATTAGTGAAAGACCACTTTTTCATTCACATACTAACGTTGTCTTCCTTTCGCAGGTTATGTGTAACAGTCATGCCTTGAAATTCTCTTGCTTAATCATGCAAGGAAGTGTACTTTAGAGTTAAACGGGAATTGTTTGTTTGCACTCCTCTATTCAAGAGTTTTTCAAACTTTATCCTTGAGAACCAATGTTTTCTGATTTGGGTTTTAATTGTGAACCCAATTGATATATTTGTAAATCACGCAACTCACGTCTTTGAGTGATGAGGTTCTAATTTATATCATTGTCCTTTGAAAGTAATTGATGTATTTCCAATTGAGTCATCGAGTTAGGCTTTTATGCCTTACCTTCAAAATGTTTTGAAATTGGGTTTCAAGAATGACTTGCGTAAAATTGTATCTCTTCACCTGTCCAATTTTGCAGGTTGATTTGCAAAAAGGCGTTGTGAGATGGTAACTCTGTAATCGTTCCAATGGGAATTTCTTGTGCAACAATTGACTCGTCCATCTATTTTTGTCAAACAGGTAGAAGGAATAGTTTGTTCAACATTCACCTCCTCTAAAGACAAAAGTATAAGTACTTGGAACCCAAGTCAAATACAACATGGCCTAATTACCAATTGAGTGCATCATGGGGCAACACCTCTTGCCAACAAATCACAAGACATCCGATTGAGTACAAAAGGGAGTATCGTTCCTAAACTAGTCCAATTCAATTTTGGAATGAAACTAACATGTCTCATTGCTTATAAACAAAGGCATACATTCTCCCCTTTCTTCGCAAAGATGTGACAGCATGCCAAATTGCTCGACTTTGAAATAAGATAGACTCCAAACAAAAGCCTGTAGGCAAGCATGGTGGAAGCAACATGTGTCGAGGAAACTTGATTCGACATAAGGACAAAACCTCTCACCAAGAGAACATGATCGAAGTGTTCACTGCAGCACAAAGGACTTTGGAGAGCGATTGAAGACCCGTTGACCAAACAGGACAAAGTTACATATGGCTAACTCATTTGGCTCAATGTGGAGCACCCAATCACTGGGATATATCTCTATCTTCTCCACCTTGCAAGCATGACGGGGCATCATATGCAGAACATCTCTCATCGACAAATCATAACAAGATATCCAATTTAGCACAAAAGGATGTATTGTTCCCAAATTGAGGTCAATTGAGAATGGAGATAACATATTTCATTTCCCTTCCGCAGATGATGAATGGGTCAAGTCACTTGAGGGGTAGCAACCACCGACGAGGAAGCATGATGAAATTGGAGTCTATTGGCTCGACACGAAATCAAGAAATGTGTTGGACCACAATGACGAAACTCCCGACTCAGAAAATACGACGAGGCGAAATCATCCACATCGGCATAAAAGGAGTTGTATCGTTCCTAAATTAGCTTAACGTAGAATGGAAATGACTTGGGCCATCTCTCATCTTGCAGATAGGGGAATAAATAGGGCAAAACATCCGAGGGACAATGCCCTTAGATAGCAAAACAATGCCAAAAAGTCAAGGCAAAAGAAAGCGGGTGGAGGGAAATGTTAATACCCAAAGCAAAGAAAAGAGAGGAGTTGTTGAACATCCAAGAAGGCGAATTCAAATAAAGGGTAAATTGTATCGTTTCCAATTGTCCATTTTAAAACAATTTTTGACACGATTCCCTTTTTCTTTGATAGGAAGCATCAAAGACCTGAAGGACAAATGCAAACAAGGGGTAATGTTGTATCGTTCCTAATTTTTCAATCCTTAAAGGGTTTTTAATTAACACATTCTTTCTTATTCTTTACAAGGTTACCAAGTCGCCATGCCGCAAGTAAGTACCCTTCTTCCGAAATTCAAATGGAAATCAAATGGATAATTTTCATCACAAAGAAAAAAATCTTCGATGTTTTTGAGAAAAAACAAGCACAACTAAAAAAAAAGTGAAAACTAAGAAAACAAACTTTTCACAAAAATTTTGAATATCAAAAAATTGCCTTGATGCTTGGTGGATTATTCATTTTGAATCAAAATCCCCGTGGAGATTAATCAATTCCTGATGATTTCAACAAAATGAAATGGAGATGTTATCCATGCCAAGTGAGAAATATTTATAATGAGAAAAGGCAACCATTCCCAAACACGTCCCGCAAACACTTTGAGAGTTGAGCGGAAGAGAAAATCAGTGTTGTTTAAGAGCAAGAGATTCATTCGCAAGTGGTACATGGATCGAAATGAAAGGAGGCATTTCCTTCTTCTATCCTATACACTACAGGTGACCATAGTTAGCCCATTTGAGCTGTTAAATGTGAAGAGTTTGCGAAACACCCTTATCAAGAACCACCCCACAACGGGGCAAATTTGGAGGTTTTGGTTGACATTCTTTAAAAGAAAAGATGAGAAAGACTTCTTTGCCCTTACTTACATTAATCTTTTTGTGGTAACTTCAGGTAAGTCCTTATGGAAGCTTGAAACATCCCAAAATGAAGAAGAGCATTCATTTCTCTACCCAAACACTCATACCATTTGCTTAGCCAAGTTGAGCCTGAATATTCATTTCTAAAGCCCGAATGGTGATTGTCTTCCCACCTTGGGGAAAGACACATGATTTATCATTGCAATTGGTGCTTATGTCACAACAAGTAAAAAAAATCTCGAAAGTCCTAGGAGCTCAAAAGATTCGAATGAGCAAAAGTCAAATGAAAACTATGGGGCATGAAAAAGCAGTGTGCCTAGTAAAAGTAAGGCCAATGCCCATTGCAAAAAAAAAGTTGCATCAAGAGGAAAATTCTAAAAAAAAAAAGGGAATGTCAAAAGCAAAATGCTTGCAAAGAAAAATCATTGCAAATGCAAAAGCAATTAGAGAAAAGAGCAAAGCTCTTACATTAAAATGATTAGTCAATGGGCTTTCGAGACAAGTTGAACTTCAAAAGTCGAGTGCCTTCAAAAAGATTGACTGATATGGTAATGATGCTACGGTGATCACCAACTTTTGAACTCCTTTTGAAAATTTCTGAGCCTTTCAAGCCTTTACCCAAACCAATGTTATAACCTCCTCCAAAGTCTCTTCAGATTGGGATGGTCTAAGCAGAAATTTGGATTCCCAAACAAGTTATCGCTTGAAGAAGTTGGGGCAAAGTTGTCTTATCTCATCTTAAGGTTTCTTGACTTATAAACCTGATGGAGATGCTGATTGATAATTATTTCATTCCTTAACCGATAATACTCATCCATTATTGAAACCGTGACCAAACCTACATTGCGGTCCTTTAAAAGACCTCTTAGATCGGTCAATGTACACTTATTGCGAATGATTCTCGAAGCCTTCGACATTGGTAATGCAAGGTATATTAGAGATCTGACTATTTTCCACATCAATAGATGGGATCAAACAGCCTTCTTGAGAGTTGTGAGAAGTCTATTTTCGACTAAGGAGTTCTCATTTGGCATACTTAATGAGCCCTTTCCATGAGCCAATGTCTTTTTTTATGAAGATTTGTCTCTTAAGGGAATTTGATGATTAATGACGTCTTTCAAGCCTAAAGGCAATTTTGTGATATCGAAGGATGTTGAATGCTTTCCGAACAATTGAAACTAGCCTGAGTTGCTCATGCAATAAACATTTTATCATTGATGATACTCTTTCGATATTGTCTTTCATGACATGTAATCAAATGACATTGATCTTGCCTGATATGCTGTCATTACTAGAGCATTTGGTATAACACATTCCGTCAAATGTGCAGTATCCATTTTGGAATCTTTTGATCGACATGTATGGCAAGCTCTAACAGCCCGAAACCATTCCTACATGAGAAGTCTTTCCCACGTGGGATCGTGCTTTTTGAAGGTTCGTGCGTTTGTCCTTAAACCACGCAATGCAAAGGTGTATGCATTTTCAAAAGGTTCCGGATCTCTCCTTAAACCCCGATTTCAAAAGGTTCCGGGTCTCTCCTTAAACCCCGATTTCAAAAGGATCTGGGTCTTTCCTAAAACCCTGATTTCAAAAGATTCCGGGTCTATCCTTAAACCCTGATTTCAAAAAGTTCCGGGTATTTCCTTAAACCCCGATTTCAAAAGGTTCCAGGTCTTTCTTAAAACCCCGATTTCAAAAGGTTACGGGTCTATCCTTAAACCCTGATTTCAAAGGGTTCCTGGTCTTTCCTAAAACCCCAATTTCAAAAGGTTACGGGTCTATCCTTAAACCCCGATTTCAAAAGGTTCTTGGTCTTTCCTAAAACCCCAATTTCAAAAGGTTACGGGTCTATCCTTAAACCCCGATTTAAAAAAGTTCTGGGTCTATCCTTAAACCCCGATTTCAAAAGGTTTCGGGTCTATCCTTAAACCCCGATTTCAAAATGTTCCGGGTCTTTCCTAAAATCCCGATTTCAAAAGGTTACGGGTCTATCCTTAAACCCCGATTTCAAAAGGTTCCGGGTCTTTCCTAAAATCCCGATTTCAAAAGGTTACAAGTCTATCCTTAAACCCCGATTTCAAAAGGTTCCGGATCTTTCCTAAAACCCCGATTTCAAAAGGTTACGGGTCTATCCTGAAACCCCGATTTCAAAAGGTTCTGGGTCTTTTCTAAAACCCCGATTTCAAAAGGTTACGGGTCTTTCCTAAAACCCCGATTTCAAAAGGTTACGGGTCTTTCCTAAAACCCCGATTTCAAAAGGTTCCGGGTCTATCCTTAAACCCCGATTTCAAAAGGTTCTGGGTCTTTCCTTAAATCCCGATTTCAAAAGGTTCTAGGTCTTTCCTAAAACCCCGATTTCAAAAGGTTCTAGGTATTTTCCTGAAACCCCAATTTCAAAAGGTTCTAGGTCTTTTCTGAAACCCTGATTTCAAAAGGTTCTGGGTATTTTCCTGAAACCTTGATTTCAAAAGGTTCCGAGTCTTCCTTTAAACCTCGATTTCAAAAGGTTTTGGGTCTTTTCCTAAAACCCTGATTTCAAAAGGTTCCGGGTCTTCCCTTAAACCCCGATTTCAAAAGGTTCTGGGTATTTTTCTAAAACCCTGATTTCAAAAGGTTCCGGGTTTTCCCTTAAACCCCGATTTTAAAAGGTTCTGGGTATTTTCCTGAAATCCTGATTTTAAAAGGTTCCGGGTCTTTCCTTAAACCCCGATTTCAAAAAGTTCTGGGTCTTTTCTTAAACCCTAATTTCAAAAGGTTCACAGGTCTATCTTTAAACCATGTTTTTACAACATAAAGTCCTAAGTGAAAAACCTTCGACAATGAAATCATGAGTGAAAAACATTAGGTATTTCAAATTTTTGAGTGCAATTTGCCGTCCATAGGGTTTTAGTCCCTAAGCGTACTTTCAGGGTTCTAGTCCCTAGTTGTTCCTTCGAGGTGTTATTCCCTTTGCCGTTCATAGGGTTTTAGTCCCTATACGGAATCATAGCTATTCGTAGGGTTTTAGTCCCTAAACAGAATCTTCGACATTTATAGGGTTCTAGTCCCTAGGCACTCCTTCTGGGTTTTATTCCCTTTGCCGTTCAATAGGGTTTTAGCCCCTAGGCGGAGTCTTCGACGTTCATAGGGTTTTAGTCCCTAGGCGTTCCTTCGAGCTGTTGTTCCTATTGTCGTTCATAGAGTTTTAGTTCCTATGCGGGATCTTAGCTGCTCATAGTGTTTTAATCCCTAGGTGGAATTTTTGATGTTTACAAGGTTTTAGTCCCTAAATGTCAATACAGAGCATTTTTCTTTGCACGGTGAGCTTTTGCAACCCGGAGCACCCCTTTAGACCTGGCGAGCTTTTGCAGCCCAGAGACCTTTTCTTTGCACGGTGAGCTTCTGCAGCCAGGAGCATCCTTTAGACCTGGCGAGCTTTTGCAGCCCAGAGTCCTTTTCTTTGCACGGTGAGCTTCTGCAGCCAGGAGCATCCCTTCGACCTGGCGAACTTTCGCAGCCTAGAGTCTTTTTCTTTGCACGGTGAGCTTCTGTAGCTCGAAGCACCCCTTCGACCTGGCGAGCTTTCGCGGTCCAGAGTCTGTCTTTTCCCTTGCCCGGTGAGCTTTTGCAGTCCGAAGCACCCCTTCAACCTTGGCGAGCTTTCGTAGCCGAGAGTCTGTCTTTTTCCTTGCCCGGTGAGCTTTCGCAGCCCGGAACACCCTATTGACCTGACAAGCTTCCGCAGCCCAGAGTCTGTCTTTTTCCTTACCCGTTGAGCTTTCGCAGCCCGGAGTACCACATAGACCTGGCGAGCTTTCGCAGCCCAGAGTTTCTTTTTTTACATAACAAGACTTCATGTAGTCGAAGGCCCGTTCTTACACGGTATGGCTTCCTTTTCGGTCAAAGTCTATTCTTACACGGTACAACCTCTTCATTGAGCCAAGAGCCCGTTCCTGCACGGTATGGCTTCCTTTTCGGTCAAAGTCCGTTCTTACACGGTACGATCTCTTCGTTTAGCCAAAAGCCCGTTCTTACACGATATGGCTTTCTTCTTGGGCGAAACCATTCTTATATGGTAAGACCTTGTCGAATAAAAGGATTCCCTTTTTGGATAGTATCCGCGAAAAAAAAAAAAATCACCCCCATGCCTCAAGCATTATGCCATCCCATGCCTTCCCTCAATAAAATTTAGGTGTCTTTTGTCTTTGAATGGAACTTCTTCTAACTCCCCTTCAAAGAGGGGCAGCTGTTGACACCTAAATTTTGCCTAGTCATTTAGGGTTTAATTGCGTAAAAAATTAGGGATTAATTTTTAACCCTTAAATGAAAATATTTTCATCAAATTAATTAGCATGTAGACAATAGGTGCATTTGCATTAATAGGGCCTGTTAGAACTTATTTTCCTTGTTTATTTTCGAAAATTTAATCAAAAAATTCTTTAAAAAAAATTTTAGTTAATTAATTAATTTTAAAAAAAGGGGGAGAGAGGCCAGCGTTGAATTATTCAACGCTGGCCCACTGCACTTTGCGGTGCACTGACCATCTTCTTCTCCCCAGTGTTATTCAACGCTTTGGGGAAGGGAAGAAGGCAGCAGTAAAAAGCGGGGCAGCGACAGAAGCCAAAAGAGAAAAAGTGGAGGGGGCAGAAGAACAGAGGGGGGACCGAGCGAGAAAAACTGAGGAGAGAATAGAGAGTGAGGAGAGGGACCAAAAAAAAAAAAGAGAAAAAAGGGAGGAAGCTACAAGGGGGGTGACCGGGAGCCGGAAATCGGAAGCTTTTCGGCACGAGCTTCTTGTTCCTCGAAACAACGATACGAGCGTCCAAGCCTCCATGGAACAGCCCAGTCGCCGCCCGTTCACGTCGACTAGGATTTCCACTCCATTTTGTACTGGTAATTCCTCTCCTCAATATCCCTGTTTTCCTTTTTTTTTTACCCTGTTTTGGCTGAGTCTAGGATGCCAAACTTCTTCGACGAGTCTACTGGAGATCAAGGCTATTTTGTGACTAGCAAGGTAGATCTAGAGCCTAATACACTCCATATGAATCGGAAAATTGCATAAAACTCAGATCTGGAGCCCTTACTCTAGTCGCACAGCACTTGCTCGATAAAATGCCTCAATGAGCCTCTTTGAGCCAAGAACCCCGAAATCTAGCCCTGTATTCTTTGGGATCGTTTCTACGCAAACCAAAGTCCTTTTGCTGCAAAGATGGTCGTTTAGATCTTTATACATCACATTTGAGTCAAAAACCGCGTCAAATCTCAAACAAGAGCACATGTCCGAATTTGCACATCACATGCTCAAATGAAACGTATGAATGACCCTTTTTTTTATGTGAAACCAGTGTCTACATCCCGGTTTTCATGTTTGTTTAGTACTTGTATTTATTGAATCAACACTACCTCTTGCGCTTTTCCTACATTCACGTTCGCGAATCGTCCGAGTCGGCCTCGCATATGCATACTTTCACCGGAGATGTTCCACCCGCACCTGCGAAGCCCGAGGTTTGAGGCCACCTTAGTCAGCCCATTCCTCTTCGTTTTAGTATGTGTATGCTTGTTTATTTTCCAGTTTGTGGGATGAGATCGGGAAGTGAGTTTTGGTCGTCGGCGGGGGGAGGGCGTGTGTTGTTGTCGTTGGAGTGGTCTCCAGAGCGTCGGCCAGCGGTGATAGCATAAGGCCAACGTTGGTCGTCAGCGCTGGTGGTCCGAGCCGACGGCCGACGGTGGGGGTCTCCCGGCGAGGCCTCGCTAGAGGTAAAAAGTGCAGAAAGGGGACTCTCGGTGAAGAGCCCAAAAGAAATAGGAGTTCACGTGCATGGGAAAAAGGCATGCAGGGGATGAAGAAAAGGAATAAAAAATTAGAGAGAAAAAGAAATAAAAAAAAGAGAAAATAGAAAAAGAAATATAAAAAAAGCGGGGAAAAGAAATATAAAACTGGGATGTAATCCGAGCATGTCCGAGCGCTGAACCGGACTGGGTCCCTTGACTCGGTCCGGAATTATTATATTATTAAAAAGTATTAAAAAACATTAAAAAATTCAGAAAATTCGGAAAAATTGAAAAAATATCAGAAAATTAGGAGATGTTCAGAAATCAGTTTTGGGCTTAATTCCACTAGATTTTAAGTTAAAAAACTAAAAAAAAAACAAAAATGAGAAAAACCCTCTAAAAAAATTCTCAAAAATCGGATAAGCCATTAGGGCTTTATCTTAGGGCTTTTGATTGCATTTTCTTTTTTAGAGATGCTGCTAGGTCGTTGGTTGTTTATTTTCTTTATGATTATCTAGTTGTGCACTTTTAATACATTGATTGTTATTTTCTATTTTTAGAACGGTTAGGTGGAATTTTAACTTTGTCGATAGGCTGCCTGGTACGTTAATTCGCGAGTGATCAAGTTTAGGTACCGAAATGGCACTAGTAAATCGCTAGTGTAATCAAGTTCCCGAATTTTGGAATCTCTGATTTTCGCACGTATCGAGACGATACTCCCGTGTCTCGATCAGGGTTTCTAGCCGACCCTTGATCATGGCCAGTGGCGACTCCAATCGAATGTGTAAATTAGATAATTCTCGTCGCGTGAGGTATGAGGCTCAGGAGTGCCTTGTCATTGACAAATACCTTTTGGCTTGACCTGATCGGTTGGGGGAGGTCGCGACATACATCGAACATGAAGTTCAGCTCGATCTCGGTTATGGTGAAAGCACGGTCGGTGGGATAATCATCGATGGACATCCAATCGCGGGATATGAACAGAGGGTGGTACAACCAGTTCACGAGGTGGGGCTTCAGACAGTCGAACCGAAAGTGGGCCTTCAAGATGTCCTTTGCAGAATCGAACTTGTCGTCCTTGGGGATCTCATTGAACACTCTGAATTTCGGCTTCTTCAATGATGTCCTCAGCAGTCACGCTCGAGTTCTCATCATGCACAGAGTGGAGAACCCAGGCCGACCCCGCCGACTTCCTGATTCCAACCACGAACAAGGGGATGTACAGCCTCGAAACCGGAGACGAGCCGTCCCAACAGCAAATGAAAATCCAAAACACGAAGCCAACTGTAACCCCGATGTTGAGCATCTGTCTCAATCCCAGCCGGTTATCTTCCACCGCATAGGCCGTTATGCCGTCTGGGTACCCGAGTTGTATCAGAAGCAACGGGGCCAATAGCCCTTCCAACACCACATTGTAACCCGGATGTTCAGGATCATCAATGTGGACCACAATAAGCTTGCCCAGCGCCAATGTCGCGATGTAAGAAAGGAGCAAATATGTGGCCCAGACGATGAATCTAGCTAAAATTCGGGTCATATATTTCCGGCAGCTGCCTAATAATGTGAGACCGATCTCGCAGCAACGCTTACGGCAACCAATAACTGAATTCCCCACGACGCCCACAGGCCTTTTAACAATGGCAACACGGTGTTCAAAATCATGGCAGCTTCGTTCAGGTGTGCTCACTAGGCATCAATGCAAATGCAGAGTGAGGAAAATTTTCACATCGCTTCTGAAGAACAATTACAAATACCTTGCACAAAGCTGGATAAATGCATACAACATTGCATGCATTAATTCTTTTTGAGTTGGTGAAGTTTAGGATCTTTTTAAGTACTTCGGAAGGGGCTTTCTTTTGAAAGGAAGCACATTTGAATTGAAGTTTGGTAGAGAGAAATATAGCACAAGAAAGTTTGTCGAGTTGGTTATTCGTCATGGTTGGCTGTTTTTAAGGTATTTTATCGATGTGTAATGAATGATTTGACTTCGGAATAGCGTCACTTAGTCGATTCTTCGTTATGGTGGTTATTTACTTGAGTTTTAATATCACTTCTTGTTTAATTGACAGGATTTCGAGTTGGTCAGCTTATGATAACTTTTGTGGTTTGGTTTAGACTTTCCGAATTAGAGGAGACTTGTAGTACTCACAGGGCTGTAGTTACCCATACCATTCATCTCAAATCTTTTTTAGGTTCCTCGCCTAGAGGCAAGTGAGACAATAGTGCTACTTGGAGGAACTTAGGTAGATGGATTTTTGGTATAAGTTGAGGTAATTGTATATATGTTTGTGAAATGGCATATGCAAGGTTTAGCTAGATATGTTTAGAAATATAAACAGTTGTTGTTATTGGTGATTTTAGAACTTTGTTTTACAACAAACTCCCTATTTGATTTGATATATAGATGGATAAATATTTCAATAACATGTTTATGTTGGTTTGTGTTTGAGGCCGTATCATCCAAAAACGAGGATGGCCATGTCATTTACCCTATTTTTTGTGGAATTGGGGTGTGACATTTTTTTATATCGTAACATCCTTAAATTAACTCACTCGAGATATTATATAATTTGGCTCATCCCATATTAAGTATCACGATTTTGTCCTTTAGCGCACAGGTAGGCATTTTTCCAGGAGGTCATTCCATCGTTATAGTGCTCTCACCTGAGCACATTTAACATTAGAGTTCTAATGCTAAGCTATTGATACATCAAAAAGCACCTCTTGTGAGTTAATTCCAATTTCAAGTATATATCCCAAGAATGCTTTCCCCCTTGTTCAGTGTGCAAATCGGTTCATTATGGCCCCCTTTACCAACCTGAAAGCCTATTAGGAGCCGCTCCTTGTCTGAACAATCTGTCCCCAGCAAACATTCCTTGTCCTCGTCAAATCGGATCGTTACAAGCACACCAGTTTCAGCATGGTTTGTCTCGAACCACGCACCTACTGGACAAATACCTGCTCTGATACCATAACTCACTTGATGTATTATCTGTGAGCCTCATGGTTTTGTATTTTAGTGTATAGGTGAGTACTTTCCCAAGACGTAGTTCTCTCACTTGAGCACACTTAACATTGGGGTTCCAATACTAAACATTGTCGTTACGTCAAAAGCTTTTTTTTTGAGTTAATTCTAGTTTCACATTTATATCTCAAAAATGCTGTCCTCTTATTTGGTGTGCAACTTAGTTCATTCTTACCCTTTTCACTAGCTTAGAAGCTTGTAAAGAGCTGCTCCTTATCCGAACTCTCTAGTCTCGATAAACACTCCCCGCCATCTTCAGACTGGGTTGTCACAGAGAGAAGGTTTTTTCTTTTTATTTTCCACAGTGGTATCCATTTAAGCATCTACATTGGCTAAATTCTATTTATGTTGTCGTATTCCAACATCGTCTAGCAGCCACGTTTTCTTGATTCGGACGTATTTAATGTTACAAGGATTTAATTAACTAGAAAGCTTTGTGAAATTATGAGAATTTGATTAGACAAATTAAAACTAAAGGACTTAATCAGCAAAAGATTGAAAGTATTAAAATAAGACGTAAAATTCTTCCCTAGTGTTTGATTCGACTAGATTAGGGCATGAAGTACGTTGGGCCGATTTCACGCTCTTCATCGAGTAACCAAGTTCGTCTCATGAGTTTGATGAGCCTGTCGACAATTATAGGAAGGCAAACATATTGGCACACATTACAAAAATGTTCACGCAATAAGTTGCTTATATACATATGTGAAAAAGTAAAATACAAGATGATATAATTTTCTAAGTCACGCTCTCTTTTAAAAACAACATAAACTAATTGCAGGAATGCGAGTACATCGTTCTGAATGAGAAATGCTAAATGCGTACCGAAACACTGCTGTGTAGATTTTTGCTTTCTGACTGATTCGATAAGGAAATTGGAGGGTATGAATTGTAAAATTTTCTAGAATCAATACCAACTATTGAAAGCGTTGCTGAGTGTTTCGATATTCTAGTACTTCACCTAAAAGTTGGCTAGACTTTTGCCAAATACTAAATCGTAGAAAATATTGCATTACCAATACAAATAAAATGTGTGAAAAGATTTAAATTCAAGACTTTTTATTTTTATATGATATGACAAAGCCAACTGCAATTTAATATTTGTACATACCAATATAGAATTACCGATACAAATAAAATAGCCCAATCGCGAGTAACAACAGCGTGTCATTTACGGCTGTCATATATATTATTAGTGGCATCTCTCTTCCCCAAAAAAAACCTGCGGATGCAACTAGAACAGCCTTTTCCCGAGCGGGGAGGTGTGGCCGAGGTGTTGGCAGTATCTGTAGGAAGCTCTGGGATGCTCGAACCGTACTTGTCGGTCTTGTGAGCCAAGAGGAGCCACACATGAGTGACGAGCTCACCTCCTCTTCTCAGTAGCTTGGCATGGTGATACAATGGACAGTTGGATGCTGCATAACACAGCATCTCCGCCCAGATGCTGCTGATGAGCTCCCACTTGTTATCCATCGTCCTCAGGGCGACGACGAGCTTCTGCACTTCCAACAGCACGTGCCAGTCCCGAGTGATAATTGTCACCTTATCATAGTCCATGGGGTCTGTGAAATTTCCATCCGCCGACAATAGTTGGCTAATTGCTTCGCTATGATTTCTGTTCCTCAACCAAGGCCTCAGTGCGCCAAAAGCGTGCTCCAGCGTGATGTCAGAGGTGGTGAGGGACAACATATAAGGATGCAGAGCGAGGAGGTATATCATGTAATCCGATAGGAGTTTGCTTTCTGCACGAGCATCCTCGGAATCTTTGCTTTCCAATAAGTGCAGGATTTCCGTCGCAACATGCCAGATAATGATGCTCTTATCGAATTCCGTCGTGATGCTATCACTCAGTGTTTGATTCTCTTGGATGCCGTGAGTCTCGAGCGTCCACTTACCTCTTTCCGCGAAGGGCAGGAGGTGTCGTTTCTTCTCTAGCTCCGTCATCTTTCGAATCACCAGTGCCTTGAGGCACGAGGGGATGGACTGGCGGGAGTGTAACCAAAACCTCCTGAAGATCTCCCTTTGGCCAAACAAATCAAGAACCACACCGACGGGCTTCCACCAGTTTTCGTATAAGAGGTGGCGGTCTAACAAATTAAGCTGCCCTATCGACCTCGACCATCTTTTCTTCTTCATGCACCAATCGGCTAGATATGGGAGGAACCTTTGGAAAAGCGGCACCTTAAGGTTCATACTCATCTTCACCACTGCCCAATCCGAAAAAGGCAGCACCATGACTTGATAAAGCTCGAGAGATGTGACTGCCATCAGTAATGCGTAGGTATAGGTGACATACATGTCGATCAAGAAGACATTCTTGAAGATGCTGGTGAATCCACACAAGGCAGACACCAAGCAGAACAAGCCGAAGAAGTGGCCCATGAGGCCGACTTTGGTGTACAGAAGAGGCGCTTTAGTGTAGAGCACATCGAACATCAAGTTCAGCTCGATCTCGGTTATGGTGAAAGCATGGTTGGTGCGGTAATCATCGATGGACATCCAATCGCGTGATATGAACAGAGGGTGGTACAGCCAGTTCACGAGGTGGGGCTTCAGACAGTCGAACCGAAAGTATGCCTTCAAGATGTCCTTTGCAGAATCGAACTTCTTGTCCTTGGGGATCTCATTGAACACTCTCTGAATTTGGGCTTCTTCAATGATGTCCTCAGCAGTCACGCTCGAGTTCTCATCATACACAGAGTGGAGAACCCAGGCCCACCCCGCCGACTTCCCAATTCCAACCACGAACAAAGGGAAGTACAGCCTCGAAACCAGGGACGAGCCGTCCCAACAGCGAATGAGAATCCAAAACACGAAGCCAACCGTAACCCCGATGTTGAGCATCTGTCTCAATCCCAGCCGGTTATCTTCCACCGCATAGGCCGTTATGCTGTCTGGGTACCCGAGTTGTATCAGAAGCAACGCGGCCAATAGCCCTTCCAACACCACATTGTAACCCGGATTTTCAGGATCATCAATGCGGACAACAGTAAGCTTGCCCAGCGCCAATGTCGCAAAGTAAGAAAGGAGCAAATATGTGGCCCAGATGACGAATCTAGCTAAAGTTTGGGTCATATATTTCCGGCGGCTGCCTAATAATGCGAGAACGATCTCGCAGGCAACGCTTGCGGCAACCAATAACTGAATTCCCCACGACGCCCACAGGCCTTTTAACAGTGGCAACACGGTGTTCAAACTCATGGCAGCTTCGTTCAGGTGTGCTCACTAGACATCAATGCAAATGCAGAGTGAGGAAAATTTTCACATCGCTTCTGAAGAGCAATTACAAATACCTTGCACAAAGCTGCATAAATGCATACAACATTGCATGCATTAATTCTCTTAATCTGTCAGGATCTGGCACCACTGAAACTAAGAATGTGTACATTGCTTATCCTACAAGTTATGGATAAGTAGGACTCTGGATTTTCATCAGGTCTGTACTGGATGCATCATATCTGTGAAGTGACCCACCGGTCAAACACAGTGCGCAAATTTTCATTAAAATACTTTCATAAGTTACTTGTGTTTTAGTTGTTGATAATGACTCTCAGGCCGCGTTGCAAATGCCCAAGAACTAGAAAGGAAGATTTACAATGCAAATGAAATTCTTTTTGAGGGATACGGACGCTAGGAGTTTCATAACTTTCGTACGACGCTCATTTGAGTGCCATAACTTTTTTTTGGCTCACTTGAGTGTTATATTGGAGTAAAATATATTATTTGAGTGTCACTTCCGGCGAAAATAGATCACTTGAATGCCATTTCTGGCAAATGAGCTGACGTGAATTTTTCAATTAATTTTTTATCCGACGTGAATTTTTTTAATGTTATTTTATTTTGTTGATTTTTATTTTTATTTATCTCTTTATTTTTATTTTTTTTCTTTTTTTCTTTTTTTTAAAGATTGGCAAGGGTCACCGATGACCCTCGTCGGCGGCCACGAACGCCCTTGGCGAGGCCATTGCGGCCTCACCGGCCACAGGCGCTACGGCAAAGGCTCTCACCTGATCTGGCATGGCCGCCTCGCCCGTGGCGGTGAATGCTCTTGCCAGATCCGGCAAGGCCGCTTTGCCCGCGACCGCGAAAGCCCTTGGCGAGGCCATTGCAGCCTCGCCGGCGCGGGCAAGGTGGTGAGGGCCTCACCAAATCTGGCAAGGCTGCCTCGCCCGCGGCGGTGAAGGCTTTCACTAGATCTGGCGAGGCTGCCTTGACTACGGTCGGCGAGACGGCCTCGCCCATCGCCGACAAGGCTACGACGGCCTCGCCCACCACTGGCGAGGCCACAATGGCCTTCACAGCCTTGGGCATGGCAGCCCTCGCCCAATCTGGGCGAGACCTTCACAGCCGGCGAGGGTCGCTGGTGACCCTCGTCGGAATTGAAAAAAAAAATTACAAAAATTGCAAAAATCAAAAAATTAATAATAAAAAAATCAAAAATTCAAAAAAATATTAAAATATTGTCCACTTGCCATGTCAGCTCCGGCGAAGCCACGTCAGATTTTCCAGCTGCCAAATGGCATTTGGCACTCAAGTGATCAATTTTTCAAATTTTTGGCACTCAAACGAGCCAACAAAAAAGTTATGGTACTCAAGTGAGCGCCATACAAAAGTTAAGGTACTTCTAGTGTTCTTATCCCTTCTTTTTGATAATTGTAAGTTAACTTAGTTCATTGAAAGTCCAGGCACAGAGAGTACACAGGTACATATATATATTTTTTTAAGACTGTTTATTTACCCTTGAGCAAAAAATAACAAGTAATTTTTTTGTTTGCCCATCAAAATTTAAAAAATATAAAATATTATGAAAAAACTATATATTAATATTTTTTTGGTCTATTATACTCTATCTCTCAACTCACTCTCAGACTGTTGGGTCTTGACTTCATAAACTAAGGCCTTTCTCTTTTCTCTCTTTTTGAAAGGTGGTAGAATAGATGTGTCACCCAATGAGAAAGCCACATTTCAACTTCTCAGTGGGCTTCTACTATATGCACCAAGATACAAGACAGCACTAGACTTTAGATGCAATTGCTCTCAGGTTGGATTTTCAAAATTTTTAGTAGAAGCGGTTTCACGACACCAAAAATAATTCCTGTTGTCCTACCACATTTCAAAGCCTGCAGATTTCATAGATCCCATTCACGAAGGAAAGATTGCATTCAATAGCACATTTGCTATATTTTTCCTGACATGGCAATTTTTGAATGTCAAAAGTAACAGGTTGCGAAATAACAGAGAAGGGTCATAATTTCTCCTGGTAGTTCTTTCACCAGTGTGAAAATGAACATCGAGAACAAACATAAACATGTGCTATAACTTGTATAGAGCATGGTTAAGTGTACTGACCAACAAATTCAAGTACGACAATCACTTGCCGAAACATCCAAAGCGCAGGGAGTGTACAAACATCTTTCCCTAAAAGTAATACGGATTAGTAAGCACGACAATCAAATGCAAGCTAGCTAAAATAAAAAGCAAGAAAGAGTTGCAATGCAACACAAGACTAGCACCATGAAACCTGAACTCGAGGGCTGATGAGTCCCAGAAGTATGATTCAGAAGATGACGGCATCGGCATCGGTAAAATTGGAGAAACTGAAGCAGAGCAAAGCAACGGAGATCTTTTCCGTAAGAAACATTGTGAAGGAACAATTACTGGGAATAGGTGATTTCCTCTCTTGGCTAGCAGAGCACTTTAACACATAACAGCAACAAACTGCTTGTTGTGGAACCTCCGTTTATAAAGTAAGAAAAAGAAATCCGAAGGAATGAAAAAGGACACAAAGAAAATGGAATAATACACTGCATGGGAATTTGATTATTTGCTTGCAACTTTCGTCTTAGGCTTTTTTCCTCTTTTGTTTGGCTTAAAGGGTAGATAAAGATAATCATGTCTGAAGCTTCGGCCTCCATCTTTAAGGTCGCGCGTGATTCTCGTTCTATCCTGCACTTTTAGGTCTTGGATTAGGCAAATGATAGGCTACTCTAACACTAGCATCGGGTCACGATGAAATTGTAGGAAGACTTCGGGTCCGTTTTATTTCGTGGAAAAATTGACATGACTAATTAATATTTAATAAGAAAACTAGTTTCAAGAAAAATGGTTTAATTTTCTCGTGTTTGGTAGAATTTTAGGAATGAGCTATAAATTATTATCGGAAGTTTGGTGTCAAAAAACTTAGGGAAATTGTCTAATCATTCCTAAATCTATTGTATAAATATCAATTCAATCCTAAACTTTCCAATTTTAAAATTTAGTAACCTTTGTGCGAAATTTCAACGTAGTCATTCTAAACAATTTTTACCGGAAATTGCTGATGTGGTGATGTCTTATAGGATGGCCGATAATGATTGAATCATCATGTCAACGATTTTTAGCAAATTGACTAGAAAGACTATATTGGGATTCGTATAAAGGTTTATGACTAAATTGGCAAAATTGAGAAGTTTATGACTAAATTGCAATCCATGTAATAAGTTTAGGACTAAATTGATAAAATAGATAAATTTATGACTAAATTTCAATATATATAATAAGTTTAGGACTAATTAAGTAATTTTTCCCGAAAAACTTGATCGCGTTCGAGACAAATAAACCTACAATGCAACAATCTTGAGAACTTGGCAGCAGGACTTAAGACCTCGAGCCTCGAACTCAAGATTGGACCTGGACTGTGAGCCTCGGACTGAAGTTCCTAGGAGTTGGACGCCAGAGGTCGATCCAAGAACTCGTGGCCCTAGATGCTCAAGTTTGCTCCAGTCTGCAAAGTCTAGGTGCTACGATCTAAGGTCCAATCATTTAGGGTGCTGGTTAGGGCACTGGGTCTCATGCCAAGCCCCCTCGTGTCCTAAGTTTAGGTGCTAGGGTGTTCAATCTGACCGCAAGGTCAAATTAGATTCTTGAAAATGAATATCAATCTTTTAAAAGAGTAGATTTAAAGATGGATTTTTGTTCATCGTAACTCATTTTCAAAGCAAAGCCAAAAATGATATAAAATGAGGAAATATGTTCCAACAATTAGTTTTCCGTAAGATAATTGTACCTTTCGTGGTTTTGAAAATTTACTCCAAGTCCTCCTCCTGCAAGAACTTGTAGAATCCACTAAATTAAGAAAACTATTATTTTTTTTTTTGGTAAAGATTAAGAAAACTATGATGATGTGGCTTAATTATACAATTTTCAAATCTAAGTAGGAAAAACAAAAAGCTTCGTGTAATTTGATATAATGAAATTAAATAATGACTAACGCTAAGTACAATAAATGTTTTGGAAAAATAAAATTAATTCAAGGACTCAATGCGAAGACTATTTTCTTCCGTCTCTTCAATGCCTTCTTGTAGCCTTTTTGACCAGAGGGCTCCTTCCACCATTTCTCATTGCGCTTCTTTTTTTTTTTTTGGATAAGTCCATTAAAAGTCCTAAAATTTATCATTAAAGTGCAATTGAGTCCTAAAACTTTCAAAAAATGCAATTAAGTCCTAAAACTTATTATAAAGTACAATTGGGTTTTAAAACTTTTCAAAAAGTGCAATCAAGTCCTAAAACTTGTCAAGTTAGTCCAATTAAGTTCTTCTTTTGATTGCACTTTTTAAAAGTTTTAGCATTCAATTGCATTTTCACAATAAGTTTTAGGACTCGATTGCACTTTTTGAAAGTTTTAAGACTTGATTGTATTTTTTAAAAGTTTTATGACTCAATTGCATTTTCGTGATAAGTTTTAGTACTTCTAATGCGCTTATTCATTTTTTTTTATAGGATGACATTGTTTTGACAAAAGGCTTCCCTCCACCATTTCAAAATTGGCCTGCTGGGTTCTATGAGCTCCTTAGCTATTTAGGGTGTGAATGATAACCATTCTATTTTAAAAATCAATTTCTGGCTAGAAATAGAATTTTCTATTTCTATTCTCTGGACGAGTTTCTAAGCAAAAATGCGCGTTTGATAATGATATAAAATTTCTATTTCAAAAATAGAAATTCCTTTTACATCGACACAAAATTTCTCCCTTCCAACTGGCTCGCAGAGGACGGTGGTCGGCAGCGGCGGAGGACAGCGGCCGGTGGCAAGAGACGGCTGGCGACGGCCAGCTCCGGAGGACGGTGGTAGGTGGCGGGTGGCCGCTGACGTTGAGCGGCGGAGGACAGTGGCTAGGGGTGGACGGCCGCGGCCGGCGCCAGGCAATGGAGCAAGACGGCCAGTGGCGGGTAGGCGGAGGCATCGTGTGGCCGCTAGCATTGGGCGGTGGAGGACAGTGGCCGATGGTAAGAGGCGGCCGACAGTGGATGGTGCCCGGCAAGTGGCAATGAAGGACGGCGAGAGGCGGCAGTGGGTGGGTGGCGGCGAACGGTAGAGGACGGCGGTGAGAGGAGGCGATCGGCGAAGTACGGCGGCAGGAGGCGATTGGTGGCCGGTGGTGGCGGTGGCGGTGGCGGGAGGCGGCCGATAGCAATAGCGAGTAGCGAGTAGGTAGCCAGCTAGTAGCGAAAGCAAGCGATGAGAAGAGTTTTTATTTCTTATTTTTGTTCCAGAATAAAAAAATAGATTTTTTTTACTTCTGATTTCTATTCCAAACCTATTTCTGGAGTAGAAATTTATTCTAGAAATAGAAAAATAAAATTGCGTTACTAAACGGATTTCTGTTCCAAACATGTTCTCAGGAGCAGAAAAATAGGAAAACAAAATGATTATCATTCGCACCCTTAGTGTACTTAAAAGGGTTTCAACCATTAAGTCAACTTACACATCTATCCTCTCTCATTCACTTCACTTAATTTTGAATATATATATATATATATATAATGAGTTCCAGTTGATAAGATTTTTCAGTAATTGTCTAAATTTCCTCTGTAAATTTTAAAAAATTACAAATAGTAAAATCCTACCAATATCTTAGTTAAATATCTAATTAAATTTCTGTGACGTAACTAGAAGATGTGCTCAACCCTTTATGGCACCACATATTGCATTAAGGCTCTCTGGCGGTGGTCCGGTCAAAATGCTATCTCTTGGAGAACAATAAGTGTTCGGGCTGCTGATATTAGGCAAGACAGTACTTGGAGTAAAATGATGAAGTTGGGAGGCTTGTTGAAACCACATATGAAATATGTATTGGCAGTGGGTAGAATGTTTTCCAATGGTGAATCATTGGCATCCTCTTGGGGTTCATTTGGACAAGTTTCTAAGAAGGGTCGTACATGAATCCTCTTTAAGAATTCATCCGGAAGTTGCTGATGTACTCAGCTCCAAGCTGCATCAGCACACAAACTCAGATATGGAAGACAAACATTTTATTCTCTGGCTTTGGTGATGGAGTATGTCACCCCGCTGCTATGCAGACCTAATTAGATCTAAAGGGCCAAATGTGTTGTCGCAACCCCGAATGGTGAATCACCTAGGGGTTGACTAACGGACTTACACCTAGCTCAGGCTTTCTAAAACTCATACCAATTCGCAACTTAAGATTCAAGTTATTAACATGCAAGATCATATCAATTAGGAGTCGCCATTAATCTATTGTTTGATAGGTCGATTGGAAATCCAAGTAAAGTATTTCAAGATTTATATTACTCTCACGAACTAGAGATTAAATGGATTCAATAACTTATTTACATTAGATTTATCTAATGCCCTTTCAGTATCTTTTCTTTATTTATTTTCAAAAATATTTTGTAGGCAACTTGGATTAATTTTAAACGTAGTTACTAACATGTGAGGTGAATATGCTGGTGCACAACCATTAATGTAACGCTCAAGAAAATAAAATCAATAAATAAATTGCTAGAAAATAAATGGGATAAAACCCACCGAACTGTCAATTATTCTTAGGGTTTTTTTAATATAAAGATGAAAACTAACCTATATGACATGCAATTTTAATTGAACGAACCAATCATGCAAACTACATGACATGCTTACGGTATTTTTGGAATTTTTATTAAAATTCGGAATAAATAAATATCATTATTTAAACATGTAATCTTATCTAGGAAAAGAATCTAAGTTATGCTAAGATGATATTTTTGGTAATTTTTTAAGGGATAAGTACATTGAAAATCCTAAAACTTATCATGAAAGTGAAATTCAATCATACAACTTTCAAAAATTGCAATTAAATATTAAAAATTATCATGAAAGTGCAATTGAGTTTTAAAAATTTCAAAAAATGTAATCAAGTCCTAAAACTTATCAAATTGATCTAGTTAAGATTTTCTATTGATTGCACTTTTTGAAAGTTTTAGTACTCGAGTGTACTTTCTTAATAAGTTTTAGGACTTGATTGCACTTTTTGAAAGTTTTAGAACTCGAGTGTACTTTTTTGATAAGTTTTATGACTTGATTGCATTTTTTGAAAGTTTTAGGACTCAATTGCACTTTTAAAAAAAATGAATTTAATTTCACTTTTGTGACAAGTTTTAAGACTTCTAGTGGGTTAATTCCAAAAAAAAGTACCAACTTTAGGTCAAGGGACAATTATGGCATGAACATTTTTTTATCTCGTAAAAAAGCACCAACTTTAGGTCGAGGGATAATTTTGGCCCGAACTTGTTTTTTGTCCCATAAAAAAATACCAACTTTAGGTCAAGTAATAATTCTGGCCCCAACTTTTTTTGTCTCTTAAAAAAATACCGACTTTCACTTAAATCCCAAATTTGACCCCCATTGACTTAGAACCATTGATTATCTAACTTGACTATTCTACCTTAGTAATAAATTCACGTGGCTTGCTGACTGGATTTAATCCCATATTCATTATCTTATCTTCTGAATCACAATTTGAAGAATAATAGTGAAACTATTCGTCTCCTTTACTTTACTGGCAAGTCAAAAATATCTCTAAATTGAATCTCTCTGGCTAGACGTAATTTGAAGCTGACCACTGTCTGTCGACAGACGCCATGAATGAGATTTGTCAAGCTTACCACCATAACCTTTTTTCTCAAATAATGGTGACCTTAGACCAAAAGTCAATGGAGGGTCAGATTTGGGATCATGGTAAAAGTTGGTGATTTTTTATGAGATAAAAAAAAAATTAGGGCCATAATTGTCACTCGACCTAAAGTTGGTACTTTTTTACAGGCAAAAAAAGTTCGGACCAGAATTGCCTCTCGATCTAAAATTGGTGTTTTTTTATGGGACAAAAGAATGTTCGGGCCATAATTATCCCTCGACCTAAAGTTAGTGCTTTTTTTTAGAATTAGATCGATTTCTAGTGCACTTACCCCTTTTTTTTTATTAAATTTGTAATTAAAAATCCACTATCTAGATTAAGATATTATCTAATTTAAAGTAGGAAATCAACTAAGTTAAATCCTAATTTAAATCATAAACTTATCCTAATCCTCTAGAATCTATCTAAATATGACTTCTACCAAAACTGCCCTAACTTAGCAAGGAAATCTTATCTAAATTATACACAAAACATGCAAGAAAATCTTCTTTTTTGTTGAAAACATACAATATGATCTAGAAAAATATATTATGAAAATCTTATTTAAAATCTAAATTAATCTATGATATCTATCCTAAACTAATCCAATCTTTTTTGTATTTTTTAAAATAGGAAATGATCATATAAAGATAATATTCATTGCATTAAAAAAATAAAACATCAACATAGAAATATATACACCAGATAGTCAAATCAATCTAAATTTGGTGACAAATAAAACCCGCAATCGTAGCCTACGGTTTGAGGATAGGACTGGTCGATTTTCCATGCAGTTGAGAATCATATCTCAAGCTTGAGATTGGAATGTTGACTTATGCACGTTGCTGAATTAGTAAAGTATCCTAATTTGAATGAGCATAAAAAAAATCTCAAAAATATACGTTAGATTACAATCATATAAAATAGGGAATAATATATGTAATTGGCATCAGATAAGATTCTCACCAAATTTCGAAGATATCATTTCCAATTCAAACCAACAATGGATCACGGATGGCGGTAGCAAGGATTAGCCGGTGGTGGATCATGTGGCAGCAAAGGGTGCATGCCTCATGGTGGCTCGCAGCTTGGCTGACTACTCGCGGTGCTGAAATGCCTCAGTGATGTCTACAAACCCAAAAAACAGAGAGTAATGAGTCGCGAATTAAGGAACAAAATCTGTTGTTCATCGCGGATAAGACTCAGCCGGTGGGACTCAACTATGAGGATCTTGACCAAGGAGTACAACTCGATGGTGCTCAGTTCGGCAAGGCTCGTGGTGTGGTCGCCCTTCGGTCGTGGCACATAGTGAGGCATAGAATAGCAATTCGATGGTTGGTAACCAGTAAATTAGAACAAACCATGGCTGTGGAGAGGTTGCTGATGGTGATGGAGGTGCAGCGGAGTGACTCGCTGGGCTAGTGCTAGAGCTCTCAATTTAGGCTGAATCAGCAAGGAATCAGGGTAAGCGTTGGCTGGGATCGTGACGGATCAATGTAGCTCATGGTTGGGGTTGTGTTTGAGGTTGAAGCTGGACTCGTAGTTGTGGGCAAGAAGAGCAATAACGCACCATCGGTCAGGAGCAGCACGGTAGACCACGGAACAAGGAAGCTTGGCCGCAGTGCATGGAGCAACCCAGCTAGCTCTCGGTCAGATGCAACAGTGTCATAATGAGGCACAGAGCACAAGGACTCACGGCACAGCGGGGTTGGTGTGACATCCTCAAATTTCGACCCTATTTAGGATGTAATAAAATGATTATATTTATCGATGCACTGTTAGTTAAATCTTGTTTTGAATTGATATCTCATGAGATACTAATCAATAGGAAAAGGCTATTAAGGAATTAAGTACGTATGACCTAAAAACTTGATTATGGATTGACAATTTGACCATAAGAATTGACGAAGGACAATTTTGAGCCATTATAGACCTATCAAGGAACGGTTATAGAATGATTAGCCAATGGTATAAAATCAGATCACAGGTGATTCCGCTTGACTAATGTATGGATTGCGAACAACCCTAAACCAATTGCTAATGATCATGTATTTCGGAAATAGTGATTGACCCCTCACAATTACATGACAACCGAGATCATCCATGGTTCGAGAAAGCTTAAATGTGGTTGGATATCGAATCAACCACGAGTTAAATACGCGTAACTCCTAAAAGCTGCTTGTTACTTATATACTAAAGTCGCAATTGATTGATTTTGATCATGAATTAGAATCCGAATTTGGGTATCGTACCTTTGAGGATTTAAAGATTAAACTATTGGACGTCATCTCATTGAACTACTTGTTTATTGATTTGCTCAAAACTCTCGGAAAAGGAATTAACGGGCCGAGAATTTGGAGCCCACAAAGAAGTGGGCCAAGCTTCGGCCCAATGGGCCTCACGCCCATTGTGCTTCGGCCCAATTGGGCCTAAGCAAGGCCAAATAAGCCTATGAGGCCCACTAAGCCCAATTTGAGCCCAATAAGTTATTCTAGCCCAATCTTAATCCTTTTAAGCCCAAACACAATTTATACGAACCCGTACAAAATTCTGGCCGATATATGCGTATAGTATTTTATCTTATATGTTGTGAAATTACCAAATTGCCCTTCTAGCATTAATGAGCATGAGACAAAGGGATTGATGGGTGAAGACTTCAAGGGTAATTGCATGATGAATGAAGATTTGGGGGATTCCATTGATGAGGGGAAATGATGATCTTGAACTTGGCTTGAAGAAGGAGACTTGCAAGAGGGAAATATCTCTCATTTCTCTCATTGACTCTCTCTCTCCTCTTTCCCCCACCAATCGGCTCTCTCTCTCTCCCTCTTTTCTTCCTTCGGCCACCACCATCTCAGCCCTCTTTGGCTACTGTTCGCCGGCCAGAACAACCACCCTCTTGTCATCGTGTGCCGCCCGTTCGAGCCGTTTTCGCCGTTGGTCCGAGCCCCCACCGTACAAACCAGCCCTCACCAGTTTTGTTTGCTGTTGTCCAGCCATCTATTGTCATTCCGTGTCATTTACAGACCAAGCCACATGTAGCCCTCACTGCCGTCATCGCGTCCGTGTAGTCAGAATCGTTTCCGGGTGAGTTATCGCCCTAATCCCTTGATTAGTATGTAAAACTTGATTAGGATGAGTTAGTTTAAGTTAATTATGCTTAGTGCTAATTAATTAGGGATTAGTCGATAAGCTATCGTGATAAGTGGTAGTGATAAGTTATCACGATAGGTGATAAATGGTCTTGATAAGCTATCAAGAAAATGCGATAAGCTATTGAGGTTTTAGTGATAAGCTATCATCATTTATGCGATAAGTTATCGGAAAAAGAGTGATAAGCTATCATCAAAGGGATGATAAGTTATCGAAGTTTTGAGTCATAAGCTATCACAATTAGGTGATAAGCTATCACTATTTAGTTGATAAATTATTATAAAGAGGGTGATAAGTACACTTTATATGATTGTTTTCTACTTGAATTAAATGTTGTATTAGGCCTGTTTCATGCCGAATAATGCATGTTTTTCCTCGAGGAATATTTACTCTATGTGAAACCTTGTTATTTAATTTTTAAAAGGGTTTTTATGGACATATGAATAGTAAAACCCGAAGTGTCGGGTTTATGTGCCAATTTTTATTAGTTAAATAGGGCGAGGATGTTTAAATAGGGGAGCATGCAAAGTTTCGTGGTTTAATTATGTGTACGTGGTCACGTGTGATTTAATTACCGCATTTTTGGCATGAAAGTTATAATATCTTGATATGTCAGCACAACCACGTGTCCATTAGTTAAATGAGGGAAATGAATTGGCTTGAGTGATTGCTATGTGTGCATGATTACCTAAAAGTTCCATTGTGCCCACTTATGCCGGAAGACCGCCAACCTAGGGTTTGACCATGGTCGTGACAGGTTGTGCCCAATTTGGTAATTAGATGTCGTCGCAGGGGGCAGGGTGAGACGAAGTAGTTTGCGAATTGGATTCGGAATGAACCCCTTTTATGGGATGCCATCATTGAGGTTGGTGAGACAACGCTGTGCCCAATGGGACGGGGCGGGACAATGCCTAGTTATGTCGGAAGACCACCAACCTGATGTGAATAACGCGGGTTGTGCCGTTTCCTGAGTGGTCATGGTAATCGGAATATGCGTGAAAGAGTATGGTAGCATTGTGCTTGATTATGGAATGAAATTGTGAGGCACGGTATGGGATAGGTCAAAGCAATTTTATCTTATAATCGGGACTCATGTGGATACATTATGTATGGGAAAGCTATTATGTATTCTGATTGCATTATATACTTGTTGCATTATGATTGTATATGGAGGTTTATAACGTGCAGGACGGGTGCCAAGGCAAGGTAAGGTTACCTACGATTATGTGATGGCATGTTTGTGGGCGTCGAGCTGAATTGCATGTTTTAGGTGCATCCGAGATGAGTTGATTTCCTAATCGAGGCTTAGGTCATTAACTTGTTGAGTTTATCTCATTGTTGTTTGTTTAAATGTTTTCAGACCTCCGAGTATGAATTGTTCTCCCATGCATTTTGGCATGCCCATGGATAGGAGCACGATAGTAGTAGAGTTCCCAAGGAGCCAGTAGAGTTTATGAGAAGCATATATCAACCATTTTGGTTGACGAGGGGTTAGCAATGTGGCAACCGCACGAATTCCTAGCATGATTCATTAGGGAAGGGGGTAGGTTGTTTGGCCTGATAAGAGGCTTTGATGGGCCACATAATGGCGAAGTGAAGGATGAGGTTTAGGACCCCATAGTTGTCAACCCTCCGGATGGAGTAGTTACTGATCCAGATATCGATTCGGATGACGTGGAGTTCGAAGCGGACGAAGCAAAGTCAGATCTAGAGACGCTTCTTGGGTATTACCGGGTTTGATGATGGGTTTGGATATCGAATCTTTTTGACCGTCCCCCTTTGATAGCGAAGTTAGGTTAACCCAACCATCTCTTTTTTGTATGTTGGGTCAGCTAGGAAGCAACCTTGTAATAGGCTTGCATCTATATATCTTCCTTGGGTTAATGTTGCGTTTATAAAATGGCTTCGTTGTTTTGTGTATAAAGTGTTTTCCTTAACATCTCGTTTATTCATTTGTTGATTGGGAGATTTAAGTTCGCTTCTGCACGTGATCATTCGTAAGTTATAACATTTGGATCGGTGACAAGTCCTGGGATGTTGCCATTACACGGCCATGGGTGGGATGTTAGCATGCTCAAGGTTCGGGGCATGATAGTCGATGTCGTCGTCTGTGCTAGTCTCGGTGCAAATCGGGAAAGTTGTCACAGATCCAGTTGTAGTGACAAATCATCAACTTGTCGTCTTGGCTCAGCAAGGTTGAGATTGTTGTTTAAGCCAAGCAAGGGATGGCGGATGAGAGGCGATGATGCACGACCTAGGCGCAGCCAAGAGGGCTTAGCCGCGTCTAGGATGATGGTGTCACGGCCCATTCTCAAGGGTCTCTTGGTTATGGATTTAGAGGTATTGCCCAAAATATGGTCTGAATGATACATCAAAAAGACGGCTCAAACATATCATCTCTTGTCCACCCAATCAGTCCATCAATTTCGAGCGTGATCTCTCCTAAGACCAAGCCTCGCATGATTTCAAGATCCTTTTTATGCTCTTTAAAGCCTAAGTGTTTACTAGGAGTCGCCACTAGCCATTGTTGAAGGTCGGCTAGAACCATAACGAGAAGCGAGAGGTTCATTCTCTTTTTTTACCTAACTAGAGATATCTAGGAACGGGGATTTGATTACGTCAATATTTTTATTAGCGCCCTTTCAGTACCTAGCAATTTTGTTGTTTACCCAAGGTGGTCATGCAATCTTGATTTACCATTTTGATCTAAAGGTCCGAAAAGCCATTTCTATTGATCATGGAAATGTTTTTTAAAATTTTTATTATGAACTAATCCTGATCTTAGTCTAGAAAAGGAAATTAACAAACAATTTATTGAACGACGGTGCAATAAGTAAATACTGAAGTATTGAAAGAAAAGCTACTCTAAGTGCGATGAAAGGAAAAATCACAAATCTTCAGGTGTCGTGAAATGAAAACCCGATACAATGTCGAGCAAAAAATAGACGTGGCCTTTTTCTTGAGACTCGAGACATGAGCCCTCAGAAACTAGCTAGTGAAGACTAAGGCGAGCCTAAATCTATTTCATTGAATAAAGCTAAACCTAAGCTATTTTTCTAAAAAAGAAGTTAAGTCCAAATTGATTTTGTTTCTCGAGAATTGAAATTCGAAATGGAAACTAATCCTAATGATGATTAAACTAACTATTACAATAGTGAGACCGAAATGGATATCAATCTTTTGCCACCATCTTCATGATCCTCGGCCACCTCCTCCATGGACCGCATCGCATGGCCACCATCGGTGATGTCGGTTTCTATTAAACCTAATCATTTGCATAGCATGCATCCATTTAAACCAAACAATCAACAATATTCATCTAATCAAACATCAGAATAGCTCGGGATCGGCTTTGATTTTCATGCATTTTGATTATCCCAACCTCCTATTAACTAGGGATCATTGATTAAAGGTTAATGACAATTGACCACCATTTGTATTCACATAACGCAATCAATATCAATTAACACCTAATTTTGTTCTAATCAATCCTATTAGACTACCTATCGATCTTGCATCACACCTAACATACATTTAGCAAACACATGCATAAGTATCTAGTTAAACAGACATTCAGGCCAATTGACCTTGATTCACAACCATCAATCAAGAAAGGAAAGTGAGCCACAAAGGATCACTTATTCATTTTTAACTAAAATTTAGACTAACTATAATCTGACTTTCTTAACCTATCAAACGAGGTCCGATTGAAATGGTTCATGCATCAATAGAAAGCCCGGAATGTACACTTCAAAGTTCATCTAAACCATTTGATGCGGTTCTAAACCGAAAAATCCGAATTTGAGCAAATTAACTCAATAATCCAGATTCGGACCCGGTTCTAACCTGTGTTTAAAATTTCGGGAAAATAGTTATAGAATTCAAAACCCCACCAAATTTTTCAAAAAGCTGGATCACTCTGTTATTAACAACTTTTTATTTTTAATTTTTGCAAATAAACCCCTCAACTTGATGAAAATTGCAGGTGTTCTCAAAGACTTCGCTGAAAGCAGTTTTGAAGGCCGAAATTGACCTTATCCTGAATTTTGCCCCTCAGGACATCCTAAATATGCAATTATGTCATGAAATTCTCCAGATTACTAATTCAGACCCTAATGAACAACTTTTAGTTTTAATTTTTTGCAAAAAAGGACTTGAACTTTGTGAAATTTGCAAAACAAGATCGGTGAATGCAGACGTAAGAAAAACATATCAAACACATAAATTGATCATTCTTTTATGGCCTGCATCATACCAAACAAACAACTTCAAAATTTTATGAAATTTATATAGTTGCAAAGCCTGAAGTGTTGGCTACAACTTTGATGAAGGATACTTTCCCTAATTTTGAACACATATATTTCAAAGAATAGAATAATTGTAGAGTTATCTTTGCTATCAATGCTTTGTTAATCTCTTCCCCAACATGACTAGGGCACTGCTCAAGAATGGTTGAAAGTCACGAGGGCCTGCTAATTTGTACAAGCCCTTGAAGAAATCTGTTCTTGCCTGTTTAAGTACGTGGGGATCTCTACTCCATTCCCCTTTTGATATTCTCAGCATCAAAATTTTGTTTCCTTGTCTCCTCTAAATTATCATAATATGGAAGTTTTTGGTGTTTTTGTCCTCCTATTTCAGCCACGAGACTAAAGATCTCAACCCCCAGTGCATCTCTTCTTGTTTCCCTAAGTCATGAATTCTTTGTTTAATTTGTTTTACTCTCTTGTTGCCATGCTGGGTATTGGTTCCATTTGGGATAATCTGGAGTTCCACCTTTAACTAAATGATTTGCTCTTACGCATTAGAGAACTCTTTCTTGCTCCAACTTGTCAAATAAATTGTTACCTCTTGTAATTTTCGCAAAAGGCTCTGACTCAGTAGATTTGAGCATGTCTAGGCCTTTTTGCCATCAAATTGCTGAGTTTGGTAATATGTGGCAGTTAATAGATGTACCTATTTGGGATTTTATCCTCTGTTTATCACAGGTGAATCAGTTTGTAATTTTTCGTGATATTAATCCAATTTAACAGAAACTGACGGATAGTAAATTTTTCATAAATATACTAGTTTGGGGTTTTTAGTGGTAAAAAAATTAGTTTGAGATAAATTTATCATAGATGTACCAGTTTGGGGTTTTTGATTGTCAAAAAATTAGTTTTGAGTAAATTTGTCATAGGTATATCAGTTTAGAGTTTTTCATTATATTAACCCTTGAAAATAATACCCTCCAATCAATATTGCATAGGACCTAATCCAACCTTTCCTTCACATAGGCTTCCCCTTCTCGATTGTTAACCCAAGTAAATGCGCATCTTTTGCATTCAAGATCCATTAAAGAGCAGTTATTCAGAAACTCTAGAAATGCATGCAACCTATAATGTTCAGCCTTCTTCTCCCAACCTTTTCCCAGTGATAAAGAACTTCATTAAAGTCCCCTAAGCAAATCCAGGGAAGGTTGTTAGGAGAACTCAAAACTTTCAATTCCTCCCACAATCTCAACCACTCTTGGAAAGTATTTGATGCATGCACAAAGGTGATTCTCGTTCGCCTTTTGAAATCTTCATCGTCATAAATGATATTGACAAACTCATCAGAATATATAAGACTCCACTATGATTGACACCCCACCGCTCCCCATAATTGCCATCCCACCTGCAAGACCTCTGAGATTTATCACAAAGCAATGCTAGAAATTAAGTCTATGTTTCAGCCGAAGCACCACTAGCTATTGATTTTTAGTTTCCATTAGAAATAACAACCTGGGCCTTTCTTGAGTCACAAGGACTCTTAATGTCAAAGGTGTGCCCAACCCCTGACAATCCCAAACATAAGCTTCAAATGTATCCTGGTGGCCTATTAGGGCTAGCCATCAAAGCCCAATTTGTGGATTCTCTAAGACTTGTATGAAGTGTCCAATAACACTGTATTATCTAGTAAAGTAGAGATGTTCACCTAAGAATCATAAGGATTATACCTCCTCGCCTTTTTGTTATCTGGTAGTTTACTCCCAATCAGCTCTTTCATTTGAGTTCCTATCATGGGCAGGTTTGGGACTGGAATAATATCTCCTTGGTTGAGTCAGGTCCAGGGAATAACTTCTGGAACATAGGCAATAACTTGCGTTTTATCAGCAGGGGTTTTTGGTATAATTTCGTCCTCCATCTCCTCATCACCATTTTCATCATTCAAGAGCTTCCAGAAAGGGCTAAACTAATTGGCTTCAGTTTTGAGCCAATGGCCAAAGCGCACATCTATTCCTGCTTCGCATTTTTCCTCATCGAAAGGGAGTATCTCACAATGCTTAGCGTAATGCCCAATTCCATCATAGGAATAGCAGAAATGTGGCAACCTTTTGTACTTGAAATCCACCCAGTGTTTTTTTCCTTTATAGTTCACAATAGTTCCTGGCATAAAGGTTCTAGCAGATTAATAATCACCCTTGCTTTGCCCATATTCGACGTAGCCAAGCTCCTGCCATCAGCCTTCACTTCATCTACTATCCTAGAGTTAGTGCTGTCTTTCAGATAGCTTTCTCTGAAAAAAGCTCGAATGGTAGCCCATAAATATGAACCCAGAATGTCACGCCCCAAACTCTACGGACGCGCAACATCCCACTATGATCGTCACGATGCAACATTCTGGGACTCGTCGTCGACCCTTCATTTTATCTTTTAATTATGCATGCGGAAGTGATAACAACAATCACTCGGAAAACTACAATAAATAGGGATAGATAGGAAAACGATTCATAATAGTTAAACAACAACACCATTTTTAATATTCACTTGATCAACCCCTAGGAACATTTTTACATGCCCACTTCAAGCAATACCACAAAAGCCAACAAAAGATACCAGGCTGAGGCCAATCTACTTCACCAACAGGTCGATCCCAAAAAGCTAGCTTCCAGACATCCTGAACCAAACTGGGTGCATCAACATGCTAAGGGCTTGAAAAATGGTTAACAACAACAAATGAGACAAAAGTCTCAATAAGTTAACGGCCTAAACCCCGTTTAGAAGGCCAACACCTCTCGGGGGTCCCTAATCACGCGACCACACACTGGACACAAGTCATTAATCAACCACAGGCATCCTTTAAGCTGAAGCATCTCATTTTGCTTCTTTTTCCTTTTTCTATTTAAAAATGTCCCACCACTACTTTTTGACCTGGTAAAAAGGAAATGCAAATATTAAAATTGCACTTAGCAAATCTCCCTCGTATGATTGTAGAACCTGCATGGTTTAGTCATAAATTTCTGTAACACCTAAGAAAGCTTATCAAATACTTTATTATCATTGTGTCACACCTCGATCCCCACAAGTACGCGACATCCCGACACAGTCAATAAGAATGCGACATCCCAAAATTTGTCGCCGACCCAAACGAACAAACAAAGAGCAATACAAGCGAAAGCAAATCGAACTCTCCATACAACATACAATTAAACGGATAGTAAAGAGATAACGGAATCACATCAATAAAACACTTTTATAGACAAAGCGTTACTTACAAATTCACATCATACATGCCTTACTAGAGGCCGTCACTACAAACCCTACACCATCAAAAAGGGTCGGCTGGTCGGGTTAGCCTAACTCCTCTAACAAAAAGGGGGTTTCTCAAAAGACGAAGGACTAGACCCATCATCAACCATCGCGGTACCCTAGCGGCATCTCCGGATCTTCCATATCATAGTAAGGCTCAGGGGTTTGAAATGATTTATAATTCAACAATGAGAATGAATCTCAATAAGTCACTACCTAAGCCTCGCTTAGGCTAACGCGTACCGCAGGACAGTTCGGCGCATGCAAGATTATCACTCAACGTGCCATGACAATCACATATGACCTTACCTTACCTTGGCATACGCACAAGCCCTGCACGTTAGTATTTAGCCATAACATGACAACCATTCATCGCACATAACAACCCGAATCGGACTAAGCACATGCACAACACACTTAATAATCCGGACATGCCCAATAATAATCTCACATAGCATACCACAATGCACATCACAATCACAAGGTCCATATTAATAATGACCCTCGGGCTTCCCGAACCAGCGTAAAACGCATCAAGCTATAGGGCTTCCGACGTAATCGGGCATCGTCCTGCTATGTCGGCAAAGGCATTGTCCCGCAACACACGCATCAAGACGGCATTCCATGAGAAGCATCAATCCGGCCTCCACCACGATTGGCATCCAGTCACCCGCTAGGCATCCGATAAATCGAGCATCGTCTCGCGTAAAATGCATCAAGACGAGTTACAATCCTACGTAAAACACCTCAGGGCATTATGTGAGCATATGGGCATTCAACACTCATATCAATTTCTCATCTTTTGATTAGCCAATTGCCATTCAATTCATGCTCAGCTCACAACCAGCCATGCCCTCACGTGCAACAACAACATCGATAAGTTCCCGGGAGAGAAAAACCAAATTTGCACATAATCGGGCTTCAAATTGGCAATTGCACAGTAATCGAAACTCTTTTGAAATAAATAGTAATTTAACTCCAAAAATTGTAAATTTTGTATATGTCATTGGAAACATCTTGATGAACAATTTTCAAGGGGACACGAAATTCAACTCTAATTGTAAACAGCTCTTTTTGTCACTCAAAGTCAGATAAAACATTTGCCCACAAGGGCAAACCACTTGGCCTTCAAAATCCATTTCAATTAGTACCCAAATCTCCTTAAAAAACCATAAAATTTCTATATGTTATAGACACCAGTGTCCTTGACAGCTTTCATGAAGGAAGTTTGTTGAAAAGAGGTCTGAAAAATTTTATAGAAAATTTAGAGAGACATGCCGCTAGGGTGAATAGTAAATCCAGCAGAGTTATGACGGCCCAAAAATGGACTTTCGAATATCCCAAAACGATCTCCAAAAATTCTAGATTTAATAAATAACATACTTCAAGATGTTAGGGTCAACTTCCATGATGAACACTTTCTCAAATTTGATCCACATTGATCTCCACAAAAATAACAAAAATAACAAGACACCCCAACAAACAAATCCAAGAAACATCTCAGCAACCACAAATCATCAATCAAACACAACCAGCCATCAAACCAACCATAATCCATCTCTAATCAGCCCCTAACATGTCTATTAGTAACCCCTTAGCCTAGTCAAGGGTTAGAAAGCCACTTACCTTGAGTTTAGATAAGAATGACTTAGGGGAAAGGGGCAGCAACAAGGTCAGTAGAACAACAGTAGTGGAGTAGAAGCAGAAGCAAAAGACACAGTAGCAGTGAAGCAGAAGCAGAAGAAAAAGAAGCAACAAAGAAAAGGAAGCAGCAGTAGCGAAACAGAAGGAAAAGAAGGAAAAGAAAATGGAAGAAGAGAGAAATGATGGGGTTTTGTGTGGGAGTCGGTGGAGTTAACCGAGACAAGGGGGAAGGCAGCATCGTGGGGGTCAGCGGGGAAGGAGAGGAAGAGAGAGAAAGAGAGAAAAGGGTTGAGTGACTTGAGTAAGTCAACTACCTCTACTATGACTCAACCAAAGGCTAGGATTAACTAGTCAATCTCATCAAAGATCTAATGGCTCACATTGGTCAACTCCACTAACTCCTAGGGATAAAAGAGGAAATGAGCAAGAGGAGGAGCATTGTGGTCCAATATTTTCGGCCAGCATGGGGCAGTAACTTTACTAAAATGCCCTTCCACTTTTCAAATGAACTCAAATAATCCCGAGGTCAAATTGGTCATTTCACTTTTCTAACAAATTCGAGTGGCCGTAAGGTTGGCCATGCCAAATGTGATGTCGTCCAATGAATTAGTCGTGGCTTTCGAGAAATTCGATTCCCAAGTTCAGATTCTAAGTAATGGTCAAATTTAAATAAATGCAACTTTAGTATGTCTCAAACTAACGGGCAACTTTTAGGAGTTACGCATATCGACTCGTGGCCGATTTGATATCGGGCCACACCTAAGTTTACTCGAGCCATGACGACCTCAGTGGTCATGTAATTGTGAGGGCTAATCACTAGTTCCAATTGACGCGATCGTTCGGATTAGGTTTAGGATCGTTCGAAATTCATACAATGGTCAAGCAAATTCACCCGTGATCCAACTATACAACTTATGCGAATCATTCCATAACCATCATTGGATTGGTTTATAATGGCTCAAAATATCTTCTCCTTAATTCTTATGGTCGAAGTGTCGATCCATGGTCAAGTTCTTAGGTCCACGTACTTGATTCCTAGTTAGCCATTCTCTACTGGTTAGTCTTCTCGAGAGTAATCAATTCCGAGTGAGAATTAACTGAAGTGCATCGAAAATATAATCATTTCATAAATTCCAAAAATGGGTCCAATTTCAAAATGTCACAACTCTTCTCCCCTTACAAAAATTTCGTCCTTGAAATTTACAATCAACTACACTACTCAAATAAATGGGAGTGCTAACGTCTCATGATTTCTTCACATTCCCAAGTAGCTCCCTCAATACCATGATGTTGCCAAACGACTTTAACCAACAGGATTGTCTTGTTTCGCAAAATTTGTTCTTTTCTGTCCTCTATCCGAATCGGTCTCTCTACGTACGACACTCTGTCATCCACATCTATTTCTTCATAATTCAGTACGTGGATCGAATCCGATTCGTACTTTCTCAGCATGGACATGTGGAAGACATTGTGAATTTGAGACAAATTCGACGGCAAGGCGAGTCAATAGGCCAGAGTTCCAATCTTCTCTAAAATTTCAAACGGACCTACGCACCTTGAGCTTAACTTTCCTTTCTTGTCAAATCAGGACGTTCCTCGCATTGGCGTTAGTTTAAGGAAGACATGATCTCTCACTTGAAATTCTAAAGGTGTACACCTCTGATCCGCATAACTCTTCTAACAACTTTGAGCGGTCTTAAGACTGTCTCGAATGATCTTAACTGCCTCAACTGATTGCTGTACCAACTCTGGACACATTATGCTTCGTTCCCCAACTTCATCCCAATAAACTGGAGTTCTGCAAGCTCTGACATACAATGCCTCAAACGGTGTCATTTTGATACTGTGCTAATAACTATTGTTATAGGCGAACTCGACTAAATACAACTGTTCTTCCCATCCACCTTTAAAATCTATCACATAGGCTCGTAACATATCCTCGAGCATCTAAATTGTCCTCTCAGACTGACTATCTGTTTGCGGATAATATGTCGTACTATATTGTAGCTTCATCTCCATAGCAGTCTGAAGACTTTTTCAAAATGTGGCTGTAAACTTAGGGTCTTTGTTTGACATAATTGTCACTGGCACTCCATAGAGACGGACTATTTGTCGCATGTATAGCTTGACATACCTGTCCATTGCGAAGTCCTTTCGCACCGTCAGAAAATGTGCCGACTTGATTAATCTGTCCACAATAGCCCAAATTGAGTCGTGACCTCTCTGACTTCTTGGTAAACCCATGACAAAGTCCATTGTGATATGCTCCCATTTTCATTCTGGGATTTCTAATGGTCGCAACAGTCCACCAGGCTTGCAATGCCGTGCTTTTACTTATTGACACGTTAGGCACTTTGCCATGTATTTGGCTATATCCACTTTTATTCCGTTCCACCAATATTGCTGACACAAATTCTGAAACATCTTCGTACTGCCTGGATGAATACTATAATTACTACAATGAGGTTCTGCCAAGATTTTCTCCTTAAGCTCTGCATCATTTGGCACACACAATCGTCCACAAAACTTCAAAATTTTATCCTCGGATACTTGGAAGTCTGATTTTCTTTTGGTGGCATCTATCTCCAGAATCTTCTGAATCTCTGAGTCCGTAGATTTTAAGGCTTTAATCTTAGTCTGGATTTCCGGTTCAATCTTCAATGTCACTATCAAACTTGAGAGATTACTCACTTCAAACTTAAACTCCGAATCACGCGCTCCCTCCAACAAGGTCCACTTTTTAACCAACATGTGAGCGATACTTGACTTCCGACTCAATGCGTTCGTTACTCTATTAGCTTTCCTAGTGTGGTATAAAATATCACAATCATAGTCCTTAAGGAGTTCCATCCAACGATGCTGTCTCATGTTCAATTCATTTTGGGAAAATAGGTACCACAAACTTTGATGGTTCGTAAAAATCTAGAATTTCTCTTCACACAAATAATGCCTCTAGATCTTAAGAACAAAGATAATTGTTGCAAATTCCAAGTCATGTATAGGATAATTCAACTCATGCGGTCTCAGTTGTCGCAATGCATATGCCACTACTCTTCCATGTTACATTAGCACACATCCTAATCCCTTTAGTGACGCATCACTATAGATCCGGTATCCTTCAGGTCTTGATGGTACTGTCAACATTGGCGCGGTCGTCAACCTCTGCTTAAGCTCTTGGAAACTCCTTTTACACTTATCCGTCCATTTGAACCTTATTTCCTTTTTCGGTAGACACATCAAAGAAGTAGCTATCACCAAGAATCCTTTCACAAAATGCCGATAATAACTCGCCTAACCCAAGAAGCTTCAAACCTAAGTTATTGTCGTAGGTCTCGACCAACTCATGACGGCTTTGATCTTTATTGAATCCACTGAAATTCCTTCCTCGGAGATCACATGTCCAAGGAACGCCACTCGATTGAGCTAAAATTCGCACTTACTGAACTTAGCGTAGAGTGCCTGTTCTCTTAAAGTCTATAAAACCCTTTCCAAATGTAGCTCATGCTCTGCGAAGCTCTTTGAGTATACTAAAATGTCGTCTCTGAACATAATGACAAAATGATCTAGAAATTCCTTGAATACCCTATTCATCAAATCCATAAAGACAGCAGGGGCGTTAGTCAATCCAAACGGCATCACTATAAACTTATAATGCCCATATCTCATTCGAAACGTCGTTTTCTGTATATCCTCCTTTTTTATTCTCAATGGATGGTAACCGGTCCTTAAGTTGATCTTAGAGAACACCGATACCCCTTGTAACTGATCGAATAGGTCATCTATCTTTGGCAGTAGATACTTATTCTTAACGGTCACTTGATTCAACTGCCGATAGTTAATGTATAAGCGCAATGACCCATCCTTTTTCCTTACAAACAACACTGGTGCTCCCCACGGTGATGCACTCAAATGAATAAACCCCTTATCCAGTAGTTTTTGCATCTGAACATTCAATTCTTTCAATTCTGACAATGCCATTCAGTAGGACGCTCTAGATATAGGTTCCGTCCCAAGTGTCAACTCAATTACGAATTCCACTTCTCTTTCCAGTGGCAATCTTGGCAATTCCTAAAGAAAGACATCAGAGAAAATACACACCACGGCTATGTCCTCTAGCCTCAGCTCCTTGATCAAAGAATCAACCATAGTCGCTAAGTAACATTGGCATCCTTCATCTAACAACTTAGTCACCTCAAGCGATGAAATCCAAAAGATCGAGGTTCTTCTTCAGTTTCCCAAAAATTCATATCTAGGATGGTCAATCAGATTAAATTAAATCACCCTACTACCACATTCCATTACAGCCCTCTATTTAACCAACTAATACATATCAATAATAACATCGAAACCAAATATAGCCAAGACAACCAGATCAATCAAATTCTCCCTACCAACAATAACAATCTTAGAGCATGGGCATCATAACCCAATCAGCACCTTATCACTCAACGGAGTAGTAATACACAATATAACTTCTAGCGGTTTCAGTTCAACTCCAAACAATCTAACAAATTGCTCAGATACAAAAGAGTGCGACACCCCCGAATCAAATAAAGCATATGTAGCATGATCATAGAGAGAGATCGTACCTATGACCACGCTAGGCACATCCTTAGCTTCCCTTCTTGCCATAGCATATACTCTTCCTTAGACCAGTGGCCTATTCTGATTAGCTAGCTGAGCAGCTCCAATCTGGTTTTCATTTCGGGGCCTTTACGGCGGCACAGGCGGCCCAGCCTATCGGTTAGAGTAGTTCCTCACTTGGTGACCTTGTCCACCGCATCCAAAGCACGCTTTACCCTTACACGGGCAAAGTCCATTTTCGTGTCTACCTCCACAACTCCGACATACAGCATTTAAATAGTGAGCCGACTTCCCGATATTCTTTTTGATGAAAGGGACAATGCATCTATTTCCTGCCATAGGTTTATTTCCAAAATGGCAGTTCTCCCTAGCTGGGGTGTACCTCGATCCAGAAGCGATAGCTCTCTCCATCATATCTCGTTCCATTGCTTGAGCCTGTTAATATATCTCGTTATAATCCCTCAAATTCAACAATATTAGTTGACTACAGAGGTCTAGGTCCGGCTTCAATTTATCTTGGAACCTACGGGCTTTATCCAATGGGTCTTCTACCATCTTCGGTGCAAATTTAGACAGCCTTACAAACTTTGCCTTGTATTGATCCATTGTCATCTGACATTGACGAAGTCTCAAGAATTCAACCAACTTTTGCTCTTGGGCACTTTTCGAGAAATACTTTCCATTGAAGGCCTTAGTAAAAGCAGTCCAGTTCTGGGCCGTGTCAATAGGGAAAACTCTACCTAGGGTGGTCTTCCACTAGTCATTTGCATTCCCCTGAAGTTGACACACCGCCAGAGTAACTTTTTCTTCTTCTGTGCACCCCAGCAGCGCACACGCTTTTTCCAACTCTTCGACCCAGAGGAAAACAGCCTCAGAATCACCTTTCCCATCAAACTTAGGAGGCTTTAGCTTTAAAAAAAAAATGTTCCACCAGCTGATGCATCTAGCGGTTTCCATTATTCCTATTGTTTCCAAGGTTCCCATTATTTCCGTTATTTCAATTAACCCCGTTGGCGGCGGCGATAGCGGCCTCTGTAGTAGCAGTAGCAGTAGCAGTAGCAGCTCGCTCTTAGGTCTATCTACCTATTAAAATTTCAACCTCCTCAAGTGCCCTCAATATCCCATCCACTCTAGGATCCTCTACAACTCTAGCTCCCAGACCCAATCATCCTCTTGTCCCTCTTCCTCGGGTGCTCATTCTTACAAGATTCTTACCACTCACCTACTTACTATAATTCCATCCATGAATTAGATACCTAGGTCAACTATTCAAGTCTATAGTCCTAGGCAGTGATACAACAACAATTCACAAAGCAGGCAACCATCCACAAGCAGCACAAGGTTACAACCAACAAGGTTCATGCATTAACCTCAAGTCCTGCAGCACCTGCGGTTCAAATGTTATAGCATAGAATCATCCAGCGATCACAAATAGATACCCATTGAACATTCCTAACACAACTTATAAATGCATTTTGCAAAGGTCTCTCTAACTAACTATCCCACAGGTCAATGCTCCTTATCACTCTAGGCTCCGTTCAACTTGGATCGAGCTGACCTTACTTTGATACTAAATCAACAGTGATGTCACACCCCGATCTCCACGAGCACACGACATCCCTACACGATCGATAAGAATGAGATATCCCAGGATTTGTCACTAACCCAAACGAACAAACAAAAGAGCAACATATGCGAAAGCAAATCGAACTTTCCATACAACAAACAATTAAATGGGTAGTAAAGAGACAATGGAATCACATCAACAAAACACTTTTATAGACAAAGCGTTACTTACAAATTTACATCATACATGCCTTACTAGAGGCCGTCACTACAAACCCCACACCATCAAAAAGGGTCAGGTAGTCCGGTTAGCTTAACTCCTCTAACAAAAAGGGGGTTTCTCAAAGGACGGGGGACTAAACCCATCATCAACCATCGTGATACCCTGGCGGCGTCCCCTGATCTTCCATATCATCATAAGGTTAAGGGGTTTGAAATGGTTTATAATTCAATAATGAGAATAAATCTCAATAAGTCACTACCTAAGCCTCGCTTAGGCTAACACGTACCGCAGGACAGTTCGAAGCATGCAAGATTATCACTCAATGTGCCACAATAATCACATACGACCTTACCTTGCCTTGGTACATGCACAAGTCCTGCACGATAGTATACAGCCACAACATGGCAACCATTCATCGCACATAACAACCTGAATCGGCGCAAGCACATGCCTATCACACTTAATAATCTGGACATGCCCAACAATAATTGTCACATCCTCAATTTCAGTTCCTGAAAAATGTCTATGGTTTAAGTTTGATGGTTTTCCAATCGGAACAAAAATTTCTACTCTTGTTTTGGAAAACCGTTGTTGACACCTAAATTTTGCCCAAATTATTTAGGGTTTTATCGCATAAAAATTAGGGTTTAATCTTTTAATCCCTTAACAAAAATATTTTCATTAAATTACGTGACTCATAGACATTAGGTGCATTTGCATTAATGGGGTCGATTAGGATGTATTCTACCTAATTTGAAAAAAAAAAGAGACCGAAAAAAAAGAGATTTCTGAAGCTAAGTTAGTCGGCCCATCCTTCGTGTGGCCCATCTAGTTTCTTCTCTCTTTATTATTATTATTATTATTATTATTATTATTATTATTATTATTATTATTATTATTATTATTTCATTTTTCGTGCGGGCTGGCCCATTCCTCTCGGGCTTGGCCCGCACACTATTCAAATCTCCCCCTAGTTAACATTTCTGAGCATACGGGGGGAGAAGACCGGAACAATGGCAACAGTGGTAGAGGCCAGAAGCTGGAACAGGAGCCAGAGGCACGCGATGGCAGCGCGATCCACGGGTCGTGAGATCGGCCGGCCGCGGCAGGCTGGCGGTGGCAGAGGCCATGCGCGCCTACCGGCAGCAAGGGCCACGCGGGCGGACTAGCCAGCCCCTTTAAGACCAGATCTGGTCGTGAAGGAGCGGGGGGGGGGAGATCGGAGGGAGCGAGAGAGAGAGTTCCACAGAGAGAACAGAGAGAGAGAGAGAGTTTGAGAGAGAGGGTCATTGAGAGAGAACCGAGAGATTCGAGGCTGAGCCCCCTCCCGTCCACGGCCGCCGCGCCTCAACCGCGACTGGCGGAGCTCCGACGTCTTGCGGTAGGTTTCGACCCCGAGTTTTCGTCGGGTTTTTCTTCGCTTGGTTTGAGTTGGGGTCAATTTCCCGAGGATTCTGGCTCGGAGGCGTGCGGGACTACCGGACGAAGTCCGATCTGTTGGCCCCGAGCCGGGTAGGGAACGCCGCAATGGCACCCCTTCCCTTTTTTTCTTTTTTGCTCTATTTCGGGGGGCTCACTGGCCGGAGCTCGTGGTCGTCCGGCTCGAGCGAGTTCCAGCCCGTGAGGCCCTGTGTTCATTCCTACTTGCCTGTGCTTTGTTGTGTGTGAATCTCGGATGCGTTTGAGACTCGATTGCGCCGGAAATCCTCCGTTGTTGTAATACACGCCGACTGCTCGATGTTATGCTTGTACCAGATTTGGGAGCTGGGTTGTTGTGCTTGAATGCCGCACGGTCCCGGTAGGTCGCCGGTCACTGTGGCGGCGAGGTCGCCAGGAGTCGAGTAGCGGCCGAGCAAGGGCTCGGTCGTGCCGTCGAGAGCCCCAACCACGGAGGTCGGGGCGTGTCGTTCGACGGCCGAGCACGGGCTCGGCCGTCGAACTGGGAACCTCAGCCACGAAGGCCGGGGCTCGACGAGGCGGCGGAGCAAGGGCTTTGCCGCGAAGCGTGAAACCCTGACCTCTTCGGTCAGGATGTGTCCAGCGGCGGCCGAGCAGGGGCTCGGCCGTGAGGCTTCAAGCCCTGACCTCTCTGGTCAGGGCGTGTCCGCCAGGCGGCGGCCGGCCGGCGTTCAGGCGAACCCCCCGGGCGCGGTGCGACCGCGAGTCAGGTCGCGAACCGGGTTGGGCGCGCGGGCGAGCCGGGTAGGGCAACGCGCGTCCGGGTCGGGCTCTAGGGTCCGCGTTTGAAGTGGGCTAGAATAGGTGTTGGGCCTGGGTGTTAGGATTTTGGGTTTTCTTTTAATTTACGGTTGGGCTTCGGACTTTTATTTATTTATAAAATCCGGGCCGGGCCCTTTTCCTTTTAAAAAAAAAGGGGGAGTTTTACCTCACCGGGTTCAACATATGAGCCCGGTTCGGTCATGGACCCGGGCCGGCGTGCCTGGGTCAGTCCCGATCCGGGTCGGATGTGGAGATCCGACCCGGATCCGATTTCATATTATTTTAATATAAAAAATTAATTTTATTTTATTTTGTTATTATTATTTAAAAAAGAAAAAATAAAAAAGAGAAGGTTCGGATTTTATTTTATTTTATTTTATTCTATTTTTATTTAAAAAAATTTCAAAATTTTTTAAAAAAATTCCAAAAAAATCCCAAAAAAATTTTTCAAAAAAATTCAAAAAAATTCTCAAAAAAAATTTCGAGAAATTTTCAGAAATTCCGAAAAAAAAATTTTAAAATTTTTTTTAAAAAAATAAAAAAAAATCAGAATTTTTATTTGGATTTTGAAATTAGCTTTTTTCGCCCCTTTTGCATGTTTAGTGCTATATTTAGTCCCATGTCGCTCGGTTCACACACTTCGAATTGCACATTTAATTTAACCTCGCATGTAGTTAATTAAGTATGTCTAGGCTTAGATATTAATTATTGCTTCCCTTAGCCTAGTTAGGAACGGAATTTTGAGGCTCCCGATTAGCGAGAGCCCGTTAGGTGATGAATTGAACAAGATTCGGTACCGAAAGGGCACTAATTAGTCGATTAATGTAATCAAGTCCCCGTACCTGTTGAATCTCTGGTTCGTAGAAGTGAAGCTTTTCTCCCGTGCATCGCTTAGGTGTCTAATCGACCTATCAGAGACTGATTAGTGGCGACTCCTAGATGAAATCGATTTGCATATTAATAACTTAAATTTAAGTCGCGAATTGGTATGAGTTTGGGAGAGCTCGAGCTAGGTTTAACTTAGTAATCCATTAGCCAAATCTCGTAGGCCTCGGGGCACTTTCGGGGAGGTTGCGACAACCGTATTTCGGATCCTTGGTACTCTTTTTTTTTGTTATTTTTGGAGAGACTTTTTGTGATCCGAATTTCTAAACACTTTCTTCTTGAAAGTTGTTCCAAACATCATGAAGTTTTACATACTTTAGTTTGAGAATTTTTGGAGTTGATATGAGTGGTACGATGGCCTGATTTTCGGACCGTGCGAAACTACCCAGAATGGGTATTTCGGTGATGTTTACACCATCTTTATTTTCTACGAGCTTTTCTGGGCCGATTTTACAAAAGTTTCCTTCACAAAAGTTGTTGAGAACGTCCTTTTCTATAACGTGTGTAAATTTGGGAATTTTCTGAGATAATTTGGATTCTGTACAGAGCTTATTTTGAGAAGTAAATATTCTATTCCAGCGAACTGTTTTTAGTTTGTCTTTGAGTGACTGAAAATGGTGTTTACAGAGAGAATTAGATTTTGTGTTCTCATGAAAAATGTTTATTAAGGACTTGTTTATGACATATCCGAATTTGAGAATTTTCGGAGCTCATTTACTATATTTTCAAGTCCGATTTTTTGAATAGTGCAAAACTGTCCGGTTTTGTCAGATTTCAAAGATTTAGCATTTTCTACGTGAGAATGTGGGAATTTTGACTCGATATCTTCTGGTGACTTAAAGTATACGTTCTGAGCTTTCAAATGAGATATTTTATGCTTTGATTGGAGGTCATCCCAGTGGAAAACGAAATTAACCAAGTCATGGGTTAAATCTTTTTGTGGAAGTCACATTTATTGGTCCAAGCTTATCGCCTTCATCATGGCTTTTGGCTTATGTTCTTAATGGCCATGTGAGGTAAGCAATGACCTCATGCCCCAAATGACCTAAGCCATGACTTAAGCCTCATCATGATGACATGCCTTAATGGCCTTGAGTGATGACCAAGTTAGGAGTATGATAGATAGGGAGCCGTGGGAATGGGCATTCGGCATGAGAGAGAGAGAGAGAGAGAGAGAGAGAGAGAGAGAGAGAGAGAGAGTAGCCGTGAGGGAGAGAGAGAGAGAGAGAACCAATGAGGAAGAGATAATGTTAACCTCTTCATCATTTTAGTCCATTAATAGCTTTTAATGGAATTAAATACAAGCCATCATGACTTTTGACTATTGTGTACATTAATACTTGGCTTCTTCTCCAAGCCTATTTGTCTATAAGGAAGTAAGAAGCCTCACGTGAAGTCTCCCCCCCTCTCCTCCTCTCTCACGCCATCCTCTAATCTCACGCCAACATCTTCTTCTTCTTCCCTTGTTCTTGTTTTCTCACTTTGGCCAAGAAACTCACGCCCGAACTAACCCCAAACCGGCCCGTGTTCCTACTTGTTCCCATCCAAGAGCCACGGTTTGGCCTTGGTAGGCCTCGTCTTGGTCGGCCAAGCAAGAAGAAAGCCCAAAATCTCCCGAGCTCACCTGTCTCGACCCCCGTTCTCTAGTTTGGTTTGTCATTGAGTAAGTAAACTTCCTAATATCGGGAAAGGAAGTTGTGATGCGTTGTGACACGGTTTGCTTGGACCGTTTCTCGGTCGTTTGGTTGGTCGTGGTTGGTTCATTTCTTGATTTAATCATGTTTCGTGTTTGAAGTTTGTTTTGGAGGTAGAACCGAGACTTGAATGGCAAGATGCATATGTTTTAGCCATGCTTGATGTTCTCTTGTATGAACTTTGCTATTGATCTGCCATTAATGTGGGTGCGGTAAGGGCCGACTTGTGCTAACGGCGATCCCCTCGTCCTCGCTTGATATTAGTAGGTTTACTTGCTGAGTCTCCCCGACTCATCCCTCGTTGTTTTCCCTTTTTTAGGTCCGTAGGATGGCATCTTCTCCAGCCCGCGTTGGCAATCCCGTGAAGCCGAGAGCCGAAGTGCTCACCGTGATAAATGTCAGAGAAAACCGCACCTCCCGCCAAATCACGATGCTTGTAATGTTCAATGAGGGCCTAATGGACTTGGTGCCTCAGGGCGGACCGGCTTCGGGATAAAGCCACAGGTGGGATGTGAGATGGCCAGGCGAACGGGACCGGGGTGGAGGTGAAGAAGCGAGGAGCGAGAAGTCATAGTGGGGATAGGAAAGCCCAAGCCACGTCGGCCTATAATTAAAAAAGCCTTCGGAATAGGCTTGTAAAATATGTGTGATGTTTGTTATGACCTAAGAGAAGAGCTTGTTTAAATATGTTTGCATGTTTCGTAAACATAAAGTTGCTCATAATGCTTGTCTTATTTCCGTTGATTGTTCTTTTTATTGTGATAGTCCCGAGTATGCTTCCGCTTGTGTAAAAAAAAAAGAATAATGAACGGGACGTCACATGAATGACCCCGAGTGTAACATCCTGAATTTCGACCCATTTCCGGGATCCTACAAAGTGGATATTATTTCTCATCTGATTTTAGTACGTCTCGCCCGGAGCTGGCCTCTCGCGGGATACTGACCAATGGGAAAGGCTAACTAGGAAAACGGTACGTGGACCGGGGACCCGATCGCGAATCGGGCACCGATTCCGGGAAATGGCGGGAATGTATTTTGGGCCAGTGTGGGCCGATCCTAGGAAGGTAACGGATTTGGTTTGGCCAACGACGTACAATCGGATCGCGGGTGATTCCGCTCGACCGAGAGTGCACGTGGCAAATAAATCCCGAACCTGAACCGAACGATCGTGACCCCTGGAATAACCAATAATTCCTTGCACTATTCCGGTAATCAAGACCGTCACGACTCGAGTGACCCTAGATCGATACGCGTAACCCCTAAACAGCCAACCGTCAGTGAGAGGCTCTAAAATTCTGAATTGAGCAATTTTGATCGCTAAATTGGACCCGAACTTCGATGTCGAAATTCTATGGGTGTTTGCGACTATTTTGCGAGACCGACGTCATTTTTGAGTGGCCACGCATATTTGGGGTTGGTACGATCGAAAAATGGAATTTTGACCCGGGACCGGAAAATTACCGTTTTGCCCCTAGGCCTAATTATGGGTATTCCGAATTTTGGGCAATTTTTGGGGATTTATTTGTGGATAATTATCAAGAAAAATTCAGAATTATTGAAAGACCAAAATGCCCTTGGATATTTTTGCTTGGATTAATGAGAATCAAGTGTTTAAGGGGCAAATTTGGAATTAAGAAAAAAGTGGGTCAAAACCCCATTTTAGACCATTGACTCTCTCTCTCTCTATTCATTCGGCCATTTCCCCTTTCTCCTCTCCCTCCCACCGAAACCTCCTCCTCCCTCTCTTCCCTTTGTTCGGCCTTGGATCGCCGACCGCCGGAGAAGCCGCTCGCCGGAGCGCCGTCGCGCGCGAGAGGACCGCCGTTTGCGCCGCCATGAGGACGCCGGAGCACCGCCGCTGAACCGATTCGATCCAGCCCTTCCCTCTCCTTGTTCAGCCCACTTTTGAAGCCACAAACCAAGTGAGTGAAAATCCTAACCCCTAATTAGGATTTTATGCACTTTGGACAAGTTTTAGGGGTTATTAGGGTATTTTAGGGGTAATTAGTATGGGCTGATTTGGGGCTGAAGTTATGGAGATTTTAATAGCCTAATGTGATGATCTAAGGATGGTATTAAGGCTGTGGAGACTGGTTTAGAGGTTGTATAAGCTTGATTGGCTTAATGGTGCAAATTTAGTGATTCTCGAATTACCGGATTTTACTGTACCTCTGTGTTTTGTTATTTTTGTTGTGATCATTATGGGCCGAATTTGAAGAAGAGTTCTTCATGAAATTTGTTCCCAACATCTTGCAGTATAACATAATTTAATTTGGGAATTTTTGGAAATCATTTGATGCCATTCGGAAGTCCATCTTTGGACCGAAATGTGTCTGCCCGATTTACTGTTCACCCGACCTTTGGGTCTGTTCGAATTTTTATAAATTTTTCCAGGCATATTTTCAAAATACTTCCTTCACAAACATTATTGGGGACATTTGTGGCTATAACATATAAAAATTTCAGAGTCTTCCAAAATGATTTGGGTACCGAATGAGTTGTATTTTGATGGCCTAAGGGGCTGTCCGAGCGAACCAGATTTTGTCCGAAGTTGAGCGTCAAAATGAGGTGTTTAAGTTTAGAACCGGGTTTCGAGTTCTTCACGAAAAATGTTCATTGAGATGTTTTGTACAACATATCCAAATTTCAGAATTTTTGGAATTTATTTACTATTTATTTCAAATAGATTTCGGTCACTGTGCAACTGCCCAGTTTGGACCCGATTTTGTATAATTTCGGTTTTCTCTCTCGGGCTGATTAGTGGTTTATTGTGCCGATTAGAGCTGAATCGGAAGCTAAGGTTCGGATGAATAGTGGCTGTCCTCTTTGGGACTCCGGTGGATTAGAAATCGGCAAGTTGAAAATTAGACTGTGTGATTGCCGGGTGTGCCCGGGTTGATGGATTATCGCTGATTGTTACTTTTTGAGGCCCAATTGGGGCGTTGCCATGCCGCGTGTTCGTGTGATCGACTGACTGCGGTGTGTGATTGGCCAATCATTGGCGTGATTGATTATTGCCCAAGCGCGTGAATTATGTTTTGGGCCACATGGTACTAGTTGGCCAAGCGCGCATGTTATGTGAATAAGTATGGGCAATTGATTGGCTGTTTGAGCACGTTGATTTGGCATGTTTGTTGAAATGCCGTGCTGAAGTTAAATGCTCATGTGTATTGCATCATTGTCCCGAGTGTGGGAATTGCATGGCCACGCATTTTGTATGCTGAGAGTGAGCATGAGACGGAATTTTGTGCGGATATGCGTGCCTGACATGAGCATGTGTGATCACCTAAATGCCTAATGCGTTTACGCGGGGCTCAGATAAAATTGGCAGTGTGCCGTGTGATCACTTAAGGCCTTCGGGTCGTGGCCTTCGGGTCGATTCCGTCCGCTGCGTTTACGCGGGACGATGCCCGGTTTGTCCGGAAGATTGAGGAGATCGGTGTTGCGCCTGAGGGCTAGAGACACCGGGCCATATGTGCTTCGGTGCGGGCCGTGAAGTGTTGTTGGCCTTCGGGTCGGGCCTTTGGGTCAGAATATTTGTTGGCCTTCGGGTCGGAATAACTATTGGCCTTCGGGTCGTGGCCTTCGGGTCGGTTTATAAACTGCAAAATGAGCCGTGTGCCAGAGTGCATGATTTGAGAAAATTCATAAGCATGGCAAATGTGTGCCAGAGTATGTGGCTAATGTGCGTGCCGGTGATTCGTGTGTGAGACAGGCACTTTGAAGCATGAGCATGCGTATGGCGTATGTGTGACTAGTGTGTCGCGTATGTGCCGTGATTTATATAAAATGCCTAACCTGCAGGGTCAGTTGTATGTTTGATCTGGGCCCGAGGGCCTAGGTTTGTTGTTGTGTTGATTTGCTTGTCGGGAGGTGCATGTTAGCCTAGTTTCGGTTTAGGAGGCCTACTCATTGAGATTCGTCTCATAGTTGTTTAAACCCCATTTTTCAGACCTCTGTTAGAGGATACCTGGTGTACCCGATCTATGTGAGGATCCGGAGCCTATAGAGCAAGATCCCGAACAGGATGGCGAAGTCGAGCAGATGGACTCGGAGGATGAGACAATCGAGGCTGAGTCCGAGTCCTTAAGATTTGATCCCGATTTAATTTTCTAGGATCAACCTTAGCCGTATAGTGGTAGGGCCAGTAATCTTTTGATTTTAGTGGCCGCTGATCTGTTTATAGTAGGCTGTTTGTATTTAAGGTATAAGATGAATATTGTAAGCGTTTTTTTTTTGGCGGTTAATGGTGTTGGTTGATATTCGTGGATTGATGTTCTGCTACCCTTGGTCATGTATTGTTTTGTACGGGTGTTTTAGTAATTGCTTCCGCATGTGCCTTACGCTCTGAGTTGGGAGTTGGGTCGGCGACGCGTTCCTGGGACGTCGCAGGAAATTAGACCGGTACGTGGGATGATGGCGCTTCAAGGGGTTCGGGGCGTGACATCCCCGTTTGATTTGGTATCAGAGCAAGGACAACTCGATCCAATTAGGTCGAAGCTTGGAGTGATAAGGAGCGATGACCTTGGGTAGACAGTAGGGTGACCTCGTGTGCTAAATGTACCTCCTGACTGTCTGTCTTGGTTGCTTGGTGTGATTTGACCCGTGAATTGCAGGTGCGGCAGGACCTGAGGTGAGTACGTATACCTCTTTGTTGGAGGTCTTGTGTTGTTTGTGCTAGGCCGCATGCTAGTTGCTTGACTGTGTTGTGATACCTGCCTAGGACCTTAGACCGGTTAGATTGGTTTAAGTCTCTAATCCCTTAGGGGGTTATAGCAGGTAGGTGATCTGTGAGAGTGCAAGGATGACAAAATGAGGGGTAAGGAAGATCAAGAGCAGTCGAGTGCTATAGGCCATGAGACAGAAACCTAAGATTAGAGGTTGTAACTCAGGCTCTATAAGAAAGGGGGAATGTGTGGGCAGGCAAGCTCAGGAAGGGAGCGTCGTTATTGCCCAGATTGTTGAGGTTGCAGCGATTGTTGCTGTGAATGGGAATAATGCTAGTTAGGCCAAGTGCAAGTAGTGGTCAATAGACAAGTGCACCGATTGGTGGAATGACTATTCGAGTTGAACTTTCTTGAATTCAATAGTAAGGGTGACCCCGAGGCTGCACCGAGATGGATAGCGGAAGTTGAGAAAGCCTTGACATGTTGGGGAACACCGAGGCTGAGAAAATAATATTGGTAGTGTACTAACTGTAAATGGACATAAAGAATGAGTGGAAGACCACTAGGGATAAGATATCCCCAATGAGTACAGCTTAGATTTGGACAATGATTGTTAAGAGTTCCTATGGAAAAATATTTCCTGGAGAGTGCCAAGAAAGGGAACTGACGGAGTTTATGTGACTTCGCCAAGGGTAGATGACTGTGGAATGATATGAAATGGAGTCCGCTTTGCTGGTTGAGAATCCACAGGACAAGGTTCGAAAATTCTAAGACGGACTGAAGTCGGGTCTCCGAAGCCTAATGATCTCACGAAAAATCAGGAATGATGGGGAAGTGTATGAATGAGATCAAGTGATCGAGCGAGATTAGTTGAAAAGTGCAACTACTTCTGGATAGTGATTTGCTCAAATTAAGAATAATCGCCGCTTCGGGAAGAGGCAGATGGCGGGAAATAGACGATTCGTCCTACTGGTTAGAAAGGATATCAGAAAGTCGAACCGTCGAACGAGCCGTCCTGAGGCTTGCATCGAAAGTGGGAGTCGGAATAACTAGTTAAACTGGATGGGATTGAGTCTGTTGTACTTGAGTCACGTTTGGTGTGACGATTCCTCAAATGATAAGGTGATGGTGTCGTTGAGGTGTCTTAACTGTGAGACAGTAATTGATAGTAGAGAAAGGAGTGTTGACTTGGCAGTATTGGCCATGTACGATTTTGTCGTGGAAATGGATACAGAGTGATTGTAAGGCAGAAAGCCGTAATGAATTATGACAATAGGGTAATCCAGTTTAGTCCGAATGGACGTCCTAGGTTTGGATTTCAGGAAAGTCGAGAAGGAATCTCAATTCTTTGAATGCCCTTGCTTGAGGTGATTAGATGTCCGACGAATGTTACGAAGGATGCTTAATGGGCGTGGTTGACCCGATCGTGACAGAACTAAAGTCGGAAGAATTAACGAGGTGCGTAATCTTCCGAGGTCTTTCCTTAGAAACTGCCGGGTTGTCACTAGAACGGGAAGTGGAATCGTGAAAGAATTGGCCCTGCAGTGGAACTGATTCGAGGAAATAGTATTGAATGTCCTTGTTGGAAATTAAAGGAATTGAAAGTCCAGATGTAAAGACTCGTGGGTAAAATTTTATTCGCCCTAGTGTGCCCTCGTGGGGAGTTCCTGTATTGTGTATGAAGAAAATGGACGGGACATCGAGATGGTACGTAAATTACCGACAGTTGAAGCAGTCAACGGTAAAGAGTAAGTACATATTGCTGAGGATCGATTATCTATCTGATCAATTGTAAGGACCTCAGTGTTCTCCGAGATTGAACTACGGACTTGATGTCACCAATGGAGACTCAGAAAGGAGAATGTTCCTAAGATTTTGTTACGGACTGGAAATTTTCCGTTAAGGATATAAAAAGGAGAGATAATTATGATGATTTAACAGACGAGGTATGGGCACTATGCATTCATAGTAATGCCCATTGGTCTAGGGGATGTCTCGTTGCTTCTATGGACCTAATGAATCGAGTGTTACAAGAATTATGGGATTAGTTCGTAATGATTTTCGTTGATGATGATTTGGGAGACTCGAGGAGCCTAGAAGCGAGAAGCAAGTCTAACTGAAGTGTTGCGAACCTTGAGAGAGAACACGCACTCCACGCCAGGTATGACAAATGCGAACTTTGGCTCGATGGAGTCGCCTCCCTTGGACGTATAATCTTGGAAGATAGAACTTTCGCGGACCTGACTAAGGTCGAGGTAATAACTAAGTGGTCAGGACTGATGCCGATAACTGAGGTTTGAAGTGTCGTAGAGTTGGCTGACAATTAGCGACGTTTTGTGGAAGATTCTCGTCGATAGCCGTGCTATGGGCACGACTGATTGAAAAGGAAATCCGTTTGAATGAAATGATCACTGTGAACGGAGTTCCCAAGAGCTGAAGCGTAGGCTGATGATTACCCCAGTATTGAATATTCAACCTGAACCGGGAGGATTCGAGGTCTATAGTGACGCTTCATTAAGAAGACTTGGGTGTGTATGGATGCAACACGGTAGAGTAGCAAATTATGCGTCGTGCCAGTTGAGGCCACGTGAAAAGAATTACCCGACGCATGACAAAAAAAAAAATTGCCTACAACACCCTATATCGCCATGGAAAGGTTGGACGAGTAACCGATACGCTAAGTCGTGAGTCGATTGGGGTATATAAGGTGATCAAGGAATGAACCTTGTTGGGAAGGCTCAAGGACTTGGAAGTTAAATTTGAGGTAAACTGGATGTGGAATCTGTTGACCGCCTTGAGGATTAGTTGGAAATCTAGGCCCAGAACAAGGAATGTCATTATGTGGATCACGAGATACGAAGAGTCATTGAGGTGGATGCCGATAAGAGGAAATCGGATTTCCATGTATTCGGGGATAGAAATCTTGAGGTTCTAGGATGATTGTATGTACCCGATGAGGCAAAACTCGAGGAGGAAATCTTGAGTGGAAATTTCCACAGTAAGTATAATGTCCACCCGAGTGGCACTAAGGTGTGTTAGGACTTGCGGCAACATTACTGGTGGAATAGAATGAGGGTAAATGTGACCAAGTGTGTGGCCAGGTGTTTGACGTGTCTATAAGTGAGGACAAAGCACGGTAAGCCTAGAAGGCTATTATGACCGTTGAAAATTTCTAAATGGAAATGTGACATGATCCCAAGGATGTTGTAACAGGATTAACGTGAAGCCAGAGAAGACCCGATTCCATAGGAATAACAGTTGATAGACTGACTAAGTCAGTGCACTTCCTGACAGTAAGAACGGACTTTGAGTTGGACAGATAAGTAGAGTCGTCAAAAAGGTTACACGATTGGAGACGACGACTTTTAGAACTTGAGATTGGGGAAGCCAAGTGTTAGTGCAAGTGCTGTCCAATGAAAAGATTATTCTAACTTGGCAGGAAAGGAAAGTTGAGCCGAGGCATATCGGATTGTTCGATTTTCAGGAAAAGATCGGAAAATATGATCTAGCGAATTGCCTCGCTGCTCAATCTGTCCTAAGTATGTGATGTATCCCATGTATCGATGATAAAGAGATATGAACCGAATATGACCCACGTTAAGAGAAGACAGATGTGGACGACGAAGCGTCGTACGTGGAGAAACTAGTGTAGCTTGAGGACAGAAAGGACCATGGGACAAATAATAAGACAAATCTAGTGGTCAAAGTGTATGGGAGCACCGAAGGACATAAGGTGCCGTTTGGATAAAGTGATGAGACCATATGACGTCAAACCCCAGTTGTCGGAAGAGATAAGTTTATAGTACAAATTTCAAGGACGAAATTTTTATAAGGGGGGAAGAGTTGTAACATCCTGAATTTCGACCCATTTCCGGGATCCTACAAAGTGGATATTATTTCTCATCTGATTTTAGTACGTCTCGCCCGGAGCTGGCCTCTCGCGGGATACTGACCAATGGGAAAGGCTAACTAGGAAAACGGTACGTGGACCGGGGACCCGATCGCGAATCGGGCACCGATTCCGGGAAATGGCGGGAATGTATTTTGGGCCAGTGTGGGCCGATCCTAGGAAGGTAACGGATTTGGTTTGGCCAACGACGTACAATCGGATCGCGGGTGATTCCGCTCGACCGAGAGTGCATGTGGCAAATAAATCCCGAACCTGAACCGAACGATCGTGACCCCTGAAATAACCAATAATTCCTTGCACTATTCCGGTAATCAAGACCGTCACGACTCGAGTGACCCTAGGTCGATACGCGTAACCCCTAAACAGCCAACCGTTAGTGAGAGGCTCTAAAATTCTGAATTGAGCAATTTTGATCGCTAAATTGGACCCGAACTTCGATGTCGAAATTCTATGGGTGTTTGCGACTATTTTGCGAGACCGACGTCATTTTTGAGTGGCCACGCATATTTGGGGTTGGTACGGTCGAAAAATGGAATTTTGACCCGGGACCGGAAAATTACCGTTTTGCCCCTAGGCCTAATTATGGGTATTCCGAATTTTGGGCAATTTTTGGGGATTTATTTGTGGATAATTATCAAGAAAAATTCAGAATTATTGAAAGACCAAAATGCCCTTGGATATTTTTGCTTGGATTAATGAGAATCAAGTGTTTAAGGGGCAAATTTGGAATTAAGAAAAAAGTGGGTCAAAACCCCATTTTAGACCATTGACTCTCTCTCTCTCTATTCATTCGGCCATTTCCCCTTTCTCCTCTCCCTCCCACCGAAACCTCCTCCTCCCTCTCTTCCCTTTGTTCGGCCTTGGATCGCCGACCGCCGGAGAAGCCGCTCGCCGGAGCGCCGTCGCGCGCGAGAGGACCGCCGTTTGCGCCGCCATGAGGACGCCGGAGCACCGCCGCTGAACCGATTCGATCCAGCCCTTCCCTCTCCTTGTTCAGCCCACTTTTGAAGCCACAAACCAAGTGAGTGAAAATCCTAACCCCTAATTAGGATTTTATGCACTTTGGACAAGTTTTAGGGGTTATTAGGGTATTTTAGGGGTAATTAGTATGGGCTGATTTGGGGCTGAAGTTATGGAGATTTTAATAGCCTAATGTGATGATCTAAGGATGGTATTAAGGCTGTGGAGACTGGTTTAGAGGTTGTATAAGCTTGATTGGCTTAATGGTGCAAATTTAGTGATTCTCGAATTACCGGATTTTACTGTACCTCTGTGTTTTGTTATTTTTGTTGTGATCATTATGGGCCGAATTTGAAGAAGAGTTCTTCATGAAATTTGTTCCCAACATCTTGCAGTATAACATAATTTAATTTGGGAATTTTTGGAAATCATTTGATGCCATTCGGAAGTCCATCTTTGGACCGAAATGTGTCTGCCCGATTTACTGTTCACCCGACCTTTGGGTCTGTTCGAATTTTTATAAATTTTTCCAGGCATATTTTCAAAATACTTCCTTCACAAACATTATTGGGGACATTTGTGGCTATAACATATAAAAATTTCAGAGTCTTCCAAAATGATTTGGGTACCGAATGAGTTGTATTTTGATGGCCTAAGGGGCTGTCCGAGCGAACCAGATTTTGTCCGAAGTTGAGCGTCAAAATGAGGTGTTTAAGTTTAGAACCGGGTTTCGAGTTCTTCACGAAAAATGTTCATTGAGATGTTTTGTACAACATATCCAAATTTCAGAATTTTTGGAATTTATTTACTATTTATTTCAAATAGATTTCGGTCACTGTGCAACTGCCCAGTTTGGACCCGATTTTGTATAATTTCGGTTTTCTCTCTCGGGCTGATTAGTGGTTTATTGTGCCGATTAGAGCTGAATCGGAAGCTAAGGTTCGGATGAATAGTGGCTGTCCTCTTTGGGACTCCGGTGGATTAGAAATCGGCAAGTTGAAAATTAGACTGTGTGATTGCCGGGTGTGCCCGGGTTGATGGATTATCGCTGATTGTTACTTTTTGAGGCCCAATTGGGGCGTTGCCATGCCGCGTGTTCGTGTGATCGACTGACTGCGGTGTGTGATTGGCCAATCATTGGCGTGATTGATTATTGCCCAAGCGCGTGAATTATGTTTTGGGCCACATGGTACTAGTTGGCCAAGCGCGCATGTTATGTGAATAAGTATGGGCAATTGATTGGCTGTTTGAGCACGTTGATTTGGCATGTTTGTTGAAATGCCGTGCTGAAGTTAAATGCTCATGTGTATTGCATCATTGTCCCGAGTGTGGGAATTGCATGGCCACGCATTTTGTATGCTGAGAGTGAGCATGAGACGGAATTTTGTGCGGATATGCGTGCCTGACATGAGCATGTGTGATCACCTAAATGCCTAATGCGTTTACGCGGGGCTCAGATAAAATTGGCAGTGTGCCGTGTGATCACTTAAGGCCTTCGGGTCGTGGCCTTCGGGTCGATTCCGTCCGCTGCGTTTACGCGGGACGATGCCCGGTTTGTCCGGAAGATTGAGGAGATCGGTGTTGCGCCTGAGGGCTAGAGACACCGGGCCATATGTGCTTCGGTGCGGGCCGTGAAGTGTTGTTGGCCTTCGGGTCGGGCCTTTGGGTCAGAATATTTGTTGGCCTTCGGGTCGGGCCTTCGGGTCGGAATAACTATTGGCCTTCGGGTCGTGGCCTTCGGGTCGGTTTATAAACTGCAAAATGAGCCGTGTGCCAGAGTGCATGATTTGAGAAAATTCATAAGCATGGCAAATGTGTGCCAGAGTATGTGGCTAATGTGCGTGCCGGTGATTCGTGTGTGAGACAGGCACTTTGAAGCATGAGCATGCGTATGGCGTACGTGTGACCAGTGTGTCGCGTATGTGCCGTGATTTATATAAAATGCCTAACCTGCAGGGTCAGTTGTATGTTTGATCTGGGCCCGAGGGCTTAGGTTTGTTGTTGTGTTGATTTGCTTGTCGGGAGGTGCATGTTAGCCTAGTTTCGGTTTAGGAGGCCTACTCACTGAGATTCGTCTCATAGTTGTTTAAACCCCATTTTTCAGACCTCTGTTAGAGGATACCTGGTGTACCCGATCTATGTGAGGATCCGGAGCCTATAGAGCAAGATCCCGAATAGGATGGCGAAGTCGAGCAGATGGACTCGGAGGATGAGACAATCGAGGCTGAGTCCGAGTCCTTAAGATTTGATCCCGATTTAATTTTCTAGGATCAACCTTAGCCGTAGAGTGGTAGGGCCAGTAATCTTTTGATTTTAGTGGCCGCTGATCTATTTATAGTAGGCTGTTTGTATTTGAGGTATAAGATGAATATTGTAAGCGTTTTTTTTTTTGGCGGTTAATGGTGTTGGTTGATATTCATGGATTGATGTTCTGCTACCCTTGGTCATGTATTGTTTTGTACGGGTGTTTTAGTAATTGCTTCCGCATGTGCCTTACGCTCTGAGTTGGGAGTTGGGTCGGCGACGCGTTCCTAGGACGTCGCAGGAAATTAGACCGGTACGTGGGATGATGGCGCTTCAAGGGGTTCGGGGCGTGACACCGAGGTCGGGGCGTCACAATAATCTCACATAGCATACCACAATGAACATCATAATCACAAGGTTCAGATTAATAGCGACCCCTCGGGCCCCCCAAACCCGCGTAAAACGCATCAAGCTATAGGGCTTCCGGCGTAACCGGGCATTGTCCTGCTATGTCGGCAACGGCATAGTCCCGCTATGTTGGCAACGGTATCGTCCCGCGTCACACATATCAAGACGGCATTCCATGATGAGCATCAATCCCACCTCCACCGCAATTGGCATCTAGTCACCCACTGGGCATCCGATAAATCGGGCATTGTCTCGCGTAAAACGCATCAAGACGGGTTACAATCCTGCGTAAAATGCCTCAAAGTATTACATGAGCATACAGGCATTCAATACTCAAACCAATTTCTCATCTTTTGATTAGCCAATTGCCATTTAATTCACGCTCAGCTCACAACCAGCCACGCCTCACGTGCAATAACAACATTGAAAAGTTCTCAAGAGAGAGAAATCAAATTTGCATAGAATCGAGCTTAAAATTGGCATTTACACAGTAATCGAAACTCTTTTGAAATAAATAGTAATTCAACTCCAAAAATTCTAAATTTTGGATACATCTTGATGAACAATTTTCAAGAGGACACGAAATCCAACTCTAATTGTAAATAGCTCTTTTTGTCACTCAAAGTCAGATAAAAAATTTGCCTACAAGGGCAGACCACTTGGCCCTCAAAATCCATTTCAATTAGTACCCAAATCTCCTTAAAAAACCATAAAATTTTTATATGTTATAGACACCAGTGTCCTTGACAGCTTTTATGAAGGAAGTTTGTTTAAAATAGATCTGAAAAATTTTATAAAAAATTCAGAGAGACACGCCAGTCAGGTGAACAGTAAACCTTGCAGAGTTGTGACGGTTTGAAAATGGACTTCTAAATACCCCAAAATGATCTCCAAAAATTATAGATTTAATATATGACATACTTCAAGATGTTAGGGTCAACTTCCATTAAGAACACTTCCTCAAATTCGGTCTCCATTGATCTCCACAAAAATAACAAAACAATGAGACACCTCAACAAACAAATCCGAGAAACATCTCAGCAACCACAAATCATCAATCAAGCACAACCAGCTATCAAACCAACCCTAATCCATCTCTAATTAGCCCCTAACATATCCGTTAGTAACCCCTTAGCCTAATCAAGGGTTAGGAAGCCACTTATCTGGAGTCTAGACAAGAATAACTCGGGGGAAAGGGGCAGCAACAAGGTTGGCAGAATAGTAGCAGCAAAGTAGAAGCAGGAGCGGAAGAAGCAGCAACAGCGAAGCAAAAGTAGAAGCAAAAGAAGCAGTAGCAGTAGAGGAGAAGAAGTAGTGAAGAAAAGGAAGCAGCAGCAGCGAAACAAAAGGAAAAGAAGGAAAAGAAAATGGAAGAAGAGAGAAATGATGGGGTTTGGTGTAGGAGTCAGTGGAGTCAGCCGAGAAAAGGGGAAAGTCAGCGGCGTAGGGGTCAGCGGGGAAGTAGAGGAAGAGAGAGAGAGAGAGAGAGAGAGAGAGAAAAGAGTTGAGTGACTTGAGTAGGTCAATTACCCCCACTATGACTCAACCAAGGGCTAGAATTAACTAATCAATCTCATCAAAGATCCAATGGCTCACATTGGTCAACTCCACTAACTCCTAGAGGCAAAATAGGAAATGAGCAAGAGGAGAGAGGGGCATTATGGTCCAATATTTTTAGCCAGCATGGGGGCAGCAACTTTACCAAAATGTCCTTCCACTTTTCAATGAACTCAAACAATTCCAGGGGAAAAATGGTCATTTTCCATTCCCGATCCAAATTTCACTTTTCCGACAAATCCAACTGGCCCTACAGTTGGCCACACCAAATGTGATGTCGTCCAATGAATTAGTCGTGGCTTTCGAGAAATTCGATTTCCAAGTCCAGATTCCAAGTAATGGTCAAATTCGATTAAATGCAACTTTGGTGTGTCTCAAACTAACGGACGGCTTTTAGAAGTTATGCGTATAGACTCGTGGCCGATTCGATATCGGGCCACATCTAAGTTTACTTGAGCCATGGCGACCTCGGTTGTCATATAATTGTGAGGGTCAATCAGTAGTTTCAATTGGCGTGATCATTCGGATTAGGTTTATGATTGTTCGAAATTCATACAATGGTCAAGCAGATTCACCCATGATCCAATTATACAACATTTGCGAATCATTCCATAACCATCCTTAGATTGGTCTATAATGACCCAAAATATCTCCTCGTCAATCCTTATGGTTGAAGTGTCGATCCATGGCCAAGTTCTTAGGTTAACGTACTTGATTCCTAGTTAGTCATTCCCTAATGGTTAGTGTTCTCGAGAGTGAGCAATTCCGAGTGAGATTTAACTGAAGTGCATCGAAGATATAATCATTTCATAAATCCCGAAAATGGGTCGAATTTCAGAATGTCACACATTAAGAGATATCTTCCAGCATAATGAACGTGGTCTGAGTTCTACCAAAGGAAAAAAACTCAGCCTTTTAAAAATCACCTGCCCGGTGACTAGTATGTCGGACCGTAGACAAGTTAAACAACCAAACCACAATCCTAGTCAGTTCTGGTTTCTAAAACTTAAACTACTTTCCAAGCAATGAGGGGCAAGGGAGTGTAAAGAAAACAAGCCTTTTGAATATATAGGATCTACATCCAAGATATATGTTGCTATGTTTCATTGACAAGTCTCTCAGCTGAATGCGATTACAGTGATTTTATTGAGAAAGCACCTCCTTACCAAGAAGGTAAAAGAGAGAAAACACACACACACACATATACTATAATCGGGTGCAGAGCATGACCAATCCTAGGATCACCATTCACTTTGCGACTTTCCTTTGGTTTCTCCGGTGTGCTTGGTCTTGTCAGTGTGGGTGTACTTATCAGTATGGTGCTTCAAGAGCAGCCATACATGAGTTATAAGCTCTCCGCCACGCCCCAACAGTTTCATGTGATGGTAAACTTCACAACTGTGCGCAGCGTAGCACAACATCTCCACCCAAATGCTGCTTATGATCTGCCACTTGTTGTTCTTTCCCTTCAGTGTCGCGGCCAATTTCTGCGCATCCAACAGCACATGCCAATCCCTGGTGATTATGGTTCCCATCTGATCCAGGGAGGGTTCGAGCACGTCCTCTTCTGATGACAATGTCCCCAAGGCCTGATTGCTGTCTCTGTACTTGAGAAATGGCTTCAATATGGTGCAAGCATGCTCCAATGTGATATTGGTAGTCGTTAGGGACAACATGCAGGGTCGCAGTGCTAGAAGGTACATCATGTAACTGGATAGCAGTTTGCTTCCTTCACGATTGGGAGAATCGTTGGAATCTGAATGGAGGCAGATGGTCGTTGCAATGTGCCAAATGATGATGCTTTTGTCAAATGTTGTCGAGATGCTATTTCTCAACACTTTAAGGTCTTCCTGTGTCCACTCCACATCATAGCTGAGATTGTGAGCTTTAAGCGTCCAGTCGCCGCGTTCGGTGAAGGGCTTTTGGCCTCTGATCACGTTGAGCTTCTCCATATCTTCCACCAGCAATTCCTTGAGAGCCCCGAGGATTTCCACGCGAGAGTGAATCCAATACCTTCTCAAGGTCACATGATTTTTGCCCAAGTACCTGAGGAATCTTCCGATGGGCCGCGGCCAGTCATCATCGTACAAGCGATGATCCAACAAACCCAGTTGCCCAACTGAGTTCGACCACCTTTTCCGCTTCATATACCTTTCAGCTAAGAAGTTCAACAGCCTTGTTGACACGAGGCAGTTTCTTTGGTGATGGCTCATCCCCACAATGGCCCATGCCGAAAAAGGTTGCAAAACAATTTGGTAAACTTCCAGGGTGGTGACTCCTATCAACAAGGCGTAAGTGTAGGTTATGTACTTGTCGATTAAGAAGGCTCTCCTGAAAATAATGGCAAATCGACACAAGGCTGAGACTAGACAGAAAAAGCTAGTGAAGCGGCAGATAAGCCCGAGCGGTTTATAGAGAATCGGTTGCTTGGTGTAAAGTACGTCATACATGAATCCAAGTTCAACCTCAGTTGTGATGAAGGCTAAATCGCGCTTTACAGTTAACTGAGATTCCTTTAGCGATTCCGGGTTGTAGAGCCAGTTTGCAATGTGAGGCTTCAAGCAATCGAACCGATGGTACGCCTTCAAGATGATCTTTTGCTCCGTGGACCATTTGGGCCTGTCCCGCCTGTCGAAGAGCTTGCCAACAGTTTTCTCGTTGAAGATATCCTTGGCTGATATGCTCGACCCCTTCCAGTACACGTACGCGAGGGCCCAAACCGTCAGTGCTGATCGAATGATCCCTGCAACAAACAAGGGGAAGTACAAAATTGGGACGGGGGACGTGCTGTCCCAGCAGCGAATCAGGATGAAGAAGACGAAAACAGCCCTGATGAACAGATTCAGCATCTGCCGGCCGCTAAGCCGGTCGTCCTCGACCGAGTATGCGGTTATGGAGTCGGGGTTCCCAAGCTGCATCAAGAGCAACGGTGCCAACAACCCCTTGAGCTCGGTAATGTAGTCTGGTCGATGAGGATTGTCAATCTGGATAACGGTGAGCTTGCCAAGGGCGATGGTCACAAAGTAAGAAGAGAGCAAGTAGGCAGCGAGGATGACGTATTTGAGGATGGTCGAGGCCTTGTACCTCCGGCGGCTGCCAAGGATGGCTAGGGTGATCTGGCAAGCGAGGCTCATGGTGACCAGCCATTGGATGCCCCATGCTTCCCATAAATCTTTCGACGAAGGCCATTGTGTACTGACTATGGATGATATCAGATCGAACGACTTCATGGGGACGTGATGTCTTCTGCCTGAGAAGCAACGATGCAAGCGAAATTACCAACGATGAAAATGGATAAACCGCCTTGCACTCATTCCGAAGAATTAAACATAAATCTCTAAACTCTTGTTGCATTCATTCAATATGGTCAGTAAAATTTTGGGATCCTAACACTGCTCTAATTCTTCCATTCCAATGAATGAGATTAATTACGTCTTGCTGTTCTGCAAGAGGGAAACCCACTTAAAAAGGAGAAAGAGAAGTTTCATAAGTCTATAAGCAATGCTAGGTGCTACTTTTGCTAAACCAGATCTACGAAATTGATGTATTCAATGAGATGCCTGTTTGCAGAAGGACATCTAAAGAAGCTGACTCAAATTCAAACACCCAACCACCGATTACCAGATTACTTAACGGACCGATTATGTAAACCAGTTCAGTACACCAAGCGTTTCCCAAACATCAAATACGAGATCACCGACACACATTTTTTTATCTTGCTGAACTGATCATCGGCACACAGCTAAAACAGGATAAACGTTCACAGAGACAAATGAAACTAATGACAAGATCATAAATTTCTGGAAAAATAAAGTACAAAGTGGTCTGGCAAGAAACCGAAACCTTACTATGCCGCGAGACTGCCAAGAAGCTGCCGAATTATAATAATAGAAATGGCACTGAGTGTATCTGTGTTCCTAACACTTGTGGGGAAGCTTAAGCTAATTCAAAATTGAAGAGAAAATAAGAGGGAATATAAAACACAAAGAAAGCAGAGAATTGATTACTTGCTTGTAACTTTAATCTGCGATTCTCTCTTTGTTCGGCTCAGCGACAAACCATAAGATTTTCAATTTTACATTATTCTTTTGCACTCAATTGTAAACTCTGCTGAGAGTATGCAAAGAATTTACTGTTACACTTCTTGGTACAAAAGTCACCGCTAGGGCTTAAACTAGTGCGATTCATGTAATAAAGTCTCTCAACTTCCCATAACAGGGTCATTTAATTAATTGGTATTATTTACAAATTTTTGTAATTACATTATTATCCAGATTTTGGAATATTATTTCATTTTAATTCATTTCTTGAACCAAACCATAATAAAATAAGATCTTTTTCACTTCATATCTTTGGTACTTATAAGTATTACAATAGTGACATTTAAGTATATTTTAACTTGTGATTTCCATAATAGTAGTCATGGCCACGGTTCGGAACCGGCCGGTTCCGGTTCGGAACCGGCGGTTCCGGTTCGTGGCCACATGTGAACCGGAATCGGAACCTCTCCTAGCGGTTCCGGTTCCGGTTCCGGTCCGGCCGGTTCGGATTCGTAATTTAAAAATTTTAAAAATAAATTATGAAATAAAAAAATAAATAATTATAAAAATATGAAATAATGAATTATTTAATATAAATTATAATCAAAATGAAAATTATAGGGGTGATCGGTTCCCGGTCGAAGTCGGGAACCGAACCGGTAAGACCGGTCTTTTAATTTTAGAACTAGGAATCGGATCGGCAAACCATAAAACCGGGAACCGGACCATTGGTCCGATTCGGTTCTAGGCGGTCCAATGGAACCCTTTGCTCTTAACTAGCAAATGATCGTAGCCACAAAAGGCATACAACTTTACATGCTCATGGCTTGACTTGGCTTGACTTGGATTTTATAAACAATCCCTTTGTTGGTCTCTTCATTCCCATTCGATGTGGGACTCTTGACATTTGCATTCAAGGCAAACCGAGAGTCCCACATCGAATGGGAATGAAGAGACCATCAAAGGAGTTGTTTATAAAACCCAAACCAAGCCTTGTAATTAGAGTTCAATACACCCAAGCCAAGCATTGTATTTGGAGATCAATGCACTTACAATGCATGGCAATTAGAGTTCAATTTGTTTTATAAAAAAATTGAGTAATGAAATTTTTTTTTTCATCATTATTATTATATTTTTTAAGTAATTTGGAACCGGAACCGGCGGTTCGGAACCGGAACCGGCCCGTAGGCCACGGGCCAGTTCCGGTTCCGAACCGCGGGCCCGGTCAACGGGCCGGGCCTGGGTTTGACCGGGCCGGTTCCGGGCCAAAACCGGCCCGTGGCCATGTCTACATAATAGTTTAACCTCCTTTACAATATAGACTTAGGATCTAGATATACTAGGCATCAATTCCTCTCTCCGGCTGCCGTTCCCTGTAATCATCATTTTTTTTTTGTTTTTATGACACTACTGCCAATATCTTGCATCCACCCACACTCCAAACGATATCCACATCAAAAGTTAATAGAATGCAACAATCTAAAATGACCTAGCATCACTTTTTTTCTTGAATTTGTATTGTACAAAGCACGTAAAGTTGTCACTGCTCACTGCTTGCCTAGGCACATGGCTGATTGCGGCAACAAACCTCAACTATACTGATTCACAGTCACAAAATGCTCCGGAAATACGTCTCCGCGCACGACAATTGACTGGTAAATCCCCCGAAACAAAACATGTTGTCTGTTGGCCTCAGCAAGGGAAGATGGTATTGCTGACATTGGATGAACCCTGTATTAGAAATTAAGGCATGACAGCGTAAGAAAAGTCATGTTCGGGAATAAGAACAACTAGAGTGACATAACTTTCGCACGACACTCGCTTGAGTGCCATAACTTTTTTTCGCTCACTTGAGTATCATATTAGAGTAAAATCGATCTTTTGAGTGTCACTTCCGGCAAATCATCCTACGTGGATTTCTTGTAATTTTTTTAAATATTTATTATTATTATTTTTGAATATTTTATTTTCCTTATTTTTCTATGTTTTTTCTTTTTCTGTGAGCCGGTCGCAAAGGCCTTGCCCTCAACCAGCGGGGCCGTGAAGGCCCTAGGCGAGGCCATTGCTAGCTGTGGTCGAGTGCCTTCGTGGCGAGGCCGCAATGGCCTCACCTAGGGCCATGGCAGCCTTGCCGATTGTGGGTGAGGGCGCCCTCAACGGATCTAATAATGTTTAGGAATGCTGAGAATCCACACCTCAAAAAGAGGGTGACATGAGGGAGGAGAGAGGAGAGAATAGAGAGACAGTCGCAAAGGATAACTTACTCGAGGGACAATCTCTAAAGTTTTCTTGCTCTTGTCTTCATTGGTCTTTGGTCAGAATCATTGATTAGTTTGGTAATGTAAGTAATTTGGTCATTTATTTTATCTTGAATTAATACTGCGAAAAATCACAAACTAATATGCATATGACAAATTTACCCTAAACTATTTTTTTAACCACGAGAAACCCAAAACTGGTACACCTGTGAAAAATTTATCCTAAATTAATATTTTGACCACTAAAAACCCCAAACTGGTACGTCTGTAACAAATTTACCCTTCGTTAGTTTCCATTAAATTGGATTAATATCATGAAAAATCACAAATAATTTGTTAATATATTGTCTAATAATTGCCATTTTAAGAGCTAATTAATAAGATGCAAGTTGATCCTTTATTCTAAGTCTGCATACGAAGCATATAAGTACATGCTATCTAAGATTAAAGAGATTTTCCTTGAAATTTTCACTTTAAAAGCCAATCGTAAGATTAATAAGTCAGCATTTGTTGTTACCCCCAAGGTGAGATCCTCGAGGTGGTGAATAAATTGCCAAGGGAGCTCGGATCGTCCCTCTTGCGGGACGGCGATTACACTTGGCTCTAGTTCTCCAAAACTCTATTGATCACAACTTGATTTGACTCGGTTAATTATAATATATAATTTTTTTTTTGGAAACTGCCACTAACCTATTGAAGGCCAGTTAGAGGTCAAGTAAATGCAATGTGGAAGGCCGTTTTATTTCTGCGAACCAGAAATTTAGACCACGGAACGTGATTACGTGATAGAATTCTAACACCCAATTTAAGTATTTTTTTTCCTTTTTGAAAGATAAAATCATGTGATCTTTTCCATATTTCATTAATCCTAAGCACACACATATCTAGATGGCTATACATCATTAAGTTCATAGAATAAACATCCGATTCCATCAAATATAACACTCATATTGCAACAATTAAAATGCAGTGATAATAATGAAGTAGCTAAATGCATGTAAAACCCGATACAAGTCGGACAATCTCAGATATGGAAGACAAGCATTTTATTCTGTCGCTCTGGTGAAGGAATTTGGCAGACCGCTGATATGTCAAACCTAATTAGACCTAAAGGGCCAAACATGTCTTCGCATAGACTTGTATGGTTTCTTAAACTTGGCTTCATTTTATGGCACCTGGAAACTCATGACGGAACAAGGGAAAGGTGTGCTATAGATGACAAGTGTGTGCTACGCAATCGATATGGAAAAATTACTCAATCAGTCCTAAATTGTACGGATATTAATTAAGTCATAAACTTTCAGATTTTACCAATTTAGTCATAAATGTTCGCGCAAAATTTTAATATAGTCATCTCGGTCAATTTTCGCCAAAAATCATTGACATGGTCATCCAGTCATTGTCGGTTGTCGTGCACATTACCACATTAGCGATTTCCAATGAAAATTGGCTAGAAAAGATAAATTAGAATTTCATGCAAAGTTTTAGAAAAGTTAGCAAAATTGAAAAATTTTATAATTGAATTGGTATTCGTTTAATAGATTAGGACTTATTGGACAATGTCCCTAATCGATTGCTTGAGCCGAGGACGTGTGGTGTAGCTTTTGTATATAAGTTATAATGGAAGTTTGGAGTTGGATCATAAAGTTATTTCAAATTTCAAGATGGTCACTGTGACAAGGATTAAGATTGAGATAATACAAAACAGGCAATATGAGGAGATTCATTTTTTTATTATGTCCTGTTTGGTAGGTCATTGATTGACCTAGATTATGATTATATATATCACACCCCAAATCCTACAAGAGTAGGGGAAATTGACACGACCATGCTCCTACCCGAAAGGATGTAACCTTAAACATAACCAACATTAACCTGTTATCAGAATGTATATCTCCATTTATATATCTAATAGATATGATCTAGTTACATCATTTTTTTTGTTTTTTTTTTTGGTAACCCAGGAACCCCCCGCATGGCCGACAGCCGGAGGGGTAAACCTAGGGTGACGCTAGCGCAGGACCTTAAATCAATCACATCATAACAAACATCAATGGTATAATCCATTAATCAATCTCATATCAAATCACATGTTAATGTCAATTCATCAAACAATTTATTGCTCAATATCAAACCATGGTCAGAGCACAATGCCTGGTGACAAGGCAACCCGGATTCTCCCCTTAGCAAAGTCTTCACCTATTATCAATTGGTGGCTCAGCCTAGAAGGATATCCTTACTCTAGTATGCATACCTAGAAACCCCCAACCAAGTTCATAGTTGTCGCGACCTAAAAAAATCGGGTTTTCGATATTAGGTTAATGGATTAATAGATCAATTAAATTAATCAACCTAGCTCAAGTTCTTCCAAATTCTACCAAATCGCAACTTAGGTCCAATTGTGAGCATGCAAATATTTTCAATGGGAGTCGCCACTAATCATTTAAGGTAGGTTGATTAGAAACTTAAATAAAATAACATGAGTACTATTTTACTTCTGCGAATCAGAGATTATAAATCCGGGGACTTGGTTACGCTAGATTACCCTAACGCCCTTCGGTACCAATCTCAAGAAAAATACTCCATTTGACAATTTTGATAAATCCTGACTTAGAGTTCAAAGGTGCAGAAAATTTTTTGATTTTCTTTTATGAAATTTTTTTGTATTTTTGAATTTAAATTCAAATTACAAATTTTTTTATTAAAAAAAATATAACCGCTAAATCTTTCGAATTAAGTTTCGATCTGAAGCCTGACAGATCGATCCTAAAATTCGAAATACCCGCTATGGAAATAACTCTATCAAAAGCCTGATAGGTAGATTATTTCCATGTGTGCAGTTGCGGATTAGGAAATTTTCCTAATCGATCACATCTTGAAAAAATTTTCATATATTAAATATCTTGGATATATTCAAAATATTTTGAAAATTTTAAATTCTATCCAAATTTAACGAGTAATAGATATCCAAGATTTCAAAAAAATAAATAAATCCTAATTGAAATAATGACTATTGTTCAAATATGCAAAGTTAGATATCAATAAGCATGAATTAGACAACAAAATATTCAAATTGATTCGGATGAGATATTTACCTAAATGCGCAAATAACTTTCCAAATTCGAATCGCCGACGGATCGGGAGTGCAGATCAGAGGACCGACAGTGGGTGATCGGCGGTTCACGCGGTGGTGGTGTCAAAGCGACAATGACTCGCAGTCACAGGGCTTGGCCGTAGGTGGTGTGCTTGCGGCGGTATTCAGCTTGGTTTGATAATCTACAGGACAACTTTGGCTTGCCTACAAAATAGAAACACGGGAAGATCACTTACTCAGAAAGGCAGCGGTCTCGTCATCTCGAGCAAAAAAGGGGTCCACGACAGCTCCTCGGCTTGTGAAGGCAGCAGGGACACAGCAGCTCGTGCACACAGCGGAGACGTGGAGTTAGACGTGGTAGCAGCAATGTTTTCACAGATAAACGCCGTCTCAGCCAGGTGGTACAGGAATGAGCGAAGGAACGGTCACAAAGCACCACAGCAGCAAAGCGTCGCAGATCAGCAACGTCAATGTCTGGAAGCGGTAATGACAGAGCTTCTTTGTTGTGGTTCAAGATGAAGCACGAAGAAAGTGAAGGAAATTCTTCCTCTGTCCTTCTCTCTCTTGTGTGACTTTTTCATGAAAAGCCCCCACCAATGGAGACAATTCTCTCTCTCTATATATTGTAGCCGTGTGGCTCAATTATGTCTCTCTCTCTTCACGATTTTTTTTTTCCATGTAGACTCACATAAGAAAAGCCACGATGATGATCATGAAGACCCCCCCTCCTCTGAATGTGTATCTCCTTTTATATGCAAAGCCATGAGACCTCTTCAAGTAAAGAATCAATATCTCTTTCCTCTTTTAAAATATTAATATATCCCTTCTTATACTACTCACATGGCCGAAGATATATTTTCCTATGAGTACAATTAACTGCCCATCTCTAGTGATCTGTCCTTATTCCTTTCCCTTTTTCATTCAACCGCGTAAATATATACTCTACTCATTGCAAGCTACACTTGGCTGAATATATATACGCGGGATATTGCCCTTTTGTGGCCGAATCCTCAAGATTGCGGTAATATTGCTCTCTATATTTCTTAACTTGAAGTATCACATGTGCAGAGCATATGAATGATGGGTTCGGCCAAATTTTCATCACTATGGGCTTAGTTCAATTAATTTGATTAAGCACAGAACTATTCGTTCAAGTCTATCCGTCGTTGGTCCGATAAATATGCAAATTATATGGGCCTAATTAACTATCAATGAAATGCTCCTGATATCTATATGTGTAACATCCTCAATTTCAATCTCTGGGAAATGGCTATGGTTTAAGTTTGGTGGTTTTCTAATAAAAACTGATTTTTACTCTTGTTTTGGAAAACCTAGTTTCGGATCCTTTGTACCCCTTCGTCTTGTTATTTTTGGGGAGACTTTTGTGGTCCGAATTTCCAAATGCTTTCTTCTTGAAAGTTGTTCCAAACATCTTAAAGTTTTACATGATTTAATTTCAGAATTTTTGGAGTTGATATGGATGGTACGATGATCTCATTTTCGGACCGTATAAAACTATCCAGGATGGATATTTCAGTGATGTTCACCCTTCCTTTATTTCTATAAGCTTTTCCAGGATGATTTTGGAAAATTTTCCTTCACAAAAGTTGTTGAGAATGTCATTTTCTATAACGTGTATAAATTTAGAAATTTTCTGAGATGATTTGAATTCTGGATAGAGCTTACTTTGAGAAACAAGAATTCAATTCCAACGAACTGTTTTTAATCTGTATTTGAGCTACTAAAAATGGTGTTTACAGAGAGATTCCAATTTTGTGTTCTTCACGAGAAATGTTTGTTAAAGCCTTGTTTATGACATATCCGAATTTGAGAATTTTTAGAGTCCATTTACTATATTTTCAAGTTCAATTTCGTGAACAGTGTAAAGCTGTTCGGTTTTGTCAAATTTCAAAGATTTATAAATTCCTATATGAGAACGTTGGAATCTCGACGTGATATCTTTTGGTGATATTTAAAGACATTCCCGTGCCGAACCTCGGGTTGAATGAGATTTTTTATATGTGTTTTGTCGTGGAAAACCCTCGGAAATCATGGAATTGATTATGATGTGGGTCTACGACTTAAGTGTCGATTAGTTGTTTTGTTGGGAAGAAACTAGAAGATAAGGCTTTGACATGATCAAAGCTTCTCCTTCAAGCTTCCATCATTAAGTTTCATTAATGCCATTAAATGGCCCTTGACTTGGAAGCCCTATTTCATGATGACAAGCATTAATAACATTAGACTTTAGAGGTTCTATCATTATGGGACACAAGGCAAAGCCATTCAGCCAAGCCAAGGGGAAGTCGAGAGAGAGAGAGAGGCCATTCGGCCAAGAGAGAAAGCGAGAGAGAGAGAGAGAGAGAAGCTAAAGGATAAGATCCAATTTAATGCCCTTAATTGCTATACATCATGACTTTTGACTATTGTGCATTAATGCACATTAATACTTGGCTTCTTCTCCAAGCCTATTTGGCTATAAGGAAGCAAGATGCTTCACGTGAATCCCCCTCCCCTTTTTCTCCTCATCTCACGCCAACATCTTCTTCTTCTTCCTTTGTTCTTGTTTTTCTCACTTTGACCGAGAAGCTCACGCCCAAAATAAATCCCAAACCGGCCCATGTTTCTTCTCGTTCCTACCCAAGAGCCCACGGTTTAGCCTTCGTAGGCCCAGGTTTGCTCGGCCAGGCAAGAAGGAAGCAAGAAGAAAGCCCGAAATCTCCCGAGCTCACCCGTCTCGACCCCCGTTCTGTAGTTTTGTTTGTCATTGAGTAAGTAAACTTCCTAATATCGAGAAAGGAAGTTGTGATGCGTTGTGACACGGTTTGCTTGGACTGTTTTTCGATCGTTTGGTTGGTCGTAGTTGGTTTATTCCTTGATTTAATCATGTTTTGTGTTTGAAGTTTGTTTTGGAGGTAGACCCGAGACTTGAATGGCAAGGTGCACATGTTATAGCCATGCTTGATGTTCTCTTGTACGAACTTTGCTATTGATCTGCCATTGGTGTGGGTGCGGTAAGGGGCGGCTTATGCTAACGGTGATCCCCTCATTCTCGCTTGATATTAGTAGGTTTACTTGCTGAGTCTTCCCGACTCATCCCCCGTTGTTTCCTCTTTTTCAGGTCTATAGGATGGCATCTCCCTCAGTCCGCGTTGGCAATCTCGTGGAGTAAAGAGCCGAAGTGCTCAGCGTGATAAATGTCAGAGAAGACCGTGCCTACTGCCAAATCACGACGCTTGTGATGTTCGATGAGGGCTTAACGGACTTAGTGCATCAAGGCGGGCCGGCTCCGGGATAAAGCCACGGGTGGGATGTGAGATAGCCAGGAGGACGGGATCGGGGTGGAAATGAAGAAGTGAGGAGCGAGAAGTCATAGTGGAGATAGGAAAGCCCAAGCCACGTCGGCCTGTAATTAGAAAAGCCTTCGGAATAGGCTTGTAGAATATGTGTGATGTTTGCTATGACCCAAAAGAGAAAGGCTTGTTTAAATATGTTGCATGTTCTATAAACATAAAGTTTGCTCATGATGCTGCTTGTCTTATTTTCGCTGTGTATTAATTGTGATTGTCCCGAGTCATGCTTCCGCTTGTATGTAATAAAAAATAATAATGAACGGGACGTCACATGAATGACCCCGAGATGGAGGCGTCACAATATGAAATTTAACTAATTAATTTTTTTTCTAGGGACCGAGATCGATCCCTAATTTTTATGTAATGAATGACTAATTGGGTCTTCAAAATTTAGGTGTCAACAGCTGCCCCTCTTTGAGTGGAGGCTTGCAGAGGTTTCGCTCAAAGACTAAAACCTAAATTTAAATCATGCAAAATGATGAATGATTTTTTTTTGGGTTTTAATTTTAATTTTTCAAATGCAATGATGCGTGATATGCAAACAATAAGGAGCGTATGCTAAGGCTTCTCACTTCATGAAGAGCGGTGAAAGAGCCTTACATACGGATCGCACCCAAAGTGCCCAAGTGAGGGAAAACTTTATAATGCTGTGCACTCCCTCGATCTCCAAACTTCTAGTCTACTGGAAGTAAAGTTCTCAAGGTACAGGATTACCTATTTGTTATCTGTAGTTTCCTACATATGCGAAATAACGCATGATTAAAAGGGACGTGTTGCCTATACCACTGGGCAATCACAAAAAGGATCATGTCACCTCTTCCATTGGGTGAGCATGAGGTTTGTTGTGCCACCTGTTCCACTGGGTGAACACGAAATGAGAAACTATGCTGCCTATTCTACTGGGCAAATATTTAAATGGGGTGTGTTGTCTATTCTACTGGACAACATAAAATGAGAAACTATGCCGCCTGTTTTACTGGGCAAACATTAAATGGGGTGTGCTGTTTATTCCACTGAGCAACACAAAGAAATATGTCACCTGTTCCACTGGGTGATTATATGAGAGACCATGTCTCCTATTCTGAAGAGAGAAACAATGAAGAATAATTAGCAAATGTACCTGAATTCTTCTTATGTTATGGGAGAGCCAATTGCATTGCACCTGTTTTTTACCTGAGAAAAGGTTAAAATAGCACATGCGTAAGGGCAAAGAAAACATAATTCATGAATCTACTTGCATTACCAAGCTTCACTAGGGAATTTATCAATAAAAACAACCATTTCGTCCTTTTGACAATTTGATCACATTAAATGAGAGACTTTTAATCAGAAAGGACTTTCTACTCACTCTAAATGAAAGGCTTTTGACCCGACCTTTGATGCGGGTATAAGAATCACTCGAACTCTCTTCATCATGCTTGACAAGGGTTCAGATATTCTCAAAATCAGTATGACTTGGCCAATCTGAGAGGTCTTTATAAGGACTAAAATGCAGGCTTGGTCAAAGGTTTCACAATGGGGACTCATGAGAGTCATAGCTTTGAAAGAATTGATATCACCAGCTGCTTCGGGTTTACAATTCAGGAATGCTGTAAAAATGAGATAGAAAAATCTTGCTCGCACTTCTTCGAGCAACATTTATAAGCATTTGAAACCTACGTTAACTCAAGTGCCTTATTCTGAAGAGACTTCGGTAAAGGTTGTAACGTAGGTTCGGGTAGGCTTGAAATGAATGGCCTATTTCCATCAAATGGGGTATTATGAACATGGAACTTGGTGATCATCCAATCACGCTACTAGTACCATTGATCTATCTATGGCAATTGCTCCACAAATAAACCTTCAAATGGTCTTTTCTTTGAAGAATGATCTTGCATATAGACTCAGTTCTTGCTGAAGCCTTTCTTTTTCTCTTTCTCTCCTCTTTTTTTTTTCTTTTTGAGAGAGAGAGATTTTCTTTTCGAGAGATTTTTCCAAGAGAGAGAACTTCGATTTACTGGAGTCCTTTTGCGTCCTTTCTGATGAATTTTCTTTCGAGCTCCCATTTTCCTTAAACTTGCTTTGAGATGATTTCATTTGTTTCTCACAAGGATGATCACCAATCGGGTTGAAATGAATTCACTGCTCAAATTGGGTATGCAAAGGGTATAATGTGTAAGGATATAGAAAGAAATGCTCTTCGTCATATCTAAGGCACTCGAGCTAACAAAGAATTTGCATGCAGTAAATATACTTGAAAATTGATGCAAGTGAAAGCAAGAAAATTCTAACCATTTTGAACTTTCTAAGAAATTGCCCCAGTATTGGGTTGTTCCTGACAGGGGTAACAAATGAAACTCCGTTCAAAGGGTTAAGTAAATGATAACCTGTAGTGTTTAGATAGAGGGAATGAATGCCTCTCATCATTTTGGTCGTCATACTTTTCGTGAGATAATCCTTGACCTTATCAGTACGGAATTTTCACTCAACTCGCACTGGGGATTATTATTCAGGACGTGTATGGAAATGACTTGCCTTTCGTCATCTTGAAGTCTCTCATGCAATATGATCGCTTCATTAAGACAGAAACAGATTGCCGGATCAAAAGCTTTCCTCAAACAAAGCTTAATAACATAACAAGAAAATCAATTGATTCATGAAATTCAATTTGAGACTTGATAGAAACAAAGTCAGAATGAATACAAATCAATTGTAATACTTCTTCACAGAATCAGAATTAATTGGACTGGAAAAAACACGACCATCCATCTTGGCCAAAATCAAAGCACCTCCCGGAAGTACTTTTTTCACAATGTACGGGCCGCCATAATTTGGGGCGAATTTTCCTTTTGCAAGAGGAACTATCGGCAATAACTTCCGCAGGACAAGGTTACCTATCTGAAAATGTCGAGGTTTGACTTTCTTATTGAAAGATTTAGCAACTCGTTGTTGGTAGCACTGGCCATGACATAGAGCTCTAAGCCTTATCTCATCAATCATATTCAACTGATCCAATCTCTGCTGGATCCAATCTGCTTCTGACAATTGTACCTATGAAAGAATACGTAACGAAGGAATTTCAACCTCAACAGGTAGAATTGCTTCCATACCATACACAAGAGAATATGGAGTTGCCCTTGTAGATGTCCAGATAGAAGTTCGATATGCCATAAGTGCAAAAGGTAATCTTTCATGCCAATCACGATAGTTCTCAGCTGTTTTAGCCAAAATTTTCTTGATGTTCTTGTTGGCTGCTTCGACCGCTCCATTCATCTGCGGACGATATGGAGAGGAATTCAAATGCTTGATCTTAAACTCCTTGAGCAGATCATCCACCAATTTATTATTTAGATTCGACCCATTGTCAGTAATTATGGTCTCAGGTGCACCATATCGAGCAATAATGTCTCGATGAATGAACTTCACCACATTCCGGGCCGTCACTGTCGCATAGAACATAGCTTCAATCCACTTCGAAAAATAATCGATAGCGACCAGGATAAACCGATGTCCATTTGACGCTTTAGGATTGATTGGGCCAATCACATCAATGCCCCACATAGAAAATGGCCATGGTTCAGACATCTGATGCAATTCATTTGGAGGAGTATTAATCTTGTCACCATGGATCTGGCATTTGTGACAACTCCGGACATGTTGAATGCAATCACTCTCTAAAGTGAGCCAGTAATAACCCATCCTCATTATCTTCCTTGCTAGCATATGACCATTCATGTGCGGACCACATACTTCCTCATGTACTTCTAGCATCAATTGAACAGCCTCGGTTGAATCAACACACCTTAATAAAACCGAATCATAGGACCGCTTGTATAGGCATTCTCCGCTCAAGAAGAATTTCGACATCATTTTCTTGATATACTTTTGGTCAGATGTGGTACTTTTCTCAGGAAACTCCTGTGTTTGAAGATATACCTTGATATCATGATACCATGGCTTGCCGTCGGGCTCTTCTGTCAACATCATGCAATAAGCCGGTTTCTGTAAGACCTCTATCTTTAAAGGTTCAACTTCTAACCCACTGGTCACTCGTAGCATTGCCGATAACGTAGCCAGAGCATCGGCAAAATGATTTTGAGTCCTTGACAAGTATTCAAACGAAATGTCTTCAAATTCTTCCACCAACTCCTCTAAATAGGTGTGATAAGGCTGTAACTTAGTGTCTCTAGTTTGCCACTCACCAACAGTATGAAGAATAATGAGGGCTGAATCTCCGAACACCTTAAGTCGAGCTACTCTCATTTCAATTGCAGCTTATATCCCGAGGATGCATGCTTCATATTCAGCGATATTGTTCGTGCAAGAAAATATCAGTTTCGCCGCCACTGGATAATGTTGTCCGTATGGGGGATATTAAAACTGCCCCGATACCTGATCCTGACAAGTTTACTGCCCCATCAAAATACATGGTCCATACATACTCATCAATTGACATGACTCTATCCTCTAGCGGACCCAGATCCTCATTTTTTCCAGGATTTTCGGCTAGGACATCAGCAATTACTTGTCCTTTGATTGATTTTTGAGACAAGAATCGAACATTGAATTCTGAGATGAGAATCTGCCATTTTGCCAGTTTCCCAACCAAAGTAGGTTGATTGAGCAAGTATTTGATGGGATCACACTCTGTTACAAGCAATATCTGATAGTGCAAAGTGTATTGCCTCAACCTGTGTAGCACCCAGACCAGTGCTACGCATGTTCTTTCTACTTCAGAATAGTTCATCTCAGAGGCGGTGAACTTCTTACTCAAATAATAAATCGCACGCTTTTCTCCATCCTCCTCACTCTTCTGAGCAAGCATGGCGCCTAAGGACTCACTGTGGATTGTAAGGTACAGGGTCAGAGGTTGCCCTGGCGTCGGTGGAACAAGCACCGGCGGATTCATCAAGTAGTGCTTAAGCTTGTTGAATGCCTGTTCTCATTCTTCATCCCATTTAACCAGCGCATTCTTCTTGAGAAATTTAAAGAAAGGCTTCGCTGTCTCAGATAGCTGAGAAATAAATCTGACTATATAGTTTAGTTTACCCATTAAGCTACGAACTTCCTTCACCGAAGAGGGAGATTTTATTTCACAAATGGCCTTCACTTTTAACGGGTCAATCTCAATCCCTTTGTTACTGACAATGAAGCCGGGTAGTTTGCCAGAGGTTGCCCCGAACACGCATTTTGCCGGATTGAGGCGCAATTTGAACTTGCGAAGCCTGTCGAATAATTTCATCAAGGTTTCTATGTGATCTTCTTCACGCCGAGTTTTTGCATTCATGTCGTCAACATAGACCTCAATCTCATTATGCATCATGTCATGGAACAACGTGACCATTGCTCGCTAGTAAGTTGTCCCAGCATTTTTGAGACCGAAGGGCATCACCTTGTAATGAAATGTCCCCTATGGAGTGGTAAATCCTGTTTTCAACTTATCATTCTCATTCATCAAGATCTGATTATAACCTGAGAAACCATCCATGAAGGAAAATAGTTCGAACCCGGCTGTGCTGTCTACAAGCACATCAATGTGTGGAAGTGGAAAATCATCCTTAGGACTAGCTTTATTCAGATCTCGGTAGTCAACATACACTCGAACCCGACCGTCTTTCTTCAACACTGGGACTATATTAGCAACCCATTCTGAGTATTGGGTAGTTTCAATAAATCCCACGTCAAGAAGCTTCATGACCTCTTTCTTGATCTTCTTTGCCAGTTCTGGCTTAGCTCTTCGCGGCCTTTGCTTCACAGGCTCAACTGAAGGATCAGTCAATAGACAATGTTCGACAATCGATCGATCGAGACCCAACATGTCAGCATAAGACCAGGCAAAGATGTCTTGATAATCCTTCAACAATTGGGTCAAGCGTTTGGCCACATCTTTAGGGAGACATGCTCCAATCTTCACCTCTCTAGGATTCTCCGTGTCGCCAAGATTGATCACTACGGTTTCTTCAACAGTTAAAGGCTTAGATTTCTCATAGATTTCCATGTTCCATCGTATCTCTTCATCATTTGGATTAGAATTGTCTGAGTCATCGGATTGACTTGCATCACATATATGAAGATCCATGATTCCCGTCCCTTTGTATGCCTCGAGATTAGTCCTAAAACATAAAAGAAAGGGATCAAAAAGACAAGACAGGGCTTAACTATATGCAATTTTCGAAAATTGATCATTTATTTTTTTTTTGAAATTCATTTTTCTTTCGAAAATCTTGAGACGAGAATTCTTAAGAAGCCCAACCCTCAATACTTACCATAGATGACAATTTTTTCCAATCGTTGGCTATCGTCATTGGGTTGGTTTGGGGAACTTCGACAAGATTCAAAATGATAAAAATCTCTGTAATTTTACTAATATTGAATCAATAAATTACATCTTATTAGATTGAAAAACCTAAGTGCAACATGAAGTGGAATATAAATCGAAAAAAATCAATAAAGATTCCCATGCAGGGAAGATACGAAAACTGGAAATAATTACTCTTGAGGGCCAACGCCCATCCCTTCAAGTGGTCCTTCAGTGATTGCACCAAAATGGAGGTCTCAGCAAACCAACCAGTAAGGTAGGATATACCATCATTAAAGTCAAAGTCCACCACCCTCGACTTCGGCTTCTTGACAATACAGGGTGGCTGATCATCCTCAGAATCATCAGACAAACTGACCAAAATCGCTTTACCATGCTTCTTAGGCGAGTCAGTTAGAACTTGTGGCGACTTAGGGAAGATAAGCCTGAGATCATCCTCAATTGGGCTTGGCTTTAAATGCTCATATCCCCCCACTATTCCAGCTGAGCGAAAGGTATGGTTAATGGGAGGTGGTAAGGGATTTTGACCTATTCCTCTTCGGCTTCTGCAACAATCGAGGTCTTGTTCGCGGCTTCTCGGCCCATGATATCCCAAACCAGCCTTGTGGGATTGTCCATTTGTCTCAATCGGGGCATGAATGCCTTGGCCTTCCTTCTCCAGACCCTGACCCAGTTCAAAACCATTACCGACCATGACCTTGGCCACCATGATAGCTGCATTAGAAACCTCAAGAACAGGCAACGGCATATCAGAGGAAGCCTGAACAACTTGAACTATCTCAAATAAATGATAGCTATCCTCCTTAACATGATCGGGCTCTATGTATGGGATCGATATCGCATTGGAGATTCGATGATCTTCCTCTCCATAAACTGTAACTAACTTTGCCTCAGCCACAAACTTGATCTTTTGATGCAAACTGAAAAGCACGACGCCTGCATTGTGGATCCATGGCGTCCTAGCAAGAAATTAAAAGCAGAAGGGATATCCAGCACTTGAAAAAGAATATCGAACACTGAAGGTCCGATTTGCAGCTCTAAGTTAATCTGGCCTATCACATCCTTCTTTACTCCATCAAAGGCTCGAATAGAAGTCTTGGCTACTTTCATGGTAGATGGAGGAATGCCCAGCCTTTTCAAAGTAGCCAACGGGCATAAATTCATTGCTGACCCGTTATCAACAAGCACGCTAGCCATGTGAGTCTCTTTGTACTTCACTGATACGTGAAGTGCCTTATTATGACCACATCCTTCAACCGGGATTTCCTCATCAGAAAATGCTACTTGATCTTTGAGGAGGATCGCTCCGACAAACCCTTCTAGCTTATCTTCTTCAATGGTCTCAGGCACATGAATCTCACTCAAAACCTTCATCAGAGCACCCCGATGCTTATCGGATGTCTGGAGAAGTTCTAACAACGAGACTTGTGCAGGTAACTTTCTCAGCTGATCAACCACGCTATATTCACTAGCTTTAATCACAGCTAGGAATTCCTTCGCTTCTTTCTCGGCCACTGGCTTGGCTAGTTGATTATCAACATAAGCTCGCCCAGACCTCGTTATCAGATCAACATTGTATGACCATGGAACCATCTTGTTACTTTCATAAGCGTAGGGCTGAGGTGATGCCAGCACTAATACTTCCGAAGCATCGGGTATAATGATCCCGAGGTCATCGTCAGAGGCGTCCTCGAGAGAGGGCATGTCAGGATCCAACTTAACTTGTTCATCGGTCATCCTTGCGAGTTCTTCATTCCAGTCAATGATGACTTGAGATATAGCGGCCACTACCCCGAATTCATCCGCTGTCCCAATCATTCCCTCTCTCACCAACTCATCCACTTTCTTTTCTATTTCACCGAATGACACCACTTCACCAGTCGAAACATTACCAGCTCGGACTAAAGCATCGAACATATCCTCGAGAGGGACCTGAAGCCTTGAACCTGCTTGACTCTCGGGCCAAGGACAATATTTGCACTGCTCGAATGATCAGGGAGTGGATTGTTCTGCACATTGGGCTTACCGGCTGGCTGTAGCGCAAACGCTCCAGTCTCGAGTAGATCCTGCACTCGATGTTTGAGCACTTGGTAATCATCTGTCGAATGCCCTACCTCACCTCTATGGTAATCACATTTCTTTGACGGATCATACCTTACAAAGCCGACAGCGTTAGATCTTTGTGGCTCTGAATTCAACAAGTTTTTCTTCCTTAGCACCGCCAGTACCTGAGATAACGTCCCAGGAAGTGGAGTAAACTGGCGGGGTTTGCGCTGCTGGCGTGGGTCCTACTGGCCTTGCCGCCCATAAGAGGTTATCTGCTGAGTGCTAAATTATAGCTTCGGGACCTGAGCTGGCATCTTCTGTACATAAGTCATGTTGACTTCGGAGACATGCTCTTTATCCTTCTTACTAGTAAATCTCTTGCCCGATGAACCTGACTCACTGTACCATCCTTTCTTGAGCCCGAACTCAATCTCCTCACCCATGGCTATCAGTTAGCTAAAAGATTGGGCGGCCGTCACTAACATTCGTGAACGAACCGACTGCGGTAGAGTGGACACGAACAACTTCATTAAGTCACGCTCTGAGGGTTCAGGCATGATCTGTCCCGCCATGTTCCTCTAGTGAGTGGCATACTCCTTTAGAGTCTCGCCCTTTTTCTACTCAGCTCTCTCCAAGTCTTCCCTTGTAATGGTAACATTGAGATTGAACTTGAAATGTTTGACGAAAAGGTTTGCCACCTTTTCCCACGAGTCTTTCCGATTGATCTGGTAGTTAGTATACCACCTCATTGCAGCATCCTTCAAGCTTGCTTGAAAGGTTTGGATCATTAGAGGTCCGTTAGAAATATATCTATTCATGAGCCCCTGGTACATCTCGATGTGCTGAATTGGGTTTGAGGTACCATCATACTTCTCGAAGGCTGGCATCTTGAATTTATCAGGCACTTGAACTCGGGCAAAAATAGACAGATCAATAGGCGGAACACTTTGAGTTCCCTCCACTTCACATAACCTCTGGTCAAGCTTAGCCAGCAACTTGGCATTCTCATCATTAGAGGGTGAATGAAGAACAGGAGCCGCCAGAGACGCACTAGTATCATTAAAAATGGCATCATCCAGTTGAAAAGTTGGATTAGTATTTATTGCAGGAGCTTTGTCGAGGCGGAGGCCTTGACGAGTTGGAGGTGGAATCTCTGATTGAGAGGCAGCATTGATCTGCTGCTGCTTGGCATGAGATCACTCATCATTTTAGACATGGCGACTGCGATCTGCTCATTGATTGTATTTATGTGTTCTTTCAGCTTTTCGTCAATCATGGCTTCAATCTCGGCTTGATTGGTCATCCTTCTTTTGGTCACCAATCGAGTATTATGAGGATGAGGGGGATCGGTGGCAAATTACCTACAAAAGTAACGATCGAATAAATACAACAAGTAAGAATAGCGAGTCAGTCCATGACATCCTCTAGACCCTCAAGATGAAATTTCTTTCGAAAGACCGATTCGTCCAGTAAATTTCAAAATTCCAAATTGCTTTATTCCGTAAAAAAAATCTGGGCTAATTCCAAAATTTACAAATCATAGCTTAATGTTTCTCATTGAATTGCCCAACATGGAAGATGTCTGAAAAGAATTCTTAGAAAGATCGTCCAGAAATGAGATATATTACTAGAAAACGTCAATAGTAAGCTAACATTTCCTTTTAAAAAAAGAAAAACTCCCTAAACCAAACAAGAAATCAAACGGTCTTCCTCTTTTTAGAGGCTATGTGATCTATAGACGAATGGGCCTTCAAGGTACGCCGTAATCGTGCATTCTCTTCAGCCAGAGCATCTGTCTTATCCTGGGCCTTCATCGCCTTTTCTTCGCTGATTTCGATTTGGGTCTGAAGAGTATGCCGTACTGTCACAACCGGGATCTTCGGGAGTATCTCAGCAGGGATGGTATGATACTGAATATACCGGGCTGTGGCAAAGTGACTCTTCATCCTTTCGGTGGGCTCATCTACGGGCCAAATCAGCTTCTGAGAGGAACATTTCTGCCAAGCCTCAGAATGACGCCTAAGCTCGACTATGTAGGACTCGCCCTTCTCGAATTGGACTTGAAATTCATTGGGCCTGAGTGGAGGTGGGACATCTTGCAAAACTCGGAATTGTCGTGTAACTTGAAGGGGCTGATAGCAGGTTGCCCCATAAATGCCCATCAAAGGTACGGGCTTCTGATCGCCATGGTATAGTCGAGCCTCAACCTCCCGAACCATACAGCTTGCCAAAACAAAATCTTAGAGTTTGAATCCTTGAACAGATGGACCCATTATTTATAGTGCAAACTCTTAGTTTGATCTTGTATTTGTTTGAACCTTAAAATGGGGTTATCAGTCATGCCCATTTCAGATACAGTCATATCTTCCTCAAATTGAGAAAAGTGTGGGAAAAGCCAGATTTGTAAAAGCTCAATCGGGGCTCGAAAAGTTCTATCTTTTCCTTTCTTGAATCGTGTCAGAAATATGAAAGTTTCTGCTAGAATTGTGTTCATAAAACTAACTCCACCACATATTAGTTTTACCGTCCAAGCTATGACCGGATCAATAGCATTTTGACGGAATGGAAAAATGATAAGTCCAAAAAAAACTAAGATAAAAATTTTAGATCTCATGAAGACGGAGTTATTTTCGAAACATTCAATAAGAAAATATAATGGACATGCTTCACAATTACCCTTTAGCACTTTTTCAATTTCCTTTTTGGTCAAATTCAAAAATTCAGCAAGCACTACCATAGGATCTATCTTAATGGGTGGTTCGACTATATCCAACTCAATCGATTTCCCAATTGCAATATTGTATTCTTCCAGAGTCGGTGTGAGCTCAAACTTACCTCTCAACACAAATGTGGTTGTCTCGGGGCACCAAAAACGAGCGAGTGCCTGCATGATCCCGCTCTAAACATCTATGTCTAGGATTGGCATCATGAATCCAATGCGTTTGAGAACATACTGCTGACCATCTAGCTTCAACTGGCTCCATAACTTCTTGAGCTCCAGCTTCGGAGTAGGCACGAAACGAATATCGAGGCGATCCATTCTTATATAGACCACGTGCCAAATGACTCAACCTAAATCATGGACCGACTCAAAATAAGATGAAGAAAACCAAAGATAAAGCTCAAGAAATTACCGCCTTTGGGGAGAAAGTGTCAATCACAGAGACATGCACATGAATCGTGAGTTTAAATCTTAATCTATCTACCCTAAAGGCTTTGCAAAGTGAAATGATGAATGGAACAACATGTCGCAGCCTCGCACACAATCATCGTGACTAGTCGCAGCCTCGCATACAATAGTCATGACTAGTCGGGTCCAATCACTTCGGTTTGGTTCGGTCGACAAGGGCAACCTCCATGCGTTGTAGCCTCACGTGCATGAGGACGACCCTTAAGCCATTTTTTTTGAAAATATTTTCGGGATCCAAATAGGATAACCTTTAGCGAAGCCTTACTGCCAAGGTTAAAGAACCATCTAAATATCATCTTAAAACTATAGGTGTGACCCAGGTCCGGTCACAGGTTGTGTGCGGTGTAGTGCAAATACTGTAAATCATGCACAATAATTACATGCAAACACCGCTTCAATAGTACGAAAATTAAATCACAATTCCAATCCACCAAGCCTGCAAAACAAAGGGTTAGCCAATCACTACTCCCCTTATAACTCCTATCCTGCAAAACCATTTAACACCTAAGAATGAGAATTTAATCAAATTTTGTTAAATCGAGTGATTTTTCATGAAAATTTTCTGGCCTAAGTCCTCTTTAAATTTTCAAAAAAATTCAAGTTTTCCCCAACAAAGTCGCCAAGCTGTCGTGACCTAAAAAAATCGGGTTTTCGATCTTAGGCTAATGGATTACTAGATCAATTAAATTAACCAACCTAACTCAAGTTCTCCCAAACTCTACCAAATCGCAACTTAGGTTCAATTATGAGCATGCAAATATTTTCAATGGGAGTCGCCACTAATCATTTAAGGTAGGTTGATTAGAAACCTAAATAAAATAGCGAGAGTACTATTTTACTTCTGCGAACCAGAGATTATAAATCCGGGGACTTGGTTACGCTAGATTACCCTAACACCCTTTCGGTACCAATCTCAAGAAAAATACTTAATTTGATAATTTTGATAAATCCTGACTTAGAGTTCGAAGGTACAGAAAATTTTTTGATTTTCTTTTATGAAATTTTTTTTGTATTTTCGAATTTAAATTCAAATTACAAATTTTTTTAGTAAAAAAAATATAACTGCTAAATCTTTCGAATTAAGTTTCGATCTGAAGCCTGACAGATCGATCCTAAAATTCGAAATACCCGCTATGGAAATAACTCTATCTAAAGCCTGATAGATAGATTTATTTCCATGTGTGCGGTTGCGGATTAGGAAATTTTCCTAATCGATCACATCTTGAAAAAATTTTCATATATTAAATATCTTGGATATATTCAAAAGATTTTGAAAATTTTAAATTCTATCAAAATTTAACGAGTAATAGATATCCAAGATTTCAAAAAAATAAATAAATCCTAATTGAAATAATACTTATTGTTCAAATATGCAAAGTTAGATATCAATAAGCACGAATTAGGCAACAAAATATTCAAATTGATTCGGATGAGATATTTACCTAAATGCGCAAATAACTTTTCAGATTCGAATCGCCGGCGGATCGGGAGTGCAGATCAGAGGACAGACGGTGGGTGATCGACGATTCACGCGGTGGTGGTGTCAAAGCGACAATGACTTGCAGTCACAGGGCTTGGCTGTCGGTGGTGTGCTTGCGGCGGTATTCAGCTTGGTTTGATAATCTACAGGACAACTTTGGCTTGCCTACAAAATAGAAACACGGGAAGATCACTGACTCAGAAAGGCAGCGGTCTCATCATCTCGAGCAAAAAAGGGGTCCGCGACAGCTCCTCAGCTCGTGAAGGCAGCAGGGACGCAGCAGCTCGTGCACACAGCGGGGACGTGGAGCTAGACGTGGCAGTAGTAATGTTTTCACAGATAAACGCCGTCTCAGTCAGGTGGTACAGGGATGAGCGAAGGAACAGTCACAAAGCACCACAGCAGCAAAGCATCGCAGATCAGCAACGTCAACGTCAGGAAGCGGCAATGACAGAGCTTCTTTGTTGTGGTTCAAGATGAAGCACGAAGAAAGTGAAGGAAATTCTCCCTCTGTCCTTCTCTCTCTTGTGTGACTTTTTCATGAAAAGCCCCCACCAATGGAGACAATTCTCTATCTATATATATTGTAGCCGTGTGGCTCAATTCTGTCTCTCTCTCTTCACGATTTTTTTTTTCAATGTAGACTCACATAAGAAAAGCCACGATGATGATCATGAAGACCCCCCTCCTCTGAATGTGTATCTCCTTTTATATGCAAAGCCATGGGACCTCTTCAACGAAAGAATCAATATCTCTTTCCTCTTTTAAAATATTAATATATCCCTTCTTATACTACTCACATGGCCGAAGATATATTTTCCTATGAGTGCAATTAACTTCCCATCTCTAGTGATCTGTCCTTATTCCTTTCCCTTTTTCATTCAACCGCGTAAATATATATTCTACTCATTGCAAGCTACACTTGGCTGAATATATATACGCGGGATATTGCCCTTTTGTGGCCGAATCCTCAAGATTGCGGTAATATTGCTCTCTATATTTCTTAACTTGAAGTATCACATGTGCAGAGCATATGAATGATGGGTTCGGCCAAATTTTCATCACTATGGTCTTAGTTCAATTAATTTGATTAAGCACAGAACTATTCGTTCAAGTCTATCCGCCGCTGGTCTGATAAATATGCAAATTATATAGGCCTAATTAACTATCAATGAAATGCTCCTAATATCTATATGCAATTTAACTAATTAATTTTTTTTCTAGGGACCAAGATCGATCCCTAATTTTTATGCAATGAATGACTAATTGGGTGTCCAAAATTTAGGTGTCAACAATAGTGATATTGAATATCAAACCATCATCCTCCAATAAACCACAAAACCAAAAATAGATCCATCTCATTATCTGAATACATTTTAGAAACCAAAATACATATGCTTTCACAACTTCGCTCATTAAAGAGAAAATATTTCACAAGACATTTTTCAAACCATTTCGGAATTCATTTCTTAAACTAGATTCACAAATAAGTATGTATAACCTTTTGCAACGTCTTTCATAAAAAAAATCTCTCAATGTCTCTTTCATAAAATATTTCTCAAACCATTTAGAAATAACCGAAAAGTAGTAAATATCCAATTTAGATTTTTAATCAACAAACATGCTCTTTCATAACTCATAATGTATTGAATGATATCGCTTTCAAGTCATGAGTTCACAAATTCATAGAAGAAATAACACTACTCACCCAAAATGCTCAAACCAAACAACCATAGCTAATCAAGCCGACGAACTCAAAATCCTATTAATAAAGTGAGAAACGATATCAAAACTTAAGTAAATAATTGTTTTAACTAAGACTCGACTAGGCGACGCTATTTCAAAGTCAAAACGCTCACTACAGGTCGACAAAAGGTCTCAAGAACGGCCAACGGCAGCAAATAACCACTCACGCGATGAACAACCACTCGTGTGACAAACTTTCTCATGCCTTATCTCTCTACCGAAGTCCGATTCAAGTTTGCTTACTGTCAAGAGAAAGTACTTTCAAAGTATTTAAAGACCCAAAGCTTGGCCGACCCAAAAATTAGCCAGCAACCAATGAAATTCGGCACCGAATGCTGCCGGTCAAGTTGCTATTCAGCATGTACAAAGCATTCCGAAAAATCGGTTTCTCTCGAATGGGAAATCCAAATCGCAATCCATAAAAATCTAAAAGTTCCTGGGGATGTGAGGGACCTAATTAACACTATTCAACAGCTCAAACTCGGCCAGAGCATCACCGGCGAAGCCAACCCAGGTAGGGCAGTAGTTTTGACTCCTAGAACGCAACTTGTAAAAGATAAAGGCGGCGAGAAAGTCTTACCAATCGCGCGCAAAAAGGCGTATTTCGGCATCAATCGACATTTTCCAACAACCACCGCGATTTCTCGTCTTTCTCAGTGGAGCTCTCTCGCCTTTCTTGTTTCTCGATCATCTCTCTCTCTCCCTTCTCAATTTAACGAACGGTGCTTGAAGAAGAATAAGGAGTCTTTCTAAAGCTTTACTTGGACTGAAGTTGGCTGGGCCTCTTTTATTTCTCAATTTCTCTTCTATTTGGGCTCTTATTTTACAATACACATAATACAAAATAAATAAAAGAACTTACAAAAAAATCTTATTTTACTGTGTACACAAAATAACCACCGTTCGTGGTGGTCACCATTTACTACCAACGACGAACTCCATAGCAGGGGTCACCTGACCATGACAATCAATAGTGTTGGGTGGTCACCTTTTTCGAGGTGGTCATAGCCAACCACTACGAAATCGAAACAGGTTTGACTCGCGATTGGTGGTAACATGTGGTGGTCACCATCGCCGCGGGGCAACCACTGCTAGGTGGTCACCTTGGTGACTATAACGCTGGTCCCTGGTGGCTAGACCCGGCCACCCACGCGATCAAGAGAGGGAAACTCTTAGGCGACCACCAGTGGCCTAAGAGTTGCGAACTCTGTGTGGTGGACGCTCGAGATCAACGGCCAACATGTGTCAACAACTATGTTTTTATTTTCCTCTAGTCTTTATTGTTCTTTTGTCTTTCCTAACATTTTCATATATAATCAGCGGTAATTTTATCCCACTCCTAAATCAGAACGGTCTTTCCAGTCTTTTATCTGGATATATTCATATTTTTCAGAAAGTAGTGTAATAGTATTATTTGGACTGATTACTCAATTGTAATTCAAGGAAATAAATTGCTCAGCAACATTTTCGCTATACAAGAGAAATGTGAATAAAAAGGTCCTCAAATGAATACCGTATGAATTATATTGTCTCTAAAACTATTTTTGGAGTTACTATGGAAAATTATATTTACTTTTTTTTTGGCCGGTAAATTAGATTTACTTAAAAAGTTGAAATATCACGTCTTAGACCCAAATAAGCAACCAAGAAAGGAACAAATCAATTCTTGTTAAAAGCAGACTGATTTTACAAAACCAACTTTGAGCAATAATATAAAGAGCACTAATAAAAGAGTTTAGGGGAAAGACAAGTGACATCCTAGCTTGATGTACCTATCGTCCACTCTTCCAATTCTAATGACACATTTAGGCTAAACTCCACTAGTTTAGCTAAGAGTGCGATCGCTGCTATGTTGCACATATAGAATCTGCCGCCTTGCAGAACCAAAACTCCTTCTACAGCTATGCCACTACGCAAGAAACATCTAAAGTTTTTATAAAGGGCCCTCCACACCTTGTCTTCACCCTACGTACAACCACTTCTCTCTCGGGTTTACTAATGGGTTTCGCTCTTACTACCGCTTAGAATCAGCAGTCAAAAGCTATTACAAATGTGCTCATTTGTCCAAGGTTTTTTGTAGGAATGATCTTGAAATGTCACACTTGATCGCCATGAACTTTATCTTCAATTTCAAACTCCAGTGATCGTAAAGTATATACCTGGAAACTCCAACTTTGCACGGCCGGGTTAAATGCAGAGCTTACGCTTGTCTCTGTTTGCAAATTTATTACACTCAGCAAATCTTCCTTGTACGACTGTAGAACCTGCATGGTTTAGTTAAAAGAGTCTGCAACATGCAAGTATGCTTGTCAAATACTTTGGATTCAGTTATCATTGAACACTGTTTTCCAACATTTTGAACTTGGTCTGAGTACTACTACCAGAGGAAGAAACTCTGCCCTCCAAAATCACCTGCCCAATAACTATAATGTTGGACCGCAGACGAGTTAATAACCAAACCACAATCCTAGTCAATAATGGTTTCAAAAAATCAAACGACTTTCCAAGCATTAAGGGAGCAAGGGAGTGTAAAGAAAACGAAACTTTCGAAATATTTTGGATCTACATCCAATATATAAATCAACTATGCTTCATTAACCAGTCTCCTAGCTGAATGCGATTACGGTGATTTTACTGAGAAAGCACCTCTTTACCAAGAAGGAAAAAGAGAGTACACACACACACTACAATCGGTTGCAGAGCATGACCAATCCTAGGATCATGACACACTTTTTGACTATCCTTTGGTTTATTCGGTGGGCTTGGTCTTGGGAGAGTGGGCGTACTTATCAGTCTCGTGCATCAAGAGCAGCCAAACATGAGTTATAAGCTCTCCACCTCGCCGCAACAGTTTCGCATGATGGTAAACTTGACAACCATACGCAGCATAGCACAACATCTCCGCCCAAATGCTGCTTATGATCTGCCACTTGTTGTCCTTGCCCTTCAGTGTCGCAGCCAATTCCTGCGCGTCCGACAGCACATGCCACTCCCTGGTGATTATGGTTCCCATCTGATCCAGGGAGGGTTCGAGCACCTTCTCTGCTGATGAGAATGTCTTCAAGGCCTCATCGCGGTCTCTGTACCTGAGAAATGGCTTCAATATGTCGCAAGCATGCTTCAATGTGATGTCGGTAGTCGTAAGGGACAACGAATAGGGTCGCAGTGCTAGAAGGTATATCATGTAATTGGATAGCAGTTTGCTTCCTTTACAGTTCGGAGCATCATTGGGCTCTGAAAGGAGGCAGATGTTCGTTGCCATGTGCCAAATGATGATGCTTTTGTCAAATGTTGTTGAGATGTTTTTTTTCAAAACTCGAAGGTCTTCCTGCGTCCACTCCACATCGCCACTGCGTTCGTGGACTTCAAGCGTCCAGTTGCCGCGTTCCGTGAAAGGCTTTAGGTCTCTCATCGTGTTGAACTTCTGAATATTTTCCACCAGCAATTCCTTGAGAGAACCGGGGATTTCCACTCGAGAGTGAATCCAATACCTTCTCAAGGTCACCTGTTTTTTGCCCAAGTATTTGAGGATTCTTCCGATGGGCCACGGCCAGTCGTCGTGCAGGCGATGATCCAACAAGTCGAGCTGCCCGACTGAGTTCGACCACCTTTTCCGCTTCATATACCTTTCAGCTATGAACTTCAACATCCTTGTCAACATGGGGCGATTTCTTTGGTGATGGCTCATCACCACGATCACCCATGCCGAAAAAGGTTGCAGAACAATTTGGTAACATTCTAGGGCGGTGACTCCTATCAATAATACGTAAGTGTAGGTGACGTACATGTCTATCAAGAAGGCATTCTTGAAAATAACGGCAAATCCGCACAAGGCCGAGACTAGACAGAAAAAGCTAGTGAAGCGACCGATAAGACCAAGTGGTTTATAGAGAATCGGTTGCTTGGTGTAAAGTACGTCATACATGAATCCAAGTTCGACCTCAGTTGTGATGAAGGCTAAATCGCGATTTACAATTAACCGAGATATGGATAGCGATTCCGGGTGATAGAGCCAGTTTACAATGTGGGGCTTCAAGCAATCAAACCGATAGTACGCCTTTAAGATGATCTTTTGCTCCTCTGACCATCTGGGCCTGTCCCGCTTGTTGAAGAACTCGCCAACAGTTTCCTCGTCGAAGATATCCTCGGCTGATATGCTCGACCTCTCCCAGTAAACGGACTTGAGGGCCCACACCGTCGCCGCGGATCCTATGATCCCAGCAGCAAACAAGGGGAAGTACAAAAATGGGACAGGGGATGAGCTGTCCCAGCAGCGAATCAGGATCCAGATGACGAAAATGACCCTGACGAACAGATTCAGCATCTCCCGGATGCTGAGTCGGTTGTCCTCAACCGAATATGCAGTTATGGAGTCAGGGTTCCCAAGCTGCATCAAGAGCAACGGTGCCAGCAACCCCTTTAACTCAGTAATGTAGTCTGGTCGATCAGGATTATTGATCTGGACAACAGTGAGCTTGCCAAGGGCGATGGTCACAATGTAAGAAGAGAGCAAGTAGGCAGTGAGGATGACATATCTGACGATGATTGAGGTCATGTACCTCCGGCGGCTGCCTAGGATGGCGAGGGTGATCTGGCAAGCAAGGCTTATGGTGACCAGCCATTGGATGCCCCAGTCTTTCCATAAATCTGTCAACTTTGGCCATAGTGTACTGACTATGGATGCTATCAGATTGGCCGATTTCATGGGGGTGTGATGTCTTCTGCTGTTCTCTCTGAGAAATAATAATGCAAGCCAAACTCATAAAGATGAGAATGCATAGACCACCTTGGACTCGTTCTAAAGAATTAAACATAAATCTCTACACTTCTAGTTACATTCATTCAACATGATCAGTTAAAGTTTTGGGATACTAACACTGGTCGAAATCTTTCATTAGTGTGAACGAGATTAATTACGTGTTGCAGTCCTGCAGGAGCGAAACACACTCAAAAAGAAGAAAAAAGATGGAGAAGTTTCAGAAGTCCATAAGCGATGCTAGTTACTAGTTGTGCTAAAACTGATCTACGACATTGATATATGTAATGAGATGGCACACCGCAGAATGACATTGAAAGAAGCGACTCGTATTCAAACACCCAATTACAGTTTACAGCATTACTTCAGAGACCGTTTATGTAAACCAAACTGTAGACAGCGTTTCTCAAACATCAAATATGCAATCATCGACCCGCATTTTTCTTGTTTTTTGGCTGAACCTAATGTCGTCGCACTGCCAGAACAGAGAAATGTTCACAGAGACAAAAGAAACTAATCACAAGATCATGAATTTTCTGGAAAAATAAAGGAGGTAGAAAGGAGTCTGGCAAGAAACCGAAACCTTACTAATGCTGGGTAGCTCCTAAGAAGCTGACGATTTAGGTTCTTGCCGATAAGAGAAATGGCACTGGGCGTGTCTGTGCTCCTAACACTTGTGGTGAAGCTTAGTTTATTCAGTTCTGAAGAGAGAACAGGAGGGATTATAAAGGGATCAAGAAAGCATAGAATAATTCAATTACTTGTTACTTTAATCTCTGCGACTCTTTTATCTTTGTTGGGCTTTCGCCAGCGACCATGGATAAAACTTCCAACTTTACATTATTCTTTCGATGAATTCTCGAGGGGGGTACAGCACGTGATTCTTGCACTCAATTTTAAACTCTGATTGAACTTATGCAAAGAATTAGATGATAAATTTTTGGGATAAAAATCAACACAAAGTCCCTAAATTATTACAAATTATACCATCTAATCCCTAAACTTCCAAATTTGTTTAATCTAGTCACTCAATGTCCCATAATAGGATCGACTCAGTACACCGTAACTATTTGCATGTTTTCATAATTACACTATTGCCCATATTTTGGAATACATTTTTCCTTCGAGTCCATTTCTTAATCCAACATAAAATAAAAAAATCAATCTTTTTCTTTACCTTTTGTATTTTGGTACTTATAAATATTACAATAGTGATATTTAAGTACACGGTCGCGCCTTCAACACTTCCTATTGCAGTGTCTTTCCCGTGTTACCCTTGCTGCCCTTTTTTCGTTTGATTTCTTCCTTTTCTTTCCTTGCGGGTCTCACATTCTTCTTTCTCCTCTTTGTTCTCTCACTTTCAGCTCATGGTGATGCTAATCTAAAGGAACCCGTGCCCAATGGCAGCTGCAGATGCTAGCTTCACAACATTATATTCCTTCTTTCGGAGCATCCAATGTTCTGTATTTGATCGCCTGTTGAGGTGGTACATTCTGACACTAATGCTTACAGATGCACCTGCGGATGCAATTTTCTCACTGAAGAAATTTATGTGAGTCCCACAACCGGTTCTCCGGGGAGATACTCGCAGGTGTTCGCGGCTTTCCCGAAGAAGATCGACTCAATCCCCAAGACGACGAATGCAACAGCAAGCAAGTACAAGAGCCAAACAGGGCTTCGGCCGGTGACCATAACAAAAAGAGGGACAGCGAGCAAAGAATATAATAGATGATGATTGAAAACAAAGGCATTCCCTGTCTACTATTTACCCTCAAAGACGAAGCTACTGTCTTTGACCCGAAAAAAAAACAAAAAAGCAAATAAAGTAACCGAAACCACATTGTCGATTGACAAGCAAATCAAACGACAGTGTTCTCACAGACATTTTATCAAATAGCTGGAGGACAGACATTTTCTGGCAACGTAGTTGGAAATCAATGAGGAGAGGCACTCGGGTCTCCTCCACTTTGGCTGCGAGAGCGAGAGAGGCAAGCAACGGCCGAGAGCTGAGTCATCCACGGCTTCTCTTCCTCCAAACGGAAGCTGCACATGAACCTATCCAGGTAGAGTCTCAATTAAAGATGTCTCGAGTGGATATTCCTGCTATTCTAAATCTAAGTATTTTCATAAGAATTTCTAGAAACGGTATTAATTTAACTATAGATACTCTTAGTCATATTAATTTAAATCATGTTCCTAATTTCTTAGATAGTTACAGTTTTCACGTTTTTTGCCTCTTTATGTTTTCTCTGTTGGTATCAGAGCCTCAGGTTGTGAATAAAACCAGAAGACCTAGCAGACAAAGTTTAAGTGTTTTACCTACTGGTTTTAATCATATAGTCCATAGTCCGGCTGCAAGCAGCACATTACAGCAACACAACAAAATCTTAACACTGTTATGCTTTTAGAATTATTAAGTAAAAAGGAGCCCACCTTCTAATGGGCGACCTCGAGCTCTCAATGGAGACAAATGTAGATGATCTTCGTGATGCCAGCCATACCTAATTTCTGAGTCTTTCTAGGGTCTTGGAAGAACAAGCTGCTGGGGCTTGCTTTCCAGATCATTTTCCAGATTGCATAGTTTTTGCCCAGATGTTGCAGCTTCGATTCAACCTCTTAATCTGCTTCCACTGTCGTCAGGCTACTCTCGCTCAATTCATGCAGCAGCAGCATTTTCAGAACATGCAGACATTTCCCAAGTATGGAAATACCGGTGGTTATCATCCATTCAGTGAGAAAAATATGAATAGTTCCGCTTCCTCTGTCAAAACACAACCTAATGACATACAAATGAAGCAGACTCCAATTGATCAAAATCTAGTATCAAGTCATCTGGGATGGGCCTGGCTACTGCACAAAAATTTGATCGGCAGTATCCTAACCATGATTACAAGAGAGCACAATCTGGTTCTCCCTCCATTTGCAAGCAATGTATCGCTCCAAAAAAATTTGGTTTCTTGGATGCCGTCTACCACTAAAGACCAAAGTTCAGGTGCTTTGTCATCATCGGCCTATGTAAAACATGAACCTGTTGATCAGCCAGCGATCACCAAATACCACAGTTATCTTCCCTTCAAGGACCGTCTTCTGTTTCAGCTGGACATGTTGAGCAAAGAATTCCCATATCAGGAACCTCTAGGAACAATTCTTTTGACCAGCAGTCTCCAGGAGTGGGTTTCTTGACTCCTACAAGTACTGGGATATCGCATCAGGATTCTCTTTCTGCAACAGCAGCTCAGGATACTAACGGCCAGGTGATTCTTTAACGTTCATACATGCTTCTATCTTGCAATTTAATCCAGCTAAATATATTTGAATGGATCGATTTTCTTCAGTATGCGGATGGGAATAGAAAATGTAGACAGCATTTATTAGATTGAACAATCGATTGCATAGGCAGAGGCATAGAAAATGTAGACAGCATTTATTAGATTGCACAATCGATTGCATAGGCAGAGATGTAAAAGGTTGTCCTGATGGTCTGGTTTTAGGGAGGTTTATTTGTGTGTTTCTTAAATGCGAGGGCTAACGGAAGTTTGTTTATGGGAGTGACTAAGAAGACTCTGGATGATTTAGGTGTTAAAAATACACGAACCATTCCTCTTCATTTGCTATAGTTTAACAGGTCTGAAAACTATCAGGAGGCAGCAACTATTGCAACTAACAGACCTACCAGGCTGTGCTTCTACCATGAAGTATTAAAAAATCGGAGTAAAACTTTAGAAGGATCAGACAATACAAGAACATATTTACTGAATAAATACGCTCCTTCCACTTAGGAAAGGAATTTTGTCTTGTGACATTGTCACTAGGAGTTGTTGCTATTGCATTATTATTTGAGTAATATAAAATTAATTGTTGGATTTGAGCACGTTTATGCCTAGATTCTAGATTTGGAAGTCTTGATTTATGATGGGTATCAGAAGAAGATAGAAGACAAAAGGAAATTAGCTTGATTTATGGTGGGTGTCAGAAGGGAAATGAAAATGAATCGGTGAAGCATGATTCACGGTAGGCGCCTGAAGAAGAATGAAGAAGAAGATGCAAGCAATTAAAGAAAGAAGAGCTACTGAAGGAAGGAAGACAGAAGGAAAGATACTGGGCACGTAGCAAAATTTCTTCCCCATTAAATGCTACGTTCGTCTTGGACCAAATAGTCATAGAGTTCAACAGTGTTTGAAAAGTAGAACTTTAGCCATAAATAAAGCACTTGGAAAGCATTGTAAATGAAAGACATAATGGGCGGACGCTCAAGAAGGGTCAAATCCGGTCTGTGAGCCACAAGGACCCACAAGGTAGTCATTAGCCTATTACTATAAATAGTAGGCACCCCTTGAAAAAACGAATGTGTTTTTTTATATGCAAAAGAACACACTCCTTCGAACATAACGTTATCTTTGTTTTTCCTTCAGAAAGAAAATGAGTATGAAAGACGATCGAAGAACTCTCAAGCGCAAAATGGCACTTAATCTGTGACAATACCGGGTATATTCGTTGTGTGGTATGCCTGTATGATCGGCGATATAAGTTGATGGTCATCGGGCACGTTTCCGACATTGATCGAATTCGTTTCGTATATGTTTTGAATGTGTCGATCGGGGATTGAGTTTTCCCATCATTGGTATCAAAGCACGTTTACTTATTTTTCGATCATGCATGTGTATCGTCTCTAACATTGAAGTGTATACTGCTTGTTTTTTCATTTGGGCTCGTTTTTTGTTCATTTTCTTCGTGTCGCCGAACTGTTCATGCATGTTTCGATATTTTGTTTTTCGTCAAAACTTGAATTTTATTGCATAGACAGAAAATGCTCGTTGAGATGAGCAAAATGAGGGGTGGCACGTCGCCGGAGGAGGCCGAACGCGCCCTCATGCGCCGACAAGGGCTGTGGGCGTGACAGCGCGTGAGGCCCACGCGCAGCCGTGGCGAAACGGCGCGTCGGTCGTCGCCAACCGCAGACGATGACGTCAGCGTGATGTCATCAGAGCGCGGACCCGAGACCCAACCCGATTGTCTTGACCCGTTGACCCCACCCGGTTGACCGTTGACCGGTCAAACCAGTCAAACTGGACCGGTTCAAACCTGGCAGAATGACCCCATTGTGTTCTTTCGGCCCGTTCGAGCTCATTTGGACTCCGATTTGGGCATTCTTGGTATCGACGTGCTCATATCGAAATGCTTTACATTATGATATATTCATATTATATGTTTGTTGCACTTATGAATATGAAAATGCACTATAAACTCTATGTACAAGTACTTAGGGGTATATTCTTTGGCATTTTCTCTAGTATTTCTCTATAGTTTTTTGAAATACAAGTGCTAGATCATATGTATATGAATAAGCATTTCTTATCTTAATGTATCATGGATTATAAGTAATCCTTTTGTTCTGCATTTGTTGCAGGAACAATGATACATTGAAGACGCACTCTGATAATCCCAAGAACGGCAGCTCAAAAGGAGAGGCTTAAGAAACTAAGAATCAAACTAGCTCCTTATAGATGGGACGTTAGAGATGATATGATTACACATATCATCAAGGTCAACAAAATGATACAGGATATCATTTGGAACGGTTTTGTAATGCCGAAATATGTAATGGTCGGAGGCCTAAAATGCACTATTCCTGAAGAGTTAGGAAGAATGATTAATAAGGTTAAAGAAACCTTAAAAGGTCCAAGCTATAAGATGCTTGTAGAGAATTTTCTACAAGAATACATAAAAGTCGGGGCAAGGAGAACATCAACCCATGCATTGAATGAGTCTCGGGGCTAACCATAGCCCGGATCTAGGGGTTTTCCGGGGGCCTCCGTTTTTATTCTAAAGAAAATAAAATTTTCTAAAGAATTTTATGAGTCATTTTCTGTCTATGTGTTGGATTTGTACACTTAATATTGTTCTTTTAGGATTTGGAATCAATTATGTGCATATTTCAAGTTGATATTACATGTTCTTAAACATTTGTAAATGTGTTATGAAATATATATGGCTACAAATTTTTGTGATTTCTCATTTTATATTGTCATATTATATGTTATGTTATATGTGGAAAGTTCTTAAAAGTTTATATAACTTTTGAAGAACTAATTTCTTTACCTAAATGATTATGTTAATGATAATTTCAAATTAGGATTTTTAGACGATGATTAGGAACATAGTGAACTTTCAACTCTAAGACCTTTTGTGAAACTATTCATTAATATGATTAGTTTATGTAATCATGATGCTGATGAAGCATTAAGATAGGCTTTAATAATTCGTGCGTATGTGTCTGAAATGTTCAGATACGATGGCTTCAGCAACTAAGAATATAGTGGCTGAACTTAATAAGGGAGAAAAATTGAATGGCGACAATTATGAGATTTAGAGTCTCAAGATTCAATATATGCTGGAAGAGCAAGAGGCACACGAAGTTCTTAACCAGATTATGGAAGAACCTAAGAATGGGTCAACTGCCCAATACAAAAGGGACAAAGATGCCTTTGCTATTTGGAAAAGAAAGAACTCTCTTGCTCGCGTTACGTTGCTAAGCAGCATTGACAATGACATCATGTGAGAGTTCGGATATTTCAAGAATGCTAAAGACATGTGGGCTGCACTAGCATCAAGATTTGGTCAAACTTCTGTGACCAAACTGAGACAACTCACTATCTGTTTCGACTCATATAAGATGTTTCATGGAAAGACCATGAAATAACATTTGAGGTAGATGTCAAATATGATTAGTGAGCTGAAGGATACCGGTCACATACTCACTGATGAACAGTAGGTGCAGGCAATAATCCACTCCTTACCTCAAAGCTGGGAGCACATGAAGATCCATTTGACCCACAATAAGGGTATCAAGACCTTCGAGGATGCTATGCGGTACCTTGAGCTGGAAGAGGATTGCCTCATGGCGGCTAAGCCATAAACTGATATTTACTTTGCTGGTTTTAGCTGGCATGGAGTTTCGGGCTCCAAGAGGAAGCACCCTGCTGGATCAAAGAAATGGAAAGGTAAGGGAGTAAGTCCTTCAAGGAAGAAACCAAGGCACAACTAACGGGAGAAAGGAAAGCGTCCTTTCAAGAAGAACATTTCAACAGTGAAATGTTACAACTGTGGCAAGAAGGGTCGCTCTGCTCGCGACTGTGACGAGCCAAAGAAGGTAGAAACCCTTAGTATTCATGAAAATGCTACTTATGTGTCTAGTTCAGTGTTTCTAACTGAATCTAATTCTTTGTGGACTGTAGACTCGGGAGCCACAGATCATGTAGCAAAGGACAGAGAAGCTTTCGTAGAGTTCCGACGAGTTTCACAAGGAATGAAGTGGATATACGTGGGGAACAATTCAAGAGTAGAGGTCAAAGGCATTGGCACCTGTCAACTACTTATGCACGGTGAACGCACATTATTCCTACATGATGTGCTATTTGCTCCGGAGATTCGTCAGAACTTAGTTTCGGTGTTGATTTTAGTTAGACTTAGTTTTAATGTAAACTTCCATAATAATGGTGTAGACTTATCCTTAGGTACAAGTTATTATGGTTCCGGATATTTTTTTAGATGGTTTCATTGTATTAGATGTTAACTATTGTGAAGTTAATGTTAGTTATTCCTTATTTACATCATCTGATTCTTATGAGAATGATGTGAATGTGTGGCATGCTAGACTTGGTCATATTGGCCAATAAAGAATGAATCGATTGGCTAAAGATGGCTTATTGGGCAATATTAAAAAGGTTGATTTGCCAATATGTAAGCAGTGCCTAGAAGGAAAAACAATGCGGAAACCATTTGAAAAAGGAACAAGAGCTGAATTTCCTTTGTAATTAATCTATACTGACATCTGTGGTCCAATGAATATAAAAGCAAGGCACGGGTATGTTTATTTCATCACATTCATTGATGATCATACTCAATTCGGACATGTCGATTTGATTTCTCATAAGTTCGAGGCTTTAAATTGCTTTAAAAGATTTATGAGCTTAGTGGAAAATTAATTAAACAAAAAAAATAAAAGCATTAAGATCCAATCGAGGTCGAGAATATCTATCTGATCAGTTCAGAAATTATGTGATGAAAAGAGAATAGAAAGATAACTGACTATTCCACATACTCCTCAACAAAATAGTGTTGCAGAAAGAAAAAATAGAACCTTAATAGAAATGATTAGGTCAATGATGGCACAAGCTAACTTGCCTATTACTTTTTGGGGTGATTCTTTGTTGACTGCTGCCTACATACTTAACCGTGTGCCTTCTAAATCAGTTGCTTCTACTCCATATGAGTTATGGACAAGCAAAAAACCCGATTTAAGCTTTCTAAAATCTTGGGGTTGTGCTGCCTATACTCGTGAGTCTTATCGTAAGTATGGAAAATTAGGCCCAATATTTAAAAAGAGTATTTTTATAATATACTCAGAGCACTTAAAAGGATATGTATTCATAGGTGAGCAAGAAAGTGAAAGTATAACTGAATTTGAATCACGGAATATCACATTCTTAGAGAATGAATTTCCTAAAAAGGGCAAAGTAGGTGGAGATTACTCATTATACGAATCTGTGGATCGTGATAATAAAGTTAGTGGGAGCATTGTGACATATAGAGAGTTGAATGCAACCCAGTCTCAATTGTAACCGCTTAAAGAGACGACATCACCATTATCTAATTCGAGTGGAAGCGCAATGGAACATGGTGAATCATGAGGAGTACAGCATTTCGTACGACAGTTAAGTCATAATAGGATTCCCCATCGATGTTTTGACATTAAAGAAAAAGCTTTCATGATCACCCCACAAGATGAAGATGAGCCGAAGAATGTGAACGATACTCTAATGTGCCCTGATAAGGAAAAATGGATACATGTAATGGAAGAAGAAATTGAGTCATTAAGATCAAACCAAGTTTAGGAATTGATTGACCTTCCAAAAGGATGCAAAGCCAGAGAACAAGTGGGTTCTCAAAATAAAGCGTAAAGCTGATGGCTCAATAGAGAGGTATAAGGCTCGCCTTGTGACGAAAGGATATAATCAACAGGAAGGAGTTGACTTTGAAGAAACTTTCTCTCCTATGGTTAGATTTTTCTCTATTCGCCTTATTCTGGCAATAGTAGCTAGTATGGATCTTGAATTATATCAAATTGATGTAAAGACTGCATTCTTCAATGGAGAATTAGAGGAAAAAATTTATATGGAACAACCTGTTGGTTTCATTACAAAAGGCGAGGAGCACAAAGTGTATCGACTATTGAGATCGATATATGGCCTTAAGCAGTCTTCGAGATAATGGTATATACGTTTTAACAATGCCATAATGGCATATGATTTTGTAATGATTAGTGAACATAATTGTGTATATATTAAAAGATCCAAAGATCAATTTGTGATCTTATTATTATATGTTGATGATATACTAATTGCCGGAAGCAGTATGGAGTTTGTTAATATAGTCAATAATTGATTATCTTCCAATTTTGAGATGAAAAATATAGGTGAAGCTGCATGCATTCTTAGAGTTAAGATTTTAAGAGATCGCTAAAAGAAATCCCTATCCCTTTCATAAGAGACGTATGTGAATAAAATCTTTGAGCGATTTCCTATGCAAAACTGTAAACCAATAGATACTCCTATTGCAAAGGGCAAAATATTAAGTGACAAAATGTGTCCTAAGACTTCACAAGAAAATGAGCAAATGGAACAAGTTCCATATGCTAGTACTGTCGGAAGCTTGATGTATGCTATGATGTGTACAAGACCTGATATTTGTTATGCAGTTGGAATGATAAGTAGATACCAATCCAATCAAGGTCAAGCACATTGAATCGCCGTCAAAAGAATCCTGAAATATCTAAAGGGAAGTACCGACTATGTGCTGACTTATCAAGGAAGTGATCCACACCTTGAAGGCTATATTGGTGTTGACTCGGGAGGAGATTTAAAAGAAAGGAAATCTACTTCTGGATACGTGTTCTTACTAAATAATGACGCCATATCTTGGAGCAGTAAGAAATAATAGTGTGTAGCCTTATCTACAATGGAAGCCGAGTTCGTGGCTCTATCAATAGCGGCACAAGAAGCTGTTTGGCTCGGAAGATTTTTAGATCACTTAGGTGTTACTGAGAATGCTGCAAACCCAGTATTGGTCTATTGTGATGGTTAAGCAGCAATAGCGTACACTAAGGATCCCAAGTACCATGAAAAGACTAAACATATAGATATCAAATATAACTATGTCAAGGACATGATTGCACGAAAGGAAGTGAATGTGAAGTATATATCTACACAAAAGATGATAGCAGATCCTATGACGAAGCCGATTCCTAGTGAAGTTTTCCATGGTCATGTGAAATCTCTAGGACTGTGTAGAATATGATGTACTGAATATTATAATTTTCCCTGAATGTTCACTATTAATGAAGTTTGTTATTATTAATGCCTATAAGTTTGTATGACGTTTGTGAATGTTAATGCCGAGTGCATTATATTGAAAAGGTATGTCGGATTGATGAGAGATTAACCTACTCACACAGGTAATCGCCTCTACTCACTATGTGATAAATAGAGATGAGACAGTTTTAAGCTTGTTATCTAGGTAATAATTGAGAGCTCAAGCTTGAAGCATGGACATCGCCTTAACAGAATGTTAAGATGATGACATATAGATTATTATGTTCGAAAGTGAAATGACCCACATATTTCACTTTACCTGTCTTTAATGCCAGATGTAAATTCTGATAGACGCTTATTAATAGAGTAGATTTGTAAACTCAAATTAGGCATCGAGTATGTCTAAACTATCTATACGGTATTGAGAGTAAAGATATACGCTCTATGGGAAAAGGAGAGAATACCGTAATACGTATTTCATATTACATATGCATGGGACAACCGATAAGAGTTGACAAAAATTATGATCTCAACTTTTAAGTCGTGTGAGACTCTTGAGGAAAATAGTTTTTCTCAATTGAAGTGCCCTCACAACTCTTACTTATTTTCAAAATTTTTATTCAGTGTTTGCTATCTTAGGATGTTGCCGATGATCATGATAATTAGGTCTAACGGGGCACTTCTAGAAAAGCGAGTTGGACTGAAATGGAGAGTTTAAGGAAAGAGGAAGATCAATTTAATTTATAATATCACATTCTATATTTGTATCCACAGGTCGACCAATTATGATTTTGAGTAAATCATAGTTGTGAATACAATATACGAGATACTAAAAGAGATCAAGAGGGATAAAAAAAAACGTAACTGATTGATCTAGGGAACTGCATACTAATTCTACTCTAGATAATGCCCAATTTGAGCTGTTATATATTCCTAACAGATGTATAACAACGAGCTCTCGTAGTATGCTGGTGCACGGATTATTTGTCAATATAAATTTTGCAAGGAAAAAAGTTGTGTTTAGCACATCGTGGGCGAATGGGAGATGAAAGACATAATCGGCGGACCGCCCAAGATGGGCCAAACCCGGCCCGTGAGCCACAAGGGCCCACAAGGTAGTTATTAGCCTATCACTATAAATAATAGGCACCTCTTGGAAAAACAAACGTGTTTTTTCATATGCAAAAGAACACACTCCTTCGAACATAACGTTATTTCTGTTTTTCCTTCGAAAAGCAAACGAGTACGAAAGACAATCGAAGAATTCTCAAGCGCAAAGTGGCACTTAATATGTGATAATACCGGGTATGTTCATTGTGTGATATGCTTGTACGATCGGTGATACAAGTTGATGATCATCGGACACGTTTTCCGTAATGATCGAATTCGTTTCAAATATGTTTCGAATATGTCGATCGGGGATTGAGTTTTCCCAATAGTAAAAAAGCCACAGAAGCATAGTGAGCTTCAGAAATAGAAAGTTGTACCATGAGCATTTGCATTTCAATAAAAAGTTCTCATCCGGTCTTTATTTATGCGTCTGTTCCAAACTTCCAAAAGTTATCATTATTCCTTTTTGGTTCCAATATCTGGTGTCAGAGCTAGAAATGATATCCACTAGCTCTGTTCAATTGCAACTTCCAAAGTTGAATAGAAAGAATTTCAACAATTAGACCGTTCAGATGAAGGTTCTTTCAAATCGCAAAATTTGTGGAATCTGGTGGAAAACGGCTACAACGAAGTAGCCGATGCTAAAGCATTTGAGGCTTTAAGAAAGGAGGAGAAAGATTCTTTGGTGGAGTTACAGAAGAAAGATCAAAAAACATTATATGCGATCTTTCAAGCTGTGAAGGAAACAAAATTTGAAAAAATATCGAGTGTGAAGACTGCGAAGGTCGCATGGGATATTTTGCAAAAATCCTACAAGGCGATGATCATGTCCGACAGGTGCGGCTTCAAACATTTTGAGGTGATTTTGAGCCTTTACGCATGAATAACTCTGAATCAATCTTGGTATATTCTGATCGTGTGCAAACCATCGTTAACCAATTGGGGGTTAACGGTGAAAAACTCCAAGATGTTCGAGTCGTAGAAAAAATCTTGAGGCCTTTGACCGAAAGATTTGACTACGTTGTAGCAGCGATTGAGGAAGGGCAAGATATGTCAACCCTAACGTTGGAGCAGTTGATAGGTTCATTGTGCTCGCATGAGCAAAGAATGAATCAAAAGTCCATTGGTTCAAATCCCAAGCAAGCATTGCAAAGTCGGTTTGCTCCATCAAGTCGAGGAGGCTATCAAGGCGGTTGAAGTCGCAGAGGAGGCCGAGGTAGAGGTGGAAATTCGAATTTCAACGAAAAATATAAAACACGTGACAAATCAAAAGTCAAGTGCTTTAAGTGCAATAAATTCGAACATTACAAATCCGAATACCAGGCAAAGGCGGCGCACAATGTGATATCCTGAAAATTTGTTCATTTGGGATTTATGAAATGCTTAGTTTTATGAACGTACTCGTAATTAGTTCTTATCCGAAACTGATCATTCCTGAGATACTAACCATTAGGGAAATGCTAATTAGGGATTTGAATTCGTGTGACTAAGAGAAAATTCGATCGTGAATTGATTTTTTTATCATAAAATCGACGAGGTGACATTTTGAACCACTGTTGGCCAATCCAAGAATAACTAGGGGTTGGTTCGTCACTGTCATAGTAGTGGATCGCGGGTGATTCCGCTAGACCACGAAAGGAATTGACGAATGATCCTGAACCTATACTAAACGATCATACCTGTTGGATCTAGCGGTCAATCCTCGCGATTTAAATGACAACCGAAATCGTCACGAACCGAATGAACTTGCACGTGACTCGATTCATTATCAGTCACGGGTCGAATATGAGAATTTCCCCAAAAAGCAGCTAGTTAGTTTGAGAAATGCTCGAGTTACGTTTAATAAAATTTAATTATTTAATCAAGCCCAAATTGGACATCAGAAAATTAGGAAGTCACGGCGGGACACTAGGACGACGTTGTGGTTGGAACATGCAACTTTGGATTTTCCCAAATCCTTCAGAAAAATTCAATTTTGGCGAGAAATGAGAAAAGTGACCGTTTTACCCCTAGGAATTTTTTAAGGGCAAGTTTTAAGAGGGAAGGGCATTTTGGTCATTTTGCCCTAACTTTTTTATTAGACATTTTTGCCCTTGGAATTTTATGAAATTCCAAAATTGCCCTTGGATATTTTTGGGTAAGATTCGATCCGGGCCGTTCCATCTCAGGATAAGATCGAATTTGGGCCGTTGGTTGGATTTGTGAGAGAAGGGCAAGATCGTCATTTTGGCCCTCAATTATTGGTTTTGACTATTTTAAGACCAAGACTCTCTCTCTCCTCATTCTCTCATCTCTCTCTATCGGCTCTATCTCTCTCTCCTCACCGAACTGGCTGCCCCTCCTTTCGTCGCCGCCATCGATCGCCAGCCACTGCCCGTCCGCCGTACCGCGCCGTGCAGCCGCCGAGCCAACGGCCCTCAGCCGCCGTCCCTCTCTTTCTCTCCCTCCCGCTCGTGTGGCCGTGAGCCACGGCCAAGGAGGCCGCCGCCGCTTGCCACCGTCGTCGCCCTCCACGCCGCCGTACGCCGCTATTCCTGTCGATCGTTGCCCGTTTTCCACTCTAGCCGAGTCAGTCTAGAGTTCGGTAAGTCACGCCCTAAACTTTATTTAGGATTTCGGGTATCGACGGACAATTTGCGGTGTGATCGGGTTCAATTAGGCGTGAATTTGTATGATTTTAGGAGCGGAATCGATTAGCGGGCCTTAGGAATGAATTTGGGAAATTTTGGTAGAAATTTTGAGGTCAAAAGCGGGTTGTGGGTGGCTGATATGAGTGCTATGATGCTTTGTCTGGTACGCAAATTTGATATTTAGAATCGGCGACTAATTGTGAGAAAATGCCGTGAAGAGCCGGAACTGATTTGCCGTGGTTTTGACATGAACAAATGCCAATTTGTATATTGGTTGTGCATTTAAACTGTGGTTAAATTGTGGTGATGAGATTTGGTGCATTAGTATGCAATTGATTGATTGAAATATGCTTTGCTATGTGCACGCTCGGGCCAAACTGAATTAATTGTCAATTGGCCATATTGGATGCTTATTGAGCATGGAATTGTATGTGAATTGAGACGTGCACGGGCCACGTGTAATTGGCCAATTTATTGGCAAGCGAGTGTTAAGCGTGTGAATAAGCAAGAAATTGTGTGTGGTGTGGCATGTGTGATCGTGGAAATCCCTGATGCGGTATCATTACGCGAGGATGTTTCCGTCCTGAGGCGGTACGACTACGCGGGACGATGCCCGGTATTACCGGAGGACGGCCAACCTGAGGCGGTACTATTACACTGGTTATGTCGTAGGTGGGAGGTGTTGAGCCTAAGGCGGTACTACTACGTGGGCAAGATACATGGCTTGAGGTAGTACCATTACGCGGGTCAAGTAGTGTCGTAAATATAGCCATCCTGTGGCGGTGCCATTACGCGGGTTGCGCATTAGGAGAATGGATGTTGAGCTTGAGGCGGTACTACTATGCGGGCAAGATACATGGCCTAAGGCGGTACCATTACGCGAGCCGAAAGTGTTGTTTGAGTTAGTCGCAGTGAGCCTGAGGCGGTACCACTACGTGGGCCACTGGCGAAATAAGAGTGAGATGGTCGCAGTGTACCTGAGGAGGCTTCATTACGCGGGTCACTAGCGAGTAGTGTGGAAAAAATGTGAATAAATCGGAACGAATGTGTGAAATGAGATTTGAACGTGCATGTGATTGGATGTGATGTGGGTGTGACTAACGTACAGGTTGCACGTAGGATAGGCCCAAGTAAGATTAAATGATGTGCCTGCTATATGAGATGGTTGGTTGCGTGATTGTGTTTTGTGATTGTCTGGAGGTACGTGATAGCCTAGGTAGGGTTTAGGGGTGTACTTATTGAGATATAATTTCATGGTTGTTTCAACCAAATATTTCAAAACCCCGGTCGGAACAATGAATCCTCCTCCGCCGCCGCCACCTGAGTGTTTTGGAGAACCGATACACACCGAACATGTTGTTGTAGAGTTCCTTACAGATGATCATATGACCTGGATTAAGCATACCACCATAGTTTTTGTAGATGTAGGATTACTCTTATGGGAGGCCCATACATACATCGCGTGGTTCTTCCGAGACGGGATAGACGAGTTTGGTCCCGTCCGAAGATTTGACGTCCCTTTTGATGGAGTCGGGGACTGGGACCCATCTGCTATACCTCATCCGGATGGCAAGTTGACTAGTGTAAACTAGTCTAGCGCAGTTAGGACTACAGCCAGCGCCTGCAGCACCGGGGTCTTCAGGGGCTAAACACGAACCGGAGCCGGAAGAGTCTCTAGCGGAAGATGATCCAATGGACGTAGATCTCGAGCCAATCCCAGAGGAAGGACTAGAAGAGGAAGGGCCTGAGATGGAACCTGAGAACGAGCCTGCTGAACCTGAAGGAGAACCGGAGTATATATCCCCGTATGAGCAGTGGATTGACCCTGAGTTTCTACTAGAATACGGGTCTGATAAAGAGTCCGACTCGGAGGAGCGGGACGAGGCCCCAGCGGAGTCGGGTGACATAAACTACCCAACTGAGATTGAGGCGGAGCCGGAGTCTTCGGAGGAGTGGACTGTCGAGGAAAGTTCAAGTTCAGAGGACGAGGAGTCTGACTCGGAATGGACACCGAGCAAAGGACGTAAAGGCTAGCGTAGGGGTTGAAATAGGTATTGGAGGTATACCATTTTTTAGAATAGGATACTCAGGTCATCGATCCTTTTTTATGTTGATGATTTAATAGTATAGAAGTTCGGTGTGCTTGTTTATATGGTGGTTTGTAAACTGTGAATATTGTATAAGTTTGGACGTGAAATGAGTATGTTTATTCTCCCTATTCTCCCCAGTTTTAATTATCCGGGTATTTGTAGTTTCCGCTGATCGTTCATAATCTCTGATGTTTTTAAGCGAGATCGGCGATACCCTGGAATGTCGCATAAATCGACCAGAGAAGTGTGTCATGCGCTCGATGGGGTTCGGGGCATGACACACAAATAGGTGGAACATGTCACGCGCCGAACCCCAACAAGCTCGCGACATCCCTTGCCCCGGTCAAATAGTTGCGACGTCCCAGGAACATCGCCGACCCAACCCAAACATCAGGAACACATGTGGAAGCGAAAACAAAACCCCTAACTATAAAGATGGCAATGGGGTAGATCAACAAAACAGTCAAAGAACAACCACATTCATTTGAATACAATGCTATTACAAACATCTTTATCAAACTAGCATCCAAAACCACCGTAACAACAAAAGGATCAGGTGGCTTGGTTAACCTAGCTTCATTATAGGTTGGCCTATTAATCAAAAGGTTGCTGGTCAAACCTATTCTACGCAATCCCTAAAATACCCTAGGGAAACCTAAGGGTCACTTCGCTTCCATTCTGCTCCGAAGTCTTCTTGCTTCTGCTCCGGAGGATCACCTGCAGCTCCACTAGACACTATGGGCGACTCTTCAAACTCCAAAAAGAGGAGGCGGGCCTCCTGCGTCTAAGGTTGGGGGTCTGAAATTGTGAATTATACAACTATGAGACGAATCTCAATAAGTGTATAACCCCAAACCCCACATAGGCTCTCACGTACCGTTAGACGATACACGCACAACACACAACAATCAACCAAACTAATAATCACATGCGATTCTACCTGGAATCCATCATGTACATCCCTGCATGTTAGATAATGATACAGTCAACATGCCACAAAATACATCACAGCCACGTGCGTGCCTTGATTATAAGGCAAAACCTACTTGGGCACGTCTCATACCATGCCTAGCAGTTTTTACCCCATACTCGAGCACCACAATACACGATACCAATCGCACTCACGCACGAACTCACGCCATGCATCAATTCTCACACGTCAAACCAATTCCCGCTCATTCTCAACTTTCCACCACTACCGCGTCCGCGTAAAACGCATCAAGCCAACGGTCTTCTGACCTCGTTAGGCATCGTCACCTCGTCAGGGACGGCATCGTCCCGCATAAATGAACACACCTCAGGACGGAATCCTACACTCAACTTTCCTTTTACCGTGCCCGTGTAAAACGCATCAGGCCAACGGTCTTCTGACCTCGTTAGGCATCATCACCCCGTCGGGCCAGGCATCGTCACCTCGTCAGGGACGGTATCGTCCCGCGTAAACGAACACGCCTCATGGTACCACTTTTCCAACCATTCAAATCATCTCGTACCATCGTACCACATGAGCCACGCAGTCACACATATCACACGGCCACACAATCACATGCCCCACATACATTTCACCATCACACCCTCACACCACACAGTCACCCAAACTCGAACATTAATTAAATGCACCCAATTCAATCATTTCAATTCAGCCCCTAGAACATACAAACAAACATTCAAGCATCAATTCCCATCATGAGGGCAGCAACTATTCAACCTCGACACCCCCACCATTCCGCTCATAAAAATGAATATCCATAGAATCATGATAAATCTGGACAGTTTACACAGTGACCGAAATCCCATCAAAATAAATAGTAAACGAACTCCAAAAATTCTAAATTTTATATATATCATAAAAAACATCTTGATAAACATTTCTTATGAAGAGCACGAAATCCGGTTCAATCTACAACCACACCTTTTTGTTGCTCGAAATCAGACCAAAATCAGTTCGCTCTAACAAACTATTTTGTCCTCAAAATACTTTTCTTTCAACACCCAAATCACCTTGAAAAGCTTTGAAATTTTTATATGTTATAGAAAGGAAAGTTGCAAACAACTTTTGTGAAGGAGGTTTATTGAAAATAGATCTGGACAAATTTATAAAAATTCGGCAAGACCAGAAGGTCGGGATGAACAGTGTTCCAGGCAATTTTGATACGATCTGAGAATGGGTCTTCGTGTGACCCAAATGGCCTCCAAAAATTTCGAATTTAAAATATGTTATACTTCAAGATATTGGGAGCAACTTTCATGAGAAAACTTCCTCAAATTCGGCCTCCAAAATTCTCCACAAAAATAGAAAATCAGACGGGTACAGTAATCACGAATCCGAGAATCTCACCAAATCTCACGAATTCAAACCGTAATCGTTCCATATCATCATGACCCTATCCGAACCTCCCAAATCTCATATTTCCATCCCTCAATTCAGTCCACGACTACCGAACATCCAGCCTCACTCCAAGTCTCAAAACAACCATACAAATCACCTAAACCGAGCCTTAAACACGTCCTACAATACCCGAGGTCCTAGAGAGAGTTTGGGGAAGTCACTTACCTTAGAAAGACGGAAAAAACGGGCTGGACAGAAGCTGGAATGACCGGACCGGCGGCGGCGGCGGCGGTGCTCTTCCAACGACGACGATCACGACAAGGAAACGAGAGAGAGAATTTCGGGAGAGAGAGAGAAGGAGAAGTGGCCGGTGAAGTGATGAGCAAGAAACAAAGCTAATAAATTTGATCCAAGGAAGTTTGACCCAATTTCCAAAATTCCAACTTTGCCCCTTAATACTTGGCTCACATAAATCCACATCAACTTAACTAGGGGTAATTTGGTCCAACTAAATTGGCATTATTGGGATGAAACGATAATTAATTTAATCCATAATTTAATCCCCAAAATTGCCCAAAATTCGGAATGCCCCAAAATAGCCTATGGGCAAAATGGTCATTTTTTCAGTCCCGGACCGAAATCCATTTTTTTACAGAAATGGATGGCCCCAAGGTTGGCCAAGCCAAAAACTTCATCGGCCGCTCGAAATTATCACTTTCAAAATTCTCGATTCCCGGGCCCGAATTCTAAGAAATTACTAAAATCGAACAATCGCGACTTTAGCTTATCTCTTGCTAACGGGTGGCTCATTGGGATTACGCGCTCTCGACCCGTGATCGACACTAAGTCAAGTCACGTTTAAGTTTACTCGAACCAAGGTGACCTCGATTGTCATATAATTGCGAGGGTCTGTCACTAGTTCCATTCAGACACAATTAATCAAATAGATCGTTCTCTGTTGGCCCAAAACATTCCCTCGTCAATCTTTATAGTTGAAGGTCGAACCAAGGTCGAGTTCTTTGGTCATGCGAACTCAATCTCATGCTGGCCTTACCCCTAAAGTTAGCATCCCAAGAATGCGCGGTTCTGGGTGAGATCTCACTATAAGTGCATTGGCCAAAATATTCATTTCATAAATCCTAGAAAAAGGATAAAAAATTCAGAATGTTACAGAACATGCAGATGCCATCGGTGCTGAAGAACACATGCTACTAGCATGTAAGAAAGATGACTCAAGTATCGAAGACACCAACATATGGTACCTGGATACTGGTTGTATTAATCATATGTCCGCCCGAAAAGAGTTATTTTAGCAACTGGACGAGATAAGTCAAGGTGAAGTCAACTTCGGGAATAAATAAAAAAATTCCCATGATGGGCAAAGGTAATATCAATATCAAGTCAAAAGATGGTACTAATGTTACTATTACGGATATTTACTTTGTGTTAGGACTTTTTTGGACTTTGCCAATTGGTGGGCTATCTTTGACTAGAGCCTCCACCTTTAAATGCTTTCATAAGGAAAAGAGGAGCTCTTGTTTGGTTTTTTTTGTCAAAAGCCTGAAGTTCTAACCTTATCAGGAGGAGCAAAGACTTCATGGTCTTTGGCTCATTTAATGGAATGTCACAAAAAAAGAATTACAAGGGCTAGAAGATGGAGAATCACACCTCCCGCCAGTTGGTCCCTAGCTTGGAGGTAAAGCTTTGCCTGACCTGCTTTCGTTTCGTTCCATTTTTTTTTTATGCTTCTGTCCTTCCTCCTCCCTGAGCTGAAAGTCGAAATTGCCTTTCCTTTCACAAGTAAGAGCAAAGAGGTCCTCAACCAACCCGAAGGAATTTTGACTAATGCTGGATCCAACGGTTGAAGAACAAGCTGTCTAGTGATGCATAAAACAAATGGGAATGGAAACAAAAGCAGGTGAGGCAAAGCTGTGGCTCCAAGCTAGTTACCACCCGGGGGAGGTTTGAGGTGTGGATGCTCCACTTTATTTATTAATTACATGAGGCACTAAGCTTGATAAAAACTTTTTCTGTAAGTATGTAGGGCCATGTTGCGATAGATTCTCGAGTGTCTTCAAGAAAACTAAAACCTTTGAAATGAGAAGATAATTTGTTGAACACAATCTTCTCAAGTATTGTTTTACCAATTCCACCCAATCCATGAATCCAAATGAAATGTACACCACCAGAGTCGAAGTCCAACAATTGTATTATGGCTTTAACCTGACAATGATCTTCAACCAGATTTTCAGGCCCCATACACACGTTTGCCGCTAAGCTTACACGAAACCTCTTCCACAACCACTTCAATTAGTCTCCGTGGCGGCAGCAAAGCAGGAAGAAATTGTTTCAGTCAAAGGCAAGAAAGCAAAGGGCATAGATAATTACCGTGGGAAAAAAACGAGAAACTACAGTTTTTGAAAAACAAAAAATTATCTCCAAATAATAAAGGTGACAGCTTGAGGATAGACTCGTGGCATTCCATCTCTTATCATAGTTTTAACTTTTCCGATAGTTCTAACATCTTCTGTTTTTTTCACTTAGCAATTAAGATAGGCTAAATCATCGTTGATTTTAAACTAACGAAATAGGAAAATAACATAAGTGATGTCATTTTATGTTCTCTTTAGATCGCGAATGATTGATTACAAAAACAATACTTTGTCATATTGGATAACATCGAAGCAGTAACATTTTTTTATCGAAGGTATGAGAAAGGTACAAAAATATCACTTTAATTGAATTTCATTATAAGCATATTTTTTTAATAATTGCAAATATACTTTAGTTATTGACGAGAAATTGAAAAGGTTGAGTTTTGCTTTTTTAAGCCAATATAAACTGAACCACAGCGTGTAAAAAGAAGATCGACTACGGCTTCTCAAGGGCAGGTGATTTCTGGCTCTGCGATTGCTCTCGGTATGAAGAGAACATCAAGAACACGGGGAGGACGATGGTGAATTTCTGGTAATAAAATATGCAAACCACCGAAGAACTTAAGTAACTTATTCGTTGTATCTATTATAGATGACTTGGTGCATCTGGAGAATAGCATCTTTCGCTTTTTGGGGAAAAGTATCAAAAAAAGTCTTAATCATATGACATTGATACCAATTCAGTTTTAAACCTTTCAATTGAACCAATCTTCATATTGATATCAATTCAGTCCATCCGGCCAATTTAGACCGGAAGCCATCCTATGTGACATGGCTGGCAGACGATTGGCGTTTACTTTGAATTTTTTAAATATTTTTTTGAATTTTTAATATTTTTTTCCTTTTTTTTCTCCGTCCTTGGGCCTGGGGCTAGTTGGCAAGTGACTGGCCTACCAACCGACCACAAGCAAGGGCTAGCAAGGGTTGTGACCGGCCACAAGCGAGGGTCGCCCTCGCTGGCCAACCATGGCTAAGTACCGGCCACAGGCAAAGGAGAAGGAAGGAAAAAAAAGGAAAAAAAGAGAAAATATTTAATTTTTTTTGAAAATTCAAAAGATTATTAAAATATTATTAAAAATTATCCACATGAGTACTGGCCATGCTACATAAGACGGCCGACGTCCATGTCAGTGATTTCTGGCCTAAATTAATCGAATAAACTGAATTGGTACTAACATGAAAAGGTTTAGAACTAAATTGGTCTAATTAAAATGTTTATGACTGAATTTGTACCAATACAATAATAAGTTTAGGACTTTTTTGGTACTTTTCCCCCACTTTTTGTTGTTGCCATCTGCAATCATCATTGCCGTCCAAAGGTATTTTATAATGTCTAGGACCGGACATTCGTCATTGGAACTATATGTGCATTTTCAATGCCAGACAGAATCTTGGACAGTCTTATATATTTTTTCGCAATATATATGTTCTTACATTACATCTTTCTTAGTCACTCCATCTACATATAAATTTATGAGTCATCAATTTTATCTCAACTCCAATTTCCATGAGTTAGCGAGAGAAAATATCACGTTTGTTTCGGACTACACTTCACGGTACTTTTTATGTTCTGTTATGGAGATAATTGAAGCGTGAATTTCACACTCGTTTAATTGATGTTATGATAGCTCTGTGTCATAGAATGCACCCAAAAATAACGCTCATTCTCAAACATCATCAAAGCAATTCACAGAACCTGGTACCCTCTGTAACTTTGATGGGATAGAATGATAACCGTATGACGTGCAACAAATGTTGAATGGAAACTTAAAATGGCCTAAAGAGGTAAAACATTACCCCATGTATCTCATATGGATTCTAAACTCCAATGAACTTTTACCCATCTTGTAAGATTTAAATCAATTTCCTAGAACAATTTAAATCACACTATTTCTCCCTTCATCGTGATCTTCTTCGTTCTTTCTGCGTGCCGTCTACTAAACTATAATTATGCACTAAATGAAGTTTATGCTTTTCCGAAATTACTACATGATTCCTAATGCATCTAATATACACTACAAAAAAACATGTTTTTTCCGACAAAATTTCCAACGAAAAATTCTAAAAAATTCGTTGGAAAACAAATTTCCAACAAATTTTCTAACGAAAAAAAATTCGTGGGTAATTCGTTGTCGGAAAATTTTCCGACAAAAAATTTTAATTTTCGTTGGAAATTTGCGACGAAAATTTTTTCGTTGGAAATTTCGTGGGTAAATTAGTGGCTAAATTTCTTGGAAAGTTCGTTGAAAAATTCGTTGCTAATTATTCGTTGGAAAACTCGTGGAAAATTTTCAACGAAAAAACAAGGGTTTTGCCACGAATTTTCCAACGAAAAATTAGGCGAAATTTGTTGGAAAATGAATTTTCAACGAAATTAGCGACGAACAAAAATTCGTTGGTAACTCGTCGTCGCAAATTTTTGCGACAAAAAATTTAAATTTTCGTTGGTAATTTGCGACGAAATTTTTTTGTCGCAAAATTCGTTGCAAAATTTGTTGCTAAGTTCGTTGGAAAGTTTGTTGGAAAATTCGTCGCTAATTATTCGTTGCAAAAATCGTGGCAAAATTCGTCGGTAATTTATTGTGGTAAAATTCGTGGCAAAACGAATTTCCGACGAATTAGCGACAAAAAAAAATTCATCGCTAATACGGCGTCGGAAATTTTTTTGGACAAAAAATTTTAATTTTTCGTTGGTAATTTGCAATGAAAACAGAGTCGTGGGAAAATTCGTTGGAAATTTTCCACGAATTTTGCCACCAAATTGAAAAACCCGATATTTTGCCACAAACAAAACAATTCGTCGGAAATTTTTTTTTCGCAAATTTTGGCGACGAAAATTTGAATTTTCGTTGGTAAATTTGAATTTTCATTGATAAATTTGAATTTTCGCCGGAATCGCGGCTGCGAGCCCCCCGCTCGCCGGAATCACGGCCGCGACCCCCGGCGGAATCGCACCATGGGTGGTCTGGATACGGGCCGATGAGGACAGCATGAGGGGGACAATGAGGGCCTTGATTTGCTCCTTCTCGGCGTCGGGGATCGGGGCCGAGGAGGCGGCCGGGGCGGCCTCGGCGTCGGCGCCGGCGGCGTCGTGGGGGGTAGGCGAGGAGGCCCACATACGGACGTCCCGAGAGGACGGACGTGCACAACAAAGGGTGAGAGCCAAGGGAGAAGGAGGAGGAGATCCACAGAGAGCGAAAAAGACCTCATCTACAAGAGTGAATCTGGGAAAAGTTCCTTTCCTTCTCTTTAGCTGTCGGACGTCCTCCATCTTAGCCGGCGATCACCTCCCCACCGGCGCCGAGAAGTCCTTTGTCTTGCCCTGTTTTACTCTGAGTGTTTTTGAGGAGTTTCAGCCTTCGTTCGAGGCCTTTTTGCTGACGCAAAACACCTCACGACCACCTCCTCCTTCTCGGTTTCTCCTTTCACCCTCACCGCCTCCTTCATCTCGCCATCCTTGCCTGCGCTGCCGTTAGGATAGTGCACTCTCTAGTCCAATGGCTTCTAGTGCCGTGCGTCGAACTGGCGCCGAAGCAACGCGCATCGCTCAACGGCAGCAGAACTTCAGGCGGCGATGGCTCGGGCTCGGGCTCGGACGATAGTTGGCACCGGCTTCTTCCGCGCGAGGAGGAGCTCCGATGGCCGTTCGGGGGTCCGATCGTTGCCTAGGATTTTAGGTGAGATTTTTTCGAATGAGGAAGAAGCTACGGAGGAGGGTGCGCAATTGCAGAGCCGTTCCAGTAGCAGTGGCGCTAGGGGGGTGAGCGGATGGAGGAAGAGGGGGAAAAGTTTCTTTTTTTGGTAAGAAACACAACAAAAGGTAAACAAGAACGGCGAAGAAGAAGAAGAAGAGGAGGAGGAGGAGGAGGAGGAGGAGGAGGATGAATCAGAGAAGAGAGAGAGATACGAATACAAACCCTAGACAGGAACGAGGAAGAAGCCACCACATGTGCTGCGCGCATATGGCGATGCGAGAGAGGGGGTCCACATCTCGGAGGAAGAGGGGGAAAAGTTTGGGCCTCTTGTTTTTCTTTTTTTCCTTTATTTATGTTTGGGGCATTTTAAAATTTTGTGGCAAAATTCGTTGGAAATTTCCAACGAATTTTGCCACGAATTTACAAAAGACTCCCACATACGGCATTTTAAAATTTCGTGGCAAAATTCGTCGGAAATTTCTGACAAATTTTGCCACAAAAATAGAACATAGTGCAATAATAGCCCGGAAAATTTAAATTCGTGGCAAAATTCGTTGGAAATTTCCAACGAATTTTGCCACGAATTTAAAAAAGACTCCCACATACGGCATTTTAAAATTTCGTGGCAAAATTTGTCGGAAATTTCCGACGAATTTTGCCACAAAAATAGAACATAGTGCAATAATAGCCCGGAAAATTTAAATTCGTGGGAAAAGTCGTTGGAAATTTCCAACGAATTTTGCCACAAATTTAAAAAAGACTCCCACATACGGCGACTTTAAATTCGTCGGAAAAGTTGTTGGAAATTTCCAACGAATTTTCCCACGAATTTAAATTTTCCGGGCTATTATTGCACTATGTTCTATTTTCGTGGCAAAATTCGTCGGAAATTTCCGACGAATTTTGCCACGAAATTTTAAAATGCCGTATGTGGGAGTCTTTTTTAAATTCGTGGCAAAATTTGTGGGAAATTTCCAACGAATTTCATTTGAGTCCAACAACAAAAACTTTTTAAAATTCGTTGGAAAAGTCGTTGGAAATTTCCCACTAATTTTCCAACGAATTTTTAATAAACAGAACAAATGGGAATTTTTAATTTCGTTGCAAAATTCGTGGAAAATTTCCCACGAATTTTGCAACGAAATTAGTTCACCATTCAATTAATTTACCGAAAATTTAAATTCGTTGGAAAATTCGTGGGAAATTTCCAACGAATTTTCCAACGAATTTCATTTAAGCCGAACAACAAAAAAATTTTAAAATTCGTTAGAAAAGTCATTGGAAATTTATCACGAATTTTCCAACGATATTTTAATAAACACAACAAATGTGAATTTTTGAATTTCGTTGCAAAATTCATGGGAAATTTCCCACGAATTTTGCAACGAAATTAGTTCACAATTAAATTAATTTACCGAAAATTTAAATTCATTGGAAAATACGTGGAAAATTTTCAACGAATTTTCCAACGAATTTCATTTAAGCCGAACAACAAAAACTTTTTAAAATTCGTTGGAAAAGTCGTTGGAAATTTCCCACGAATTTTCCAATGATATTTTAATAAACACAACAAATGTGAATTTTTGAATTTCGTTGCAAAATTCGTGGGAAATTTCCCACGAATTTTGCAACGAAATTAGTTCACAATTAAATTAATTTACCGAAAATTTAAATTCGTTGAAAAATTCGTGGGAAATTTTCAACGAATTTTCCAACGAATTTCAATTAAGCCGAACAATAAAAACTTTTTAAAATTCGTTGGAAAAGTCGTTGGAAATTTCCCACGAATTTTCCAACGAATTTTTAATAAACACAACAAATGTGAATTTTTGAATTTCGTTGCAAAATTCATGGGAAATTTCCCATGAATTTTGCAACGAAATTAGTTCACCATTCAATTAATTTACCGAAAATTTAAATTCGTTGAAAAATTTGTGAGAAATTTCCAACGAATTTTCCAACGAATTTCATTTAAGCCGAACAACAAAAACTTTTTCAAATTCATTGGAAAAGTCGTTGGAAATTTCCCACGAATTTTCCAACGAATTTTTAATAAACACAACAAATGTGAATTTTTGAATTTCGTTGCAAAATTCGTGGGAAATTTCCCACGAATTTTGCAATGAAATTAGTTCACCATTCAATTAATTTACCGAAAATTTAAATTCGTTGGAAAATTCGTGGGAAATTTCCAACGAATTTTCCAACGAATTTCATTTTAGCCGAACAACAAAAACTTTTTAAAATTCGTTAGAAAAGTCGTTGGAAATTTCCCACGAATTTTCCAACGATATTTTAATAAACACAACAAATGTGAATTTTTGAATTTCGTTGCAAAATTCGCGGGAAATTTCCCACGAATTTTCCAACGAAATTAGTTCATAATTAAATTAATTTACCGAAAATTTAAATTCGTTGGAAAATTCGTGGGAAATTTTCAACGAATTTTCCAACGAATTTCATTTAAGCCGAACAACAAAAACTTTTTAAAATTCGTTGAAAATTTCCCACGAATTTTCCAACGAATTTTTAATAAACACAACAAATGTGAATTTTTGAATTTCGTTGCAAAATTCGTGGGAAATTTCCCACGAATTTTGCAACGAAATTAGTTCACCATTCAATTAATTTACCGAAAATTTAAATTCGTTGGAAAATTCGTGGGAAATTTTCAACGAATTTTCCAACGAATTTCATTTAAGCCGAACAACAAAAACTTTTTCAAATTCATTGGAAAAGTCGTTGGAAATTTCCCACGAATTTTCCAACGAATTTTTAATAAACACAACAAATGTGAATTTTTGAATTTCGTTGCAAAATTCGTGGGAAATTTCCCACGAATTTTGCAATGAAATTAGTTCACCATTCAATTAATTTACCGAAAATTTAAATTCGTTGGAAAATTCATGGGAAATTTCCAACGAATTTTCCAACGAATTTCATTTAAGCCGAACAACAAAAACTTTTTAAAATTCGTTGGAAAAGTCGTTGGAAATTTCCCACGAATTTTCCAACGAATTTTTAATAAACACAACAAATGTGAATTTTTGAAATTCGTTGCAAAATTCGTGGGAAATTTCCCACGAATTTTGCAACGAAATTAGTTCACCATTCAATTAATTTACTGAAAATTTAAATTCGTTGGAAAATTCGTGGGAAATTTTCAACGAATTTTCCAACGAATTTCATTTAAGCCGAACAACAAAAACTTTTTAAAATTCGTTGGAAAAGTCGTTGGAAATTTCCCACGAATTTTCCAACGATATTTTAATAAACACAACAAATGTGAATTTTTGAATTTCGTTGCAAAATTCGTGGGAAATTTCCCACGAATTTTCCAACGAAATTAGTTCATAATTAAATTAATTTACCGAAAATTTAAATTCGTTGGAAAATTCGTGAGAAATTTTCAACGAATTTTCCAACGAATTTCATTTAAGCCGAACAACAAAAACTTTTTCAAATTCATTGGAAAAGTCGTTGGAAATTTCCCACGAATTTTCCAACGAATTTTTAATAAACACAACAAATGTGAATTTTTGAATTTCGTTGCAAAATTCGTGGGAAATTTCCCACGAATTTTGCAATGAAATTAGTTCACCATTCAATTAATTTACCGAAAATTTAAATTCGTTGGAAAATTCATGGGAAATTTCCAACGAATTTTCCAACGAATTTCATTTTAGCCGAACAACAAAAACTTTTTAAAATTCGTTAGAAAAGTCGTTGGAAATTTTCCACGAATTTTCCAACGATATTTTAATAAACACAACAAATGTGAATTTTTGAATTTCGTTGCAAAATTCGTGGGAAATTTCCCACGAATTTTGCAACGAAATTAGTTCACCATTCAATTAATTTACCGAAAATTTAAATTCTTTGGAAAATTTTTAGGAAATTTTCAACGAATTTTCCAACGAATTTCATTTAAGCCGAACAACAAAAACTTTTTAAAATTCGTTGGAAAAGTCGTTGGAAATTTCCCACGAATTTTCCAACGAATTTTTAATAAACACAACAAATGTGAATTTTTGAATTTCGTTGCAAAATTCGTGGGAAATTTCCCACGAATTTTGCAATGAAATTAGTTCACCATTCAATTAATTTACCGAAAATTTAAATTCGTTGGAAAATTCATGGGAAATTTCCAACGAATTTTCCAACGAATTTCATTTTAGCCGAACAACAAAAAAATTTTAAAATTCGTTTGTAAAGTCGTTGGAAATTTCCCACGAATTTTCCAACGATATTTTAATAAACACAACAAATGTGAATTTTTGAATTTCGTTGCAAAATTCGTGGGAAATTTCCCACGAATTTTGCAACGAAATTAGTTCACAATTAAATTAATTTACCGAAAATTTAAATTCGTTGAAAAATTCGTGGGAAATTTTCAACGAATTTTCCAACGAATTTCATTTAAGCCGAACAACAAAAACTTTTTAAAATTCGTTGGAAAAGTCGTTGGAAATTTCCCACGAATTTTCCAACGAATTTTTAATAAACACCGCAAATGTGAATTTTTTAAATTCGTTGCAAAATTCGTGGGAAATTTCCCATGAATTTTGCAACGAAATTAGTTCACCATTCAATTAATTTACCGAAAATTTAAATTCGTTGGAAAATTCGTGGGAAATTTCCAACGAATTTTCCAACGAATTTCATTTTAGCCGAACAACAAAAACTTTTTAAAATTCGTTGGAAAAGTCGTTGGAAATTTCCCACGAATTTTCCAACGAATTTTTAATAAACACAACAAATGGGAATTTTTGAATTTCGTTGCAAAATTCGTGGGAAATTTCCCACGAATTTTGCAACGAAATTAGTTCACAATTAAATTAATTTACCGAAAATTTAAATTCGTTGGAAAATTCGTGAGAAATTTCCAACGAATTTTCCAACGAATTTCATTTTTAGCCAAACAACAAAAACTTTTTAAAATTCGTTAGAAAAGTTGTTGAAAATTTCCCACGAATTTTTCAACGAATTTTTAATAAACACAACAAATGGGAATTTTTGAATTTCGTTGCAAAATTCGTGGGAAATTTCCCATGAATTTTCCAACGAAATTAGTTCACAATTAAATTAATTTGCTGAAAATTTAAATTCGTTGAAAAATTCATGGGAAATTTTCAATGAATTTTCCAACGAATTTCATTTTAGCCGAACAAGAAAAACTTTTTAAAATTTGTTGGAAAATTCGTTGGAAATTTCCCACGAATTTTCCAACGAATTTTTAATAAACACAACAAATGTGAATTTTTGAAATTCGTTGCAAAATTCGTGGGAAATTTCCCATAAATTTTGCAACGAAATTAGTTCACCATTCAATTAATTTGCTGAAGATTTAAATTCGTTGCAAAATTCGTGGGAAATTTCCAACGAATTTTCCAACGAATTTCATTTAAGCCGAACAACAAAAACTTTTTAAAATTCGTTGGAAAAGTCGTTGGAAATTTCCAACGAATTTTTCAACAAATTTTTAAAAAAAGAACAAATGGGAATTTTGAATTTCGTTGCAAAATTCGTTGGAAATTCCAACGAATTTTCCAACGAAGTTAGTACAAACAAAAATTATTGCACCAAAAATCGAAATTCGTTGCAAAATTCGTTGGAACTTTCCAACGAATTTTGCAACGAATTTCCAATATGCCGAACAATTGTGTCTTTTTTGAATTCGTTGGAAATTTCGTTGGAAATTTCCAACGAATTTTGCAACGAAAAATATTTTAGTCGCAAATTTCCAACGAATTTGCGTTGCTAAATTTGTCGTTGCTAATTTCCGACGAATTTTGCGACGAAAAATTTTTCGTCGCTAATTTCCGACGAATTTTGCGACGAAAAATTATTCGTCGCTAATTTCCGACGAATTTTGCGACGAAAAATTATTCGTCGCTAATTTCCGACGACTTTTGCGACGACAAATTTTTCGTCGCTAATTTCCAACGAATTTTTAGATTCGTTGGAAAAGTTGTTGCAAATTTGCGACGAAAATGTTTTCGTCGCAAATTTTCGTGGCAAAAAACCAGTTTTTTTGTAGTGATAAGAAAAACTAGGAAACATGCATCAATGCAATCTAACCTAAATGCAATACAGTCTTTTTGACATTTATTTTATATTATGCATGTGCCTAATCTAATGACATCGTACACGGCTCACTACGCCCAAATAAGAAAATAAATTTAATCGAGAATACAATCTTTAGTCCCAAAGATCAGATGCCCAGTTACAGGACTTACATATACAAAGACTCAAACAAGGAAAATGCTCGTTCGGTAATGCCTAAATCAATTATGCCAAATCAAGTTAGAATTAAATAATCTCAATTTAGGCAGTTAAATATCTAATTGAGCACGTAAATTACGAAACTACCTTAATTGGACTTTTGACTTGAATTACGATTGACTACAAGGAGGATCTTGGCAACCAGCAAGAGGAACGACGTTGGAGACTTGATTGGCGCCGGTGGGCTCTATGAATGACGTCGGAGTTGCTAAATGCAGGTTTGACCACTAGAGTTGGTGTGAATCGCAACCAAAGATTGGGCTCGGTGAGAGTTGGTAGCTCTTGGTTGAATCTCTAAGTCACTGTATCTTTGATGCTTGATTCCTTTAGTAGGGTCGAAGAGCTAGGTGTCATACATATCTCCTCAAATTTTCAATGCATTTCGACCTAGATTGAACACGTACTCACTGTTTTGGCAAGATCGCGCATTGAGTACGTTTTGGCAAGATCGCTTGTTGAGCTCTCCTGTCTTGATCCAATGATCCAACTGGTCCATCAAAGATGTACTTCCATATATATTTTCTCAATCATCCCATCAGGGAAACTCAAGAACAATGTCTTGCCATACCTTCCATAAAATTTGACCACGATCCAACGGTTAACGAATGTGCATCATCGAGAAATTACACGTTGGCATTTTTCTGATGCCAAGGAAGAGAGCTTCACCATTTTTTTTTTTTAAATTCTGAACGTCCTTCTATTGTATTGTTTGTGTATGTGTGCCTTCTAATCTATATTGTCTCTTCCTCAATTTTCAGAGAAAAGAACGCTTATATAGGCATAGGATTAGGGTTATCTCAATATATTAATTAATACATCACTCTCCAATGATAAACCTAAGAGAGGCATAAGATTAGGGTTATCTCAATATACTAATCAATGCATCACTTTCCTATTTTAGACCCAAGAGATATATTGACCCCCTCATCTTAGGAAATTATGATATCACCTTGTAATTATCTCCATATAATTAAAATTCTCAAAGATAATATCTTTATTTCCTCCAAGTTTAATTAGATATCCAATCTTTCTTAGTTTGGCATGCTCACTGGCAATTTTCTGCCACAAGAGGTATTCAATGGGCTTGAGCAAATTTCATGCTCATGTCACTAAGCTCAGACCATTTATCATCGGTCCAACTAAAATGATATTAAATGCTCCTAATATGCAAATACAAATTAATAATATTTTTATTTAGGAGTCATGGTCAATCTCTAATTTTTTATGCAATGAATGGCTAAATGAGGTAGCAAAAATTAGGAGTCAATAGATTTAAGCTGAGAAATAGTAAAGATCTCTGTGCATCATTTTTTATCCTTCTACTTATTTCAATATTTGTCCGATACAAGCATATTGCACTTGATATTATCAAACTATTCTTGCATATATCAAATTTAACTTGAGTTATTTGGCGAAAAATTATTTAATTTTGTAAATCAACCTATTCACCTTCTCTAGATTGCATTGTTAGCCTCAACAGATCCTAGATATAAGGTTGTAGGTCCTGAGTCCTACTGCCAAGGTTTCAAGAACGTGCACCAGACCTAGGTTTATTTGTCTTAAACCCGTTCTAAAGTTCTCCAACACCAAACTTCCGATAGTGATTTTTAACTCATCTGAAAAATCCTACCAAAGACAAGAACAAATTATTTTTCTAGGAAATAATTTTCTTATGAAATATTTACTAGTCGCGTCAATTTTTCCGGGAAGTACAACGGACCTGAAGACTTCCTGCAATTTGATCAAGACCAGAGGTTAGTATTAGAGTAGCCTATTATTTGCCTAATTTTTTTTTGATCGAATTATTTGCCTAATTCAAGAGCTAAGAAAGCCGGGAAGAACAAGAATCACGTGTGACCTTAAAGAGAGTCGCCGAAACTTCAGACATATTTGTGTACCCATTAGGCCAAACAAAGAGAAAAAGAGCTTAGGCGAAAGTTGCAAGCAGATAATCAGATTTCCCTGCCGCTCTTTTATTCCCGTTTCTATTTGTCCTGAGTATTCCACGAGCAGTCAATTGCTATAAGTGTTAAGAAACAAGTGCTCTGCTAGCTAAGAAAGGTAAGCACCTCTTAGTTCTTGTTCCTTCACAATGTTTCTCAGGAAAATCTCTCTGTTGCTTTTCTCAGCTTCAGTTTCTCCAACTTTTCCGGTCCTAGTCCTGCATTGCATTGCACCTATTTCTTTCCCGTTACTTGAGTTAGCTTGTATTTGCTTCTTCGGCTTACTAAACCATTTTATCTTTAGGGAAAACGATGGGTACGCTTTGTGCGCTTTGGATGTTTCAGCAAGTGATTATCGTACTCTAATGTTGGTCAGTACACTTCACCATACTCTACACAAGTTACAACCCATGTTTAGTTTTGTTTTCAATGTTTATTTTCCCACTGGTGAAAGGACTCCCAGGATAAATTCTGACCCTTCTCTGTTCCTTCACAACCTTTCAATTTTGACAAATAAAGATTACTATGTCAGACGAGGTATAGTATATATGCTATTGATTGCAATCATTACTATTTGATAGGGACATGAGAAAATCTGCAGGTTGTGAATTGATAGGATTACAGGAATTATTTTTGGAGCGGTGAAACCGCTTCTAGTAAAATTTTCGAAAATCCAACCTGAGAGCAATTGCAATTAAAGTCATCTAATCTAATACAATATAACTATTTTGGTGCAAATAGTAGAAGGCCATCTAGAAGTTGACATGTGGCCCTCTCATTGTGTGAGGCATCTTTTCTACCACCTTTCACAAAGCTTAAAGGTAAGTGTTAATACCATAAAAAATCCTAAATTAGTACTCCGTGACATATTTATTCTCAAATTAATTTTCTGCCATAAAGAATTTCATACAAATACATGTATCACATTTAACCTAAACTTTTTTCGTATTATAGAAAATCCAAACTAATACACACCTTTAACAAATCCAACAAATTTGTAAGGAAAAATTGGGGTAAATATGGCTTAGGTGGGCCGGTATGAGATTTTATGACATAAAAATTAATTTATGGTAAATGTGGTACGGTTGTACTAATTTGAAATATTTTGTGACATGAAATTAATTTGCGACAAATGTGGCACGAGTGTACTAGTTCGGATTTTTTGGTGTGTTAAACTAAAAGTAATAGAACTCCCACGATGAGAAAAGAAAAAGCCTGAGTTCGTGAATTTAAGACCCAAAATTATGAAGAGTTTCCTTCAAGACTAAACACAAGGGATGTACAGGAGAACCTGCGAACTGTCCAGAACCAGAATGGCCATATGGGATCCGGGATGGGTATTAGAGCTAGCACAATAGGTTACAATTCCAAAATTTCGGAACAAGTGAGTATAAAATACCAATAATAGCAACATATAAATTGCTTATAATACAACTCCCCAGGAGAGACGAAAAGAATAGAGCAAAACATAATTATATTCCTCCAATTACATTCTAACAAAAACAATTCTTCAAAATAAGGGTGACAAGATGGCTGGACGCAGGTTAGTCGGATAAAAGGCAATCCTCCCCCTGTTTTGCATGCAAACCAGCCACAACTTACACCAGCCCCTCAACCAGCCTATAACTTGCGAGAGGTTGAACCCTTGCCGAATGTTGCCGATCCTGTTGGTGATCTTGCCCAAGTAGAATCTGATCTGCCCAGCTCCAACGACCCTGACACTAGACCTCCTCTACCCCATGCTCCGCGTCCAATGGATTCAATGGACCAACAGATCTTGGACTCTCCTTCAAACTCCCTATCTACTACTGAAGATTCTTGTGGCTCTCAAACTCCAGTAGACAAAGCTATTGCTCTGAATGAATCAGGGGAGACTGAACCAGCTTGTGCTTCCCCTCCCAACACTCGGTCACGTACCCTAGCATCCTATCCCACGATGGAGCTCGCTAGTGCCACTCCTGGTGCAACGTCTATCCCTTCAAACCCCGCCAAAGCTCCTGGTCCTTCTTCTTCAAAAGCGAAGAGGAGGAGGCCTAGGACTTCTCAGAAATAACTTCTGTTTTTGCTATGTTTTTTGGAGTGTGGAACATTAGGGGCCTAGTAGATCTCCTGAGGCAAGCTGAAATCCGTGCCTTCATTAGCAAGAACCACCTATGCTGTATTAGGATTTTGGAAACTAAAGTGAAGGCTTCTTCTTTTGCTGCGATTTCTAGAGGCTTAAATACTACCTGGCGATGGATTTCTAACTATGACTCCTCACCTCTCGGTAGGATCTAGTTCGGATGGGACCCAAATGAGCTGGACATTAGTCTCGTCTTTTCCTCTTGCCAAATAATTCATCTTCAGCTCCGACTTTTGAACCTCCAGGAATCTTGTTTGTTCACAATTGCCTATGGTGAACATACTTTTGTGAAACGAAGGCAACTTTGGGCTGACCTCTATCGTCTCTCTAATGGCGACTTACCATGGATCGTTGCCGGGGATTTCAATGCAATTAGAGACCCGGAAGACAGGGTGGGCGGCTCTACCCAGTGGATCCCGGCCTTTGATGAATGTCGTGAAGGCCTTAGCCAGGCGGGCTTGGAGGACCTTCGTTATGTCGGGTGTCGATACACATGGACACATTCTTCAGGCGCTAACCGCAAAATGCGTAAGATTGATAGGGTACTTATAAATGGCTGTTGGCTTCAGCAATTCTCCTTCTCTGAAGCTAATTTTCTTCCGCCTGGCATTTCTGATCACTCCCCTATGGTAATAAAAATTGTACTCCCTAGTTCCTTCAAAAAGCTGTTCAAGTTCTTCAACTATTGGACTACTCATCCAACCTTTTTGGAGTTAGTTACCCAAGCTTGGGATACCCATATTACTGGCACACCCATGTTCATAGTTTGCTGCAAACTTAAGGTTCTCAAATCAAAGTTGAAGCTTTTGAACAGGTCTTCCTTTTCAGACATTTTCGCCAGAACAGAGCAGGCTAGATTGAATCTTTCTGCTGTTCAGACAGCTTTGGAGTCAAATCCATTCGACCAAAGCCTCGGAGCAAGTGAAGCAACACTCCTGCAAACCTTTTCTGCCTTGAGATCTCAAGAAGAGTCCTTTTTCAGACAAAAATCTAGAATTCGTTGGCTCAAGCAATGGGACATGAACACAAAATATTTTCACCTTCAGGTCAACAAAAGGAGACTTCACAATAGAATCCTATCAGTTTCGACAGAGGCTGGTGTGCTAATCACCGAACCTCAGCAAGTCAGGGACCACATCGTCCATCACTTTCAGAGTTTATTAAATGGCGATTCAGCACCGGCTCTACCTTCTGCCTTAGAGCTGGAGGCTCTCCTTGGACATGTCCTAGATGAAAACCAAAGTTCCACCTTAATTCAGCCGATCACTGAGGAGGAAATTAAATCTGCCCTCTTCTCCCTTGCTAACGACAAAGCTCCTGGTCCTGACGGTTTTAATGCTGAATTTTTCAAACACACATGGGGGATCATTGGACAATCTATTATGGATGCGGTTAAGACTTTCTTTGAAACTGGTCGCATGCTTAAAGAGTTTAACAACACCATTCTAACGTTGGTGCCGAAATCCCCTAATGCATCGGCCATGAGCGAATTCCGACCAATAGCATGTTGCAATACTTTGTATAAATGCATTTCAAAAATCCTTGCTAGGCGTATGGCAAAGGTTATCCCTATGCTAATTGGACCTTCCCAAACAGCCTTTGTTAAAGGCCGCAGAATCAGTGACAATATTATGGTAGCACAAGAACTTTTTGCGGACTTTCACCACGAAGCATACCTACCTAAATGTGCTATTAAGGTGGATTTTCACAAAGCTTTCGACACGATTGACTAGAACTTTATTGAAAGGGTACTTACAGCCTTCAACTTTCCAGTTTCTTTTATTAAGCTGGTTATGGCACGCATCTCAACTGCCAAATTCACGATTTCGATTAATGGCGAATTGCATGGCTATTTTGCTAGTAACCGAGGGATACGTCAGGGGGACCCCCTGTCACCGTACCTTTTCATTCTTGCTATGGAAATCTTCTCAGTTATTCTCAAGTCCAAAACTGACAACCCGGATTTCCAGTGGTATTGGCGATGCAAGATACCTCGCATATCCCATTTGTTCTTTGCAGATGATGTTCTTTTATTTTCACAAGGGCACATGAGATTGATAGAGCTTATAAAGGAATCTCTATATTTATTCTCAAGATGGTCCGGCTTAAGACCAAATCCTAACAAGAGCAATATTTACCTCTCGGGAGGTAATTCGGAGTCACATACCGGCATTCTCCAATGTCTCGGATTTCAACAAGGGTCTCTTCCCTTCCGATACTTGGGTGTGCCTATTATCTCTTCCAGGCTACGTAAAGAGGATTGCAAGCTCTTGGTTGATTCCATTACGGCGCGAGTCTGTTCTTGGACACAAAGATTCCTATCTTTTGCTGGTTGCATACAACTTATTCAATCAGTATTGCATTCTATCCAAGTATACTGGGCCACGATATTCTCTTTTCCCATATGTGTCTTGAATGGTATTGAGACCATACTTTGACAGTTTCTATGGAAAGGTCCTGAGTTAGGAACGAGTGGTGCTAAGGTAGCCTGGAATGCTGTTTGTCTCCCAAAAGAAGAAGGCGGCCTCAGGATACGAAGGCTTTCTGAATACAATAGAGCCATGATGCTAAAGCACATATGGGTCCTTTTCACTGACAAGGAATCTATGTGATGTAAATTGATTCATTCAAACTTTTTACATAAGAAAAACTTTTGGACTGTTTCCAAACCCACCTTTTGCTCATGGACTTGGAAGAAGATCCTTCACTTGCGAGTCTCAGCCAAGACCTTTTTCCGGTGGAAGATTGGCAATGGCCGGATGATATCCTTTTGGTTCGATTGGTGGCATACAAAAGGGCCCCTCTATCTCATTTTCAACAATATGGATATCTATCAGTTTCGGATCCCACGTGATGCCTCGGTTTGGAACTTCTTTCACTCTACGTGGCAACCATCATCCACTCTCCACACTATTATGGAATGGATGGAAGCTCTCCCAACCTTTGATGATGATACTCCGGATAGCTTCATCTGGAACCCTAACCTGACTGAATCCTTCTCGGTCGCCCAGGCCTGGAACCACATAAGGAAGAAAGGTCACCCAGTAACTTGGCATTCATTTGTTTGGGACTCTCACATGGCCCCCTGGCACTCCTTTCTCTTATGGATTGCGTCATTAAATCGGCTACCTACACAGGTTCTTCTTCTCCAAAATCGTCGCATTGAATCAGGATTATGTGCTTTCTGTTGTCTTATACCGGACTCCATCAATCATCTTTTCTTCGAATGTTCCGCTACTAGCAGGCTGGCTTCCTTTTGGGCTACAAAATGCAATCTTCCATGGCGCAATCGTCCGTGGCCAGATCTTATTTTGTGGGCAAAGAAAGTTTGTGGAGGCCCTTCCTTTGCGCATCGGCTTGCTAGGTTCTCATTCAGAGCTCTCTGCCATACCATATGGATTGAGCGGAACAACTCTCTCTTCAGAAACAAGACTATCTTTATTCCGAGAATACGCAAGCATATTATCAAGATGGTGAAGGATAAAGCTCTATCCTTAGGAAAAATAGTTGACACACCGTTAAATAGAAGACTACAAAGGAACTGGGAACTCTCACCTTCCATCTTCTTTTAGTTGGATGCTCAGTTCTCTGTCTTGTAAAGGGCTTTGTTGCGGGTTTTCCATGTTTGGTTTCTCCTCCAAGCTTCGGCTTGCTGTTCCGGGGGACCTTTGGAGCTTTGTTCGGGGACATGGGCTTTCACCTCCAATCTTCGTTGTTTTGCTGCTGCTTCCGGCTGATTCGGTGACATGGGCCTCCAATCTTCGCTGTTTTGCTGCTGCTTCCGGAGTTATGGGCTATCCTCCAAGCTTCGGATTGGATTGGTTTTCCTTGTGTTTAGGATTTATTTGTTCTTGTTCTTAGCTAGCTTTTTGGCTTGTTGATTAGTTCCTGCTCAATCTTGACCTTGTTTGGACATCATTATGTCCTAATAGGGTCAGGAGTTGGTTTGGGCGTTAGGTTGTATTTGGTGTTTGAAAAGTTATATATACTCTTACCTTTACCAAAAAAAAAAATTAGGAAAAGGAAATAGAGCGCTCTCTCTTAAACAATCTCTGACATAGCTTTACACAGAGACTAGCCCGGATGCGTGTTACTTGGGCATTCGATTCTGATTCCAAAATCAGAATTCAGAATGCATACACGTATCCTTGACAACCTGTGTAAATGGGGCTTTACACGGACCATAAAAGAAGAATTTGAGTCATGAATTCTTGCAAAATGAATGGTACAACCGCTGTCTCAAAGAATAGAGTCGAGATCCAGTGGGGAAGTCATTGGCTTTGGAGGAGACTTGCTGGGCTTGCTCTTCACATTCTTCTTCATTTCTTGATCACCGACCGTGACCTGATGACCATTTTTGCTTGTGCTGTGCTCTGCAGGTAATCTTCCCCTGCACAACTGACCCTCTTTGAATTGTTGTTAGAGAAGCATCCCCATAAGCTCCAGAAGAGACTCATATTGATGTTGACAGTAATAATAAAGGTGCGAGGGTCAAATTTAGCTGGTTTTCAAGGATTACGTAAGCGCTCTCTGTAGATTGAAGTAGTGACCTTTCGTGCAAGCTCTTAGTAATTATTCTTTAGAAGCAATGTGAAAATTTTCCTCACTCCGAATTTGCTGATGTCTAGTGAGCACACCTGAACAAAGCCACCATGAGTTTGACGGTCGGTTTTCCTCACCGCTATTAATAAGCCTGTGGATCGTGTGGGGGATTCAGCTCTTGGTCCGCTGTTAGCCTTGCCTGCGTGATTGTTCTGGCAATATTAGGAAGCCGTCGGAAATTCATGACGTGGATTTTATCTAGATTCATCATGTGGGCCACCTACTTGCTCCTTTCTTACGCTGCGACGATCTCACTAGGCAAGCTTACTGCGGTCCGCATTCACAATCCTGAAAATCCAGGTGACGATGGGGTGTTGGAAGGGCTATTGGCCCCATTGCTTTTAACGCAACTCGGGTACCCTGACAGCATAACGGCCTCTGCAGTGGAAGATAACCGGCTGGGATTGAGACAGACAGGGAACATTGGGGCTAAGGTTGGCTTGGTGGTTTGGGTTCTCATTCGCTGTTGGGATGGCTCCTCCCTGGTCTCGTGGCTGTACTTTCCCTTGTTCGTGGTCGGAATCACGAAGTCCGCGTTGTGGGTTTGGGCTCTTCAATTGGTGTATGGTGAGAACTCGAGCGTGATCGCTCAGGACATCCAAATGGTGCATGGTGAGAACTCGAGCGTGACCGCAAAGCACATCACTGAAATATCTGAGATTCAGCGAGTGTTCAAAGAGTTACCTGAGGACAAGAAGTTCGTCTCTGCAAAGGACATCTTGAAGGTCTACTTTTGGTTCGACCTCCTGAAGCCCCACCTCGTGGACTGGCTGTACCGCCCTGTTCAGGTCCAGTGATGGGATGTTGATCGATGATGGCCCAGCCAACCGTGCTTTTGCCATGATTGAGATCGAGCTGAACTTTATGTTCGATGTGCTCTACACTAAAGCGCCCCTTCTGTACACTAAAGTCGGCCTCATAGGCAGCTTCTTCAGCTTCTTCTGCTTGGTGTCTGCCTTGTGTGGATTCGCCATCATCTTCGAGAATTCCATCTTGATCAATATGTATGTCACCTATACCTACGCATTACTGATGGCGGTCACATCTCTCGAGCTTTATTAAAATACTGCCGTTCTCGGATTGGGCAGTGCTGAAGATGAGTTTGAACCTTAAGGTGCCGCTTGTCCGAAGGCTCCCCCCAATTCTAGCCGATCGGTGCATGAAGCAGAAAAGATGGTCGAGGTCGATAGGGCAGCTCAATTTGTTAGACCGCCACCTCTTATACAAAGATTGGTGGAAGCCCATCGGCGTGGTTCTTGATTTGTTTGGCAAAAGGGAGATCTTCAGGAGGTATTGGTTACACTCCCGCCTGACCATCCCCTCGTGCCTCAAGGCACTGGTGGTTCAAAAGATGACCGAGCTAGAGAAGAAACGATACCTCCTGCCCTTCACGGAAAGAGGAAAGTGGACACTCGAGACTCACGGCATCCAAAAGAATCAAACACTGAGCGATAGCATCATGACGGAATTCGATAAGAGCATCATTATCTGGCATGTTGCGATGGAAATCCTGATACTTACTGGAAAGCGAAAAGTCCGAGGATGCTTATGCAGAAAGCAAACTCCTATCGAATTACATGACATACGTCTGCTCACCACCGCCGACATCACACTGGAGCAGGCTTTTTGGGCCCTGAGGCCTTACGGAGACCATGGCGAAGCAGTTAGCGAACTGTTGTCGGCCAATGGAAACGTCATGGACCTCGTCGAGTACAATAAGGCGACACCTATCACTCGCGGCTGGCACGTGCTGTTGGAGGTGCAGAAGCTCGTGGTCGACCTGAGGACGATGGACAACAAGTGGGAAATCATCAGCAGCATCTGGGTGGAGATGCTGTGTCATGCAGCATACAACTGTCAAGTGTATCACCATGCCACGCTACTGAGAAGAGGAGGTGAGCTCATCACTCGTGTGGCTCCTCTTGGGTCTCAAGTACCATTCGATCATCATCCCAGAGCTTTCATAAGATCCTGCCGCCTCGATCGAACCTCAAATTGATACACCTGTAACAATTTTACACGTAATTGAGTTATTTACGTTGTAATATTTAAATATTAAACTCTAGAGGATTCTCGGGAAGAGAAGCTAAACTATATACGTCAACCGTAAATGACAGAGTATTGTTACACGTGATTGGGTTATTTATATTGTAATATTTAAATATTAAATTACAATGGTTTAATATCACGAAAAACCTTAAACTGGTACGCCAGTGATAAATTTGCCCCAAACTGATTTTTTAACCATCAAAAACTCCAAACTAATACAACTGTGACAATTTTACCATAAACTAATTTTTTTGCCACAAAAAACCCCAAACTGGTACATTTGTGACAAATTTACACTTCGTTAATTTTAGTTAAATTGGATTAATGCAAAAAAAAAAAAATCACTAACTGGTACACCTGTGATAAATAGAGGGTAAAACCCAAAACTGGTATATCCATCAATTACCGGGTGTCATTTAACAAAGCAATTTAATAGTAAAATTGAACGGAAACTAATGCAAGGTAAAATTGTCACAGTTATACCAGTTTGGAATCTTTTGTGGTCAAAAAATTAGTTTTGGATAAAATTGTCACAGGTGTATCAGTTTTAGATTTTTCGTGTTATTAACCCAACTACAATTGACTTTGTTTTATAGTATCTAATGAGACTAGCAAATATCACCTATATGGGGTGAATAGGTAATTTAAGTACTATTTGATCAGTTTAACGAGAAAATTATTCATCACAGGTAAAGTCTGAACAATGTTCAGATTTTGATCAATCTTTGAATGGCAAACAAGTAAATGTGCAATTAAAAGAAGTTTTAGGAATAAGAAAATTTGCACACATATGTATAATGGTTCGGCTTAGATCAAGCTTGTAAAATATGAATTTAAAAAAAAAGGAAAATGGTTGAAAAGTCAAAGGAAGAAATGGTGGATGGTCGGCTCATTTTAAGCTTATTGTACTTTTGTCAATTTAGTCCTAAATCTTTCGATTTTGCCAATTGAGTCATAAGCATTTTAACAATTTGCCAATTAAGTCCATCTGGTAAATTTACCCCGAAAAATATTTATGTGGATACCCCTGTCAACGACGGCCATCCTATGTGGCCGGACGTTCTGGAATATGCCTACGTGGATACCCAATTGCATATTTCTATTATATATTGAAAAAAATATTTGAAAGAAAAAAGATAACAATCTATGTTATCTAAGCGAAATAATGTGAAATTTTAATTAAAAAAATATTAGTAAAACAATGTGAGGGTATTTGACAGTCATCTCTTCATATAAGCAACTTGAGTGTGAAAAACATTTCATTAAAAATAAAATGTAAATCTATTAGTATAGACTCAGTCTGCAAGTAGCGAGTCAACCTTATTTTTTCTGTTTTTGGTCGGAAAGTCGTGAGTCAACTTGACTCCTAATAAATGATATAATTTTCTGTTGTAATCATATTTATATCAAATCTCCATTTGTCGCTGAAGATAAATTGGGTGAGTTAATATCGTTAAATTACTAGAATTATTTTTCAATTCCAGTTTGCCTATATCTAAATATTTATTTATAAATTGAAAAAATAATTTGGAAGAACAAATAAAATAGTCGTAAGCAAATAATACTTAAACAATCTCTCCAAAACAGTGGAAAATTACTTGACAAGCATCTCTCTTTATTTTCCTAAGCAACTTAAGTAGGAAAATTCTTTTGCTAAAAATAATAAATTGGTATATTAAAACGCACTTAGGATTTAGATATACTAGGCATCAATCCATCCCTGCAGCTGCCACTCCCTATTCTCATCATTTTTTTCTTTTTTTAGTTTTTATTTTACATTAATCTTCATCTCTCCACATCACAAAACTTCCAAGGATCCCTCAGTGCTAAACCTGTCAAAATGGGTCATAAACCCATTTCTTAACCCATTTATTAGTAAACGGGTCATAAATATGTTAGTTATATTTAGTAAATGGGTCATAAATGGGTCACAAATGGGTCATAAATGAGTTTACAACTGATTTAAACTCAACGCATTTCTCTCACCCTCACTCAATCTTGCACTCACTCATTCTGCACTCTCATTTTAGCTTGGGTATGAATTTTCCTATATTTAATTAAATATGGAAGTATTTTAGCAATATTAGTCTAATCGGGTATGGGTTGGGTATGGGTCCGGTCGGGTATGGGTCAACAAAATTGCATTGCGCATAAATGGGTCATAAACGGGTTAATGGGTCAATTTGGGTCAGACCATTTATGACCCGACCCAAACCCAACCCGACCCGTCCATTTGACAGGTCTATTCAGTGCTGCCAATACTACTGCCAATATCTTGCAAACTCCAAACAGTGTTCGTGTAAGAATTGACCGGCGAAACCCCCGAAACAAGACATATTTTTCTACCTCAGCAAGTGAAGATGGTATTAATGGCATTGGATGAGGCTTTCCCTGGAGATTAAGGCGTGGAAAAGAATCTAAAGACGACCATAGGAAAGGTGATGTTGGAAAAGATGGATCTGATATTGTACCTCATCCTGGTGATGGAATGCCAAGAATCCACAGCTCACAAAGAGGAGGTTAAGAGGGAGGAGAAATGGGAGAGAATAGAGTTTACAGTAGCAAAGTATAATTTCAGGGACAATCTCTAAATTATTCCAGGATACTGCTTAGCAACAGTACGAGTAGAACACAAAAAGGCACGGTTGTGTTAATTTGACCTGGTATGGTGACAGCAATATGATCCAGCAATTTGCTGATGTTCTAGCTTCTTTTAACTTGCTCGCCAACGAGTGCCTAGTACTGAAGAAAACTCTCAGCAGAGCCATCATTTCGTTAAGGTTTTGGACATTAACCTTTATAACTCCAGGCTACAAAACTTCTGTCAAGGATCCCTCTGCGCTGCCAATACTACAACCACTCTCACATACTCGCATACTCCAAAACATTCAGCATCAAACATAATAATGCACTGGGGGGTCAATCTACAATTCCCTTCATCACTGTATTGTGAATTTTGTCATCTACAAAGCATGTGAAATCACATAGCAAGTGCTGGCTTAGGCAGTCAGCTGATTCCAGCACCAAACCTCGTCTCTACTCAATTACAATCACCAATTATACAGTAAAGAAGAAATGTCTGAAATTACAGTCCAGAATGACAATTGCCAGGTAAATCCCTGACATATGGTGTTACCTCAGCAATTAAGAGCAAGGTCTCCCGACTGTTTTCAGCAATCTAGGATAAGGTAAACATTGTCCAGAAATGCCAATTCAGGTCCCACCAGTTAAGTTCAAATGCACTTGATATTCACTGTGGCACACCATTAACATGAGATTTGCTGTCAGTTGCTACCATCAGAGTATACTCATCAAGGGCTCTAACCATCCTGAGCTACTGCCATGTCAACTGATTGGGAAGAAAGAGAGAATGATCAAAGTGATGAGAAGACTGATTGCTGATGTATTTACTTAAGAACTGACGCCTTACCATTTGATCCTGGATCGATCATATGGGCAGTCATGTCTAAGTATTTGACGGAAGGACTGACGCAAACAAATGTATGTATAGATCAAGGACTTGATTGCACAACTACAAAAATTCCGAGATGACATTGTACAAATCGGACATCCGGTGTAACTTGCTGTCAGGACAACGATTTTGAATGCTTACAGTACATATAGAAGGGTCTTTGCAGTTGCTGATGATATTAGACCTTCATGCTTGAACTGGAGGTTGCTTGATTTTTGAATAGTTGTATTGTTGTGTTGCTAAGATTGGTTGTATTGTGTTTTGCAAGGATGCAACAGCTCTTCTCCTTTAGTGGTATGCATGATAAACTGAGGCTTGTAGTGGATGCTGCCTACCCCTTTTGATTGTTTTGAGCTTTACATCGCTCCACATAAGTTTTAGTATGTTTGTAGATATGAAAGAGCTTTTATATATTTGAATCATCTATAGATCACTTATGTTTGTCCCACAAAAGCCCAAATCTTAGTATAAGGTTCTCAATTTACATGGATAAATGTTTTTACAGATATTTTACATTTTGCATCTATTTATAGTTGACACATATAGTGTGGCAAAATGACTTTTATTAAGATATTACAATTTCAAAAAGTGGAACATTAAGTAGTAGTAATTTTTAAAAAGTAGCGAAATACATTAGTCTGGATTAGATAGCTAATTACAATTGTAATTCAAGGAAATAAATTTGTCAGCAATTTATTTCATTATACAAAGGAAAACGTAAATAAAAAGGCCCTCAAATGAATGACGTTTTGAGAATTTTATTTTGGAAATATTATGAAAAATTAAATTACTTAAAAGTTCAAGAAAGGAATGAATTAGTTCTTCTTAAAAGAAACCAAAAAAGGAATGAGCTGGTACCGCTTAGAATCATCTGTCAAAAGCTATCATACAACTTATAAAAGAGACAGATTTGAAAAACCTCGAGACTGTGCACAATCTCTCTTGTTTTTTGCGCTTGTTGACGTCAAGTCTTATGTTCGAGTTTCCTCCTATTTATAAGATTCCAAATACGAGCATTGCATGCAGACCTATTAAACGGGTGGATCGGGTCGGGTCGAGTTTGGATCGGGTCATAAATGGTCCGACTTAGCTTCATGAAATTATTTTGTACGTGAATATCATATAGTTGTGACATCCTTAGAAGGTCCACAAAAGATCTTGAAGAAATTCCTTGGATAACACGTGCAAAACCTTCTCTCAATCTAGATCATCGTCCTGAACTTCTAATGATAGCGAGTTTTGATGCCACCGTTTCATCAATCTCTCGTGCTTATTTGTCCCTGATTTTTTGCAAGATTAATCTTGAAATATCCGTTTCGATTGCCACAAGCTGTGTCTTCAATTTCAAAACTCCAACGATTGTAAAACACTCCATACTTGGAAAGTTCAAGTTGGCACTGTCCGGTCAAATGCAGAACCTGCGCTTGGCTATCCTACCCTGCGTTTGCAAATTTCCGCACTTAGCAGATCTCTCTCGCTTCACTGTAGAACCTGAATCTAGCTTCTGCAACACTCAGATTAACTTAACAAATACTTTGGATTGAGTTCTGTCATCGCCAAAATTACTTCGAGATATTTTCAAACATTATGAACATGGTCTGAGTACTGCTACAGGAAAAAGTTCCGCCCTCCAAAATCGTATGCCTCGTGGCTAGAACGTCGCACCATCGACAAGTTAACGACCGAACCATAATCCTGGTCAATGCTGGTTTCAAAAAATAGATTAACTCGCGGTCCTCGAGTCTCTTTGATATTGGATGTAAATCCTCTGCCCCTACCTCCACGCCTCATGTATATTTTGCACGCCCGGAGGGAGAGGTGGGCTAAATCCAACATTGCAATTGATTCTGCCCAAGCTCATGCACACAAGCCCATCTCACTTTCCTTGTTACTACCAAGTCCATAGAGTGAACTCGTTAACAAAGAGAATAGAAGATACTTTGCAAGCAAAGTTAGACAAGGGACTGTAAAGAAAACAAGTCTTCTCAAATATCAAGGATTCACGTCCAGTATATATATAACTATGCTACATTGACAAATCTCTTGGCTGAATGCAAATTACAGTAATTTTACTTAGAAAGCACCTCTTTACCTAGGGAAAAAGAGAGAACACGTGCGCACACAAACACAACACAATCTCGTGCAGGGTATGATCAATCCTAGGATCATGATTCACTCTTGGACTCTCCTTCGGTTTCTTTGTTGGGGTTGACCTTGGGAGTGTGGGAGTACTTGTCAGTATTGTGCATCAAGAGCAGCCAAACATGAGTTATAAGCTCTCCGCCTCGCCGCAACAGCTTCGCATGATGGTAAACTTGACAACTATACGCAGCATAGCATAACATCTCCACCCAGACGCTGCTTATGATTTGCCACATGTTCTCCTTGTCCTTCAGCGTCACCGCCAATTCCTGCGCATCACTCAGCACATGCCAGTCCGTGGTGATTATGGTCTTCTCCTTCTGATCCAGGTGCGGTTCAAGCACGATCTCTTCTGTCAATGACAGAGTCCTCAAGGCATCATCGCGGTCTCTGTACCTGAGAAGTGGCTTCAATATGGCGCAAGCGTGCTCCAATGTGATGTCGCTAGTCGTTAGGGACAACGTGTACGGTCGCAGTGCTAGAAGGTATATCATGTAATTGGACAGCAGTTTGCTTCCTTCACAGTACTGAGAATTATCGGGCACTGAAAAGAGGCAGATGTTCGTTGCCATGTGCCAAATGATGATGCTTTTGTCAAACGTTATTGAGATGTACCTTTCCAACACTCGATCGTTGCCGAGTTTGTGAAGTTTGAGCGTCCACTCCCCGCGTTTCGTGAAGGGCTTCTGGCATCTGATCTCTTCGAGCTTTTCGATACCTTCCACCAGCAGTGTCTTGAGAGAGAGGTGGATTTTCAGGCGAGAGTGATGCCAATACCTTCTCAAGGTCACCTCTTTCTTGCCACAGTGTTTGAGGATTATTCCGATGGGCCGCGGCCAGTCATCATACAGGCAAGGATACAACAAGTCGAGTTGCCCAATTGAGTTGGACCACCTTTTCCGCTTCATGTACATTTCAACTACGAACTTCAACAGCCTCGTCGACACAAGGCGATTGCTTTGGTGCTGGCTCATCGCCACGATCGCCCATGCCGAAAAAGGTTGCAGAACAATTTGGTAACCTTCTAGGGCGGTGACTCCTATCAATAATGCATAAGTGTAGGCGATATACATGTCGATCAAGAAGACATTCTTGAAAATAACAGCATATCCACACAAGGCTGACACTAGACAGAAAAAGCTAGTGAAGCGGCCAATAAGACCAAGTGGTTGATAAAGAATCGGTTTCTTAGTGTAAAGTGCATCATACATGAATCCAAGTTCGAGCTCAGTTGTAATGAAGGCTAAATCGCGGTCTACAATTAACTGAGACTTAGATAGCGAATCGGGGTCGTAGAGCCAGTTTACAATGTGGGGCTTCAAGCAATCAAATCGATAGTATGCCTTCAAGATGATATTTTGCTTCGTCACCCATCTGGGCACCGCGTGCTTGACAGTTTTCTCGTTGAAGAACTTGGCGACAGTTTGAGGGTTGAAGATATCCTTGGCTGATATGCTTGACCTCTCCCAGTACACAGACTTGAGGGCCCAAATAGACCCTGCGGATTCAATGATCCCAGTGGCGAACAACGGGAAGTACAAAAACGGGACGGGCGACGAGCTGTCCCAGCAGCGAATCAGGATCCAGACGACAAAACCGACAGTGACCAACATATTGAGCATCTGCCTGACACTGAGCCGGTTGTCCTCGACCGAGTACGCGTTTATGGAGTCAGGGTTCCCGAGCTGAATCAAGAGCAACGGTGCCAACAACCCCTTGAGCTCAGTTAAGTAGTCCGGTCGATCAGGATCATTGATCTGGACGACGGTGAGCTTGCCAAGGGCAATGGTCACAATGTAAGAAGAGAGCAAGTAGGCAGCGAGGATGACGTATCTGATGATGATCGTGGTCATGTACCTCCGGCAGCGGCCAAGGATGGCGAGGGTGATCCGGCAAGCAAGGCCCGCTGCAACCAGCAATTGGATGCCCCAATCTTCCCATAAATCTGTCAACATAGGCCATAGTGTACCAACGATACTTGCTATCAGATTGACTGATTTCATGGGGATGTGATGTCTTCTGCTGTTCTCTGAGAAATAACAATGCAAGCCAAACTCATAAAGATGAGAATGCATAAGCCACCTTGGACTCGTTCTAAAGAATTAAACATAAATCGCTAAACTTTTTGTTACATTCATTCAATATGTTCAGTTAAATTTTTGGGATCCTAACACTGGTCTAATCTTTCACTAGTGTGAATGAGATTAATTACGTGTTGCTGTCCTGCAGGAGCGAAACCCACTAAAAAAGAAGGAAAAAGACGGAGAAGTTTCAGAAGTCTATAAACTATGCTAGTTACTAGTTTTGCTAAAACTGATCTGCGACATTGATATGTGTAATGAGATGGCAGATCACAGAATGACAATTAAACAAGCGATTCGTATTCAAACACCCAATTACAGTCTAAAGCATTACTTCACAGACCGTGTTTATGTAAACCAAACTGTATTCCCAAACATCGAATATGTGATCACTGACCCCCGTTTTTTTTTTCTTTTTTTATTTTTTTGCTGAACCGACTATCGGCGCACTGCCAGAACAGAGAAATGTCACAGAGACAAAAGAAACTAATGACAAGATCATGAAATTTCTGGAAAAATAAAGGAGGTAGAAAGTAGTATGGCAAGAAACCGAAACCTTACTAATGCAGGGTGACTCCCAAGAAGCTGACGAATTATGCTCTTGCCGGTAATAGAAATGACACTGATTTGTGTCTCTCTTCCTAACCCATGTGAGGAAGCTTGCTTTGTTCAATTATGAAGAGAAAATAAGAGGGATTATAGAATGATGAAGAAAGCAGAGAATTGATTATTTACTTGTAACTTTAATCTGTGATTCTTTCTCTCTTTGTTGGGCTTTCGCCGGTGACCCACCATGCATAAGACTTCTAACTTTACATTATTCGCTGGATGAATTCTTGAAGGGTCTAGCACATGATTCTTGCACTCAATTTTAATCTCTGATGGAGATTATGCAAAGAGTTATATATTAAATTTTTTAGATAAAAATCACCACAAAGTCCCTAAACTATCGCGAGTTTTACAATCTAATCCTTGAACTTTCAAATTTGTTTAGTCTCTTGACTTCCCATGATAGGATCAAATCCGTTAATCGTAACTATTTACAAGTTTTCATAATTACTTTAGGGAAAAAGCCATCAAAAACCCCAAACTTTACCCATTGTGACACATTTACCCCGAACTTTTTTTTGTGACGCCAAAAATCCCAAACTTTCTTATTTGTGACACATTTACCCCAATGTACATTATCTATGGGCATTTTCGTCTTTTCCGCTTTTTCTTTTTTTTTACTTTTTTTCAGATCCGGCGAGGGTCGCCCGACGCCGGCGAGGCCCCCCTCGCCGGATCTGAAAAAAAAGTAAAAAAAAAAGAAAAAGCGGAAAAGACGAAAATGCCCATAGATAATGTACATTGGGGTAAATGTGTCACAAATAAGAAAGTTTGGGGTTTTTGGCGTCACAAAAAAAAGTTCGGGGTAAATGTGTCACAATGGGTAAAGTTTGGGGTTTTTGGTGGCTTTTTCCCATTACTTTATTACCCATATTTTGGAATGTATTTTCCTTCAAATCCATTTTTCTTAAAATGACGTAAGATAAACTAATCTTTTTCTGACCTTTTATATTTTGGTATTTATAAATATTATGATAGTGAGATTTAAGTATAGGGTCGCACTATTTCCTATCCCGGTTTTTGCTTCGACACTCCCTATTACAGTGTCTACCGGTCTTACCCTTGATGTCCCCTTTTTTCTTTGATGCTAATCTAGAGGAACCCGTGCCCGATGGAAGCTTCTCAACATCATATTCCTTCTTTTAAAGGATCCAGCGTTCTGTACTTGATCTCCTATTAAGACGGTCGACGCGATCCCTGAGACGATGAACAAGACGGCGAGCAAGTCCAAGAGCCAAACGGGGCTTCGGCGGGTGACCAAAACAAAAAGAGGGACAACGAGGAAAGAAAATAATAGATGAAGATCGAAAACGAAGGCATTCTCTGTATAGTTTGCCCACTCAAAAACCAAGCTACTGTCCTCGATGGAAAGAATGAGGCAACTAAAATAACCGAACCCACGTTGTCAATCGACAAGCAAATCAATCGACACTTTTCTGAGAGGCATTTTATCAAATAGCGGGAGGACAGACGTTTTCCGGCAACGTACTCCGGCAACAAGTGTAACATCCTGAATTTTGACCCGTTATCGGGACCAATAAAGTGTATATTCATTCTCGTGTAATTTTAGTGAGTCTCGCCTGAACCTGATCAGTCTCGAGACACTAACCGTATGAGAAAGGCTAAATAGGAACATGTACGTGGACCTAGAACCCGATCGCGATTGAACGCTGATCTCGAAGAACGTTGAGGAAATATTTTGAGCCAATATAGGCCAATCTTAGGAAAATGACTGGTTGATTTTGTCAGTAACGTACGATCGGATCGCGAGTGATTTCGCACAACCGAAAGTACACCTGACGAATAAAACCTGATTGTAATCCAAACGATCGCGACCCTGGTGCTAGTGATAATTCCTCTCGTTCTCTCGAAATTTAGACCATCACGATTCGGACCATCTTAAGTCGATACGCGTAACACCTAAACAGCCGCTCGTTAGTGAGAGATCCTAAAACTGCAAAACGAGCATATTGAGATTACAATATTGGACCCGAGTTTCGATATCAAAATTTCAAGGGTAATTACGACTATTTTGCAAGACGGACGTCAATTTGGAATGGCTATTCATGTTTGGGATTAAAACGGTTGAAAAACTGAAAATCTGTCAGAAAGTGAGAAAAAGACCATTTTGCCCCTGGGAACGCCGATGCCGAATTCAGAGGCCGTTTGAGGTTATTTTTCGCAGCCAACGTCATTTTGGAGTAGCCAAGTGTGTTTGGAGTGGTTCTGGACGAAAAGTGGATTTTCGACAAAAATTGGAAAATAATATTATTTTATTCCCGGAAACTTCGCGGAGGATTTTCGAGGGCTTAGAAAGCGAATTTCGCGATTCCGACTCTGGATTAGGTCTTACATGGACATATAGGACCAGTATGTGTGAAAATTGGAATTTTGGTCCGGGACGGAAAAAGGACGAAAATGCCCCTAGGCCATTTTTGAATTATTTCGAATTTTGGGGCAATTTTGGAAATAAATCAAGGTTGGTTAAGGTTAACTAGGGTTGGTTAACCATGGTTAGAGGCAAATGACCATTTTGCCCTTGAATTATTGGATAAGAAGCAATTTCAACCCTTGGATTAGGGGTATTTTGGTCTTTTGGTCTAGGATTGTGACATGTGTCCTCCACCCACTCTCTCTCTTGACCATCTTTGACCTTCACTCTCTCTCCTCAGCTTTCTCTCTCCCCGCGTTTCACTCTCTCTCCTCCCGAATCTCTCTCTCTCTCTCGGCTGCTCCATTTCCTCTTGCCGATCAGCACCGCCGGTCACTGTTCACGCCGGAATAGTGGTCCTCGCCGGAGCTGCTGGTCACCGGCCACCGTGTGTCACCCCTAGGCCTCATCCCCAGCCCAGTCGCAACCCTATTTCCCTCTCCCGCCGCCCGTGACCGCCCGTGGCAGCCGCTCCAGCCGAAGACGTGCAAGGACGCCGTCGCCGGCGCCGGGCTTGTTCCGCCAGGCCGCACCGCCGTGTGCCACCCCAACCGACCAGCTTCGCCTTCCCATCTCACTCTCCTCCGTCCTCAGCCCCACTCAGCCGGCCCTCCCCTGTTTTGGCCGAGACTTGGCCGTGAGCTTCGCCGGACCGCCGTGAGCCGCCGGCTTGCTTTGGAGCGCCGCCGCCGATTGTACCGCTCGCCGGTCGTCGGCCGCTCGTTCCCGTCGTCTCGCGTCGTCATTAGGCGAGTAAAACCACTAATCGCTGAATTAGTCTAAATTGTGCTAGATTAGGGGCTTAATTATGGTAATTAAGGCCTAATTGAGTGTGTTTTGTGCAAGAGTTGATTAGTGGACTTAATTAGGGTTAATTATAGTGGTTTAGTGGTAATTTAGAAAGGATTTGTGGGCTGAATTGGTGTGGGCTTCATGGGCTCCGAATTTGCATTAATTGGCCCAATGAGAAATTAAATGGGCTCTTGAGTGAGAAATTGAGTTGGGCTTGTTTGAGGCCCATTGGAGAAAATGAGAAATTAAATGGGCCCTTGAGGTGGATTCAATTAAATTGTTTGAAGCCCAATTGGAAAATGGAATGGGCCTTGAGATGAATTGAATTAAATTGCTTGAAGCCCATTGGGAATTAAATGGGCCTTTGATTGTGAAATTCCACGTTGGTTTTGATATAATTGTGACCGACGGGTCAGGCCTACGGGTCGAGTATAATTGTGACCGACGGGTCAGGCCTACGGGTCGAGTATAATTGTGACCGACGGGTCAGGCCTACGGGTCGAGTATAATTGTGACCGACGGGTCAGGCCTACGGGTCGAATATAATTGTGACCGACGGGTCAGGCCTACGGGTCGAGTATAATTGTGACCGACGGGTCGGGCCTTCGGGTCGAATGATTGATGACCATTGGGTCATGGCCTTCGGGTCGATTTATACAACTGTGGGCCTTCGGGTCGGGCCTTCGGGTCGAATGATTGATGACCATTAGGTCATGGCCTTCGGGCCGATGTACTGTTTGTGAATTATAACGATATGAGAGCCTAACCTGCAGGGCTGGAGTGGAAAAATAGGACTGAGTGTCCTAATGGAATTTGTAATGGCAATTTACTGGTTCAGTGTTTTATGTGTTTCATTTACTTCTGGAGGTGCACGTTAGCCTAGTTTAGGATTAGAGATTTTACTTGCTGAGTTTATCTCACGGTTGTGGTAAAACCGATTTTCAGACCCCCGTCCATAGGATGCCGAGGAGGGCCCCTCTTTTTGGATATCCACATAGGATTCAACGAGGTGTTAGTGTTCATCCTTGTGGAGATGGATCAGCGTACGTTAGATATCAATCGGTAGTACTGATAGATGTGGGAGAAGATTACAACGAGACTCAGGAGTACGTAGCCTGGTGTTATAGGGGAGCTAATGGTGTCACTGGACCTCCGATGAGGACTTTTGATGTTCCAGTGGATGTTAATGGCGTCATGATTCCCCAAATGGTGAGTGGAGAAGTCTCTGATCCTCCCGCCTCCCTTAGTGTGAGCAGCGTGGGCGATACGGTGGATGGACCGATACCGATGGACGAAGTGCAAGGTGGTGAGCAAGTTATAGCTGACGATATGATTGAGGAGGAAGACGAAGAACTGAATCTGGAAGTAGTGGGAGAGAACGGTGAGCCAGCTGGAGAAGTGGCAGAAGTGGCAGAAGTGGGGTCAGACGAGGAAGTTCTGTCGGAGGAGGACTCGTCTGAGGAGTCAGCAGCGCCATCCAATCCTGGCGAGGAGCCGTAGGGCAGATCCCAAGAGTAGGAGATTAGATTAACCCCTCTTTTTGATGTAACTCTCCCTGGGTAGTTAGCTGACACCCTAGGCCACCGATCCTTTTTGTTTAGTGGCCTTTTGTTGTATCCTTTTTGATTGTGAATAAATAGTTTGTATAATTTTTGTAAAGAGGTGTATATATGTCAGTATATTTTAGTATGTTAATTTCTTTTATTATTCATGGTTATATTTACATGTCTGGGTGTATATATATATATATATATATATATATATATACGTGTTTCCGCATGTGTATGTGCTCTGATTTGGGTTACGGGTCGGTGACGCAATCCTGGGAGCGTCGCACCTCAAGTCGACCATAGAGCGGATGTTCAGCCTTCGTGGGGTACGGGGCGTGACAACAAGTGTACTTGAAAATCAGTAAGGAGAGGCACTTGGGTCTCCTACACTTTGGAGACAAGCAACGGCCGAGAGCTGAGTCTTCCACGACTTCTTTTCCTGCAAACGGAAGCTGCACATCAACCTATCCAAGTAAAATCTCATTTAAAGTTCGTATCGCGCAGATATTCTTGCTATTCCAAGTCTAGGGATTTTCATAAGAATCTCTAGAAACGATATTAATTTAACTATAGATACTGTTAGTTGTATTAATTTAAATCTCTTTCCTAATTTCTTAGATAGTTAAAGTTTTCACGTTTTGTGCTTCTTATGTTTTCTCGATTGGTATTAGAGCCGCAGGTCATGAATAAAACTGAAAGACCTTGCAGATAAAGTTTATGTGTTTTACCACTGGACTTGATCATATAGTCCATAGTCCGGCTGCAAGCGGCAAACACACTACAGCAACCCAACAAAATCTTAATACCAATTTGCTTTTGGAATTATTGAGTTAAGTAAAAAGGAGCCTACCTTCTAATGGTCCACCTGGAGCTTCCCCTAGAGACGAATGTAGATGATCTTCATGATGTGAGCCATACCTAATCTGAGTCTTTCTATTGTCTTGGAAGAACTGAGCTGCTGGGGCTTGCTTTCCAGATCATTTTGCAGATTGCCTTGTCTTTGCCCAGATGTTGCAGCTCCGATTCTACCTCTTAATCTGCTTTCGCTGTCGTGGGGCTACTCTGAATTCGTATCAATACCATTACCCTTTTCAATTTTCTGCATAGTATGACTAACTTCAGGGACACTCTCTAAGTTAATCCAGGATACATTTAGCAATGGTAGATGTAGAGCAAGAAAGGGCTTGTTGTGCTAATTTGGCCTGTTATGATGACATTCATGTGATGCAATTTTTCGCTAACATTCCAGTTTCTTTTAGTTGAACGAAGTCAAATTCCCAGTACTAAAGAAAACTCGAATCAAAATCATCATTTTGTTAAGGTTTTGGACATTAACCTTCATATCTCCAGGCTACAAAACTTATGTCAAGGATCCCTCTGCACTGCCAATACTACAACCACTCTCACGTCCTGGCATACTCCAAAACATATCGGCATCAAAATTTAACAAAATATAAAAATGCACTGGGGGGTCAATCTACAATTCCCTTACATCACTGTGTTGTGAATTTGTCTTCCACAAAGCATGTGAAATCACATAGCAAGTGCCGGCTTAGGAGGCAGCTGATTTAAGCACCAAACCTCAACTCAACTGAATTACAATTACCAATCAATTATACAGTACAAGGAAATGTCTGAAATTACAGTCTCCGGAATGACATTGCTATGTAAATCCTTGACATTTGGTGTTACCTCAGCAATTAAGTGTAAGATCTCCCGACTGTTTTCAGCAATCGAGAATAAGGTAAACATTGTCCATAAATACCAATTCAGGTCCCAACAGTTAAGTTCAAATGCACTTGATGTTCAGTGCGGCACGTCATTAACATGAGATTTGCTGTCAGTTGCTACCATCGGAGTATGCTCATCAAGTGCTCTAACCATCCTGAGCTACTGTTGTGTCAACTGATCGGGAAGAAGAGAGAATGATCAGAAATGATGAAAAGACTAATTGCTGATGTATCTAGATAAGAACTGACACCTTACCATTAGATTATGGATTGAGCACATCAGAAGCTACATTGTACATAATATACTCCTCAGATGCTTTTACATATCACTTTTGCCTGGCTGCAGCCTGCGCAGGATCTCAGAATTATACGTGTAGAAATATGAAATGTGCAAGGACAGTAAAAGGAAAAAATCTCAGGCGCACAAATCAGGTAAAACAACTTCATAACCAAAGAGAAAATTAGGATCGAAATGTTGAAATCCAAGGGCCAGATTGCCGCGAGGCAATACAGTGCAATTTATGCCAAAACAGTATATAAAGCATCTAACACGCCAACCAACAAATGCCTCCTCTCCATTCCAACCGTTGAAGAGAAGAATAATCAGATCAAAGATAGAACAGCAACTCTGAACAGCAAATTATCCAGCGAGGGGAACTTTTTCTTGACCAATTCATCGGTCCAAAGTTAAATGGTATAGCTCTCAGCCAAACCAAATGGAAATTAGAAAAATCTAGCTACAAACTCTCTTTCTTGACGACATGCTCCATTCTCTTTTTGGTCCCATGTGAGATGTAAAGATAATATATTTAATCGAAATGCCATATAATTTAATATCTTGTGTCGACTAGACATATGGTCGCCTTAACTTTTTAATCCCCTCGAGAAAAAAAAAAAGATTAGCCTAATTTCTTTCCGTTGCTTTTCTAGTTTTTGTTTTCTTTCTCATTCTAAGCAGCTGCACAGAATCTCGACACCGGTTTAAAGATTTCTCCAAATAGGTAATTCGAAAATTTGCAGGCATTCTCCTGTAGAACCATAAATTCATGGAATATGCTCGATTCAATCGTTCAAATTCGAAGGGAACCACACGACAAGAATTCACCAGAAACTCGCTTACCGGACGTCGAATTTCAAAAAAAATTGGAGCGAAAGGATAACGAGCTCCGCGTGTGTTGATCGGCTTCACGTGCCATAACAATGACCGGAAAAAAGCTTGACCTCGTCTGTTAATGGCGGACTTTACCAATTACCACCATAGGAGGGAGAGAATTCACTTGCCTGAATCGGTAAAATCGCTATACGATGAATCAACCTGCTCCTCCTCCTCCCCATCGATGAACTCACTCACTGTTGACGCTGTCGCCGGAATTGCTCTCCATTGCCTTCTCGTTAGTGTTGGGACGCGAACGACAGCCAAAGCTCAGCCATAGTTTTGCTCGAGAAGACATGCAGAAGCAAACACATAAAAACCAAGGCATCGAAGAAAATCTAAACACAAAATTAATTCCAAAATTCAATTATAATAGAAGCAACTTGATTTTTAGGAATCTGAATTATAATCTAAACATAAATTGTTTTTTAAAAATTCAATTATAGTAGAAGCGACTTGATTTTTAGGAATCTGAATTATCCTTAAGATTGTTGTAAATCTGTTGGCAAAGATGAAAAAAAAAAAAGAGATCAACTGTCTTAAGGATAATTTTGCCCTCTTCCATTACAAAAACCGGTGCGCTAGTTTCAACGGCTATCCTTCCGAGATAGAATAGGTCTTCTTTCTTTACTCCGCACGAAATAATAGAAAGAATAAGAGCAAAATATTATATGTACAACACAAGAAAGAAAAGATATGGAAGGGGAGGGGATAATTATTTTATTTCGGTGTGTATATTGAAGGATTCTGGTTTGGAGTTTCATTTTATGGGCACATACGAAATAAAAGAAACCATTACAAATCAATTAATAATCATTAAATTGATCACCGCTAGAAAACTCTCTTATGGAGCTGTTACAAAGTAATGGCTTTCGAAGCCGTTACAAGCATGGCATTCATAACTTATAAATAATGACCTCCAGATTTTTCAAAGCTATTGGAATATCTGACATTAGCAACTTTCAGTTTTTGCAAATCCGCGCTTGAGCTCCGCCGTGGCATTGAGCTCTGCCATCGGCGATCTCCCTCCTCCGGTTTGATTTCTTTCCTTTGGCATTAATAAGTTTCCCTCTATCTGTTTTTATCTTTATCCGTATTTTAACTCGAACAAAAATGCCCTGCTCTGATTGCCGGAAAAATTAAGCGCTCGCCGGTCGGCCAAAATTTGGCCAACCCAACGAGGTTAGGTTGAGATCGAGTTCACTGCTTTTAAGGATTTATGACCTTATTTGAAATTTTGTCCTTATTAAATGAAAGAGGCTCAAACGAACGCCTGTCCAAAAACGTAGGCTCTCGCTCGCTCGCTCGCTCGCAGGCTCGTTCCCTTGCCACCGCCGTCGTCGAACTGGCAAACCGCGGAGACCCCGCCGCGCCGGCGCAACCCCTCCGCCGCGGCCGCCGCCAGTCCTCAGGTACCAATCCGGTTGGTCTCTCTACCTCTCCTTCTCGTGCCCTAACCCGCCGATTCTCTCTCACTCTCTACGTCGGGCGCGGGCGCGCGCGCTGAAACTTGGGTGGGGGGGCCCCCATCTGGATTTGAGGCAGAGCTCGAAGCTTGCCATGGTGGGTGCGTGTGATTTTGGTTCTCTGAGTTTCGAGAGGTCGTGAATGTCAAAGGCGGAGAGGGGTGTCGATGAGGCGAAGGAGCTTCCATGGATGCCGGCTCGAACCGGAGCGAAACTGGACCGAGATTCGTGTTTCAGGTTGAAGCCTTTTCAAGGCTCGGTTGAATCGAATTCTATCTGATTTGAACGAATATGGGCAGTGGGCAAGCATTGCTTAAAGGCCTAGATGAACCCATCTTCTGATCTCTCTCTTTTTCTCTGTTTGCACCTTGGACATTTTAGTTTCGTGGCCGAGCTCTTGGAGTTGCGCTCGGTCTCCCTCTAAAGCAAGGTTTTTTTGTTCGTTTGTTTGAAGTGTCAGCGCAGCGCAATTTGGGTTGAATTGTAATGTTTGAAGCTATTCTTAATGCCCTTTGAATCGAGAGTAGTTGGAGCTGGGAGCTGCTGTTGCCTGTGATTGAGGATCGCGCCAAGGAATGGAGTTCCGCCGTTTCCATTGAGAAGCTCGAGGTCGGGTTTTGCTGGGTTTCTTCCTCAGGGGCACCTGTCGTCGTCGCACTGATCTGTGGCGATAGCTTTTTTGGTTTGTTCTCTCCGCCGAATTTCAGGTTTAACGGCTCGATCTCAAGTGTAAAAGGTTGAGCTGTCAGCAATTGCCGTCTCTTGTACAGGACTAGGGCTGATCATTTAATGAATCAGTAATCGAATGTTACGGCCATATGCGATCAACTACTTGTTCAATTGAGTAGCTTTCTCCGCAAAAAAATAGGTGTTTTGGTTCAACGGTCATTGATATTGGGCAAACAATTGCGCTGTGGGAGTACTGGATGCCATGGATCCTTCCATAGTGAAGCTTCTGGAAGAAGATGAGGTTTCCGTTCTTGTACTTATTTTGTTTTCACATTCATTTGGACAATTTTGCTCTCTCCTTGGATTTCAGGTTTAATCAGGGGAGAGGGATTTTTATTAGGTTATTTGTGTGCCTGCAGGACGAAAGCATGCACTCAGGGGCCGATGTGGAGGCTTTCCAGGCTGCCCTCAATCGTGATATTGGAGGTGATACATCAAATTCTCAAACATCATCATCTGATCAACGTGTTGTTGGCTTTAAGTTTCTGCTGTCTGGGGATTAGGAATCTCTTCCTGGGTAGTGTTTGATGCGAACTCTTAGGTTATTGGGATGTTGTTGCATTTCGGGTCTATGTGATAATGAAATTAGGACGATTGTATTTAATGAAACAAAGTTAGTTCAGGGAGGATATATTATGTTATTGTCTCTGTCACGCCACATTGAAAGTATCTAACATATGATAAGTCAAGTTTTTGTGGGCTTGGAATAGCATGCAGATTGTGCCATGCCATTCAAGAAAATTGCTTTCGAATTTTAGTAATGTCAATCTTATTATTGCTGAATGTTTGGACTTATATAACTTGTTTGATGTAGATTGGGGCTTTTGATTAAATTTTGAAACTGAAGTCTAGTGAAATGTGGATCCTAGTCTCTTTATTGATGCCTTAGAAATGGTTTTGACCTGTAGGTCGAGTAATCGGGTCCTTGGTCACAACTACTGAGTTTATGTGGAACCAGAGTTAGGCTTCTTCGGATGCTGATTGTCAGTATAAAACAGGAGCAAGTGATTTTCAGTCTAACAGGCTGCTTCCAATGGATTTCATTCATGTTGTGGAATATTGGTACATCGTAATCTTACATGACTCTAGAGAGGTTAGATTATGCCCTACTAAACGGGCCGTGAGATTGAAGGGCAATTAGGCTGTTGAAGATTTTGATGAACCCAACTTTGTTTGGCCTATATCAATCCTTAGTTCCAACTTCTCAGGAACGCATTAGTTCAAGTATGTCTGAACTTAAATTTTGCCAGTGGAGAATTTATCATACACTATCACATGAGGATGGGGATGAGGATGAGGATGAGCATGATGAGATGTATCTTTGGTTCTTTATCCTATTTGCGATTTTGGATTTCCTTGCTGAAGCCATAAACATGCAAAGCCTCTAATAAAATGGGGAATATTTCTCTCTCTTTTTTTTTTTCCTTGGAGCGGTCTTCTGTGATGAGGAGGATTAGTAGGTTGATATTAATTACCATAACTAAGAGATTGTCCAGCTTTTTGTCCAACTTGCTGTTTGGCATCAAAAGCCCATCAGAAGCCAGCTTATAAGAGTCAATAATGATGCTGCAAGCGAAAGTTGTCCCCTCTGAATCCTTAGCCTTTGTCCAATGCCTTTTCTATTTGCATATAGATGAATCGTAAGTGTGAAATGTAGGAGTATTATTACTGTTCATAAAATTTTTACTGTTCTGAAGCCAGCTTATAAGAGTCAATAGTGATGCTGCGAGTGAAAGTTGTCCCCCATATCCTTAGCCTTTGTCCAATGCCTTTTCTATTTGCATATAGATTAATCGTAAGAGTGAAATGTAGGAATATTATTACTGTTCATAAATTTTTTAGTAAAGCAACAAAATTGTCATTTGAAAGTGGAGAATACTTTTCAACCGTGAGAATTACTCTTCCATGTTTAGACCTTCCAAAGAAGATAAACGCCACGTGAATAGGGTTTTTAAGCTTTTAATTATATTGTTGTCAATGAGTTGATGTATTGGCATCATTTGATTGTCTTCTTTGGCTGTTAGAAGGTGTTTCTATAATGAATTTTAATGCACCCTTTGGGTGTATATAACAAAATTTGCTCGTGAGGCTAGTGTATAAAAGGATAATCAGAGTTTTTAAGATGGGCAATTGGATTGGTTCTTGGAAGTTGTAGTTGGATGGCCAAAGAAATATGTAGATGTGATGAGGTTTGAGCCATAAATGGAGCTCAGTTGTGAATTCTCTTTTGGCATTTTATCTTAATGTCTGATAGTGATGAGAAGCAATTTTGTTACAATAAAATTAAGGTTAGGAAAGAAGACAATTTTTGTAGTTCCGAAGCTTGTGGTGTGCTGTGGTTTTGGGTAATACTTTTAGCCATTGGTGTGTGGATGCAGTGTTTGGCAGTGTCAGCTGTAAGAAGTTTACTATACTTCGTTTGCTACATGAAATATGTGTCTGATAAATAGACATGCTGGCCTGGTATATGCTCATTGCTTTGGTGTAATATTGGAAGAATTCAAACAAAAGTAGAATCTTGGTCAATATGGATAGTGGAGAGCAGCTTAGAGGTAGTGTGAAAACAGTTGTTCCCTATCTATCTAGGTTACCTTGATCATTCCCTTCCTTCTCTCTTTTGTTTGTGGCTGCTGATCTTATATCTTTTGCCTCAAAGGGTCTTACTCTTAATCAAACTTCAGGTGTCTCTCAAGGAGACAACCATATGCCCAGCCAATCATATACGGGATGGCAACCCACTAGCCAGGCTGAAAATGCAAATTCTCAAATTCAACAGGAACAAAAAAATGCAGAACATCAGGAACAGATGTTGGCACAGATGCAACGGCAGCAAGGTGACTCTCTTGCTGATCCACAACAAAATAGCACTTTGGACGAAGTCAATCACCAGCATTTGAAGCAGAAACAAGTGCAAGATGGTCATCAACTAGGGCAGGGAGAACAAAATGCTCTTCAGATTAAACAATCTCCTGGGATGCCAGTGTCAGATAGCAATTCCCTCCCCATGAGTGAGCCAGGTAGAGTGAATACACCAGACAGTGAATCTCAGTACTTAAAGTTACAGCAAATGAGCAATCAACAGGCAACGGTCCCCGGGCAAGCACCAAATAAACCAAATCGCGTTAAACAAGTTCCATTTGCATTATTGCTCCCTGTGATTCTCCCCCAGCTTGATAAAGATAGAGCCATGCAACTGCAAACTCTTTATGCCAAATTGAAGGTGAGTTTTTGGTAAAGCTCTTTTGAATTCTTCACTTGTTGAGGAAATTTCAATGAAGTTTGTTTGTCATCTCTTGTTTGGTCTCACTATTGTAGAAAAATGATATTCCCAAGGAAGGATTTGTGAGAATCATGCGAGGAATTGTTGGAGATCAGATGCTGAAGATGGCGGTTATGAAAATGCAAACGCAGGTATGATTGGCGTGATTGATCTCATACACAGAATCATAAATGTTGTTAAAATATGAATAGTTTGAGCCCATAGCGAAAGTCTCAATTCACGTAGGAGATTTCCTATCTGGGATGTCCAGCCTTTATCCAATGGACACCTGAATGTGGAAATTGAAAACTCATAGAGATGGTCCTTGATTTGGGAAGTCCATATCTGTACTTTTGTTGCCGATTTGGGTAAGTCTGAAAGTTGCTTGCAAAACACGGAAATTAGTTTTGGTGTTTTGAGTCTGCAGGGCCTAAGCTCCACCTTAATATATAAAGACCTTTAATATATAGAGATAAGGATTCTCTTTTGGGAGTTAGCCTTTTGTGCCATGTGAGTGCTTTGAAGGCACTGTAAGTGCACCCATGGGTGTGCTGTGCTTGGCGTGAATCCAAAGGTGGGTTTCATTGTGATTACATCCAGGCACAATTTGGAGAGTCTTTTGAGGCCAATAGATCTCGTGGTAAGATTTGTAAATTTCTCCATGAGATTGAGTGAATATTTTATGAGGAATTGTGTGAGGCTTAACACTATGTGAGTTATTGGGTGTAAATGGGAGTTAGGAAACACCGAAGGTGTTTGAGTGACTCGAGTGTGGTTGAAATCTTCATTTTATTGCTTGATCTATAGTGGAATCATTAACTGCTCTACTCATAGGCTTGGTCACATTAACCAAACCACGTAAATCTGATATTCGTTTTATTTCCTTGTTCAATTTGTTTTATTGTTTGATCGCTTGTTTTCGCAACAAATGCCAATATTTAACTAAGATGAGTCTCTCTCTTGCAGCCTCCTCCGCAGTTGCATATCCAAGGTCAAACTTCAGCTCTACTGCAGCACTCTAGAATGCAGCCTGCTAGTGCTGCAAAGTTCAACGATTCATCTCCATCAGGGCAAGTCCATTCCACAATGGACAGAAATGGTCCAAAGGCTGGAGAGGTACCAGATTCTCAATTTATGCAGCAGCAGCATTTTCAGAACATGCAGACATTTCCCAAGTATGGAAGTCCTGGTGGTTATCATCCATTCAGCGGGACAAATATGACTAGTTCCACTTCATCTGTCAAAACACAACCTAATGATACCCAAATGAAGCAGATTACAATTCATCAAAATTTGGGTTCAGGTCATCCGGGAGGGTCAACTCAGGCAATGAGCTTGGCAACTGCACCAAAATTTGATCGGCAGCATCCTAGCAATGATAACAAGAGAGTGCAATCTGGTTCTCTCCCTCCATATGCAGGCAATATAACACTCCAACAAAATTCGGTTCCTTGGAAGCCGTCTACTACTAAAGACCAAAGTTCTGGTCCTTTCTCATCGTCAGTCTATGTAAAACATGAACCTGTTGATCAGTCCAGTGATCAACAAAAACAACAGTTATCTTCCCTTCAAGGGCTGTCTTCTGTTTCAGCTGGGCATCTTGAGCAAAGAATTCCCATATCAGGAACCTTAAGGGACAGTTCTTTCGACCCGCAGTCTCCAGGAGTGGGATTCTTGACTCCTACAAGTACTGGGACTTCGCATCAGGATTCTCTTTCTGCTACACCAGTTCAGGATACTAATGTCCAGGTGATCTTTTAACATTCATTCATGCCTTTATCTTACAATCTAATCCAGCTAAATTATTTTAAAGGCAATAATTTCCTTCAATATTTGGATTTATTAGATTGAACAAGTGATTGCATAGGCAAAGATGTAAAAGGTTGTCCTGATGGTCTGCTTTTCGGGAGGTTTATCTCTGTGTTTATTAAATTCGAGGGCTAGAAGATGTTTGCTTATGGGAGTGAATAAGAAGACTCTGGAATGTTTAGGTGTTAAAACTACTTGAACCTTTCCTCTTCATTTGCTTTGATTTAACAGGTCTGAAAATACTCTTTATTAGTAGGAAGCAAGGATCGCTACTAACACACCTACCTGGCTGTACTTCTACCACTTAGAATTAACAAATGAAATAAAAACTTTAGAAGGATGATACAGTACAAGAGCATATTTACTAATTAAATATGCTCCTTCCACTTAGGAAAGGAATTGTCTAGTGACATTGTCACTAGGAGTGGTTGCTATGACATTATGTGTTGGTGTCTTGCATCTACAGCTGCAAAACAGAGAGGATGTTTGTGAAATTTTTAGACTGATTGGGCTACATTGCATTGTCTGTCTAGTAGGGCAGTGATTTTGAAAATTCACTTTTGAAGCATTGTACGGATGTATGTGCATGCGATTTCTTTGTGGCCCTCTTCATTCGCTTTGCTCTGTGTTTGGCAACAAGAACTAGTGGTTCTCCTGAGAATGGTCAGTATAAGTATTCATTCCGTGATGATATAAGAAGAAGATTTAACAGCATGTATGCCCCTTTTAAAAAGATTTTATTTGCCTTATATCAGCTAGGCGCCCGTACAGCATCCACGCCAGCAGGGAATAATGCAAGGACGCCTTCTAAAAAACCTTCTGTTGGCCAGAAGAAGCCACTTGAGACACTTGGTTCTTCGCCACCTCCCTCAAGGTGATGTGGCTTTTAATGAATATGCTATCTTGGTCAGTTGAGTATGAAATCTTATTTTGGATATTAATATTTGTCATTGCAATATGGTCTGTTAAATCTGTGCAGTAAGAAGCAAAAGACATCTGGGTCATTTGCAGATCAAAGCATTGAACAACTCATTGATGTCACTGCTGTTAGTGGGGTCAATCTAAGGGTATGAATTCACATCTCAATTTTGTATGTTTTTTTCCTATTAACTAATTATTCAATTTCTAAGATTTAAACTTTTTTATACATGGAAATTGGTATTGGAACTAGGAAGAAGAAGAACAGCTGTTTTCTGGGCCGAAGGAAGACAGTCGAGTCTCGGAAGCATCTCGAAGAGTTGTCCAAGAGGAAGAAGAAGCTCTGATATTGCAGCGAGCTCCCCTGCAGAAAAAGTTGGCAGAGATCAGTTAATTCCCTTCTTCAATCTTGATTTCTGAAATTTAATATTTCTCTTCTGTTATGCCCCAGTACATTCTAGTTATGACTTTATGCTTCTGCCAGTGGCCCGATGTGGTGTGAAGAATATAAGCAACGACGTGGAGCGGTGTCTGTCTTTGGTGAGATGCTAGCTTCTCTGCTCTTTAAACTTTCCTGTTTAGTGTCTTAACCAACTCATTATTCAGTGTGTGGAGGAAAGGCTGCGTGGACTGCTGTGCAATTTAATTAGAGTCTCAAAGCAGGTCAGTCTTTTTCAACCCTTCTGCTAACTTGATTCAAATATATCAGACTTTCCTTATTAATCTATTTTTGATAGAGGGTTGATGTCGAGAGGCCCAGACACCGGACCATTGTCACTTCAGATGTCCGCCAGCACCTTATGATTTTGAACCGCAAGGCTAGGGAAGAATGGGAGAAGAAACAGGCCGAAGCAGAAAAGCTAAGGAAACAAAGTGAGGCAAGTCTTTCCCCATTCTTCTGTTCGCCTTTACAACTAAGAAACTTGTGCTGAAGTATGAACACATCTGCAGATCTAACAAATATGTCTATACATATAAAATATGTTTTCCATAGTTGATTCTCTTTCCTCCTTTTGACCTCCCTTTCTGCTTCTCTGTTTAACACCTTCTAGTGTACATCATTGCAGCCTGATAGCAATCAGGGAGTTGATGGTGATAAAGAAAAGGATGAAAACCGTGGAAAATCCGTGAAGGTAATATTGGATGTCTTTTGGGGTGTAATGGCTTGGTTAGACAGAGGCTATCCCCCTTTCCCTTGAACCCCTCGCCTAGTTGTTTAAAGGATGATTAAATCCTGAGTCATCGGTTCATCTACCTAGTGACTTTAATTGCTAAGCTTGCTCACCTCACAGCTTCTCATGGTCTAGCCCGATCATATTACTAGGCAACTGAGAACAAATGCGTGTCGTCTTTTGTCTCTATTTAGGTAAACAAAGAGGAAGATGACAAGATGAGAACAACTGCTGCAAATGTTGCTGCCCGAGCTGCTGTGGGAGGAGATGATATGTTGTCCAAGTGGCAGCTTATGGCTGAACAAGCCCGTCAAAAACGTGAGGGAGGATTGGAAGTGGCATCTCAGGTTGGTAAAGACAGTCAAAAATCTTCAATTTCTGGAAGAAGCAATAAGGACAATCAAGAAGCAGGAAAAAAGGGGCAAGCTGCATCTGGTACGTCAGACTCGTTGCTATTTTGATGTGTTGGACTTCTGGTTTTGACAGTATAAACAGTGGCTGAAAGTGATTCTTCATTGTGAAAAGCTTATACTGGACAGAAATTACCAGTTTCATCAGACAAACCATGCATAATACCATAGAGTTTGGAATGTGATCTCCAACTCTCTCGTGTGTGAAGCCTCTTCACGATCAGTCCTTTCACCCACTTTTTTGTGCTTTACAGGGGCCATTAGAAAATTGGGGAGGAACCAAGCATTTGCATCACAACTGAAGATAGCTCGAACAATTTCTGTCAAGGACGTTATTGCTGTTCTGGAAAGGGAACCTCAGATGTCAAAGTCTAGTCTCATATACCGCCTTTATGATAAAGTTGGTTCCGAGAGAAGTGGTGAATAATTGAAGTGGCAATGTTGGTCTCAGCTTTTCAATTCCTAATCCAGTCACTCCTACAAATCATTCAACGGAGTGCAAAAAATTGCTCGTCCAGATCAAGTCTCACTAGTGCATTCATTCTTGATCGGAAAACAATCATCTATTTCCATCTTAGCTCAGACTCTCTTTAATTAGAGATCCTTCCTACTGTGTCCTGGTAAATTATCTGCGCCATAGCTTTCTCTTCTTTCGATTTTGCATGTATTTTTTGCAGAAATCACTCTGCCTCAATTTTCCAGGCAGCAGTTGTATTCTGTCAATACATATTTAGTGTACCATTTTAGTTTGGTAACTTCTATGGAATTTGTCACTGGCTTTCATGCAGTAATCTTTCATGTTTTTTTTTTTTTGGGTCGTGATCTTTCATGTGATTGAATTGTTGGTAATTAGGACATATGCGATATATTCATATATGGGGAGGCTACGTCCATGGAATGCGGTCCTCTGTAACCTTAATTCCAAGGATTGCCTCTGTTCTTCATCAAGATTTGGTCACTTGGACTTCCATGCTCCTGTTTAATTTGCAAATGCAACTTTGGTTGGCATGACATTAGCACAATGAGGTGCACTTCAGGGAATGTTTTGTTTGCACTACATCTAAACAATCTATTAGAGTTCAACATGCGGATTGTGGATGAATGTTCTATCTTGAGTATGGCTTATGTTTTTCTCCAACTAGCCTTTTGATTGGTGGATTACAATTTACGAACACAAACATTATGCCACCTTCAATCAGGAGGGGAGGAAACTAATCATTTTTATATTGAGATTCTAAAACCTTTGTGCTAATATAAAAATATTGTGGAGAGGCGTTACGATATATTTATGCTTCGAGTGACTATGTTCTATAACCTTAATAAATCTATGTAAAGTTAAATGGTAGTTTGAGCAATATTTTCCCGAAAAAAGGAGCATTGTTTTACTTTACCCATTAACATCTATAAGTGAGATAAAATATGGTCGAGATAGTAAAATTTTCCCGTGGCATTGGAAATACTTTGGTTCGTTTTAAATAGCATTGCGCATCATAGATTAGTATAAATAGGAGTCCTCGGATTCCCTGGTTTTCTCTTCATTTCTTCGTAGGATACATCTGATTTTTATTGGTTGAAAGTAAAATTCATTCATTTGTCATAATCAAACATGAGAGGAACATCAAAAGCGTTCAAGCAAAGCAAATCCCAAAAGAGCTGCAAATTAAAACAAAATCCAAAAAACAAAAAAGTGCTACTTACAGTTATAAGTACACTCATCCTAAAAGACCAGATTTGTCACAACTTTAAAAAATAATGGGTAGCCGATCATTGGAATTGTCAGTATTAGGTACACGCCGAGATCTACCCCTTCAAAAACTATGGCTTGTAGTGCGTGCCTAGGTTCAACGTCCTTGAAACCATCGCCATATGGAGATAATAACATGTTAAACCACTACAAATTTAAATTTAGATCAAGAGAGAAAAGCTCTAAATTAAAATCATGTCTGAGGTATCCTGCTGGCTGGATTAGTGATAAAAAAACAAAAAAGTACTACTTATAGCTATAAGTACACTCATCCTAAAAGACTAGATTTGTCACAACTTTAAAAAATAATTGGTAGCCGATCATTGGAATTGTCAGTATTAGGTACACACCAAGATCTACCCCTTCAAAAACTACGGTTTGTAGTACGCGCCTAGGTTCAACGTCCTTGATACCATCGCCATATGGAGATAATAACATGTTAAACCACTACAGATTTAAATTTAAATCAAGAGAGAAAAGCTCTAAATTAAAATCATGTCTCAGGCATCCTACTGGCTAGATTAGTGATGACATTCTCGCAAAATTTTCAACTACAAGTAAATTATTTCATCATGACGAGTGAGAACAACAATGAGAGAAAAAGATGCTAAATAAGGCAAAAGAGACTCCCAAATTAGATTGGGAGAAAAAAAAGGAAATCAAGGCCTAGAAAAGAAAAGTAGACCAAAGCAGGCTCTCAGTTTCAATTTTTTAGGGAGGGTTTTTTTTGGGAATGAGAGGATTTACCGTCAGAAAAATTAGGGTTTTCCTCGATATATCTGGTTTGGCACTGCATAAAACATGCAGTGGTCATCAAACATCACAGGGAAACATGGCCATGTGTGTTATACTCGTTTGTCACTAGATTAGATAGCCAAAAAAAAAAGATCTGTCTCAGCATCTTCAAAGTAGCACGACGAGAAATACATGGTGCCTTGTCCTGGTTGAATCCAAACCTTTGTACTCGATATTGGTTCGCATTAGGGTTCATTTATTTCTCCGAAAATGAATTCTTAGAAAAACATATTTTTGAAAATGATCGTTTGTATCGCTTATAAAAATAAATTATCATAAAAATATTCAAATATAAATTGTTATTGATAATGAAAATATTTTTTATTAACTAATTATTTCAAACGATACAAGCAATGTTTATCATTTAATTTTTGCGAAATAAAAGAGCTTAAGATTCAGAAAAGAGATCAGATTTAGCTTGACCTATGTCTTGGGACACCTCTTAGCTTGGTTATGAGCATATGGGCAAGTGGATCAGTTGGCAACGAGAGAAGGCTATGCAAACATCACGTTGGGAAGTTCAAAATATCGTATTACAAAAGGATAGCGAAAGGAGACTTTCTGATCCAGAATATTACAATCCTTAGTATTACTCTTAAATGATCATTTCTTTTGTGTCAAAGGAGTGAAGTTTGGCACTAAGAAAAGCATATGCATTAATCAAAACATAAAAGTGGAAGGTGGAAATACTTAGAAAAAGAACCAGCACATTAATAACAAGAAGAGAAAAAGAAACTTCAAACAGGGAAAATTATCAAAAAAGTCTTAATTGTGACAATTCAATAATAAATCTTTATTTGTGTCAATTCAATCCTAAATCATTTGCCTTTATGCCAATTCAATTCATCCAACAAATTTGGGCCGATTGGCGCTGACGTTGACGTTGGGTTATGCCAGCTATCTGGCCGACGTTGACGTGACAACTTTTTAATATTTTTTTAAAATTTTTTATTTTTCTTTTTCCTTTTCTTCCCCATAGTGGCCGGCCCTCACCTAGCCTTGCCGACTGCAGCAAAGTTGGTCTTGCCTTCGGCTGGCAAGGCTATGGCTTCCTTCACCCACGGCCTACGGTCTCATCCAGATCTAGGCAAGGCCGCCTTGTACATGGCCCCTAGGCCTCGCTCCCAGATTGCAAGGGTGGCCTTGCCGTGGCTGCGCCTCGCTATTTGGGTGTGAGGCCTGGGGAACGCGTGCGTGCTCAGTACGGGTGAGGATGGCCTCGTCGGCCACTATGGGGAAGAAAACGAAAAAGAAGGAAGAAAAAGAAAAAGAAAAAAGAAAAAAATTTTGAAAAAATTAAAATTAAAATTAAAATTGCCATGTCAGCATCGGCTGGACAGCCAATGTCCACATCAGTATCAACCGACCAAAATTGACAAGATGGACTGAATTGGTATAAATGCAAGATGTTCATGATTGAATTTACACAATTGCAATGTGTTTAGAATTATTTTTGGTAATTTTCCCAACATGAACTATGTGAAGAGACTTGGGATTACCATGTTAAAATTACTGCGTTATCCTCGTTACTACCTGTCATTTGCGTATGTCACGACTCCTCGGGGAGGTTGATGGATGGATTTGCTTGCTTGGTAAGGGTCAAATATGCTATACACACAGAAACCCCACTTGTCCTCGCTAAGGGTGGGCCAGGCTTGCCCTTGCCATTGATCGGTAGGGGCGAGCTTTGCCAAAGGCCAGGGAGGGCGACCTCGCTAGCTCTTGCCTCTCGGCAACCGGCCAGAAGAAGAAGGAAGGGAAGACAAAAATAAATAAATAATTCAAAAATATTAAAATATCATAAAAAATTATTCACGTCAATGCTGGTCGTGCCACATAGGAAAGCTAATGTCTATGTCACGATATTTGGTCAAAACTGGCAAGATGGATTGAATTAGCACAAATGCAAAAACTTAGGACTCAATTGATAAAAAAAAAGGTATAGAACCGAATTGGCATAATTACAATAAGTTTAGGATTTTTTTGGTAATTCTCCCGGTGATGGGCAGTGGCAAGACATCTCTCCCTCTATCCACCTTTTTTTCTATTAATATAATTTAGTATTGATATAAACATATCATCTAATTAAAGGATTATCTAAGTATGCTTAATTGAAATGAAGAAGTTTACCGAGAATAAATGTGGTTTACTATGCATGAAAAAGGTTTACTACTGATGGTTCTTTATTATTTGAAATTATTTACTAAAACATGAGAAGATTTACCATGAACAAGTAAAGTTCACTATGAACAAATAATTTTAACTGGCAAATCGGTTCCTTTTACTCTTAATGTAAGTATGTAAATAGATGAAGTTACAGATAATGACTATATTTTACTACACACGTAATTTTATTTTCCTTTTTAAATATAACGATTTACTAAAAATGATGTCTACTTCATGTTTATGAATAAAATGTACTACAAACAAGATTTTGACCCGGTACCTGATTTATATGATCTCACCTTATGTTGATGTCGCCTGGCCAACACACATTATGATTATCAAGACCAACGCATGGCACTGTACTTTATCTAACTTTATAATCATGTCTTTTATAATAATAATGCTAAAGAATGGAGAAATTATCCAATTAGTTCTAGACTTATTGTACGAATGTCAATTTAATTATAAACTTTTCAATTTTGTCAATTTAATTTTAATGTTTGCTCGAAATTCCAATGTAGACCATCTAGTAAACTTTTGCCGGGAATCACTGTAACATCCCGAGTTTCGACCCATTTTTGGAATTTATAAAACGCGTGATTTGTCGGTGTGCTTATAGTAAAATCTCGCCCGAGAACTGATTACTCTCGGTTATTATTTTAAATTAGAGATTTCGCTAGAATCGCACTCGATCGAATTTGGCCGTTAATTAGACCCCAAACTTGGCAGTCGATTTTCGGGAGTTTCGGGACGAAATAAATTGGACAGTGTCAATATTATTGTGGCCAACGTCGAGATTATCAGGGATAGTAGAAAAGTGTATTTTCGAACCGGATACGAATTTGGACTGGTAGACCTCCCTCGTAGTGTGGTTTGAGTTATTTTGTTTTGGCCGTATGCCCTAGATTATTGCTGAGATTTATCGTGCATTATTAGGCCTTTTTCCGAATTTAAATCGGGACCGATAGGTCGATTTTTAGTTTGAACCGTGTTCATTGATTCGCGCTTGAAGTTTAAAATTCAAACTTTTCTCCTCTCTTTCTCTCTCCTCTCTCTCGGCAGACCTTCTCCCCCTTTTTCCGCGCACGTTACTCTCTCTCTCTCCCCTTTTTCCCTTCTGCGCGCGCCCCTTCCCCAGGCTCACGTCCCCTCTGCCACTTCCCCATGCAGACCCATCACACCCCCATCCCCTCTGTCTCTCTCTCTCTCTCTTCTCTCTCCTCTCTCCTCTTCCCTTCCTTCTCTCCCTCTTCCTTCTCTCTCCCCTCCGGCTCGACGTCCTTGCTTCACGTCCGGTTTAGCCCCAACGCCGCTCGAGCCGCCGCCGCGCCGTGCTGCCTCGACGCCGTCGCCGGCGAGCCCCGCCGCCATCGCGCCTCCGCCAGTTGCCCCGACCATCCCTCGCCGGCCTCCCCCGCGAGACGCGCGCAGCAGCGCAGCGAGCTCACCACCGCTACAGATCGGGCCCGGAGCCGGCCCAGTCCGCCGGTGCGTCGTCCGGCCGCCGCCTTCGCCCCGTCGCCGTCGCCGTCGCCGTCTGCAGCCGCCACCCCTTCCCCCTTGTCTCTTCCTTCCCTGGCCTCCGCCCGGTTCGGCCCCGACGGTCCCTCTCTCCGTTCCAGCTCGCCCCGATGCCCGCCGGTCGACCGTCCAGCCTCGCCACCGCTCGTCGCCGCCACTCGTCGCCGCCGCGCCGCCCTCGCCGACCACCTCACCCTCGCCGCTCCCCTCTCCACCGCCCACAGCCCTTCCGCAGCAGCCCCTCCGTTTTGGCCGAGGGGAACGTGAGTCCCGCCGGCGCCGTCGTAACCACAGGCTTGCCCCCGGAGCGCCGCCGTCGATTCTCACCGCTCGCCGGTAATCGACCGCCCGCTCCCGTCGCCTCAAGACAATATTAGGCGAGTAAAAATTTCTAAACCCTAATTAGCCTAATTGTGGAATTTTAGGGGTAAATTAACGGGGTAATTAAGCTAATTTGGGGCTTATTTGTGTGGGAATGTGCATGGGCTGATTATAGGACTTAATTGGGACTTAATGAGGATGTTTAGGTGTGAATTGGCGACTAAATGTGGGCTAATGGGTACTATTCATCATAGGTCCGAATTTGGGATGAATCGCCTAAGTTGCAATTAATTGGGCTCTTGTATAATTGTCTAAGTCGGGTGAGCCAATGCCTAAATTGGGATTTAGTAAGGTCATTTAGGGATGATTTAATGACTAAGTTTGATTGGGACATGGCGGGCCTTGAGTATATTGCATTGAATCGGAATAAGTGCGTGAATCGAGCGCCGGGTTACTTGGGCCTAAATGGAGAGGATTGATTGTACCCTTGCGGCGTGGAACTTGACGAATTCGCGTGTCATTTATTGGGCCCTTGGCACGAGAAGTGCAATTAATTTGATTCCCGAAAATGTGAATGGCTTGTGTGCTGTTTATTAGCCGGTTTAGAGTACAGGGGTATGCGTGACAAGCCTTTTGAACTGTGACCTTCGGATCGGGCCTTCGGGTCGAAACAACTGTGGCCTTCGGGTCGGGCCTTCGGGTCAAAACAACTGTGGCCTTCGGGTCGGGCTTTCGGGTCGAAACAAATGTGGCCTTCGGGTCGAAACAGTTGTGGTCTTCGGACCGGGCCTTCGGGTCGAAACAGTTGGGGTCTTCGGACCGGGCCTTCGGGTCGAAACAGTTGTGGTCTTCGGACCGGACCTTCGGGTCGGAACGAACTGTGGCCTCCGGGCCGGGCCTTCGGGTCGGTTTAATGGTTATTGACCTTCGGGTCGGGCCTTCGGGTCGGGACAATTTGTGACCTTCGGGTCGGGCCTTCGGGTCGGAAATAAGCTGTTATTGGCCGTAGGGTCGTGGTGTCGATATGACTACAAATTCTTTTTATATATTGCTATTGAAAATCTAATTTGCAGGGCAGTGTAATGAATTGGGCTATGTGCCCGGGTGTATTTATATTGAGGGTTATTCTGGTTTAATGAGTTATGTATTTTATTTACCCTCTGGAGGTACACTTTAGTCTAGTTGGGATTAGCGATTTATTACTTGCTGAGTTTTCTCACGGTTGTGGTAAAACCGAACATTTCAGATCCCCGGCCATGAATTTTGAGGCTGAAGAGCAGGACCCTGAGCCCGAGACAGAGTCTGAGGCTATGAGCTCAGAGGAAGAGCCAGGGCAGACCGAGAGTTCTTTTGAGACGTCTGGATCTGACCTCGGCTGGGAGCCCTAGTTTAGGTCCCAGCCTTAGGAGTGAGGGCCGATACTTTTTGACTGTAGCCCTCCGGGTGTTGGTTCGATTTCCCCTAGGCCACCGACCTCTTTTTTATACTCGTGGCCCTTTTGTTGTATCTCTGGGTTTAATGGATGTTGTTTGTAAGTTTGTAAAGAACGTATATTAAGGTTTAATCTATAGTTTAAATTGTCAACTCGTGCTATTCATGGTTGCTAATAATTTGTCTGGGTGTATATATACATTATATATACGTCGTTTCCGCATGTGGCGTGTTTTCTCTGATTTGGGTATTAGGGTCTTTGTGACGCAATCCTGGGAGCGTCGCACTCTGTTTCGACCCTAGGCGGATGTTCATGCTCTCATTGGGTGCGGGGCGTGACAATCACCAATGAGGTGGTGTGCCACGTAGGACGGTTGCCGATCGGCGATGATTGGACCACCACACACACATGTATTTTATGTTTTTAGTATATATAATTTCTCTCGTGATTCTGCATTTCATACACATATACTAATATATAAAGTAAAGCAGTGCTCCAAAGTTACAAACCATAGGTATAGAATAGAGAAAAATGTAAAACTTAGGCTTCATTTGTTTCGCAAAAAATAAATGATTTATTTTCCTAAAAATGATATCTTGTTTCGCTTATAAAAATGATTAAGTGACAAATATTTTCATCATCCATGAAAGTATGTAGATACAAATTATTGTCGATAATGAAAATATTTTTCATTGGCTAATTATTTTAAGCGATCCAATTGATCATTTTTAAGGAAAATAGTTTTTAAATTATTCATTTTTTACGAAATAAATAGTCTTAATCATGATATGTTCCATAAGGTCTTTATCAAAGCACCATTTATCTTCGTAACGCTCTCATGGAATTGAGTAGTGTGGCACGACTACGTGATAGCTTTATTGTATTAGTATTGCATAACATAAAAAGTATTATTGTTGATGTGCATCAAGAAGAGCCGGCATAAACGAATAGACGGCTGTAGTTTGATTGGCTCGCGAGTCGTGAGATAGATGGACCAACGGATTCATTCCACATTGTCGACGAAAGAATCCAATCTTTTATCATGTCTCAAAAATCAATTGGGGCATACACAAACCCTCTGTGATCCTTCTTTACATCTACAACAAATAAACCGAATGATCATCACTAATCTCCTTCCTTTCCCTCCTTAAATTGTAAAAACCCTAGAACCTTATTAAAGACCACTAAGGTGGAATGAAATATTTCCACTAGCACCGTCGTAATTATGCAGAGGTGCATGCTGATTCGACCTAGGTACGACTCTTCGGTCACCCTCCGGTGCTTGTGGAGATATTTGTTTTCACCGATGATCGACCTGATAAAAATTTGAATGACTCAGTTTCTTTTCCGGCGCTCTTCTCCGGTGGGGGTTCACTTTCCTCGTATGCACAGAAAAAAATTGACCTAGTATCGTGATTAGAGTGTGCCTCTTCACGAGCTGAGAGTAATCTCTCTCCCTTTATGCGTCGAACTCACATTGAAAACTCGGCGGAACGTACGTGTTGAGCTCACGGAAGATCATGTCATCTCCGTCACCGCCAAAGTTGTTGGAATCTTGATGACACTCGAAGTAGGTCTGAACATCAGCTGGAAAGCTGCGTTTCAGGGACTCACTGGACTCCTCTTGCGCTGTCACCAACGTTGCGTCATCGGCCCGGGATGCCATCTCCATCATCTCCCTGAATTTCGATGACTGAAGCAAAAGCCCTAGGGCTGAAGTGGCGCTCCGAGGCTGAGCTTGGATGGTTTCTTGGTTACTATCTGATGTTAGGGGTTTCTGGAAATAGCTAAGGCTGAGCTCATCACTAGGGTTTGTGGTTAAGACATCGGTGTTATCATTGTTGGTATTGGGTTGAGTAATGCCGCTGGTGGCGGCGGCAGCGGCGGTGTTAGGTTTTAGCCACTTGATGTAACGACTGAGGTCGAAGTTCGTGACAGCGTTAAGTCCTCGGTACTCTATCGCCGCCATATCATATGCAACGGCAGCTTCTTCTTGTGTGGCTACAAAATCAACAAGACATGGCTTAACATACGCTCTTGAGAAAAAGTTGCGATAAGGAAAGAAAAAAATATAGCCAACAAGAAAAGATGATCAAAATACTTAGGTTATCGTCTCGATTCAAATATTCGATCTTACTTTTCACTATTTCTCTTATTAATTAAGATCAATTAATTTACTTTCTCGTTCTTCTTTTTGTTAGTTTTGAGATTTTTTTTGTTGGGCTAAATACTAGTCCTTTAGGCAAGAGGAAGTGTTGTTGTGCATTTCAAAATTTAATTCTTTAACCATCGTGCACCTAATAGAGGTACCGACCCACCTGAAAAACGTTGTCCTGCCTGTGGTCGCGGGACTTCCAACGTAAAAGATGAGACATTGCTAGCTTGGCTTGATTTTCTAAAATCACCAAGATATTATTCCATATTTCTAAACCATTCACTAGGGATCAGCACCGGGTTTAATTTAATCCGAGAAGGGGACCGAATCGGCCTGGGCCAACTAGTTCAAGGCCGGTTCTAGAGGGAACAGGTCGCTTCCAGGTTCCGCAAACCTAAAACCGACCTAGAATCGGTTCGGTAACCGATTCCTAGGCTGGAACCGCAGATTCTATCCAGGAATCACATGCATTTAGCTTGGAATAATTATTCTGTTATCTCCACACAAAAGAAAGAATCTAGCTATATGTCTGGCATTTGTGTCTTGGACATAACCAAAGCCAAATCACCGTCCAAATCTTTGACAAGTGTGAAAGAAAGTATGGATGAAGAGCATAAGAAAAGTGTAATTAAGTTGACCATTTACGTGCGATTTTTCTTTAATTTTTTTAAGCGGTATCTCAATTGTCGATTCTGAAAAGAATAGGTCACGAAGTCGCTCGATATTATCCATTGAAGTTGAGAGTTTGGCAAGCAACGTTGCCTTGAAGGAAAATGACATTTGATTTAACGGCATGCTATTCACAAATTAGATGACCCACGTATTATTCTCATTAATCAAACCACACGATGATTAGCAAAGATTTTTCGAGATATTTCACTTCCGATCTATAAGTAAATTACTTTCCTTGATAATGACTCTTGTCGATATTGGACGTATTTTATTCAAATTGATGATAATGAAGAAGAAGGAATTTACCATATGTCCCAAGATAAAGATATTTGTTTCCGAAGACTCTCCCAATGCGAGCTTCCCATCTTCCATTGTGGTGATGCCTATGTTAAATAAAGAAGAAACAATAATTAAATCAAGGGTTGGCTCCAAATCTACCATACTTTATATAAACTCTATACTATGATAATGTAATCAATACTTTAAATAAATAAAAACACATGATTTATGGAAATAACATAAGCACCTTGCAACACCTCTATATTTCGAAACTCCCCGAGAAAACCCGCTGCTTTTCCTGCACAACATATCAACACCAATTTATTCATATAATGACGTCATTTCCGTCGTCTCCAATTAATTTCTCTAGATCAAGGTTGGATCTAATGAATCAAGTGAGCCATGCTATGCTACGTTAGGTGATACTCTCACCTTCTTAATGATCCGATGTACTCTTCTCTTGACTGTCCTTCCATTTCTCCTAGCTCCTTATCGTACGTCGATGCCTACATTGGAAGATAAGGAATAATATTTCTTAATTGTTTTGTTTTCCATAACCATGTTGAGTATAATCTCTTTGGTGGCCCGCAAAAGAAAAAAATGACGACGGTGTGGTTACCGGAAAATTGAGAATGGTGTCTTTCCCCCAGTACTTGAGCGCTGCCAAGTCGTAAGCGTGCGCAGCCGCTTCTTCGTCATCGTAAGCGCCTAGAAAATCCCGAGAGAAGTTAGAATGAATGGTTTTCATTAGAGAGCCAAAAGCAATGAAGGAGGATGTTAAGAAGAGAAAAACAAGAAAAAGGAAAAAAAATAATTGAGGACTAAATGATAAAATGTCATCATCGATGGGCATCAAACATTAGGGTGAGATCAATCAAGCAAGATACTTACCAAGATACACTGAAGTGATTGAGCAAGATCCCATGCAAATCACCAACATTTGCAGATACCCAGATGGTGAAAGAGAAGAAGAAACCATCATCAGCTAAATGATATATAGCCAAGAACACAATTTTTATATCTCAACATCGATATACATTAAATCAGTTCGTGAACCTTGCCGTCCCTTCTTGTTCTGCGATTCGTTCCAGCAGTTCTTGTCCCACAGGTGCGCCTCATATCGGCCGGTCCACCGGTGCCTGAATAAGTCAATACCAAGAACAAGCCAGACCAGCTCATTCACCGAAGCTAAACTCGAATTCGAGCACAAGAAGCAAGATCAAAGGCAGTAGCTGACAATGACCTAGTGACTCCTCGGTATATCGAGCTACGCTGAGGAGGAGTGTCTCTCGGCACAGTCCTCCGAGTCCGCTTCACCTTGGCCACGCCACCATTGACAGCACTAGTCACGGCACTGACGTTGTTACCACTCTTGTTGGTTTCGCTCGCAGCAGCGACGTTGTCTCTACGGCTTTGCTGCGATAACTTCACCATGGGACTAAAAACAAAGCAAGAACATAAACGAAGGAGAAGAAGATGAAGAAAGTGAAAAAAAATAATAATAATTAAGGAATAGGAGGGAACGCCTGGGTCCTCCAATGAAGGGAGGGTTATAAAGGAGGGGGCCATCGAAGGTTGTGGGCTGGCAAAAATTAAGAAGAGAGGCCGGCAAACGGCGAGTTTTTTTTTATTAATTTCTTTTTTTTTTATGTTGCCGTCTAAACGGCTTGTCCTGGCCTCTTCTCTCTTGTTTTCATTTGAGTGCAATTCCTCCATATCCTTGGGTCGTCCCCATCTTAACAAAGTTCATTTGATCATCTTACTTTTGTTTACGAGGGTATTTGCGTAATAACTACTTCATCAGGCCAGTTGGGAAGCGCAACTAGAAGTCTCATGTCTCGTAATGGGGATATCGCTGAGAGGGAGCCAAATTGGGGTGTGATAATATGCTTGATTAGACCTGATTTTTATTAGTCTATAACTTAAGACATTGTGAGGCGAATAATATGCCTGATTATACTTAGTTTTTATTAGTCACTTAAGACATTATAAGCCAACATAGTTAACACCTAAATTTTAGCTTCCCCATATATTGCATTAGGAAATTAGAGATTGACCCAACCCCTAAAATAATATCATTTCTATTATCCATATATGCATTACATCTACTTTCTAGGATACATTTAATTGCATTTTAGGATTAACCCAGTTACAGGAACCAGAGGTGAACTCAATGAGTAACCCAGAGAAGAATTCACGAGCAAAAAGGAGAGAAATGTCAGGATTTGAAATCCCAACATTCTTGGAGCTCAAATCCAAACTCAAGAAAGCAAGGCGAGCCCGGAATCAAATTTCCAACGTTATAGAATCACAAACCAGTTCAACGAGCTCGGGAATATGCTTTTCAAGATTGTGGGAATCGCGGGTTTTCATACAGTAAATCAAATGGCGATTACAAGATTATGGGTAATGAACATGGTAAATAAGGCAGTATTGCACAAAACCATTTGACATGATCATGGGTGTCCACAGGCCCTCAAATTCATGTTCACAAGACTTGAAATGAACAATTACATTAACTTAAATCACGGTCACATATGTCTTGCACATGACTCAAAATCACATGCCAAGATCGTGTGATATTCACATGGCTATCCACTTCATCTCCGGTGATCGTGTGACATTGACGGCATCCAAGTACAAATTGAAAAGAAGCCTAAAAGTTATATGGACTTTGATAGAGGGTGAACAAGTCTAGAAAAATAGAGTTTGTAAAGACTTAGAGAGATCGTGATAAAGTGAACATTTAAGTGAAGTCTTGAACAATAATGTACTCGGGAAAGTCAATGGATAGTAGTTCGTTTACCAACAAATAATTTGGATAAATTCATTGGATTGCTGATAAAAGCAGCTCTCTATATCAACAATGAAGAAAATTTTTATCATGTGTTCTACGCTACCTAGATGAGAAGACCATATATTCCTTTGAATAAATTTGTACATCAAAAGGATTAACAACTAGCTTCAGGGCCTAGAATTTTAGAAAGAAGAACCTGATCTAAATCGAATCAGTTCTTGCCTACTTTTTTTTTTGGTCATAAGTTCTTGCCTACTTCACTCACTAGGAACAGACAATGGAAAAAAATAGCTGTCTCTATTTTGAAAAACCTCATTAATGCTAGGAAAATTTGATTGTACGGGCAACCAAAATCCGGTGATCGTGTCTATAATGTCCAATGACTTTTTCATCCTCTTGAAGATTCTCTAATGGTTAAATTGGAGATTGAAGATTATATAAGAGAGTCAAAACAAGCTCGAGGACATACAGAAAGTCAAGAAAGTCACAAACACCGACATTGTCATATTCTCTCTCTTTAGTGCAACCGTGATTCTACTCACTTGTATTTCATTATAGTAAGAGTTTTTGTTACATACTGTAATATGTGGTTTGAGAACTGTATAAAGCGGAGTTTGTTTACTGATAGTGAAATATATTGACTTCTAGTATAAACAACACTTGCTTTGTTGTAACTACTCAGTGGAATAGTAGTGGATTCCAGCCTTAATGATGACCGATAGTCTAGGAGAGTTCATATATGCTTGATCTAAGCTAAACCATTATAAGATTTACGTGCATCATCTTCTATCTCTTTGCTTATTCCAATATTTATCTTATAAGAGCATCTTGCATCTAATATTATCAAATTGATCCTACATCTATCAGACTTAACTTGAATTATCCCACAAAAGAATTGTTTAGTTTTGTAAACCAAGCATGGGTTAGTACCCATACATGAGAGCGATGGAGCCGATCGTGACGGCCGTCTCACATTGTTGTAACTACTCACTTGAATATTTGCTCGACGTGCGGTGTGAATCCAATGGTCCGTTAAGTAGCCACAGAATATGGGTATGGGTAAAATACCCTCACCTCGCCGGATTTGACTTTCTATGGCAGAGGACAGGAGTCCACATGTTAGGATCAGATGAAAGATACAAGGTGATTGGAGAACCGAGCGTGGAAAATGATCTTCCACCATAGAAATCTATTGAATAAACCCACGAAGCATATGATATCATCGCTTACCCATAGAAACTGGATGGAGAAAATAAAAAATGAAGTGGTCATTTTCAAATCATGACATGGTACATAGTACTATTATGCCGTGTATCTCGTTATAAATTGCCGGACAACCGAGCCATGTCCATCAAGGACCAAAAATTAGGCCTCTCTCTTAATGGATGCGGGGGTCCATGGACTGACTAATATCAGTTTCATCACCTTTCTTTTTATTTATTTATTTATTGTTTTTCTAATTTTTTTTTTTTTGGTTTTATTGGCCAGTTTCATGGCTTTTGTTCTTGTCTTTTTCGGCTACTTTTATGCCTTCTAAATGCCTAAGAATCCCCAATGGTCCAAGGAGTATTTGGCTTTTCTAACATTAAGACGAAAGGGTAGGTCTGTTTCAAGAAAAGTAAATAATTTAAAAATAAAAAAATTTATAAGTATGATATTTTGTATTGGTGATGAAAACAAATTAACGATATATATTTTTTATCATCAACCAAAATGTTTAGAAATGGATTTTTTTTATTGATAATGAAAATATTTTCCATTTTACTAATTTTTCTAAGCGATACGATTGGCTTTTTTCAAAAATCTTTTTCAAATTATTCGATAATTGCGATACAAACAGACTGATTATTTTTATTTTTTAGATAACGAGAAAACTCACCTTAGGTAGGTAATTACATGAGTTCATAGCGCTGTGTTCTCTCATGATGTTAGACTTATCCCCACTTACCCAATGGACCATGTAAGATGCGAACGGAAGCCACGAACGAGTAGAACAAAATGTGGAGTTGATTGCATTTGATGTCGTGGAGGTAATACCAGTATCATGTACACAATTCACACGCAAGTCAGATCCTTAATCGAAAAGCGGACTCAGGACCCATTAGGCTCAATGTCACAGTTGCCCTTTACCATAAGTACAAGTGTAAATAAGGACTTTTAGCAAATTCCAAGGTTGCGTTTGTTTAATAAAAAATGAATGATTTTTTTTTTGGTAAAGGTAAAAAAAAAAAAATCCTATAAAGCGATCATAAAAAATGCCATACCCACCCATCGGTGGCCGCGATGGTTTACCCTCAATTCCTTTCACGAAAGGTCTTGGGTTCAAAACTCGTAGATGCCGGTGATTTAAGTGGAGGGCCGTGGCGGTGAGATGCTGCGCTAGCCCCCCGAGGACTAGTCGAGCTTCACCGCTGGTTTGAGCGCAAGCTCGCCGGCCGCGCGGATACCTCGGTTATAAAAAAAAAATGCCATATGAGCGAATAACAAACAAGACTAATTTAATCTGTTAGGGTCAACAGCTTGGATGGGAATTACAAAGCTCAATACCTCGTCCGGACCACCATAAGATAAGCCGAAATCTAAGTTCATTGGGCATCATAAGTCGACAAGATTGGGAATACAAAGCAAGGAATCATCGGAGCATGCCGATTCGTGACTCTCATGTAGCCTGAATAGAATATTCAGAGTGTTGTAACTCGAACTCGGGTGTCGAGGAAAAACAATCAACGATGACAAACAAGCTTATCACTTGTACAATTACTTGGAGTTTGCAAATTCACGAATCCGATCGACATAATCTCCAGCTTTATTGACAAACCACGTACGAACCAAAATCGCATATTGTCATGCCATTAAAAAAAAATGTGTAGAAAACATGTAGAATTTAAAAAATACAAGTGGAAATCTAAGTTGTATAAGAGAGCGCATATGGTTGGTTCTTCGCTCTCAATGTTGGGAATGTTAATATATGCTCAGCGGGAAAAGTGTTGAAAAAGTCCTAAACCTTTTGTATTGGTGTCAATTTAGTTTTAAATCTTTTTTTGGGTACCAATTCAGTCCTAAACCTTTTATCTTTCTGCAAATTTAGTCATTCCAGCTAATTTTGACTAAATTTTGCTAACGTGGATACCGGCCGGCTTACATGGCACCGCCGGTGATAACGTGGACAACTTTTACTAATTTTTAATATTTTTCGATTTTTTTTAATTTTTTAATTTTTTTTTATTTCCTTTCTTCTTCCTCCAATCGATCGCCAGTCCAGCGATCGGCTAGAGCCAAGGCTGACGAGGAACTCGTCCTCGCCAGTGGCTACGCAAGGCCTAACCTCGCCAGCCTATGGCCGGCAGGGCTCGACCCTCACCAGATCCAGCGAGGGCGAGCCTTGCTGTCACGCCCCGAACCCTATCGAGCTCGCTACATCCTCTACTGGTCGATTTATTTGCGTGACGTCCCAGGAATGTCGCCGACCTCAAATAAACATCAGAGATTTCATTTCACAAACGGAAACCATGACATACCCGAACAAATAAAACTGGGGAGAATTGGGAGAATGTACATATCTTTTTCATTTCCTTCTTATACCATAATATTTACATTTATAAACTGTCTCATACATGTACATGCATACCACCTTTCTCAAAAACCGATACTCCAAGGATGAAGACCTGGGTTTACTACTACTCCAAAAATGGTGCTCGCCAAAAACCCATTCTGAGTCTGATTCCTTGTCCTCTGAGTCTGAGTCCCCTTATACCGTCCCATCCACTGAGGACTCCAAAACGTTCTGGTGGCGGTGGCGGTGGCGGAAGATTCATGGATCCTGTCGGGGTTCTGAAATTGTTTGATTGAAACAACCGTGAGAACACTTCTCAGTAAGTTCACCCTTAAACCCAACCTAAGCTATCACGTACCTCCAGACAATCATATAGACACACGTGCATTCATACACACCAAACCATTACATTGCAAGCACATTAAATAATATAGTCAAACTCAAACATGCGCACACTCGTACTCAATCACAATCACATCGTATGCAAACACGTGCATGTATCGTTCTCATCCCACTATTCCTTCCATTCTCATCTTCACTTTCACATCCACTCGCCAGTAACCCGCGTTGAAGTACACGCCTCAGGCACACTGCGATCATTCATTTTTCCACTTTCACTCGCCAGCGACCCACTTTGAAGTACACGCCTCAGGTATACTGCGATCATTCATTTTTCACTTTCACTCGCCAGCGACCCGCGTTGAAGTATACGCCTCAAGCACACTGCGATAAATCATTTTTCCACTTTCACTCCCTAGTGACCCGCGTTGAAGTACACTCCTCAGGCACACTGCGATCAATCATTTTTCCACTTTCACTCCCCAGTGACCCGCATTGAAGTACACGCCTCAGGCACACTGCGATCATTCATTTTTCCACTTTCACTCGCCAGCGACCCACTTTGAAGTACACGCCTCAGGTATACTGCGATTATTCATTTTCCACTTTCACTCGCCAGCGACCCGCGTTGAAGTATACGCCTCAGGCACACTGCGATCAATCATTTTTCCACTTTCACTCCCCAGTGACCCGCGTTGAAGTACACTCCTCAGGCACACTGCGATCAATCATTTTTCCACTTTCACTCGCCAGTGACCCGCATTGAAGTACACGCCTCAGGCACACTGCGATCAATCATTTTTCCACTTTCACTCGCCAGTGACCCGCGTTGAAGTACACGCCTCAGGCACACTGCGATCATTCGTTTTTCCACTTTCACTCGCCAGTGACCCGCGTTGAAGTACACGCCTCAGGCACACTGCGATCATTCGTTTTTCCACTTTCACTCGCCAGTGACCCGCGTTGAAGTACACGCCTCAGGCACACTGCGATCATTCATTTTCCACTTTCACTCACCTTCCCACCATCACTTGTCACACACAATTGGCCCATCACACGCGGCCCGTGCACGCAATAATTCACACGTAATTCATGCTCATTGAATAATTAACATAGCCAATTTTATCAATTAACTCAATCTGGCACAACGTGCACCCAACAAGCATTTTCAATCAGCCAAATTGCACAAATGCACGCTCAAATCCACCACCACAACTAAATTATTTTCCAAACGCACATTAAACATAGAAATCGCTATTTTTCTCCCACCAAACGACGCCAAATCGTTCCGGTCCTTCACGGGACTTTCTCACCATAAATTCTCGATTCTAAAAATCCAACTTGTGTCTCGATCGGCCCATCACGGCCCCGTGAACAGTAAATCACAGCCACTATTATTTTCTAATTTCCAATAATTAATGCCCGAATTAAATCTTAAGGCCCGCCATAAAATTTCCACTACCAATTCATACAATTCCGCACCTAACTTTATACAGATTTCGCCCAAAATCGCCCGTCGATACCCGAAGTCCTAAATTTGGATTTAGAGCGCGACTTACCCGCGTTCTAGTGGCGTCGGATTAATTCCGATCCTTCATGGGACTTTCTCGCCATTAAATACCGGTTCTAAAAATCCAATTTGCGTTCCGAGCCGAGCATCACAGCCTCGTGAATAGTGAATCACAGCTCGTGAACATTGATTCTTAGCTTAAAATTCCCTCAAATCGTCCTCTAAAAATTCCAAATTAATTCCTTAAGGCTCGCCATACATTCCCTGTCTAAAGCCCCAACATTTTGCACCCGCACAAGTTCAATTTCACCCAAAATCAAATTGTTTGGCGATACCCAAAATCCTAAATCGGGATTAGACTATGACTTACCGCGTTCTAGGCTAAAACGGCTAGAACGAAAAGTGACGGCGCTCTACGGCGAAGGCGAACAACTCACGGTGGCTTCCGGCTTGCACGACGGCGGTCCGGCGGCGGCGTGGGGCTTGCTTGGCCGTGGGTCTTAGCTCACGGTGGAGAGAGAAAAAGAGAGAGAGGGTGAGAGACGGTGGCTTCAAGGGCTGGTGGTGGTGCGGTACGGCGGCTTGAGGGCGGTCTGGGCGGTGGTGGCGAGCGGTGGTGTCGGCGGTGGGCTTCTGGCGTCTTCACGGTGGAGAGAAAAGAGAGAGGGAGAGATCGGGAGAGTGAAAGAAAGAGGAGAGGGGTTCACGGCAATGAAGAGGAAAAGAAGAAGAAAATGGGGAGAGAGAAAAAGTTCTAGACTTAAATAGTGAAAGTTTGACCAAAGGAGGAAATGACCAAATTACCCTTTACCCTTAAAACATACCCTTTAATAAATCCTAGGGGTATTTTGGTCACTTTCTCCGTTTTTTGCCCAAATCGAATTTTTCCGACAGAATTGAGCGCAGCAAAAATTCACATGTGTCACGTGCAACGTCGTCCTAGCGTTCCGTCGTGACTTCCTAATTTTTCGATGTCCAATTTGGGCAAAAAATTCAATAATTAAATTCTATTAAACGCAACTCGAGCGTTTCTCGAGCTAACGGGCGGCTTGCTGGGGAAATTCGTGAAATCGACTCATGACTGATACTAAATCGAGTCACGTGCAAGTCCGTTCGATGCGTGACGACCTCGGTTGTAATTAAAATCGCGAAGATCAATCACTTGATCCGAGAGGTACGATCGTTCGGTATAATTTCGGAATCATTCGTCAAGTTGTTTCGTGGTCCAACGGAATCACCCGCGATCCACTACTAGGACAGTGGCGAATTGACCCCTAACTATCCTTAGATCGGCCAACAGTGGTTCAAAATATCACTTCCGCGATTTAATGGTCGAAATCCATTCATGATCTAATTTTCTTTAGTCGCGCGAATTTAATTCCCCTATTAGCCTTTCCCTAATGGTTAGCATTTCCAGAAATGATCAGTTCCGAGCGAGAATTTACTGCGAGTACATCTCATAAAACTCAATTATTCAATAAATTTCAATTGATAGAATTTCGAAATGTCACACTTGCCGCCCAACGGGAGGCCGCCCTCGCGACCATTCAACCTCGTTGGATGGCCACGAGGGTGGCGTCGTCCAACCACTGGCAGAGGTCGCAAGGTTGAAGGTCACGACCTCGCAGCCACTAGCAAGGGCAAGGCGAGTCTCGTCGTCATCATTGCTGGCGAGGGCGAGCCTCACTAGCGATCGGAGGGGCTTGCCGGCCTTGGCCTCCAGCCGGTCCGGCGACCTGCTGAAGGAAGAAGAAAGGAAAAGAAAAAAAGGAAAAAAAAAGAAAAGGAAAAAAAACTATATATTTTAAAATATTCGAAAAATTTTAAATTTCATTAAAAGTTATCCACGTCATTGCCGACGGTGCCGCATAAGCTGGCTGGCACCCACATCAGCAAAATCCAATCAAAATTAGCCAGAATGACTAAATTGGCACAAAGACAAAAGGTTTAAAACTGAATTGGCTCTTAAAAAGGTTTAGGACTGAATTGGCATCAAAAAAAGGTTTAAAACTAAATTGACACAAATGTAATAGGTTTATGAGTTTTCCGATACTTTTCCCTATGGTCAGCGGGAAAAATGACATCATAAGTACTATAACTCTCGTACAACGCTCACTTATGTACCATAAATTTTTTTTTTCAATCACTTGAGTGATATAACTCATGTACAAATCCCACCTGAGTGTTACCACTTTGTTTTTTTTGATCACTTGAGTATTATATAACATTTCAATCTATTATATGAACAACAAGCTTCTCCACGGCCAGTGTGTGCACACAAAAAAGGACGGTTTCCATGGGTCATTTCGGATACATGCCTCTTTGGAGTCACGATACTATATTTTGAAAAAGAAAATGAGAAGAACTAATAAGAACCACAATTTCCACACTTTTTTATACAACACAAAAACTTCTAATCACAACTTTTTATTGAAAGAAATCTTACATCCATATAAAAAAGCTAAAGAATGAAAAACATCTCGGAAAAAAGAATATCTAAGAATGATAAATTTACATGACACCACAACAAATGTCATAATACTATGTTATAGATAGTCGAAGCTCATTTCTTTTTTCTTTTTTTTTTCTCTTTTCAGTGAATGGACTCTCATGATCGCCATCACAAAGATTTGGACGTGCACCCAACTAATCCTTTGTCAATATCTTTCATTTTCAAGGATGAAAAGAGTGGCCGCTGATATTGTACTTCTTTTCTTTCTTTCTTGAATGATTTCTTTCTTGGATGAGTGTCGTAATTTATTACTTGTTTGTGTTTGTATTGCAAATTTTTCCGGAAAACTGCACAATCAATTCTAAACCTATTATATGGAAGTCAATCAAGTCTTAAACTTTTAATTGAATGAATGTAAAAAAAAAAAAAACCTTTGAGGGAAAGTGCAATCAAGTATTCTTGGCCAAGGATCAGTAATTTATTTAATGTGACAATTCGATCATCGTTGGTAGTTCTACGTGCAACCATGATGGCGTGACTTGACTAATATTGAACGAAACGACGCTGTTTTCGCTTAGATATAAAGGGCGTCGTTATCTTGGTCAGCCCCAAAAATCCCCAAAATCTATACTCTCTCTCTCTCTCTCTCCCTACATGGACTGTCGACGTTTTCTCAGGCGTTCGTCAACACAGGCCGGCTTCTTCTTCGCTCCTGCTTCACCCACCTCGTCTCTCAGAACGCTCACTCCTTCACCTCAAACTCTTTCGCGCCAAGATCTCACCCTGACTTCAACAGACCCTTCTCAAATTCAGCTCGAGTATGAGTCCAGCCATTGTCTCAATTTCAGCGGATCGATCCACCCCAGTTCAGGGCATACCCATGTGATTCTGGGCATTAACGATGATGATCCACCTTCAGATATGATTGCTTGGGATGCAGATAAGCTCACAAAAATCTTGTCAAACGCCGGCTCCTGTCCAACGAGTCGTCCTTGAATCAAGCACATGGTGCCTATTAGTGAGTACTTCAAATAAAAATCTGATCTCCTCCACTCTCGGTAAGCCTCCCATAAAGTCATATGTTCTCTACTCACTTTAGCCTACTCGACTAATGTATGAATCTGTCCGACCTTGCTGAAGTAAGAATTATTCCTTTGCTTGCACTGCAAAAAGAGTCTTTTGCATGTTTGATGTTTTGGCTATATGAAGGAACTAATCAGTCTACTTTTATTATCGTCAATGTGATCAGATTATGTTTCGATGATGTCTCAGAAAAAGCAAAAGCCATTCATGGAAGCCAAAATACGAAACCATTTCCATTTAATGCAACATCACAATGAACATTTATTGTTATGGATTGGATATGCATATAGAAGAGATAAAAATTAATGCATGAAGGAAGGTCATCCTATGACATCATCGGTGCATTATAATTTTGATGAAGTCTATCCAATTCAATTCTTCAGTTTTGATCTTGTAATGTGTATCCAAGATGTATTTGTCAAACAAAATAAAGAAAACAATTGTAAATGGAGTTTATGTGCTTAATGCCAAACGTTGTTTTTAAGCTACCATTTTTGTTGTAATCAGATGTAACGATGCTAAAATGAAGAAGATGGACATTTTCTATATTATCTTCTCTCTGTTCATCAATCGAGTTGTGATGAAGGAATGAAACAATGTAATTTTCAATTGATTTACAAATTTACAGTTATTTAGAATTAATTGAGAATTCCTCTGCTAAATTTTAAGTATGTAAACTAGCACTGATATCATTTGAGAAACTGGTTAATTTGTACCTATCCAATCCAAAAATTAAATGCACCTTATAAAGTAGCATTAAGTGCCAGATCTTTCATATTTGGCTTCCATGAATGGGTTTTGCTTTTTCTGAGGCACCATTAGATCATAATCCGAGCACATCGACGATAGTAGAAGATCTAACTAGCTTTGATTTGTTATTCATTTGGCCACAACATCTATAAAATGAAATAGCTCCATTGCAATGCAAGCAAAGGAACGAGCTGTTACCTTGGAAATGTCAAACAGCTTTTAGTACGGTACAGCAAAGTGATTAACGACACACATGACTTCAAGGTAGGCTCGTAAGAGAAGAGGAGAGCAGATTTTCGTTTGAAATACAAATGAGTAGGTACTTTGTATATATCTACCTTGGAGGAACTAACCTTTGTTTTTGTTTGGACACGGGTTATTAAACCATTCGGCCCGCTTAATCCCGGCGTATACATGCAAACCGCTTCGTCAATGTGCATTTGGCAAGGCTCTGCCTATTGGGTTCTATGTGTGGCTCCTAATATTGCTTTATGCAGGCGATGCTGTGATTTGAGCATAATACACAGAGCTTGTCTAGGTTGACTTTTATGTTGTCATTGCTTAATTTGAACTTGAGGGGCACATACTTTGATTTTTTTTTTAACTTAATACACATGAAACTTCCACTATATATAAAGATTGACGTGTAGATTCGCATATAATTTTTACATAATTCTTTGAAATTTGGATAATATGTTAAATTTTGGCAGTAATAATAATAATGATTAGTGATTGTAGAAGTATATTGGCCGCATCTTCAATGGCAAGCATCCTCTTAGTTCTATCAATTCGTAACGATGTCGTTCCGCCAAGAAAGGAGGTAACTTCAGGATTTATTATGTTCCTTTTGTTGTCGCTCTCCTAGTAAAACAACATTCCAACCAACTTTTCGAATATAACGTTTTCATCTGACATCCGATTAATCTGATTTTTGCATGAATTGTCCCAAGAGCATTGCTTAAAGTAGCAGGAGCACGGAAAATGAGCATTTCTTATCACAACCTTTTTTATCTACCGGTTCCCATATGTTGGTCTAGCATAAACAATTAGATGGTTTAAATTGATCATTTCCAGAAACTTAGATAAACTTCCTGAATGAGCCTTTTATTTGGTAGGTAACATCGGTGAAGCTGCTATTAATGTTACTAACTTAAGAAGGGAGAGTAAATTGAAAAATGACCTTAAATCAATGCTGATGTTCAGGACTCAAACTTTATTAATATGCACTCCGATTTTCGAAAAAGTGTTGGGACCGCCGATATCCTCAAATTGGAGCCAACAAACGGTTGTTGGGGAAAGTTGCGATATCTTCCTTGTTGAATGTTGCCATAGAGTACTGCTGTAGTGTTCTCTTTTAATTAATGAAAAATAATACTAACTTTTCGAATATAACGTTTTCATCTGACATCCGATAATCTGATGAAAAAAAACTAGGTTATAATATCAATGACATTTATTTTCAATCAAAAATTGGTCAAACGCCGATAAAAAAATTGGGACAGCTATCTTCGAAGGCTTCCTAGGAAATTCATAGGGGATGATATGGTAACACAATCTTCTTCTCCTGCGCAACTTCGGGTACGCTACGAGGTATTGAAGATATCACCTTGGATCAAACCAAGATGGGCTTAGATATTATTAAATTGCTACGTTTATGATTGCTCTTTGCTTATTTAACTCTACCTTTTCGAGATTCCAAACGGTAACTTACTCACTGTAGATTACGCTTTTGGTCGTGCACAAAGAGTTTGACCTAGCAACTCAAAGAATATGTATCGTGCATTTGTGAATGGACAGATCCCAATGTGCTTTTGTTCAGCACGCATGGGTTGTAATGTTTGATTCAGCTCGTATCCTAGAAATGTTTCCTTGGGAATCTATAAAGTTTTAAAGCTGATTACACTTGAGAGAGACCCCAATTTTGTACGACAATATGTTTTCCTCCATCCCCAATCTATTAGGATTAAGGGCACAAACACAACGAAATAAAGAAAAATTGAGACACGAGATTTTATCCTAATGCACCTTTAAACTAGAATTATATCATATAGAGGATTCCATTATAATTAGCACATTTAACCTCTCTATTACAATACTCAATTACTAGAAAAAGATATTACATATAGACAACACAATAGTTATTTAAGCCCATACTATTAATAAAGTACGGGCCAAAAATATAAAAGCCCTATGATGTCACGGGGGTACTGCCATCTATGACCCCGCCAGGGCGACCCTCCTGAACCCCTGCTCGCTCACTGGGGAGTGAGAATCCCATGTTTTCCTGTTGATATGGAGTATGAATCACACTAACATGTCCATGTTTGTTATAAACTATTTGGGAAATTCCTACTATCAAGAAGGGACGAAAACACCATCCATTTCAAAATGCTGTTATCGTCCATGTCTTACAAATTGATGAGCAGAGTAAGATGTTGGGAGGAGCATACCGAATGCATCCGCAACCGATGTATTTGGCTAGACATGGCCTCAGGCCGTTTTCGACCTTGTCAAACCTGGGCTCGGCCCGTTGACTAGGCCCGCGGTTCAGAATCGGAATCGGCCCATGGCCTACGGGCCTGCTTCCGATTCTAAATTATGTTTTTAAAAAAATTAAAATTTTCATTATTTAATTTTTTTTTGTAAAACAATTTGAACCCTAATTGCCATGCATTGTAAGTATATTAATCTCTAATTACAATGCTTGGCTTGGGTGTATTGAACTCTAATTACAATATTTGGCTTGGGTTTTATACATAATGATTCTAATGTCTCTTCTTTCCCATTCGATGTGGGACTCTCGGCTTGCCTTGAACACCTTTAATGTGAGACTCTTGGCTTGTCTTCATGCAAATGCCAAGAGTCTCACATCGAATGGAAATGAAGAAACAATCAAAGGGGTTGTGTATAAAATCCAAGTCAAGTCATGAGCATGTGAAGTTGTATGTCTTTTGTGGCTACGATTGTCACGCCCCGAACCCTAACGGGCTCGCGACACCCCTTCCACGGTCGTATTGAAGGCGACGTCTCAGGACGTGTCACCGACCCAAACGACATACCTAAAGTCGTACGCAGGCGAAAGAGAAATTTGAACAACCCAGACAATTAATAATGACAACGGGGTAGAACAAACGTAATTCAGTAAACACATAACATTAGCTTGAAATTCCAAGTATTCATACATTAGGCCTCTAGGGTTAAAATCCACATTCATCATCAAAAAGGAATAAGTGGCCGGGTAGACTACTAACTTCATAAAAAGGGACGCTATTAAAAAGACTTGCAAGCCCAACTCCTAAACATCCCTACGACGCCCAATCCGAATCGGACCCTAAAAGTTTCTCACTCCGTGTCCGAGTCAATCTCGATCGGCTCCTCCTCATGCTCGGACACCATAGGCTCTTTTTCGGGCTCAGGCTCGAGCTCCAATATGGGCTCGGGTTTAGGCTTTGGAACGGACGCTGGTTCTGGACCAGGGTTCTCCGGTGGACTATCGGGATCTAACACCTCGCCATCGAGAGTAAACTTGTCCCAGGGCTCCCAATTTACCGCACCCTCGTTGGCATGCTGCAACCCCTCAAAACCTCGGATTAGCCCCGAATTCACTAATCCGACCCGATGGGACCAAGCCAAGTAGGTATGGCATTCTAACTCCTCTAGTCCCACATCTACCCAAACAGTGGTACGATGCTTAATGTATATCTCATCCGGGTTCAGTCCCGGGTATTCGTTCTCCTCATGCACCGTATGCATGGGAACCCCAAAATGCCTAGGTGGCGACATGCTCAAGGTCGAGGATCTGAAAATATTTACACTACAACAATGAGAATAAATCTCAATAAGCAGACAACTTATACCCCACCTAGGCCAATGCATACCCAGACAAGTTTAACATGCAATTCACTAGCCAACACAATCAATTCTACACAACATACTTACCTCGCCTCGAACTACATGTGTGACGCCCCGGACCTCGGGGCCATTAACGTGACGTCCCGTTCATTATTATCTTTATTTACACACAAGCGGAAGCATTTCTCGGGACGATCACATTCAAAACAATAGCGGAAATAAATAAACAACATCATGAGCAAACCTTATGTTTACGAAGCATGCAAACATGTTTTAAACAAGCCTTTCTCTTTGGTCATGGAAAACATCACACACATTCTACAAGCCTATTCCGAAGGCTTTTCTAATTACAGGCCGACGTGGCTTGGGCTTTCCTATCCCCACTATGATTTCTCGCTCCTCGCTTCTTCATCTTCACCCCGGTCCCGTCCGCCTGGCCATCTCACATCCCACTCGTGGCTCTATCCCGGAGCCGGCCCGCCCTGAGGCACCAAGTCCGTTAGGCCCTCATCACCAGCGTCGTGATTCGGCGATAGGCGCGGTCTTCTCTGACATTTATCACGGTGAGCACTTCGGCTCTCGCTCCATGGGATTGCCAACGCGGGTCGGGAGAGATGCCATCCTACGGACCTGAAAAAGGGGAAATAACGGGGGATGAGTCGAGGAGACTCAGTAAGTAAAACTTTACTAACAGGCGATGACATATCAATCATCGTTACACGAGACAATCTTACCGTATCGGCCTCCGTGGCCGATCAAATAACGAGCATAGAAAGCATAAAACAAGGAATCCAAGCATGGCTAAGTCACGGTTTACCTCACGTGTCGCGCCTCGGTTTCTATTTTGAAATAGATAACATGCAAAGAAAACACGAAACAAGGCAAACTCGTTATCGAGAACACAACATCGGAACACCAAAAGCCGAGAACGGGGGAAAGCTCATGATACGACGTATTTCAACGTCATTTCCCGGTAGTAAAATCCCACTTACTCTTAAGAAAACAAGAACGAAGGAGTAGAGAACGGAAAGGCGACGGTCTCGGTTTCGAACACTCTCGATACCGGCTTTTCTTTCTCTCTCTCGGATTTTCTTTCTCTCTTTTGGCTCTCGGTTTCTTTTCTTTCTCTCTAAATTTCGGCACTCTCTCTCTCTCTCTCTCTATTTCTTGGCCGGTTGGTGCACGTGGGAAAGTGAACCAAATCTCACTTGATGTCTTCTACTTATAGAGAAATAAAGGGGCCTAGGTGATGCGTGCGCATATGTCATCGGGGGCATGAGGTATGCGCACGTGTCATCAAAACGATGAGGTAAGCGCATACCTCACCCCTTCATTAATGATCCAAGGCCAAAAGTCCAAGAAATGATGAAAATGGCCATAATAACTCTCTTTTCTCTCTCCTCTCCAAGCTTGCCATGGCCTCTCCTCTTCCCCTTGGCTGGCCGTGACTCTCTCCCCCTTTTCTTTGGTCAATACTTGAAGAGCAAGGCCATAAATTGCTTCATAAATGGCCATTATGGCTTGTGGAAAATGAAGGCCTTAAGCATTTAATGAAGGAAATGATGATGAAGATAAGGTTTGACTAGGTAAAACCTTCTAGGGCTCTCTCTAATTGACTGAATTAAATCCCAATTTGTTCGAATCAAACGGGTCTCGCGAAAATATGCACATAACGTCCAAAACGAACCCCGCATTATAATAAATCTCAAACTTTTCCCGAGGGTTTTCCATAACAAAATATGTCTAAAAATCTCATTCAACCCGAGATTCGGCACGGGAATGTCCTTAAATATCACCAAAAGACAACAAGTCGAGATTTCTGCGTTTTTCATATAACAATTGATAAATCCTTGAAATTTGTCGAAATTTGACAAAACCGAATAGCTTTGCACTGTTCACGATATCGGACTTGAAAATATAGTAAATGAACTCCGAAAATTCTCAAATTCGGATATGTCATAAACAAGCCCTTAATAAACATTTTTCGTGTAGAACACAAAATCTGAATCTCTTTGCAAATGCAATTTTCGGTAACTCAAAGTCAGACTGAAAATAGTTCGCTGGAACTGAATTCTTGTTTCTCAAATTAAGCTCTATCCAGCATGAAAATCATCTCAGAAAATTCCCACATTTACACACGTTATGGAAAAGGACGTTCTCAACAACTTTCATGAAGGAAACTTTTCCAAAATCGGCCCCGAAAAGCTTGTAGAAAATCAAGACTGTGTGAACATCACCGAAAAACCCATTCTGGGCAGTTTCACACGGTTCAAAAATGAGACCATCGTACCACTCATATCAACTCCAAAAATTCTGAAATTAAATCATGTAAAACTTCAAGATGTTTGGAACAACTTTCAAGAAGAAAGCATTTAGAAATTCGGATCACAAAAGTCTCCTAAAAAAATAACAAAACAAAGGAGTACAAATGATCCGAAACTAGGTTTTCCAAAACAAGAGTAAAAATCAGTTTTGATTGGAAAACCACCAAACTTAACCCATAGACATTTTCTAGGGACTGAAATTGAGGATGTGACAACATGTCAACTCTGTATGTTAGTAAAATCACATAAATATCATAATATCCCACAAACACTTCGCCATTAGTCGAGCGCCATACACAAATACATTCACTCAATTCAATCACACTCATTTCGCATTCGTGACCGAGCAACTTTCCATGACCCTGGTCAACACCCCACAGTTCAGCCCTCAGATCAAGCCGAGCTCCGTCCCTCACTGGACCTTTCACACTTTCCTACGACCCGCGTCAATACGCCTCAGGTTAGCCTTCGGATCAAGCCGGGCTCCATCCCTCACTGGACATTTCACACTTTCACACGATTCGCGTCAACAAGCCTCAAGCCGGGCCTCAGATCAAGCCGATCTCCGTCCCTCACTGGACATTCCACATTGTCACACGACCCGCGTCAATACGCCTCAGGTCAGCCCTCAGATCAAGCCGGGTTCCGTTCCTCACTAGACATTTCACTCTTTCACTCGACCCGCGTCAATATGCCTCAGGTTAGCCCTCAGATCAAGCCGGGCTCTGTCCCTCACTGGACATTTCACACTTTCACTCGACCTGTGTCAACACCCCTTAGGTCAGCCCTCAGATCAAGCCGAGCTTTTCTCATGCACATGCACCATAACACAAATCTTCTATTTCCTCAGTCGTACAATTCAAATGCAAATCACCACACTTTCACCAATATCAATCTAACACACCATAATACCCAATTCAAGTCATGCTCTCCACATCAGCCTACCGATTCGACATTCAAGTCGGCACATTCAATTAATCCATTTCGCCCACAAGCGCCATGACAATTCAATCATGTTATTCATCTCAATCAATCACTAAATTAGCCACACAATTACCACCACAATAATTCACAAATTGAGTATAATCAATTTAACTACTCCGCGCCTAATTTATTTCCTAAGCCGATACTAATTTACACCCTAAACAAGTATAAACATACTCATTATACTAAGCAGGGTTTCGGAAGTTACTTACTAGGTTTTAGCCGGGGAAAAGTCGGCTCGGGCCTAAAATGGCCCGGGTGAACAATGCTAGATCGGCACGGGCAAGGGCGCAACGAGCGCGGGGCTCGGCCACGACTCGGCGCACGACCCGGCTACTCGGCGCAGCATTCGGCCACGGCCTAGGACACTTGGCCACGACAAGGGCAGCGGCTGGGCACGGGCTAGGCGACAGGCATGGCCTGGGCTGAGGGGGTAACATCTCGGCCATGCCCAGGCAACTTGGCCGCGGGCTGGATGGTTGGCTAGCTGGCGGGAGCTGGCCGACGAGCTGGCTGACTGGCTGGCTGGCCGGCAAGCTATGGTGGCTACGGCGACAGCGATGACGATGCGGCGAAGATGGCGGAAAGGCGAGGAAGAAGAGAGAGGGGAGTCGTAGTGGCGACGGGGACGCTAGGTGACGACGACGGCGGAGCTCAGGTGTCGAGGTAGTGCTGGGGAGCTGACCGAACGGCTGGACGGCGGCTGGGACTCGTCGGACGCGGCAGCAAGCGACGGCGACCTCTGGCTCGCCAGGAAACGATAATCAGTTCGAGCGGCGATTTGATCGACACGGCGGCGCGAGGAGGTGGCATGGCGGCGACCCAGGGGCCAGGCGGAGTAGGTTAGTTGGCAGGGTGGACGGGAGAAGCAGCCGGAGTCGGCAAGCGCGGCGGTGAACTAAGCTCACGCGCCCAGGAGGAGAAGAAGGCCGAGTCGGGGCGGAACTGCCGGATGACGCGATGGCACGACGATGGGTGTCACATCCCGATTTTTGGACCTAGGAAGCCGCAGGTAAATTGTAATATCCTCAATTTCAGTCCCTGGGAATTGGTTATGAGTTAAGTTTGGTGGTTTTCCAATCAGAACTAAATTGTTTTCTCTTGTTTTGGAAAACCGTATTTCGGATCCTTAGTACTCCTTCATTTTATTATTTTTGGGGAGACTTTTGTGATTCGAAATTCTAAATACTTTCTTCTTGAAAGTTGTTCCAAACATCTTGAAGTTTTACATGATTTAATTTCAGAATTTTTGGAGTTGAGATGAGTGGTACGATGGTCTCATTTTAGGACCGTGTGAAACTGCCTAGAATGGGTTTTTCGGTGATGTTCACACCGTCTTGATCTTCTACAAGCTTTTCTGGGCAGATTTTGGAAAAGTTTCCTTCACAAAAGTTGTTAGGAACTTATATTTCTATAACGTGTATAAATTTGGAAATTTTCTGAGATGATTTGGATGCTGAAAAGAGCTTACTTTGACAAGCGAAGATTCTGTTCCAGCGAACTGTTTTTAGTCTGTTTTTGAGTGACTAAAAATGGTATTTACAGAGAGAATTAGATTTTGTGTTCTTCATGAAAAATGTTTATTAAGGTCTTGTTTATGACATATGCCGTGACTTCATACCCCAAACTTTGGCCTCAAGTTTTGTCTCTATAAATAGCAAGAAGGCCATTCGGCCAAGGGAGAGAGAAAGAGAGAGAGAGAGAGAGAGAGAGAGAGTAGCCGTGAGGGAGAGAGAGAGAGAACACCAATGAAATTGAGATAAGCTTTGGCCCTTCATCATTTTAGTTCATTAAGAGCATTTAATGACATTAAATGCATGCTATGATGAGTCTTGAATTAGAAGTCCTCTCTTATTGGCTTAAGTTTAGGGTTTTATTCCCCATTCTCTCTCATCTCACGCCACTTCCTCTCCCTCAAGCCATTTTCACGCCTAAACTAGCCGGCCATCACCTTCTTCTTTAACCTTCCTTGCTTCTTGTTCATGATCGAGAAAGAGAGAAATAAAAAGAAAGAAAGAGTGAAAAAGCTTACCGACTAGCCATGTCTCTCTTGTAATTTGATCGAGTGAGGAAGCCATGTCCAAGGCCGTGTGTTCGTGTTCAAGCCCAAGATCGCCCGAGAATCGCCGGGACTCCCGTGTTCCTTTCTTGTTCTAGTTTGGTTGGTTGGGTAAGTAAACTTCCTAATATCGGGAAAGGAAGTTGTGATACGTTGTGACACGGTTTGCTTGGACTGTTTCTCGGTCGTTTGGTTGATCGTAGTTGGTTCATTTCTTGATTTAATCATGTTTCGTGTTTGAAGTTTGTTTCAGAGGTAGAAACGAGATTTGACTGGTAAAGTGCACATGTTATAGCCATGTTTGATGTTCTCTTGTATGAACTTTGCTATTGATCTGCCATTGATGCGGGTGCGGTAAGGGCCGACTTGTGCTAACGGCTATCCCCTCGTTCTCGCTTGATATTAGTAGATTTACTTGCTGAGTCTCCCCGACTCATCCCCCTTTTCCCCCCCTTCAGGTTCATAGGATGGTCGAATGGAGAGCGGCGACAGGAGGAGTTCGAGCCATGTTAGAGTTCGAAGAAAGCGAGGAGCGAGAAGCCATAGTGGGTACAGGACAACCCAAGTCGAGTGTTGCTATTCCTAGTGCGTGTAAAAAAATGTGTTATTTGCCATGGCCCGAAGGGCTTGTTAAAACATATTTGCATGCACTGTAATCATAAGGTTTGCTCATGATGTTTGTCTTAATCCCGCTGTTTGTTTTGAATGTGATTGTCCCAAGAAATGCTTCCGCGTGTGTGTAAATAAAGATATTAATGAACGGGACGTTACGTTTATGACCCCGAGGTCGGGGCGTCATAATGGGGCGAGGAGGACGACGGCGTTGGCGGCTAGTTGGGTAGCATCGGGCGGAGGCGTAGTGATGGTCGAGCGGTAGTCGGCGAGCAGGACAGAGGCGGAGCAGAACCAATCACGAGAGGAAGAAGGAAGAAAGAAGAAAGGAGGAAGAGGGAGAGAGAAAGGAGGAGAGAGAAAAGAGAGAGGGGACGTGCATGGGGCAGAGAGAGAGAGAGAGGACGTGTAGGCAGAGGGGAGGGCACGCGCGCATAGGGTAGGGGCGCGGCAGAGGGAGGAGAGAGAGAGAGAGAGGACCAAAAGTCAAATATCACACTCGAGTGCAATCTGAAGATCACGATTCAAACCCAAAAATGATCCTACGGCCCACGAAAATCCTAGTTAATAATATAGGAAAAAGGGCCAAAAGAAATTAACCCCAAAACACACTATGAGAGAGGTCTATTAGTCCGAATCCGCACCCGATCAAAAATTCACTTTTCCACTATTCCTACCAACATCGACTCTGGCCACAATAATATCGATACTGTCCAATTAAATTCGTTCCAAAACTCTGAGAAATTTGACACCAAAATTTGAGCTCTAAATAACGGCCAAATTCGATCGAGTGCGATTCTAGCGAAATCTCTAATTTAAAAATAATAACCCAAGAGGGATCAGTTCTAGGAGAAATTTTATTATAAGCGCACTGACGAATTACACGCTTTATAAATCCCAAAAATAGGTCGAAATACGGAATGTCACAACTCTTCCCCCTTGCAAAAATTTCGTCCTCGAAATTTACAATCCAACCTAACTATTCAAACAAATGGGGGTATTGATATCGCACCAACTCTTCACTTTCCCATGTTGCACCTTCGGTTTCATGGTGCTCTCAAATTATTTTGATCATCGGAATCGTCTTGTTCTGTGAGATCCCACATCGGTTGGAGAGGGGAACGAAGCAGGCTTTATAAGCTGTGGATACCTCTTCCCCTAGTGACGCGTTTTAAAACCGTGAGGGCTTGGCCCAAAGCGGACAATATCACGTGAGGCGGTAGGTCCGGGCTGTTACAAATGGTATCAGAGCCGGTGCCGGGTCGGTGTGCCAGCGAGGACGCTGGTCCCTCTACGGGGGGTGGATTGTGAGATCCCACATCGGTTGGAGAGGGGAACGAAGCAGGCTTTATAAGCTGTGGATACCTCTTCCCCCAGTGACGCGTTTTAAAACCGTGAGGGCTTGGCCCAAAGCGGACAATATCACGTGAGGCGGTAGGTCCGGGCTGTTACATGTTCCGCAACACTCTCTCCATTCTATCCTTGATCCGTACTGGCTTTTCCATGTACGACACTCTGTCGTCCACATCTATTTCCTCGTAATTCAGTACGTGGGTCGAGTCTGGTTCGTACTTTCTTAACATTGACACACGGAATACATTATGCACTTGAGACGAATTAGGCAGTAGCGCGAGACGATAGGCCAAGGTGCGAATTCTCTCTAAGACCTCAAATGGACCCATGTACATCGGGCTCAACTTTCCTTTCTTACCAAACTGTGATAATCCTCTCATAGGCGATACTTTTAGCAAAACGTGGTCCCCCCCTTGAAATTTCAAAGCCCTACGTCTCCGATCTGCATAATTCTTTTGGCGGCTCTGAGCGGTCTTAAGCCTATCCCGAATCACCTTGATTGTTTCGACTGATTATTGAACCAACTCGGGACCCGTGATGCTTCTCTCACAAACTTCATCCCAATAAACTTGTGTTCTGCAAGCTTTGCCATATAGTGCCTCAAATAGTGCCATTCCGATACTCTTCTGGTAGCTATTATTTGTAGGCAAATTTAATCAAATGCAACTGTTCCTTCTAGCTACCTTTAAAATCCAAAACACATGCTCACAGCATATCTTCCAAAGTCTGAATCGTCCTCTTAAACTGGCCATCTGTTTGGGGATGATAGGCCGTGCTAAATTGTAACTTTGTTCCTAATGCCGTATGAAAACTTTTTCAAAAGACGGCAGTAAATTTAGGATCACGGTCTGAAGTGATTGTCACAACATTCTGTGCAGACGGACTATTTGTCGCACGTAAATCTCGATATACCTTTCCAAGGCGAAGTCCTTCTGCACTGGCAAAAAATGTGCTGACTTTATCAATCGGTCGACTATCACCCAAATCAAATCATGACCCCTTTGACTTCTTGGTAATCCCATTACAAAGTCCATCGTGATGTGTTCCCATTTCTACTCGGGAATTTTCAATAGCTGCAACATTCCACACGGCTTGCAATGTTGCGCCTTCACTTGCTGACATGTTAAACACTTGGCCACGTGCTTGGCTATGTCCACTTTCATGCCGTTCCACCAATAATGTTGTCGCAAGTTCTGATATATTTTCGTACTACCCGGGTGAATACTGTAATTGCTACGGTGTACTTCAGACAAAATATCTTCCCTCAATTCTGTATCATTGGGTACACATAACCGACCACGGAACTTTAGAATCCCATTCTTGGATACCTGAAAATCCGATTTCTTTTTTGTGGCATCCATACCCAAAATCTTTTGAATTTCCGGGTCCGTCGAATGTAAAGCCTTAATCTTAATCTGTATTTCCGGTTCAATCCTCAACGCTGCAAGTAGACTCGAGACATGACTCACTTCAAACTTAAATTCTGAATCTCGAACTCCCTTCAATAGAATCCACTCCTTGACCATCATATGCTCAATTTCCGACTCAGTGCATCCGCTACTTTATTAGCTTTTCCAGGATGATACATAATCTCGTAGTCATAGTCCTTAAGGAGCTCCATCCAGTGACGCTGTCTCATGTTCAGTTCCTTATGGGAGAACAAGTACCTTAAACTTTGATGATCCATATAAATCTGGAATTTCTCCCTACACAGGTAGTGTCTCTAAATCATAAGAGCGAAAATAATCGTGGCCAATTCTAAGTCATGCGTCGGATAATTCTGCTCATGTGGCCTCGATTGCCGCGATGCATATACCACTACTCTTCCGTATTGCATTAGTATGCATCCCAATCCTATTAACAACGTGTCACTGTAAATCTCATATCCTCTCGGACCTAACGAGATCGTCAACACTGATGCGGTCGTCAACCTCTATTTTAATTCTTGGAAGCTCCTTTCACACTTATCCGTTCATTCAAGCCTCATCTCCTTCTTTAACAACCGTGTCAACGGTGTTGCTAATGTCGAAAACCTTTCCACAAAGCATCTATAATAACCTGCTAGACCCAAGAAGCTCCGAACCTCGATTACTGTTGTTGGCCTTGGTCAATTCATGACGGCTTCAATCTTTATCGGGTCCACTGCAATTCCTTCTCTGGATATCACATGTCCTAAAAACGCTACTCGATAAAGCTAGAATTTGCACTTACTGAACTTAGCGTAGAGTGCATGTTCCCTTAAGGTCCGTAGAACCTTTTGCAAATATTCTTCATGCTCGGCAAAACTCTTTGAATACACCAAAATATCGTTTGTGAACACGATCACAAACTGATCTGATCACAAACTGATCTAGAAATTTCTTGAATACCCGATTTATTAAATCCATAAAGGCTACAGGGACGTTCGTCAGTCCAAACGGCATCACCGTAAACTCATAGTATCCATATCTCATCCTAAATGCCAACTTCGGCACGTCCTCCTTCTTGATCCTCAATTGATAATAGCCAATCCTCAAATCGATCTTAGAAAATATTGACGCCTTTTGTAACTAATCAAATAGGTCATCAATCCTTGGCAATGGGTACTTATTCTTAATGGTCACGTGGTTCAGTTGTCTGTAGTCAATGTATAATCTCAATGATCCATCCTTTTTCCTCATGAATAGCACTGGCGCTCCCCATGGAGACGCACTCAAGCGAATGAAGCTTTTATCTAATAACTCTTGCATTTGGACTTTTAATTCTTTCAATTTCGACAATGATATCCTATAAGGTTCTTTCGAGATCGATTCCGTCCCTGGGGCTAAATCAATCACGAACTCCACTTTTCTATCAGGTGACAGTCCTGGCAATTCCTGAGGAAAGACATCGGGAAAGTTGCACACCACGACTATGTCTTCTAGCCTCGACTCTCCAGCCATCAAATCAACTACATTTGCCAAAAATCCTTGGCAACCTTCATCCAGAAGCTTGGTTACCTCGAGCGATGAAATCTAAGGGATCGAGGTTCCTCCTCGGTTTCCCACAAACTCAAATCTAGGATGTCCAACTGGATTAAATTGGATCATCTTGCTACTACAGTCCATAACAGCTCTCTATTTGACTAGCCAGTCCATACCGACAATCATATCAAAGTCATGCATAGATAAAACCGCTAAATCTATCCTTCCTTCCCTATCGCTAATCACTAGCTTACAATCGGGACATCCAAACGCAATCAACACTTTATCATTCAGCGGAGTAGTCATACATAGCATAACGTCAAGCGGTTTTGGCTCAATCCCAAATAACTTAATGAACTACTCAGATATAAATGAATGCGACACCCTGGATCAAATAAAGTATATGTAGTATGATCATAGAGAGAGACTGTACCTATGACCACGCCAGGCATGTCCTTAATTTCCCTCCTTGCCATTGCATACACCTGTCTTTAGGCCAGCGGCCTATTCTGGTTGGCAGCTGGATGGCTCCAAATTGATTTCTATTTAGGGGCGGTGGTGGCAGTAGTGCAGGCGACCTAGCCTACCTATTGTTGGGGAAATCCTTCATTCGATGACCCCTTCCGCTACATCTGAAACATAATTCGCCCCTGCTTGGGCAAGGTCCATTCTCGTGTCTTACTCCACACAGTCTACACGGGGCGTTCTGATAACAGTTTGGCTTACTGATATTTCTCCGAGCGGAAGGGATAAAATGACTATTTCCTGCCATAGGACTTTTCCCAAATTAATGGTTGTCCCCAGTCGGGGCATACCGCGATCCAGAAGCAGCAGTCCGATCTGTTTGATCTCGCTCAATTGCCTGGGCCTTCTCATAGATCTCATGATAGCCTTTCAAGTTTAATGAAATCATCTGACTGCGAAGGTCCGGCTTTAGCCCATCCCGGAACCTCTTAGCTTTGTCCGTTGGGTCTTCCACCATTCTGGAGGCAAATTTGGACAATCTCGCAAACTCGGCTTCATACCAATCCACTGACATCTGACCCTAACGGAGTCTCATAAATTTCACCGGTTTCTGCTCTTGGACGCTTTCCGAGAAGTACTTGCCATTGAAGGTCTCAGTGAAGACGGCCCAATTCGGAGCAGTACCAGTGAGGAATACTTGACCTCTAGTGGCCCTTCACCAATCACTTGCATTGTTCTGAAGCTGGTAGACTGCTAGTGTTACCTTCTCTTCCTCAGTGCATCCCGGCACCTCAAAAGCTTTCTCTAGCTCTTCTACACATCTTAGTGTAGCCTCGGGATCGCCTCTTCCATCAAATTTCGGGGGTTTCAACCTCAGAAACTGCTCGACTAACTTGGACATTGGCTTGTTCACATTTACTCGCACTATATCAGGATTTCCACCAATCACATTATTCCCTTGATTTCCATTATTCTCAATAATCTGGCTGGCAGCTGCAGCGGCAACAGTAGCACTCCTTTCCCACGTTTATCTATCCGATAATAATCCTGCTTCCTTAAATACCCTCCACATTTCATCCAATCTGGGATCCCCAACAACTCCAGCTTGCGGGGCTACACGACCTCGACCTCGACCTCTATCTCGACCTTTATCTCGACCTCGACTGCTCATCTCATCGATTCTCACAAATGCTCACCTGCTAAATTCCATGTAGAAATTAGAAACCTAGACCAACTATATCAGTCTAAGCCCTAGGCAGTGAATCATAACACAATTCATTAAGCAGGCAGCCAATTACAAACAACACCCAATTACAACCAACAAAGTTCGTGCACTCACCTCAAGTCCCGATGCATCTGCACCTCACATATTATTGCATAAAATCACTCAGCAACCACAATCATACAGTCGGGGGTACGCGTGGCACATTAATCTCCCAAACTGGCTACCCCAAAGTCATTGCTCCTTATTACTCCAGGTTTCGACCAACTTGGATCGAGCTGACGTTGCTCTGATACTAAATCAACCGGGGTGTCACGCCCCGAACCCTAATGGACTCGCGACACCCCTTCCACAGTCGTATTGAAGGCGACGTCCCAGGACTCGTCACCGACCCAAACGAGATACCCAAAGTCGTACGCAGGCGGAAGCGAAATTTAAAAAACCTAGACAATTAATAATGACAACGGGGTAGAACAAACGCAATTCAATAAACACATAACATTAGCTTGAAATTCTAAGTATTCATACATTAGGCCTCTAGGGTTAAAATCCACCTTTGTCATAAAAAAGGAACATGTGGCCAGCTAGACTACTAACTGCACAAAAAAGGACGCTACCAAAAAGACTTGCAGGCCCAACTCCTAAACATCCCTATGGCACCCAATCCGAATCGGACCCTGGAGGTTTCTCACTCAGTGTCCGAGTTGATCTCGATTGGCTCCTCCTCATGCTCAAACACCATAAGCTCTTCTTTGGGCTCGAGCTCCGGTATGGGCTCGGGTTCAGGCTCTGGAACGGGCGCTGGTTCTGGACCAGGGTTCTCCGGTGGACTATCGAGATCTAACACCTCGCCATCGGGAGAAAACTTGTCCCAGGGCTCCTAATTTACCGCACCCTCGTTGGCATGCTGCAGCCCCTCAAAACCTCGGATTGGCCCCGAATTCACTAACCCGACCCAATGGGACCAAGCCAAGTAGGTATGGCGTTCCAACTCCTCTAATCCCACATCTACCCAAACAGTAGTACAATGCCTAATGTAAGTCTCATCCGGGTTCAGTCCCGGGCATTCGTTCTCCTCATGCACCGTATGCATGGGAACCCCAAAATGCCTAGGTGGCGACATGCTCAAGGTCGGGGATCTGAAAATGTTTGCACTACAGCAATGAGAATAAATCTCAATAAGCAGACAACCTATATCTCACCTAGGCTAATGCATACCCAGATAAGTCTAACGTGCAATTCACCAGCAAACAAAATCAATTCTACACAACATGCTTACCTTGCCTTGAACTACGTGCCAACTCTATATATTAGTAAAATCACATGAATATCATAATATCCCACAAACACTTTGCCATCAGTCCAGCGCCATACACAAATACATTCACTCAATTCAATCACACTCATTTCACATTCGTGGACATTTCACACTTTCACTCGATCCGCCTCAATACGCCTCGGGTCAGCCCTCAGATCAAGCCGGGCTTTTCTCATGCACATGCACCATAACACAAATCCGCCATTTCCTCGGTCGTATAATTCAAATGCAAATCATTACACTTTCACCAATATCAATCTAACGCACCATAATATCCAATTCAAGTCATGCTCTCCACATTAGCCTACCGATTCGACATTCAAGTCAGCACATTCAATTAATCCATTTCGCCCACAAGCGCCACGACAACTCAATCATATTATTCATCTCAATCAATCACTAAATTAGCCACACAATTACCACCACAATAATCCACAAATTGAGTATAATTAATTTAACTACTCCGCGCCTAATTTATTTCCTAAGCCGATACTAAGTTATACCCTAAACAAGTCTAAACATACTCATTATACTAAGCAGCATTTTAGAAGTCACTTACTAGGTTTTAGCTCGAGAAAAGTCGGCTCGGGCCTAAAATAGCCCAGGTGAACAATGCTAGATTGGCACGAGCGAAGGCGCGACGAGCGCGGGGCTCGGCTACGGCTCAGCGCACGGCCCGGCAACTTGGCGTGGTGCTCGGCCACGACCTAGGACACTTGGCCACGGCAAGGGCAACAGCTGGGCACGGGCTAGCTGACAGGCACGGCCTAGGCTGAGCGGGCAACAGCTCAACCATGACCTGGGTGACTTGGCCGCGGGCTGGTTGACTGGCTAGCCGGGGGGAGCTGGCTGGCCGGCGAACTACGAAAGTGACGGCAACGACGACCACGGCGACGACATGGCGGAGACGGCGGAAAGGCGAGGAAGAAGAGAGAGGGGAGTCGCAGTGGCGACGGGGACGCTGGGCGACGGCAACGGCGATGGCGGAGCTCAGGCGTCAGGGCAATGCTGGGGAGCTGACCGGATGGCTGGATGGCAGCTAGGACTCGTCGGACACGGCGACAAGCGGCGGCGACCTCTGGCTCACTGGGAAACAACAATCGGTTCGGGCGGCGGTTTGGTCGACACGGCGGCGACCTAGGGGCCAGGAGGAGTAGGTGAGTTGGCAGGGTAGACGAGAGAAGCGGCCAGAGTCGGCAGGCGCAGTGGCTAGTCGAGCTCGCGCACCTAAGAGGAGAAGAAGGTTGAGTTGGGGCAAAGCTGCCAGATGTCGCAACCTAAAATTTCCTCTCAGGCTAATGGATTATTAAGACTAAGCTTAACTCGGGCCCTCCCAAGCCCTACCAATTCGCAACTTAGGATTTAAGTTCTTAACGTGCAAATGTTTTCATGTTTGGAGTCGCCACTAATCTATTTGTGGTAGGTTGATTAGAAACCTAAATAAAACATAGGGAGATATGTTTTATTCCTACGAACCAGAGATTCTAAGTACGGAGACTTGATTACGTTAGATCTAGTCTAACGCCCTTTCGGTACCTTTTCTTTTCAAAAAAAATATTTTGCATGCAGTCTGGATCTATTTTATAGCCTAATTACTAACATGTGAGGTGTTCATGCGAGTGCGCAAACCACCAAAGTAACACCCAATAATCAAAACATTAAATAAATTGCATGAATGGGAGAATTACTTACCTCTAAGCAACGTAAGCATCTGCATTGTTAGCTAGAAAATCACATCAACAATCCTAATATGATTTCTAATTAACAAGCAGTTCACTCAATATTTTTTAGGATTTTCACTTATTTAAATGAGAGCTAACCTATATGTAATGATGCGCAAAAATTATCATGCGATTAATGCAGCCTAACATGCAAACTATATACCATGCGACGACGTGACCTAATTCTAATGATGGAAAAAAGATTTATTTTTGGTATTTTTAAATGAAATTCGGAATAAAAAATGCCTAAAATAACATGCAATCTATCCTAGAGAAAATGATTGATCTATCCTAAAGTGATTCTTTTTTTGGTATTTTTATGGAAATTCGAAATTATTAAATATCCTAAATAATCCACTAAGATTAAAACAATCTCTAATTTAAACTAGGAAATATGTTACCCTAAATCCCAATTTAAATCAAATAATTATCTTATTCTTTTGGATATATTTAAGATTCCCTAAGCATGCAAAATTTCTAATTTAAATCTAACTAACAAATTTTTGGATTTTCTTTATTTAAAAGGAAAACAATTAAACAAAGATAGCAACCACATTCAAACAAAACACGCAATCCGCAAGATTTATTCAAATTCGGATAAGGCAAAGAAATCAAACTGACAATCATATCTATAGGGTTATAGATATTGACGGAAAGTTGATTCGTCAAATTTGGAAAGCAAATAAAATCTATTATCGTATCCAAGTGATTATGGACAAGATAACGATTTTCCGTATCGCCGCGTATCGTACCTTAGGGATAAGGTCAGATAGTCGTCCAGATACGTTGCTAAATTAGGCAAAATTCCTAATTTTGGGTATTTTCAAATATTGCGGATATCGCAAATATTATCCTAAGATATCTAGCAATCCACCAAAGAATATCCACGAAATATTCAAACACTGAAAACTTAGGAAATTAAATATTTCGAAAAATATTCGGATAATGATCTTACCTAATTTGCGGATATTTCCAAATTTGAATCACTAGGATTGCGGATCGGGACCGACGGTGCGTCGGGACTAGCGATTGTTCAACTGGAGTCGTGACTGAATGGTTCACAAACTCACCGGAAGAACCTCGCGGTTGTGCAATTCACCAAGGCGGAGGAACGCGGATGGCGGGGCCACGAGACGTGTGGATAGCTGCAAGGACAGTGGGCTCCGTTGGTACTCGACTTGGGGATTCTCGGTCAAGGAAACCTGCAAAAGACAAGACTAGTATGGCTCGGTGATCGCTGAAAACGCAAAATTGGGATCCGTCGGTTTGCTATTAAACTGGTGTCGGTGGGAAGGAGGCCCGTGGCTGCGGCGGTAAGGCTGCAAGATCGCCGCTCTGATGACACCAAGGAAGCCGCTCGTGACCTGGAAGTTTGCTATTGGCGTTGGGCGAAGGAGTCTTCGTGAACGTCTTCCCTTTTTTGGCGTTTTCTGCATGTGGAATTCATCTTGGCGGGCATGGTGCAGCTCTCCTCTTTCTCCACGTTTTTCCTCCTTTGGCCGTTGTCTTTGTTATGTGGAGGACATGAAGACGAGGTGTTGATGAATGCGACTCTTCACAGAGGCCGAGAAAATCCCTTGAAGACTTCTTGATTCATGCCTCTGGGATGTGTGCTGTGCTTCTCTATCGTGAATCATGAATTCCCAGGGAGGATAATAACCCCTCTATGGCCGTGAATTATGAATTTTGTGTGGCCCCTCATGTGTGTTCTGAAAATTATGATAGCTCCCCCTTCTCTGACTTTTATTTGTGTATCTTTGAATGGCCGTCGTATCAATTGTCTCCAAAGACATATATTTATAGTGTAAATCTAGGTCAATTAGCCAGGTTTTCTAGTCCTAATGGGCTTAGGTTTAGGCTTGGGCTTAGGCTTTAATTTTCATTTAATTCCAAATTAGCTGAATTAATTCGGGCTTTTATTCAATTAACTTGATGGGCTAATTTAAGCTCAAATTAAGACAACCAAGCCTTTTTACGTGTGATTTTCGGCCCATGCTTTCCAAGTGAGTCGAGTCTCGTTCGATGCCCAAGCTCAATTTACATGATGAATTTTAAGCTCGCTTGCCACCGTCGATCCGATGCGGAATGCAATTAATCTATATGAACCTAAACTATATGCTACGCAATTTTAATATTTTTGTTCAGGGGTTAAAAATTTAATCCCTAATTTTCTATACAATTAACCACTAAATGATGCGTTGAAATTTAGGTGTCAACACCAGACAACGCGACGACGGCACGAAGAGAACGACAGCGTCGGCAGCTAGTGGAGCGGCATCAGGCTGAGGCGGAGGGAACGGTCGAGCGGCGGTCGGCAAGCGGGATAGAGGCGGAGCAAACCAGTCGTGGGAGGAAGAAGGAAGGAGAAGAAGTAAGGAGGAAGAGGGAGAGAGAAAGGAGGAGAGAGAAAAGAGAGAGGGCACGTGCATGGGGCAGAGAGAGGAGAGGACGCGCAAGCAGAGAGGGAAGAGATGTGCGCGTAGGGTCGGGGCGCGGCAGAGGGAGGAGAGAGAGAGAGAGAGGACCAAAAGTCAAATATCGCACTCGAGTGCGATCCGATGGTCACGATTCAAACACAAAAACGATCCCACGGCCCACGAAAATCCTAGTTAATAATATAGGAAATAGGTTCAAAAGAAATAAATTCAAAACACACAGCGAGAGAGGTCTACTAGTCCGAATCCACATCCGATCAAAAATTCACTTTTTTACTATTCCTAACAACATCGACGTTGGCCACAATAATATCGATACCGTCCAATTAAATTCGTCCCGAAACTCCGAGAAATTCGATACCAAAGTTTGGGCTATAAATAACGGCCAAATTCGATCGAGTGCGATTCTAGCGAAATCTCTAATTTAAAAATAATAACCCAAGAGGGATCAGTTCCGGACGAAATTTTATTATAAACGCACTGACGAATTACACGTTTTATAAATCTAAAAAATGGGCCACAATTCGAAATGTCACAACGATACTTTGCTAGTTAAGAGCAAAGGGTTCAATTGGACCATCTAGAACCGGATCAATGGTCCGGTTCCTAGTTCTATGATTTACTAGTCCGGTTCCTAGTTCTAAAATTAAAGGATCGGTCTTACCGGTTCGGTTCCCGATTTCAAGCAAAATCGGACCGAACCGGGAACCAATCACCCCTACAATTTCCATTTTGATTACAATTGATATTGAATAATTTATTATTTCATAATTTTATAATTTATTATTTTTTTATTTCATAATTTATTTTTTAATTTTTAAATTACGAACCGGAGCCGCTAGGGGCGGTTCCGGTTCACACATGGCCACAAACCGGAACCGGCCGGTTCCAAACCGTGGCCATGTCTATTTTGGCAAACCTCATGTGGGGACCACATGCATTTTGGTGCAGTTCACTCGGTGAATCATATGTCTTGAAAAGTTGAATTTCACTTCTCCTTAGTACTTTTCTTTCGAAGTTAGAAAATAACAATAAAAACATATTATTTTAGTTTGGGAATTTTGTGAATAATTATATATGATTCTGCATATGAATACTTAAGTATTTTGAAAGGTTCAACTTCTTTGAGTTAAATAAAAGTTATAATTTGCATACAAATATTATCCATAAGATAGTAGGTGAAGAAGCTTCTCTTTTCGCTCAAGAAAAAGAAAAGAATCTGAATTTCTCTTTTTCATGAGACAATTGTTTGTTAGTTAAACCCATTTTCAATAGTTGAAGAAAATGCTATCTTGTGGCGCAAATTATTTTTCGGCTATCTTAAATTCAACCATAATTTCATCACATTAGAAATTAGGGAGACCGTGGAGAACTGCATAACATGAAAACTTCTTTTGTGCATCATACACGTATTTGTTACTCTAACTGGGTAGGGCCTCGAACTAAATGAGACCATTTGATAGATAATTAAGCTGTTATTTGCGGTATTCGACCTAATTCCTTAATTTCAGATAAGACAATGTGTACCAACACTTCTCAGGATAGTATGTGTTGCGACCTTCCAACGAGATGAACCACCAAAACAAAGCTAATGAATTACTAAGCAAACACTTAGCACGGACTCTCCCAATCTTATACTAATCGCAACTTTTGGATTTTAATTTTAACCATGTAAACATGCAATTCGATTTATTTTAAAATCGCCACAAACCTATTACAAGTCAAAAACCCAAGTAAAATACGGGAGAACATTTTAATTATGTAAACTAGAGATTTTATGGATACGGACTTGTTACCTGTAGTTTCCTACAGATGCGAAATAGCGCATGATATGAAGAAAGAATGAGGACGTGTTGCCTATACCACTGGGCAATCACGAAAAGAATCATGTCACCTCTTCCATTGGGTGAGCATGAGGTTGGTTGTACCACCTATTCCACTGGGTGAACATAGAATGAAAAATTATGTTGCCTGTTCTACTGGGCAAACATAAAAATGGGGTGTGTTGCCTATTCCACTGGGCAATCACGAAAAGGATCACGTCACCTCTTCCATCAGGTGAGCATGAGGTTGGTTGTGTCACCTATTCCACTGGGTGAACACAGAATGAAAAATTATGTTGCCTGTTCCACTGGGCAAACATTTAATGGGGTGTGTTGTCTAGTCCACTGGACAACACGGAATAAGAAACTATGCTGCCTGTTCTACTGGGCAAACATTAAATGGGGTGTGTTGTCTATTCCACTAGACAACACGGAATAAGAAACTATGCTGCCTGTTCTACTGAGCAAGCATTAAATGGGGTGTGTTGTCTATTCCACTGGACAACACAAAATGAGAAACCATGCCGCCTGTTCTACTGGGCTAACATGAAATGGGGTGTGTTGTCTATTCCACTGGACAATACAAAATGAGAAACCATGCTGCCGCGTACTCCACTTGGCAAACATGAAATGGGGTGTGCTTCGTACTCCACTTAGCAACACCAAATGTCACATGTTCCACTTGGTGAACATATGAGAGAGATAATTTCTCCTATTCCAGAGAGAGAAACAATGAAGAATAATTAGCAAACGTACCTGAATTCTTCTTACCTTGTAGGAGTGGTAAAGTAAATCGATGCATGATTCTAATTCTGTACCATCTGACAATCACTTAGGCTTTGTTCCAAAGATGTTGCTTGATGAACGTTGATGGACTTCAGTGGCCTTCCTCATAGGCGTGTCATGGGGGAATCTTCTAGATATCGTCTTGGACACTTAACGATTGGGTGAACCAAGGGCTATCCTGAATGCTCATGGGTTTTTTAACAAAGTACCTGGATATCATCAGAGGTACCTGAAAAGGATTGATCAATAGATGCCTGGATATCGCTAGAGACATCTAGAGATAATCAAATATAGGACCTGACAATTGCTCGAATAGGTTAGGGATACCTGGATAGTCACAGACATCCAAGGGATAGAGATATACTTACCTGGTGATATCTCTGACTCTTGAGGGCGTGTCTCCTGCTAGACACGGTTATAGACAACAAGTAATATGCATTCATGGGTAATCAAGGACGCATATATTCATGCATTATAAATTCGACTGGTTTTCATACATGACGATTTTATCGAGTCGGTATTACAAAATTTCACTGGGGAGAATCATGACAAGACAATCCGGATTCACAAGCAGATATCTTGAAAATTTCGAATGGGGGACTTCCGGTCCGGAAGGGCTTTCTCTCATCCTCATCAAAAAGTGGCTATTTTATGAAAATCGCTCTATCTCATCATCATGTGGACAAGGGTCCGAGTATTCTCGCAAGCGGTACGACCTTACCAATCTGAGAGGTCTTTGCTGGGACCGTAACGTGGGCTTGGTCAATGGCTTAGCAAAAGGGACTCTTCGAGTCAAGGCTATTGAAAGAAAATACTCCGCAATTGTCTCCGGGTTTACAAGTCAAGAACCCTGCAAAATGAGATAGAAGTGGACTTGCTCGCACTTCTTCGAGCTAAGCTTATAAACATCTGAAACTCTACGTTAATTCAAGTGCCCTAATCTGAAGAGACTTTGCAAGGGACGTAATGTAGGCTAGGCTCATGGGTTGAGAAATGAATGGATCATTAGGCTCAAAATGTGTATAATTGGGGCGAATAAGTTGGTGATCATCTTGGCATTATCACCAGTCTTCTTCTTCACCAGGGATTGTCTTCTCGGTAGATGTTCCAGTGGTTTCGAGAATTCGTCACTTGATTCCTTTGAGACTTGTAGAACTTCTGCTTCACTGGGATTCATGACTTTGACATGTCATATCTTGACATTTTTTTTCTAAAGATCTCCCTTTTTTTTTTGGGCATTGGCCTTGCTTTTACCAGGCACACTGCTTTTCTTGCCCTTCCTTTTTTTTTTTTTGACTTTTGACACACACTGTTTACAATGCATATATCGGCCAACCACACTTTGGTTTGTTTTTACCAAATTACTCGACATTCGGACTCTCAGGGGTCTTCACCTTTTATCAGCGCTCCGAATATGCTGCTTGAACAATGACTGTTGCCTTGCCCCAGTGTGGGGGATGATCACCAACCGGGTTCATATGAAATAAAATTGTAGGCTCAATTGGGCTTAGCAAAGGATAAAATGTGTATAGGATAGAGAAAGAAATGCTCTTCGTCATCCTAAGGCACTTGAACTTCGCGTGAATTCATCTGAAAAAGCAACACTCGAAAATTGATGCAAGTGAGAGCAAGAAAATTTCTACTCATTTTTCACCTTATGATGCTGACTTACCTCCAGTTTGCCCAGATGTGGGGTGGTTCTTGACAGGGGTAATTTGAAAGGATTTCTCCAAACATTTAGGCTCAAAGTGGCGAAACAATGGATAACCTGTAGTGTTTGGGATAGAGAAATGAACTGCCCTTCGTCACTTCAGTTGCCGTATCTTTTGCGAGATAACCCTTTACCTTGCAGACATGAAATTTTTCCGCTCAACTCACTGGGGATTAGTGCAAGGGACTGTGTATAGGGCTTGCCTTTCATCATCCCGATGTACCTCATTCAACACATTCAATTCATTCTACATGAATTATAAGATTGTCCAAATAGATTTCCCTGATGATGCAGACCGATAAAATAACCATGCAGAATTTAAAGCCAAAGCAAACATCTTAACTTGAAATTGATTGATACCATTTATTCATCAGTGAAATGTTTGCAATTCAGAATATAAAACTAAACACTTGAAAGCTTTTGCTGCAAAATGTTAGATTTTATCAGGAGTGATACATCTTCACAGCATCAGAATTAACAGGAGTGGAGAACTCACGACTATCCATTTCTGCGAGAATCAGGGCACCTCCGGGAAGCACCTTATTGACCACATATGGACCATTGTAGCTTGGGGCGAATTTGTTCCCAGGAATAGGAAAGACTGGCAGTACTTTCTTTAGGACTAGGTCAATTACCTGGAAGTGTCCTTGACGTACCTTTCGGTTGAAGGATCTAACTATTCTCATGCGGCAACTGGATTAAGCGTTTCGTTTCACTTTTAGGGAGATTTGCTTTTATCTTTACTTCCTTGGGTTCCTTCGTATCACTCAGGTTTATAGTGATGGTTCAGTCTGAAGTAAGAACTTTGGACATTTCACGTCGTTCTAGGCCACGCAGCATTTCTGAGGAATCTTTGAGTTCGTCGGTGTCATCAAGATCAGACTCGGTGGCACATAATTCATCAGAATGGACCGTTCCCATACCCTCACGTATCACAAGATTGCCCCTGAAACATAAAGTAGGAGGTTCAGAAGGACAAACAGGGCTAAACATTGCATTTTTTTTAAAATTTTTCTCTTTTTGATTTTTTAAAATTTTTGAATTTTTTTTTTTGAAATTCTTTTCAAAAAGGTTTTAACACGAGGGAACATGAAGAAGCCCAGGCCTCAGAATTCTCCTTGGACTATATTTTCTTTTGTTGGTTGGATATCATCACCGGGCTGGTTTGATGTACCTCAACATGCCCTCAAAAAATTTGTAATTTCATTTATTATCACCGAATGAATTACATTTATTGGAATGGAAACTGGGACAATAAAGTCATAGAAATGAAAAATCCTAAAAAGCAGCTCCCGAGACGGGGCAAGTCCTAGAAAGCAATAGAAATTCCCACGCAGGGGAGTGTGCGAAACATGTAAAGGTGTTACTCTCGCGGGCCAGTGCCCATTTCATCCAACGGTCCTTCCTCGATAGCTCCAATGAGCATGTTATTGAACAGAGCAGTGATTCCCTCCATCGCATCATCAGGATCTTCTGTCACTGGAGGTGTTAGATCATCCATACCTCCCCATCCATCGGGGACGATATCACGCGGGTCAATATAGAAGCTCGGGGGAGTCGAATATTTCACGTAGTAGTCGAACTTGCCGCTCGGTTGCCCCAGGGTGTCGATCACCTCCTTCTCTTCATGTATCATTCTTGCAGGACTCAGGGATGTGGTATGGATGTTTGGAACTATGAGAAGATCATCTCGGCCTTGGCAGAGCCACGAAGCACGAAATGTTGATGCCCCGGTATCTAAGAGGTCTTGAACCTTGTGCTTTAGATCAAGGTCGTATGACCATGAAGCCATCTTGTCACTTTCATAAGCGTAGGGCTGAAGTGATGCTAGGACCAGTACTTCTGAAGCATCGGGTATAATGATCCTGAGGTCATCGTCAAAGGCATCCTCAAGAGGGGGCATGTCAGGATCCAACTTAACTTGTTCATCGGTTAACATTGCGAGTTCTTCATTCCAGTCAATGATAACCTGAGATATAGCGGCCACTACCCCGAATTCATCTGCTGTTCCAATCATTCCCTTTCTCACCAACTCATCCACTTTCTTTCTTATGTCACCAAGTGACACCACCTCACCGGTCGAAACATAACCAGCTCGGACTAAAGCATCGAACATATCTTCGAGAGGGACCCTGAAGTTTCGAATCTGCTTGACTCCTGGGCCAAAGACAACATTTGTACTGCTTGAATGATCAGGGAGTGGATTGTTTTGCACATTGGGTTTACTGGCTGATTGTAGTGCAAACGCTCCAGTGTCAAGTAGATCTTGTACTCGATGTTTGAGCACTTGGCAATCATCTGTCGAATGTCCTACTTCACCTCTATAGTAATCGCATTTCTTCTACGGATCATACCTTGCAAAGCTGGCAGGATTAGCTCTTTGTGGCTCTGAATTCAGCAAGTTCTTCTTCTTCAGCACTGCCAGTACCTGAGATAATGTCCCAGGAAGTGGAGTAAACTGGCGAAGTTTACGCTGTTGGCGTGGGTCCTGCTGGCCTTGCCGTCCATAAGAGGTCGTCTGCTGGGTGCTAAATTGTAGCTTTGGGGCCTGAGCTGGCGTCTTCTGCACATAGGTCATGTTGACTTCGGGGACATGCTCTTTGTCCTTCTTACCAGTAAATCTCTTGCTTGATGAACCTGACTCACTATACCATCCTTTCTTGAGCCCAGTCTCGATCTCCTCACCCATGGCTATCAGCTGGCCAAAAGATTGGGCGGCCGTTACCAACATTCGTGAACGAACCGGCTGCGGTAGAGTGGACACGAACAACTTCATTAAGTCACGTTCTGAGGGTTCGGGCATGATCTGCCCTGCCATGTTCCTCCAACGAGTGACATACTCCTTCAGAGTCTCCCCCTTTTTCTGCTCAGCTCTCTCCAGGTCTTCCCTTGTGATGGTGACATCGAGATTGAACTTAAAGTGTTTGACGAAAAGGTTTGCCACCTCTTCCCACGAATCTTTCCGGTTGATCTGGTGGTTGGTATACCACCTCATTGCAGCATCCTTTAAGCTTGCTTGGAAGGTTTGGATCATTAGGGGTCCATTAGAAACATATCTGTTCATAAGCCCCTGGTACATCTCGATGTGCTGAATTGGGTTTGAAGTGCCGTCATACTTCTCGAAAGCTGGCATCTTGAATTTATCAGGCACTTGGACTCGGGTAAAAATGGACAAATCAACAGGTGGAACACTTTGAGTTCCCTCCACTTCACGTAACCTCTGCTCAAGTTTGACCAACAACTTGGCATTCTCATCATTGGGGGTTGGATGAAGAATAGGGACCGACGGAGAAGCACTATTGTTGATCAAAACGGCATCATCCAGTTGAGGGGTTGGATTAGTGTTCACAGTAGGAGATTTGTCAAGGCGGAGGCCTTGACGAGTTGGAGGTGGAATCTCCGATTGAGAGGCAACACTGATCTGTTGCTGCTTAGCCATGAGATCACTCATCATTTTGGACATGGCGGCTGTGATCTGCTCATTGATTGCATTCATGTGTTCCTTCAGCTTTTCGTCAATCATGGCTGCAATCTCGGCTTGATTGGCCATCCTTTTTTTGGTCACCGATCGAGTATTATGAGGATGAGGGGGATCCGTGGCAAATTACCTACAAAAGTAACAATGGAATGAATACAACGAGTAAGAATGACGAGTCGGTCCATGACATTGGTCTAACCGCTTTGATTAGAAATGACCTCTTTATTGAAATGAAATTTTTTTTTACAACAACTATAACTTGCAATCACAAAAAAGAAAAGACTCAATTCCTAAACAAGACTGAAGACTAGAACTGAAAAGAGAATAAAAGTTCAAGCTATTCTATTTGACTTGATCCATAGACATATGGGCGGCGACTTCCATCTTCAATTGCTCATAAGCTCGAGCTATCTTGGATGCCTTCTCTTGAGCTTCTTCGGCCTTCCTTTTGAGACGGTTGTTCTCTGAGCGAGTGGCGGGCTTGAGAGGCACCTTGGGTATCTTCGGGAGTAGTTCCTGTGGGACCTTGTGCTGTCAAATATACTCGATCGTCGCGAAGTAGGACTTCTGCTCCCCCTTGAGTTCTTTTTGGGGTTGGGCTATCTTTAAGAGGCGACACTTCTTCCACATCTTCTTGAGCTGAGCTACCATCCCTTCGTGGTCTTCATCGCCATTGGTGAAGTCGACTTGGAGGAGCTCTGGTTGTAGCGCTGGAGGGAGTCCTTGGAGAATCTAGTACTGACGAGACACTCTGGCGGGGTAGTATTCGATCGCACCGGTGAAACCCAAGAGTGGAACCGGTCCAATACCATTACACGTAAGCCGAGCTTCCTCAACTTGGAACCAGTTAGCATGCCATTGGAAACCTTGGGGTCTAGCGTTTTTCATGAAAATGATCCATTCAGAGTAATGATAATCGGGTGCATCCCCTTGTTTTTCTTTATACCTCAAGACTGGATGGCTAGAATCACTAAGCTAAGATATTGTGAGTAAATCGCCGCACCCTTTTATGTGAGACAAAAACCAAATTTGCAAAAGTTCGAGGGGGGCATGAAACGTTTTGTCAACATGTTGCTTAAATTTAGTGAGGGAAATGAAAGTCTCGGCTAAAATGGTGTTGACAAAATTCTTTCCAAGACAGACTTGTTGGACCAACCATGTAATTGACGAACTACACGCATTCTTACAGTGGGGAAAAATCACGAACCCGAAAAATGCTAACAAAAATATTCTGCCTTTTTTAAAAGATGTGGCTTTATCAAAACATTGACGAAGGTACGAAAAGGAACATGTTCCACGATTTTCTTTTAAGACTTTTCCCAATTCATCTTTTCCGACACCCAAAAATTCAGACAACATTAAGGTGGAATCAATTCCTAGAGGTGGTGTAACTAATTCTGACCCTAAAGGTTTTCCAATGATCACGCTATATTCTTCCAAAGTTGGGGTGAGCTCATGCTTACCGAATATAAAGGTAGACGTCTCGGGACACCAGAAGTGCGCTCATGCTCGAACAAGGCCGGTACGGACTTTGACTTCCAATAAGGGGAGTAGCCTTCCGATGTGGCCTTCGACCAGCTTACGGTTGGTCGGACTGAGTAAGTTCCACCAGGCACGGAGCTCGTCCTTAGGAGCATCAAGAATCCAGATGTCTGCCCCTCCCATAGTATATGGACCAAGACTCACGACCAACCTAATGTCATGGACCGACCAAAGAAAATACGAAACATAAATAAATTGCGATAAAGGTTCAGGAAACTTACTTCACCCAATAGAACCATGGCAATCACAAAGACATGCGCATGAAATGTGAGGTTCGATTTCTATCTAGACTCTGGCTTGCAAAATGGAGACGCGAGGATTACCGGGCTAAACCAGTCATGGTTGTGGTTAGGCCGAGGTTCCCCTGACTCCGGCTTAGTCAAGGAGCCGACCCGGGTTGCAAAGGGTGCAACCGTGGTGGAAACTCAATGACACCGTGGAAAAAAAACTTTCGGGACCAAGAAGGGCGACCCATACCACGAGAGTGTGGTCGGGGTGTCCACTGTCTCAGTACCGTCCTAAACCTGTGCTGCCCAGGTCCGGCAGCGGGTAGTGTGTGCGGTGTAGTGTAAATGTAAGGCATGCACAGCAAGTTATATCATACAACGCTTCGTGCATAAAAAAAAACCATACATCCAAACACCTCCCTGCAAAACAAAGGTTAACAATCACGCCTCCCCTTATACCTCCCATTCTGCAAAAACATTTAACACCTTAAACGTTAGGAACGTACCTGGGATCCTCGCTGCCAAACAAAAATATTTTTTTGAAAAGAAAAACTGGCCTAAGTCCACTAAGAGTTTTAACTATAATCCCCAGCGGAGTCGCCAAGCTGTCGCAACCTAAAATTTCTTCTCAGGCTAATGGATTATTAAGACTAAGCTTAACTCGGGCCCTCCCAAGCCCTACCAATTCGCAACTTAGGATTTAAGTTCTTAACGTGCAAATGTTTTCATGTTTGGAGTCGCCACTAATCTATTTGTGGTAGGTTGATTAGAAACCTAAATAAAACATAGGGAGATATGTTTTATTCCTACGAACCAGAGATTCTAAGTACGGAGACTTGATTACGTTAGATCTAGTCTAACGCCCTTTCGGTACCTTTTCTTTTCAAAAAAATATTTTGCATGCAGTCTGGATCCATTTTATAGCCTAATTACTAACATGTGAGGTGTTCATGCGAGTGCGCAAACCACCAAAGTAACACCCAATAATCAAAACATTAAATAAATTGCATGAATGGGAGAATTACTTACCTCTAAGCAACGTAAGCATCTGCATTGTTAGCTAGAAAATCACATCAACAATCCTAATATGATTTCTAATTAACAAGAAGTTCACTCAATATTTTTTAGGATTTTCACTTATTTAAATGAGAGCTAACCTATATGTAATGACGTGCAAAAATTATCATGCGATTAATGCAGCCTAACATGCAAACTATATACCATGCGACGACGTGACCTAATTCTAATGATGGAAAAAAGATTTATTTTTGGTATTTTTAAATGAAATTCGGAATAAAAAATGCCTAAAATAACATGCAATCTATCCTAGAGAAAATGATTGATCTATCCTAAAGTGATTCTTTTTTTGGTATTTTTATGGAAATTCGAAATTATTAAATATCCTAAATAATCCACTAAGATTAAAACAATCTCTAATTTAAACTAGGAAATATGTTACCCTAAATCCCAATTTAAATCAAATAATTATCTTATTCTTTTGGATATATTTAAGATTCCCTAAGCATGCAAAATTTCTAATTTAAATCTAACTAACAAATTTTTGGATTTTCTTTATTTAAAAGGAAAACAATTAAACAAAGATAGCAACCACATTCAAACAAAACACGCAATCCGCAAGATTTATTCAAATTCGGATAAGGCAAAGAAATCAAACTGACAATCATATCTATAGGGTTATAGATATTGACGGAAAGTTGATTCGTCAAATTTAGAAAGCAAATAAAATCTATTATCGTATCCAAGTGATTATGGACAAGATAACGATTTTCCGTATCGCCGCGTATCGTACCTTAGGGATAAGGTCGGATAGTCGTCCAGATACGTTGCTAAATTAGGCAAAATTCCTAATTTTGGGTATTTTCAAATATTGCGGATATCGCAAATATTATCCTAAGATATCTAGCAATCCACCAAAGAATATCCACGAAATATTCAAACACTGAAAACTTAGGAAATTAAATATTTCGAAAAATATTCGGATAATGATCTTACCTAATTTGCGGATATTTCCAAATTTGAATCACTAGGATTGCGGATCGGGACCGACGGTGCGTCGGGACTAGCGATTGTTCAACTGGAGTCGTGACTGAATGGTTCACGAACTCACCGGAAGAACCTCGCGGTTGTGCAATTCACCAAGGCGGAGGAACGCGGATGGCGGGGCCACGAGACGTGTGGATAGCTGCAAGGACAGTGGGCTCCGTTGGTACTCGACTTGGGGATTCTCGGTCAAGGAAACCTGCAAAAGACAAGACTAGTATGGCTCGGTGATCGCTGAAAACGCAAAATTGGGATCCGTCGGTTTGCTATTAAACTGGTGTCGGTGGGAAGGAGGCCCGTGGCTGCGGCGGTAAGGCTGCAAGATCGCCGCTCTGATGACACCAAGGAAGCCGCTCGTGACCTGGAAGTTTGCTATTGGCGTTGGGCGAAGGAGTCTTCGTGAACGTCTTCCCTTTTTTGGCGTTTTCTGCATGTGGAATTCATCTTGGCGGGCATGGTGCAGCTCTCCTCTTTCTCCACGTTTTTCCTCCTTTGGCCGTTGTCTTTGTTATGTGGAGGACATGAAGACGAGGTGTTGATGAATGCGACTCTTCACAGAGGCCGAGAAAATCCCTTGAAGACTTCTTGATTCATGCCTCTGGGATGTGTGCTGTGCTTCTCTATCGTGAATCATGAATTCCCAGGGAGGATAATAACCCCTCTATGGCCGTGAATTATGAATTTTGTGTGGCCCCTCATGTGTGTTCTGAAAATTATGATAGCTCTCCCTTCTCTGACTTTTATTTGTGTATCTTTGAATGGCCGTCGTATCAATTGTCTCCAAAGACATATATTTATAGTGTAAATCTAGGTCAATTAGCCAGGTTTTCTAGTCCTAATGGGCTTAGGTTTAGGCTTGGGCTTAGGCTTTAATTTTCATTTAATTCCAAATTAGCTGAATTAATTCGGGCTTTTATTCAATTAACTTGATGGGCTAATTTAAGCTCAAATTAAGACAACCAAGCCTTTTTACGTGTGATTTTCGGCCCATGCTTTCCAAGTGAGTCGAGTCTCGTTCGATGCCCAAGCTCAATTTACATGATGAATTTTAAGCTCGCTTGCCACCGTCGATCCGATGCGGAATGCAATTAATCTATATGAACCTAAACTATATGCTATGCAATTTTAATATTTTTGTTCAGGGGTTAAAAATTTAATCCCTAATTTTCTATACAATTAACCACTAAATGATGCGTTGAAATTTAGGTGTCAACACCAGACGACGCGACGACGGCACGAAGAGAACGACAGCGTCGGCAGCTAGTGGAGCGGCATCAGGCTGAGGCGAAGGGAACGGTCGAGCGGCGGTCGGCAAGCGGGATAGAGGCGGAGCAAACCAGTCGTGGGAGGAAGAAGGAAGGAGAAGAAGTAAGGAGGAAGAGGGAGAGAGAAAGGAGGAGAGAGAAAAGAGAGAGGGCACGTGCATGGGGCAGAGAGAGGAGAGGACGCGCAAGCAGAGAGGGAAGAGATGTGCGCGTAGGGTCGGGGCGCGGCAGAGGGAGGAGAGAGAGAGAGAGAGGACCAAAAGTCAAATATCGCACTCGAGTGCGATCCGATGGTCACGATTCAAACACAAAAACGATCCCACGGCCCACGAAAATCCTAGTTAATAATATAGGAAATAGGTTCAAAAGAAATAAATTCAAAACACACAGCGAGAGAGGTCTACTAGTCCGAATCCACATCCGATCAAAAATTCACTTTTTTACTATTCCTAACAACATCGACGTTGGCCACAATAATATCGATACCGTCCAATTAAATTCGTCCCGAAACTCCGAGAAATTCGATACCAAAGTTTGGGCTATAAATAACGGCCAAATTCGATCGAGTGCGATTCTAGCGAAATCTCTAATTTAAAAATAATAACCCAAGAGGGATCAGTTCCGGACGAAATTTTATTATAAACGCACTGACGAATTACACGTTTTATAAATCTAAAAAATGGGCCACAATTCGAAATGTCACAACGATACTTTGCTAGTTAAGAGCAAAGGGTTCAATTGGACCATCTAGAACCGGATCAATGGTCTGGTTCCTGGTTCTATGATTTACTAGTCCGGTTCCTAGTTCTAAAATTAAAGGATCGGTCTTACCGGTTCGGTTCCCGGTTTCAAGCAAAACTGGACCGAACCGGGAACCAATCACCCCTACAATTTCCATTTTGATTACAATTGATATTGAATAATTTATTATTTCATAATTTTATAATTCATTATTTTTTTATTTCATAATTTATTTTTTAATTTTTAAATTACGAACCGGAGCCGCTAGGGGCGGTTCCGGTTCACACATGGCCACAAACCGGAACCGGCCGGTTCCAAACCGTGGCCATGTCTATTTTGGCAAACCTCATGTGGGGACCACATGCATTTTGGTGCAGTTCACTCGGTGAATCATATGTCTTGAAAAGTTGAATTTCACTTCTCCTTAGTACTTTTCTTTCGAAGTTAGAAAATAACAATAAAAACATATTATTTTAGTTTGGGAATTTTGTGAATAATTATATATGATTCTGCATATGAATACTTAAGTATTTTGAAAGGTTCAACTTCTTTGAGTTAAATAAAAGTTATAATTTGCATACAAATATTATCCATAAGATAGTAGGTGAAGAAGCTTCTCTTTTCGCTCAAGAAAAAGAAAAGAATCTGAATTTCTCTTTTTCATGAGACAATTGTTTGTTAGTTAAACCCATTTTCAATAGTTGAAGAAAATGCTATCTTGTGGCGCAAATTATTTTTCGGCTATCTTAAATTCAACCATAATTTCATCACATTAGAAATTAGGGAGACCGTGGAGAACTGCATAACATGAAAACTTCTTTTGTGCATCATACACGTATTTGTTACTCTAACTGGGTAGGGCCTCGAACTAAATGAGACCATTTGATAGATAATTAAGCTGTTATTTGCGGTATTCGACCTAATTCCTTAATTTCAGATAAGACAATGTGTACCAACACTTCTCAGGATAGTATGTGTTGCGACCTTCCAACGAGATGAACCACCAAAACAAAGCTAATGAATTACTAAGCAAACACTTAGCACGGACTCTCCCAATCTTATACTAATCGCAACTTTTGGATTTTAATTTTAACCATGTAAACATGCAATTCGATTTATTTTAAAATCGCCACAAACCTATTACAAGTCAAAAACCCAAGTAAAATACGGGAGAACATTTTAATTATGTAAACTAGAGATTTTATGGATACAGACTTGATTACATAAGATAAATCTAACGCATTTTCGGTACCTTTTCTCTTTATTTCAAAAATATTTTGCAAACAATCTTGGTCAAGTTTAATCATAAACCACTAACATACAAGAAGTAATCATGCAGGTGTGCAATTAACTATTTAACACTCAATATTCAAAACAATAAAGTGCAAGAAAACTATCAAACCTCGAAGCCTTAAGTAAAGACTCATCGTAATAAGATTCCTTAAAATCATTAATAAAATTATGAATGTGACGTGATGCATGAACTAACCTAGACTAACAAAAAAATTTTGTAATTTTCTTTTAAACATGATATTAATTAAAATTTCCTAAAGCGTGAATGCAATTCAACCTGAATCTTATGACTACATGAATTTTAACTTAACATGCATGACTTATTAAACTAATGAGATGTGACATGGATTATTTAAATGCAATCTATATGTGAACTAATCTTAATGACGGGCAAACAATATGAAGTATTTCTATTATATTACTAAAAAATGCTATGAATATGCACTAATTCCTACACGAATTATTCTAGCATGATCTCAGTAATCAATTGAATATGAACTAATCTAGGTACAATAGATGACTGGATTGAGGCTGGTTTAGTGCGACTGAAGCTTGCGCACGCTGCTGGAATGTGCTGAGACATTGATGGGATGGCCGCTAGAGGGAATTGGTGCTGCTGTATGAGATCGGGAAACCTAGAGTCACCGACATGAGGTGGTGTAGGAGCTCACGGCGTAGCAAGTCTGGAGAGGCGTTGCGGCATTGAAAGGGCAAACAGGCACACTCACGATTCGGTTGACTAGTTGCTGCTGCGTGTTTCAGTTCATTCTCCGTGCTTGGTGCTTCTCAACCCTATTGCAAGGAGCAGGAATTTCTTGACCGAAAGCCGCAATTTTCTGTCATTAGTCCGGGCTTGCTGGCAACAGGATATCAGAGGAACCAAAATGTTTATTCCGGTGAAGAAGCTCAAAGTATTGAAACAACAACTCAATCACCTAAATAAATCTCAATTTGGCGACTTGCGTCTGAAGGTCAAGAAAGCCAGAGAGAACTTATAGTGATTACAGTGGGATCTTGTATTAGACCCTTACAACGTGAGCACTCAGGAGGAAGTAAAGGCACAATTGGAACAACTACTAGCCATTAGCAAACATGAAGAAGTCCATCTAAAGTAAAAATCTAAAAATTTATTGCTTGGGGACAACAACAGTAGTATTTTCTTTGCCTCCATGATGCGTAGAAGTGCTCATAACAGAATAAATAAACTCTCACTTGATGATGGAACTATTATCATAGATGAGGGAGCTCTTAGGGATACAAATCTTTCCTACTTGGCAATTCTAGACACATTTGTATCCTTTATGAGAGGTATGCCTCCTATTCCTTAAATATGTCAATGCCCTCGTCGCTTCACCAGGCTTTCAACGAACTGAGATCCCTCAAAGGCATCAATGATTCCAAAGCTCAAGCTCCAAGTCCATATCGATATAACAATTCATTGTACAAAAAAGTCTGGCCATCATAAGGCATGATAAATAGGATGCTGTCATCGCATACTTCTACTCAAGAGGGATGCTCAAAGCTATAAATTCTACTAGGATATCCATTGTGCCGAAGGTTATGAATCCATTCTACCTCACGGATTTCAAAACCATCTCATGTTGCAATGTTTTATATAAGATCATGGCAATACTTGCTGAAAGAATCGGCTTTGTCCTTCCTTTAGTTGTTGGCCTCAACTAAACTGCTTTCATCTTCAACAGATTTAGGAGAATATTTTGCTTTGCCAAGAACTCCTTCACAGCTACCATAAGGGCAAAAAAGTAAATGTGTGGTGATAAAAAATGACCTCATGAGAGCTTGTGACATGGTAAAATGGGAAGCTGTACTCGAGGTTCTTAGAGTTGTTAATACAGTGTAGCACTTGATTGATCTGATAGCTCAATGCATTACTATACCAGGATTTTCGATTAACCTCAACGGCATAAAGGTTGGCTACTTTGCAGGTACCTATGGACTAAGGCAAGGTGATCCACTCTCACATTGTCTTATCTTGGTTATGGAAATTCTTAATATAATCATCACTAAGAAAAGTTGTCACATCTTCATTCAAGTATCATTGGCGCTGCAAAATAGAAAAAGTCACTCATTTGTGCTTCGCAGATGATTTATTTCTTTTTGCTCACGGGGATTTAGATTCTGTCATTTGCCTTGTCGATGCACTAGAAGAATTTGCAGATCTCACAAGATTACACTTTAACCCATATAAATGCCAAATCTTTTTCTCTAGGTTGACCAAGGAAGAAAAGGGCATTATATTGTATCACACGCCTTTCCCCATAATTACCCTCCCTATTAGATACCTTGGTATTCTCCTTGTCACAAGATGACTCAGGCACATAGATTGCAAGAGTCTGACTGATAATATCTTATAAAAATATAAGGCTTGGGCAACATGTTAGCTATACTAGCCATCTCCAATTGGCCACATTCGTACTTATTTCCATATGTACATAATGGTTGCAAATGTTATTCCTCCCAAAGAAAATTATATAGGAAGTGGAGAAGAAGATTAGACAATTCTTATGGGTGGAAGTACATAAAGCCACAGATCATATAAAGTTGCCTGGAAAGTTGTTTGCTCGCCAAAAAGAGAGGGAGGACTAGGGTTGTTCAATTTAAAATTATGGAACAAAGGTTTGCTAGGCAGCATGCTTGGGAACCTCATAAATTGTTCATTGTCTTCCATATGGAGTAAGTGGGTTCAAAGTACGATATGTAGAGGCAACTTGATTATGCTTCTCGAAACTAAGGGTATTATGGCGTGGAGTTGACGTGGTATTCTTAAATTGAGACTGGGTTTAGCTTCAACCATATCTAGGTAAAGATATTGTTGCAAAGAGATATACAATGAACTCAGGAGTGTATTACCGATTATGGAATGGTATCAACTGATTTAGAGAGGTGGTGTCAGCAAACACAATTTTATCGGCTGGCTAGTTTATAGAGACAAACTACCAACAGTAGAGATCGCATTATGTTGGAAGTAGAAATCCATTGTAATTTTTGTATGTCAGGTTTGGAAAATTGAGAACCATCAATTCTTTCAATTCACCTGGTCGAGAAGTGTTGCGAGCAGCCCAACATGCTCAGGAATCGATTTGAAATATCCTGAAGATTGCTCATCAAGAATACCTAATAGGAACGAGTCTTATTATGGTAGGATGTTGACAAGGAAGAAATCTAAATAAGAAATCTTATTTAGAAAGAATACCAAGTTGGAATCAATTTTGGTGATTGCATAATTAGAAGAATTCCAATCAATCGGGGAGATTTCTAATTAGAAGGTGATTTTCAATCAATCAGGGAAGATTCTTAACTTGGGTGGAGATCTACCATTATAAACAGAAGGGCTTAACTGGAGGTTTCTATGTGTACCGGAAAACACTCTAGAGAAATCACAAGAGTCTTTAACAATATGCGTAAACACGAGAGATCTTGAGAGTTCATCAAGTGAGGATGTGTTTTGTGATAATTGTGAGGATTTATTGTGAGAGAAACATCGTTAGAGTATTAATTGTAATCCTTTGATTATAATGGAGCAGTTCCTGGATCAACGTCCCGTGGTTTTTCCCATATTGGGTTTTCCACATAAAAACTTCTGGTGTATCGTTCTTCTTTTGCTGGGCTATTTACGTTTTTCTGCAAAGAGAATATACAGCAACATCTTGCTCGATTCTGACAATTATAATTCTGTTGCGATCAAACTTAATTTACAACAAAGTGGTATCAAAGCAGAGTTGTAAAAGATGTCAGAAGACAAGGTCAACATGATTATGCTCACGGTTACGAATTATGTAATATGAAGGTGCAAGATGGAAGATCATCTCTACATCAAGGGCTTGTAAAGGCCAATCAAGACAAGAATGCCTCCAAAGGGCATGGTAAAGACTCTAGCACCAGCTCCTAAATCAGTAAAAACTGGAGAGAAAGGAGAAGAATCCTCAAAAGCCCCGATATTAGCACCAGAAGAAGAAGACAAGGAGGATGAGTGGACAATCCTCAACAAAAGATGTGTTGGCACCATTAGAAGGTGGCTCGATCAAAGCATCTTTGAAAACTTCACCCAAGAAGACAACACTTATGATTTGTGAAAAAATCTAGAGCGGACATACGCGAGGAATACATCTCAAAACATAGCAAGCCTGATAAAAAGGGTGTCGCATATGGAGTACAAAGATGGAACTAGTGTCTCTGAACACATAGGCACTATGGGAGGTCTGGTGAATCAAATTAATGCAATGGAGAGGATGATCACTCCAAAATTGCATGCACACTTCCTGACGGGTTCTATGCCTAAAAGCTGGGACACCTTAGTTGTGTCAATTCACAATTCCACGCTTGATGGAGAATTGACCGTGGAGTTAGTGAACGACAGATTGGTGAGTTAAGAGCAAAGGCTCAAAGATGAGGGCTACTACAACCATGGTGATAGAACTCTTGTTATAAAAGAACAAGGGAAGAAAGTAGATCATGGGAGGAGCCAAAGCCGTGGACCTAAAGGTCGTTCAATCTCAAGGCCAAGAGCTAAGAAGAGGGCTTGTTTTCATTGTGGAAAAATTGGACATCTTATTAGAGATTATCGATTAAAGGCAGCCAAAAAGCAAGTTGAAGCACCGGCTGCGAATGTCACTACAGTTTATGAAGACATGATGATTATCCGCACTGATGAGAGCATCAACTTAACATGCCAGGACACCACTTGGCTTGTTGATTCTGGAGCCTCCTTTCATGTAGTCCCCAAGAGAGAATTTTCTCTTCGTATACAGTTGGAGATTTCAGTCTCATGAGGATGGGTAATGATGGCTCGTCGAAGATTGGTGGCATAGGAAGTGTTGAGATTGACACCAGCAATGGATGCAAGCTGATCTTGAAAGAGGTAAGGCATGTCCCTGATATTCGCCTTAATCTGATCTCTGTAGCAAAGCTAGATGATGATGGTTATATGAGTCACTTCGGCGAAGGGAAGTGGAAGTTAACTAAGGGCAACTTGGTGGTAGCAAGAGGAGTGAAAAACATATCTCTATATACCATACAAGCGAAGCTATGAAGTGGAGATGTTAATGCAGTGAGGAATGTATCTACCGAGCTTTAGCACAAAAGGCTTGGACATATAGGTGAAAATGGGATGAAGGTTCTCACATCGAAAAATTTATTACCAGGCATAAAAGGTACCTCTATAAATCCTTGTGAAGACTGCATTGTAGGAAAAAATAATGGAGTTGCCTTTAAATCTATTTTACCATTAAAAAGGGCTAATGGAATTGATTTGTTACATACCAACATTTGTGCTATGACTTCGAGAACTGCTGGTGGTGCTTTTTGTTATGTTACATTCATAGATGATTTTTCAAGGAAGGTAGGGGCAACTGCATTGAAGACGAAGGATCAAGTTCATGATACCTTTAAGGATTTGCATGTAAAACAAGAAAGGGAGATTGGTAGAAAATTGAAGTGCGTACGGGCTGACAATGGCAAGGATTACCGAGGGCCATTTGAGGATTACTGCAGAGTTCACGGCATAAAGCTCGAGAAAACAGTGCCTAAGACACCATAACACAACGGTGTTGCCGAGAGGATGAATCGAACAATATGTGAGAGAATAAGGCGCATGCTCTCCCATGCGAAATTGCCAAACTCCTTTTGGGGGGAGGCAATGAGGACGGCGGTAGATTTGATAAATTTGTCATCTTCAATTCCACTTAAAGGCGAGACACCACAAAGTGTATGGAATGGTAAGAATTCTTCTTACAGTCACTTGAGGTTATTTGGTTGCAAGGCATTCACACACATACCAAGAGATGAATGAGCCAAGCTAGATGGAAAGGCCAAGGAGTGCATATTCTTGGGATATGCTCATGAGGATTTTGGTTATAGATTGTGGGATCCCGAAAGCAAAAAGGTGTTTCGAAGCCAAGATGTGGTGTTCTTTAAGGATCAAACTATCAAAGACCTCAAGAAGCACGAACAACCTCAAAGTGTAGAGGAAGAGTTAATTGACTTGGAATCCATAGACTCATCAGAAAATTCTATTGGTGCAGGAGCACAAAAGGAAGTCGAGAATGATTCGGTTGAGCAAACAAAAATCGAGACAACAACCAATGACAAGGCTACCAAAAGAGTTGAGGCTGAAACTAACAATGAAGATGGTGGAGGTGATGGAGCGGAAGCTCAAGAAAAAGGAAAAGCAAAAGTTGATGATGAGGTTGAAGAGGAAGCGATTGATATTGATGATGTTCCTCAAGAGCAGCCAAGGAGATCAACAAGAGAAAAGCAGCCTAACAAAAAATACTCCCCAAACGAGTATCTGCTTCTCACTAACAGGGAAGAACCCGAGGATTTTCAAGAAGTAAAAATTGATGTCCACAAGAAAGAATGGATAAAAGCGATGCAAGAAGAGATGCAATCATTGCATGATAATCACACCTATGATTTGGTGAAGCTACCAAAGGGCCAATAAACACTCAAAAACAAATGGGTATTTAGGTTGAAGACCAAAGAAAACAACCCTAAATCACGTTAAAAAGCAAGATTGGTGGTGAAGGGTTTCGATCAACAAAAAGGAGTTGATTATGAGGAGATTTTCTCTCCTGTTGTAAAGATGTCATCTATTCGAGTAGTTCTTGGTTTAGCAGCAACCTTGAACTTGGAGGTCGAGCAACTTGATGTAAAAATGGCATTCTTACATGGTGTTCTTGATGAGGAGATATACATGGAGCAACCCGAAGGTTTTGTGACCAAAGGGAAGGAAAATCTTGTTTGCAGGTCGAAGAAAAGTCTCTACAAGCTCAAACAAGCTCCAAGGCAATGGTACAAGAAGTTCGATTTATTCATGGAGAGGAATGAATACAAGAAGACGACGGGAGATCACTGCATGTTCATCAAGAAGTTTAATGACGGTGATTTTCTAATTCTTTTATTATATGTTGATAATATGTTAATTGTGGGGCATGATGTTAGAAAATCACAAAGGTCAACGAGGAGTTGAGCAAGGAATTTGCCATAAAGGACCTTGGACCAGCAAGGTAAATACTTGGGATGAGGATATCGTGTGACAAAGCTTGTGGAAAGTTGTGGTTATCCCAAGAGAGATATGTAGAAAAAGTTGTGCAAAAATTTAACATGAGCAACGCCAAAGCAATCAGCTCGCCTTTGGCTAGTCATTTTCAGCTCAACACGAGGCAATGTCCCTCAAGTGAAAGGGAGAAGCAAGAGATGTTGAGGATTCCTTATGCCTTTGCCGTCGGAAGTCTCATGTATGCGATGGTGTGCACACGACCGGATATTGGGTATGCTGTTGGAATTGTTAGCGGATACATGTCAAACCCCGGCAAACAACATTGGGAGGCCATCAAGTGGATACTCAGGTATCTTAAAGGTACATCTAGTTTGTGTTTGTGTTTTGGTGATGGAAAATCGATACTTGAGGGGTTCACCGATGCAGACAGGGCTGGAGATGTAGATTCCAAGCGACCTACATCTGGTTATTTGATAACTTTTGTAGGTGGAGCTATCTCTTGGCGATCAAGATTGCAAAAGTGCATTGCATTATCCACAACGAAAGCTGAATACATAGCCACCACTGAAGCTAGCAAAGAGATGTTGTGGATGAAGAGATTTTTGCAAGAGTTGGGGCATAAGCAAAATGAGTATGTTGTGCATTGCGATAGCCAAAGCATTATTCATCTCAGTAAAAATTCCACATTTCACTCGAGGACGAAACATGTTGATATCAGGTATCATTGGATACGAGAAATGTTGGAAGAGAAGCAATTGAAGCTTGAGAAGATCCACACGAACAAGAATTGTGCTGCTATGTTAACAAAGTCTCTACCTATGGAGAAACTAAAATTCTGTAGGAAGGAGGCTGGCTTATCGAAGTGATAAGGAAGTTTACAATCCTCCATGATGGGATGGGGGGAGATTTGTTGGGAGCAGCCGAACATGTTCGAGAATCGATTTGAAATATCCTGAAGATTGCTCATCAAGAATACCTAATAGGAACGAGTCCTATTATGGTAGGACATTGACAAGGAAGAAATCTAAATAAGAAAGCTTATTTAGAAAGAATACCAAGTTGGGATCAATTCTGGTGATTGCCTAATTAGAAGAATTCCAATCAATCGGAGAGATTTCTAATTAGAAGGTGATTTTCAATCAATCAGGGAGGATTCTTAACTTGGGTGGAGATCTACCGCTATAAACAGAAGGGCTTAGCTGGAGGTTTCTGTGTGCACCGGAAAATACTCTAGAGAAATCACAAGAGTCTTCAACAATTTGCGTAAACACGAGAGATTTTGAGAGTTCATCAAGTGAGAATGTGTTTTGTAACAATTGTGAGGATTTATTGCGAGAGAAACACCATTAGAGTGTTAATTGTAATCCTTTGATTATAGTGGAGCAGTTCCTGGATCAGCGTCTCGTGGTTTTTCCCATATTGGGTTTTCCACATAAAAACTTCTGGTGTATCGTTCTTCTTTTACTGGGCTATTTACGTTTTTCTGCAAAAAGAATATGCGGCAACATCTTGCTCGATTCTGACAATTATAATTCCGCTACGATCAATTGCGATCAAACTTAATTTACAACAAGAAGCATATGGCATAATATCCTTGCACAATACAAAATTCAATGTTCTTTAGGAGAATGGAATGACGAATTCTCATGGATGATAAGGGCTACCAAAGGCAAGGACTTGGCGGCGAGACTTCTCAAGATATCTTTCCTATTGAACATATATTGCATTTGGATGTAGTATCGCGACCTGCCCCCTCGAGGGCCCGAGCTCGGATGAGGCGGGTTTAGAGATAAGTGTTCATGAGATGTTTCATATGGTATTAAAAATGATTTTTACTGAAGTGTAAATCTCTTGTTTAACCATATGATCCATTGATCATGAACGTGGATTTTCCCTAAATCCATATCTCGCGTGACAGCGGATTGATTTTATTTTTTAAGGAGTCGCCACTAGCCTAGGTCGGGGGTCGGCTAGAAAACCCAACCGAAACGCGGGAATTTCGTTTCGGTTTCTACGAAAACCAGAGATCAAAGGTTCGGGGACTAGCTTACGTTAATATTTCTATTAACGCCCTTTCGGTACCGCTAAACTTAACATGGTTGTTATCTAAGTCATCATGCATTTGTTTTTTACCATTTTCATGCCAAAGTCTTAGTCCACTAGATGATCATGCATCTTGTTTTTGCATTCTCATTTAAGATTCTAAACTAATCCTATCTTAGTCTAGAAAAAGAAAGAAGCAATCAATTGTATTGAAAGACCTTATGTAAAATAAACACTCGAATTATTGAAAGGACGAGCTAATTCTAAGTGCGAGAAAGTAAAAAGTAAGAACCCGCAACTCGTCGGGTGTTTATTACAACACAAATTGAAATCCCGAGACATGGTCGGGGATGAATGAATTAAGTACAAATTGAAACCGGATTGGACATCGGTTTAGAATCATCATCAATTGCGTACAAATTGAGACCGGATTGGACATCGGTCAATCACCTTGGTCTTCTCAACTTCGGATTTTTCTTCCTTGGACCGCCTCTCGGGTGTCGATGTTTACATTCATACATTCATTCATAATAAATGACATATGAAAGAACAATGATGCAATCAATTCACTAATTAAACACGGGCCTCGGGGTCGGCCTTTGTTTTTCATGCGATTCGATTCATCACCCATCTAATCACCTAACATTGTTTGATTAATGGTTAATGACAATGAACTACCATTTGTATTCACAAAACGGTAACTCATATCAATTAACCCCTAAAGTCGGGTTCTAATGATCATGAATGGGCTACCCGCCGAATATGCATCGGGCCTAACATTCATCTAACAAACACATGCTTGATCATAAATGAGCATGCATTCAAGCCCATGGGCCTTGTTTTGAATCCAATCAAGCAAGGGGAAGTGGGCTTTATGAGAAAGACCACTTATTCAATTAACATCTAATTCGGATCAATTCTGTTCAAGCATGATTAACTATCCTAATGACATTCAAATGAAGCGAATCAGGTGTCATTAGAAAGCTTATAACATGAGGAACAAAAGTCATGAAGACCATTTTTTCTAAATCCTAGCCAATTTTCCCGAAAATGCTCAATTAAATTTCAGTGACAGGCTGGACACGGTTCAGTTACGAATTTCAAATTAAAGGCGGGAAAAATAACAAACATTATCAAAAACGCGCGAAAATTTTTGTACCGTTAGAAATCCCTGTGTGCAACAACTTTCATGTTTTGAGTTTTTGCTAAAAAGCTCTCCAGATTTTTATAAAATTCGATTTTTCGTGAGGGACTCAATTGCAAATGGAATTTTAGCCCGAAAAGACTTTTCAAGCAAATCAACCCTCCAAAAATTGCAATTAGGTCCTCAAAATGTTCAGTTGACATAATGAGACCCCAATGAGCAACTTTGAAGTTTTGATTTTTTGCAAAAAAGGACCCTAACTTCATCAAATTCGGAGAAACATCTTTTGAACTTCAAAGGAATGAAAATCAGATCTGAACACAGATTCTGATCAAATTGTGAGAATTCCTTTTGAAAATTCAAATGATCTCCGATTTTGATGAAATTAGTATCAATTGAAAGATCTTGATCTCAGGAAGAACTTTCATGAAGAAAATTTTTTCATATCTCGAACACACGAATTTATGAACATCGAAGAACACCCAAAGGTTGACTGAAACTAGCATGAAACCAGATTTACATGCATATGACGTTGCAGATCGTACTAGGCTAACATGCTCGAAATTTTGTGAAAAGTTTATGGTGAACAGATCAGGATGTGTTCTACGATTCTCATGAAGGAAGTTTTTCCAGAAAATGATCACAAAAAATCATAAAATTCATCCAACAGCGCAACATCAGTCAGGGAATCATCAGAACAGACATGAACAGAATATTCCAGATTCTGATCCTCACTTCTAAATGTGTTTTGACATAGCAAATGAAGTCCGATCGAGGCATATGATATATCAAATCGAAGCTTAAGACGAGTTCTACGACTCTCTAGTTTATCACTTCATCAGATTTCGACGTTAACTAGCTCAAAACAGCATCTCAAGCAATCAGGATTTTACTGGACACGAATTTGCAGAATTGTGTTCAAGTGTTCTTACCTTGTCTCACAATGCTCCAACGCTCAAGCGAGCGATCCGGCCTCCGTATTCAGACCTGGAATGGCACGGAGACACCTCGGAAAGCTCGGCCAATCTACGATAACGGATTACAAGAGATAATGTGAGAATCGACTCGTTTTCACACAAATGGACGAATCAGCAAAAAATGAAGTTTAAAGTGCGATCCGGTGGCTGTTTGATGCAAGGCCGGACACCACAGCGACTTGAGGACGTCGGGGAAGGTTGTCGGTTGCTCGGAATCGCCGGAGGAGGTCGCCGGAAGGCCGGTTCAGCCGGTTGAAGCTGCTGGACAGATCACCGGCAGAATTGCCGGTGATGTTGCCGAGGGAGAGATCAGGCCGGAACAGTGAGTTCCGGCCACCGGCGAAGGAGGCTGATCTTGCGATCAGCCTTGGACCGCCGTGGGGGACGCCGGAGTGGCGGTGGCTCGCCGGAAAAGGGCCGGCAAGGGGCTGAAAGGCTGGCGGCCGAGAGAGGACTTCGGGAGAGAGAGAGATGATCGTGAGAGAGGAAGAGAGAGAGAGAGAGAGAGAGAGAGAGAGAGAGAGAGAGAGAGAGAGAATTCAGATCTGAAAATGGACACCCCCCTAATTTTTGGAGGGAAAAATGCTATATACCTTCCCCAACTTTGAATTTTAGCCCTTAGATCAATCAAATGGCTCAAAATGGATCCTTAATGATTAAGAATATTCCTTAATAGCTAAGGATTGATGACATGGCATCATGGATGGTCATGATCAATTTTAGATGAATGGCCATGATTGATTTGCTAATCCCCTAATTAATTTGTTTAATCCTTGAAGAAGGGTATTTTGGTCATTTCTCTTAGTCATTTTTTGTAATTCTCAATTAAGGTCAATTTTGTCATTTTCGCACTCAAGAGGATGTGACTGACCTTGATTAGTCCGATCGGATTATCGATCATCAAAATTTTCGACCGGAAAATGACTAATTTGATCGGATTATTTCAATTTGAATTAAACCAATTTGAGTCAATTAGCTCTGAATTTGGGTAATTGCATGACCGAGCTAGACTAACAAGTGTAATCGAGGTCTAATTAACCAAATTGAGTCTCAATTCATCAAATTGAAAATTAGTCTAGAGTGGGTCAAGTTGAATTGCATTAATTAGACCAATCACTCATAGACTTCCTAATTATTGGAACACTAAATTGATCAAATTGACCCAAATTCATGTGATTCTTCCAAAATTGATTTTGAATTTGGGTTTCATATGAGAAATTAAGCTCATTCGTGTCTCAATTACGCACATCATGAAGAATCGATCAAAATCACTGATCAGGGCCAAAATTGGGGGTTTTTGTGTTTGGCTTGGAATCACAAAATTGGTTCAAAAATTGGATATAAAATGACCTTTAGATCAAATGTCGTGAAGAAAACTAATCTAAAAAATGACTAGAAATGAAGTAATTTCATTTTTGGCCGATTTGAATCAATTTCCGCAATTTGGGAAAAAGTTGATTCAAAATCGATTTTTGTAAAATTTCTAATGCCAAAGGTAAATTGAAAGTAAAATAAGATGATTTGGGGATTTTTGAATTTTTCAATTTTTTTGGTCAAAGGTTTGACCAAAAGTCAAACCCTAGTTGACTTTTCACTAGGAGCTTGATTTTATGATCAAATCTTTGAATTTTTCTAAAATTTCCACTTCTAAAGTGAAATTGAACTTGAAAGGAATCTTTTTAAATGAAAAGCCCCAATTTGACCTGGGGTTGACTTTTGGTCAAAGGGTTGACCAAAAAGTCAACGCCAAAGTCAACTATTTGACTTTTCGGGTTTTTGTATGAAACGAATAGAAAAACGCTTATAAAAACTAATCCAACAGACGGAATTAAAAAACGACACTTTTTGCTCAAGAAACGGGCTCCGTCGCGATCGGAAACCATAATCTTGAACTTTCTATTTTTAATGACGCATCGGCTAAAAATTAGGTGTCAACAGCTGCCCCTCTTTGAGTGGGAGTTCGAAGAGGTTTCGCTCAAAGACCAATTGGCACCTGCAAATTTTTAGTCGATTCCATTTGGGAAATGAAAGAAAATAAAGACAAAGACATTTGATCAGAGTCTTACCTGAAGCACTTACCGTTGGATTGTCAGATTATTCACGTGTTCTTCTCTTCTCTCTCTCATGGGGTGGAATGAAGGAAGAAAGGACAAAGAAATGATTTTGTGAGAAACCTATGGTTTAAGGAGAACCAAGAACCAAAGGACAAGGTTTAAGGATGACCTAGAACCTAAGAACAAGGTTTAAGGATGACCTGGAACCTAAGAACAAGGTTTAAGGATGACCTAGAACCTAAGAACAAGGTTTAAGGATGACCTAGAACCTAAAGACAAGGTTTAAGGATGACCTGGAACCTAAGACAAGGTTTAAGGATGACCTAGAACCTAAGACAAGGTTTAAGGATGACCTGGAACCTAAGAACAAGGTTTAAGGATGACCTAAAACCGAAAATGGAAGTTATGGTTTAGGCTGACCAAAAATCGAAGATGAAAGTTATGGTTTAGGCTGACCAAAAACCGAGGGTATGGTTTAGGCTGACCAAAAACCGAAGGTAAAAGGTATGGTTTAGGCTAACCAAAAACCGAGGATGAAAGGTATGGTTTAGGCTAACCAAAAACCGAGGGTATGGTTTAGGCTGACCAAAAACCGATCCACTGGGGAAAGATATTTTGAAAAGAAGAGTTCCGAGATTGTTTAACAACAAATCAAACGGAATTTTTCAACTCTTGGTGAAAGGCAGAGATTATCAAAATCCTTAAGAGGAAATTTTAACAAAATGATCTTCGAATAACCACTTAAAGAGGTTAGGTAAAAAATGCCAAGTTGGAAATAACCTAATCAAAAAGGTCTTTCACACTGGCTCTCATAAAGGCTTTGATTCCCATTCATCGATGCGGGAAAGCTATTCAATTCTCACTGGTGATGCCTCACGAACCTATGTCAAAGGTTTTCGGAAACATTCACATTGAATACAAATTGATTGATCAGAAAGGTCTTTCCAAAGGACCGTAATATAGGCTTGGTCATGGGCTTACACAAAGGGTATTTGCTTTGAGGCCAAGAAAAGAAAACATACCAACAACATCTTCAGCGGGTTTACAAGTCAAGAACCTTGAAGATAAGATAAGATAGGATTACTTCCACTCCTTCTAGCGGTAGTTCCTTTGTGAAATCTTTACATTAACTCAAACCATCCCAATCGGAAGAGACTTCGGAGAGGGTTGTAATGTTGGTTCGGGTTAGGCTCAAAAGGCTTGAAGTTTGATAGAAGGGGTTTGAAAGAAGAATGATGATTATCTTGGCATCATTACCAAATCATTCAAATTTGACATCATTTGATTCTTGAAAACCAAACTGTCTCGAGAGTCCATTTTTCTTGCAACATAAGAGCTTTGCTCTTTCTAAGCATCCTTTTGCAAATGGAATTTTGTTTTAAGCATAAGCATATTGCTTTTTCTTGCTTTTGCTTTTGCTTTTACTTTTGACATGTTTTTTCATGGGCATCGGCCTTGCTTTTACCAGGCACACTGCTTTTTCATGCCCCCTAATATTTATCTTTTGAGTTCTTTGGACTCTCGAGACATTTTATACATATTCACCAATTTCTCAATCTCCTTGGTAAATCATATGCATTGCCCCAATGTGGGGAGATAATCAACATTTTGGGCTTTGAAATGAAGATGCTTAAGGCTCAATTTGGCTAAGCAAAGGATAATTGTGTTTGGGGTAGAGGAAAAGAATGCTCTTCTTCACTTTGGGATGCTTCGAGCTTCCATAAAGATCCATCTGAAACTATCACAAGAAGGTTGATGCAAGTGAAAGTAATAAAATCTTTCTTAATCTTTTTGCTCCAAAAATGATCAACCATAACTTCTTATTTTGCCCCAATGTGGGGTGGTTCTTGACAGGGGTATTTTGAGAATTCTCCTTATTTGGCTCAAAGTGGCTAGCAAAGGATAACATGAGTGTTTAGGATAGAGAAATGAAATGCCTTTTATCATCTCAATCCATGTATTCAATGTGAACGAATCCTACGTCCTACGACATGGCTTTTTCGCTCAATTCTCTCAAAATGAGTATAGGGACGTGTTTGATCAAAAGTTTGCCTTTTATCATCCTAGGCATTTCCATTTGGCATTTTTGAAAAAATCCTCTTTTTGTTTTTCCAAAGGATCATCTAGTTAAATCTCCCGTCTGTGAGGAATTTTGATAAATCAAGACATTTGATTTGATTTTTTTAAACTCCTCTGGGGATTTTTATTTCAAACTTGAAAAACCTTTTGGACAGAAAAGGTCTTCACACATGGGATCTACTTCCTAAATTCTAGGGAGAAGATTGATTTGATGTAGCAACTTCCTCGGGCTTGATTCCTTGAGGTTTGGAATAGCTTCCCTGGGGAATAGTTGAGTACCTACAAAATGAACAAATATGCAAAAATGCCATGTATGCATGAAATGCATGATGCAAATGTTCTTAAGGAGACTTGGATTCAGTCCAAAGCAACTCGAAACATTTTATTCAGGGAAAATATTTCTTGACAGCATCTGCGTTCACAGGTTTTGGCAACTCTCGGCCATCCATTTCTACAAGAATTAATGCTCCACCAGGCAACACTTTCTTGATGACATACGGCCCTTCATAATTGGGGGTAAACTTTCCACGATCTGGAATAATGGGTAAGACCTTCCTCAAAACCAGATCATTGATCTCAAAATGTCTGGGTCGAACCTTACGATTGAATGACTTAGCCACTCGCTTTTGATAGCTTTGTCCATGGCACAGGGCTTTTACCCTCTTCTCATCAATCATATTAAGCTGTTCAAATCTCTGTTGAATCCACTCTGCTTCGGAAAGCTTTATTTGCGAAAGTACCCTTAATGAAGGAATTTCCACTTCCACAGGTAAAACTGCTTCCATCCCATATACCAATGAGAATGGTGTTGCCCCAGTCGAGGTGCGAATGGAAGTTCGATAAGCCATTAACGCATATGGCAACCGATCATGCCAGTCTCGGTAATTTTCTGCCGTCTTGGACAGAATCTTCTTTATATTCTTGTTTGCCGCCTCCACAGCTCCATTCATTTGTGGGCGGTAAGGAGAAGAATTCAAGTGGCGAATGTGAAACTTACTGAGTAGCTCATCCACTACTTTGTTATTCAAGTTTGACCCATTATCCGTGATAATTGCTTCGGGAACCCCGTATCGAGCAATAATGTCTCGACGAATAAATTTTGCCACACTTCTCGCGGTGACATGAGCATAAGAATTGGCTTCGATCCATTTGGTGAAGTAATCAATAGCCACTAAAATGAAGCGGTGTCCATTTGATGCCTTAGGATTGATTGGTCCGATAATGTCAATCCCCCACATTGAGAAAGGCCATGCCTCGGACATTTGATGTAATTCATTTGGGGGAGCATTGATTTTGTTCCCATAAATTTGACATTGATAACAACATCTGACATGTTGAATACAGTCGGCTTCCATGGTTAACCAATAATAACCTAGCCTCATGATCTTCCTTGCTAGAAGATGGCCATTCATATGAGGACCACATTCTCCTTCATGTATCTCCTTCATTAATAAATTGGCCTCTTTGGTGTCTACGCACTTCAACAGGACCGAATCGAAAGATCTCTTGTACAAAGCACCTCCACTAAGAAAGAATTTGGAAGCTAATTTAGTCAAGTATTTCCGATCCATAGCTTGACTTCCTTGAGGAAATTTTCCTTCTCGAAGGTAATTCATGATGTCATAATACCATGGTTGACCATCGAGTTCTTCTTCTATAACCATGCAATATGCAGGCTCTTTTAAGACATCGATTTGCAAAGGATCAACGTTCAATCCATCAGTCACTTGTAACATTGAGGATAATGTTGCCAAAGCATCAGCAAATTGATTCTGAGATCTTGGCAAATAATCGAACGAGATATCTTCGAACTCCTCCACCAAATCTTTAAGATACTCATGATAAGGAATCAATTTCGCATCACGAGTTTTCCATTCACCTCCTGTTTGGAGAATGATAAGTGCGGAATCGCCATAAACTTGTAATCTCTTAATCTTCATATCGATGGCTAATTGAAGACCGAGGATGCAAGCTTCATATTCTGAAATGTTATTGGTACAAGGAAATACCAACTTTGCGGCTACTGGATAATGCTGACCCGTTGGGGATATCAAGACTGCTCCAGTACCTGAACCGGAGAGATTAACGGCTCCATCAAAATACATGACCCACTTGTCTTGTGACACCAAATGGATTCTTTCATCAATTTCATCCCAATCATTCAACTTTGAGGGATTTTCAGCCAACATATCAGCTATGGCTCGACCTTTGACGGACTTCTGAGACATGCTCTGGATATCAAACTCGGAGAGTAATATTTGCCATTTGGCAAGCCTTCCAACTAGTGCAGGCTTTTCCAACAGATACTTGATAGGATCGTTCTCATTCACAAGTAGAATTCGATGGTGAAGAGTGTATTGCCGTAATCTGTGTAATACCCAAATTAAGGCTACACATGTTTTCTCAACCTTTGGGTATTGAGCTTCACCAAAAGTAAACTTTTTGCTGAGGTAGTAAATAGCGCATTCCTTTCCATCCTCTGGTCTTTTCTGCGCTAACATAGCTCCCAAAGACTCATCATGAATGGTGAGGTACAAGATCAAAGGTATATCCGGAGTAGGCGGTACCAAAACTGGTGGTTGTGAAAGATATTGCTTCAATTGTTGAAAGGATTTCTGACAATCTTCATTCCATTCAACTTTGGCATTCTTTTTCAACAGCTTAAAGAATGGTTTAGCTGTTTCTGATAACTGGGAAATGAATCTTGCAACATAATTCAATCTTCCCAACAAGCTTCGAACTTCCTTAACAGTAGAAGGAGGTTTTAAATCACAAATGGCCTTCACCTTCGAGGGATCAATCTCGATGCCCTTGTTACTAACCATAAATCCAAGGAGCTTCCCAGACTTTGCCCCAAAAATGCACTTGGCGGGGTTAAGCCTTAGCTTGAACTTTCTAAGTCGATCAAACAGTTTCTTCAAAACTTCAATGTGGTCTTCACCTTGTCGTGATTTAGCGATCATGTCATCGACATAAACTTCAATTTCTTTATGCATCATATCATGGAATAGTGTCACCATGGCTCTTTGGTAAGTTGCCCCTGCGTTCTTCAAGCCGAAGGGCATAACTTTGTAACAGAATGTCCCCCATGGGGTGATGAATGATGTTTTAGTCTTATCTTCTTCCTTCATTCGGATTTGGTTATAGCCAGAGAAACCATCCATGAAAGAAAATAATTCGAATCCTGCGGTGCTGTCGACCAGGACGTCAATATGTGGTAATGGGAAGTCATCTTTGGGACTTGCTTTGTTCAAGTCTCGGTAATCGACACATACCCGAACTCGTCCATCCTTCTTCATGACTGGGACAACATTAGCAATCCAATCAGCATAATGAGTGACTTCAATGAAATCCACTTTTAACAGTTTCATGACTTCTTCCTCAATCTTCTTGGATAATTCTGGCTTTGTCCTCCTAAGCTTCTGCTTCTTAGGTGGAATGGTAGGATCAAGAGGCAACGTGTGCTCTACAATATTGGGGTCCAGACCCGGCATATCAGCATATGACCAAGCAAAGACATCTTGATACTCCTTCAATAGTTCGATCAGTCGATCTGCATCTGCTTGAGAAAGACTTGTTCCAATTTTTGTTTCTCTAGGATTTTCTGAATCGCCCAAATTTATAACGACAGTTCGCTCTTCTGTGGGAGGTGCGGATTCTTCATGTCGGATCCATTCTTTTTTAATAGCCTGGGAATCTTCTTCATTTTCGAGATCAGAATGATCAGATTCGTATGAGTTTTTTGAACATGAATCCAAGCCATGCATATGACTACTATGGTTATGCAAAGTGTCATGCCTGAGATGTAACAAAAGAATGGTTAGTATATGAAAATAAGAAATGCAATGCATGAAGATGTGATGAAAACAAATTTTCGAATTCTGAATTTTCGAAAATTTCAAAGGGGAACTCGTCCTCATTTCATTGGACCTCCTTGTTCCAAAAAATTATTTTGAAAACTATAGATCGTGCAAAAGTCCAGGCCTCAAAGCATCATCATAGGACTGGTTTGGTATACTTTTGCACGTCTATTAACAAAACATGCATATGTTTTTATTGAATTGAAAATGAATGCTATATAATGTTTTGGATCCGAAGCTCGTGATCCGAATTATTACAACACTTGAAATGAACAAAACAAATGAACAAATGGAATTCCCTCGCAGGGGAGAATTAGATGGATTACAATTGAAAACAAAGTAAAACAATGGAAACATCCCTTACACAGCGGGATCGGTAGGTAGATCATCCTCGAAGCTCTCGGAAATGACACCCACAAAACTCTCTTCAAATAAGTCGACGATATCATAAATGTCTGTTTCTTCATCTTGAAGGAACTTTGACGGTCCAGGGAAGAAATCTTTCAACGGAGGAGGGAGTAAACGTCGGTAACTCTTTTCCTTGATGCTCGGGTTTTTCTGATTACCTTGATCTTGTTGATCGCCTTGGTAACCTAAGCCTTCTCGCTTCTTTCTCTTAGTCACCTCAACAGGTGTGAGAATACCTTGGGACAGCTTTCCCAATCCTTTGCCAATGGTGAATCCGTACTCGATCAACATTTTGCTAGACATAAGGGCCGCCTTTGAATAGTGAGGCTTTCTCACAATAGTGCCCGCGGGCACATGAGATACTGACACTAACTCAAACGAGTAGTAGCTTGATTCTTCCTTTACTTCTGGCTCCACATAAGGAATTGCAGTATTGTTGAAAGTTTCGGTATCTTTCTCACAATGAACCGTTATAATCTTGCCACAGACGACAAAATGGATCATCTGATGTAGACTTGAGGGTATAACACCCGCCGCGTGAATCCAAGGTCGTCCCAACAACAAACTGAAGTTGCTCGGGATATCGAGCACTTGAAACTTCTGAGCGAACATAACTGGACCAATCATCAGTTGTAAGTCAATTTCTCCAAGAGCTTCCTTTTTCATGCCATCAAAGGCCCTGACTGGAGTCTTAGAAGGACGAACATTATCCATACTCACACCTAGACGGCGCAAAGTTGATAACGGACAGATGTTGAGAGCTGAACCATTATCAATAAGAACTCTTGATATCCTTGTATCAAAGTGTTGAACAGAGATGTATAATGCTTTAGAGTGTGCTCGCCCTTCCGGCGGCAAATCCTTTTCGGAAAAAGAAATTTGATCCTTAAGAAGGATAGCACCTATAAACTCTTCCAACTGTACCTCTCCAATTGTTTCGGGTACATGTACTTCATTAAGAACCTTTAAAAGAGCATTTCTATGCTTCTCGGAAGATTTGAATAATTCAAGTAACGAGATTTGAGCCGGCATTTTTCTTAACTGCTCGATCACCTCTGATTCACTCGTTTTGAGAGTTTTGAGGAGTTGTTCCGCCTCTTCTTCGGTTACAACCTTTTTCTCGACACCTTCACGAGATGGAAAACATCGGCCTGACCGAGTAACAACGTCTATCTCGTTAGACTCATAATTCCATGGAACTGCCTTGGAATCATAAACAGGAGGAATTCTTGCTTTCAAATTCTCATTCTTCTTCGGTGGCAACTCGATCACAACAGGCCCAATATCTTCATTAGAGATCTTTATATCTCCGAAGCCCTCAGCCATTAGATCTATAACCACAGGTTCCACAACGTGCGCTTGGATTTCACAAGTTGCATTCAATTCAATCACAACAGGATCAATCATGGCTATCATGCCATCATCTTCAAATTCGGACCCCCATCCACTCGGGACGATAGTCTTAGGGTCGATAGAAGCGCTTGGAGGAGGAGAGTATTTTACCATGAAATCATATTTTCCACTTGGCTGCCCGAGAGTGTCAACAATTTCGCCCTTTTCAATGGCTTTTCTAACGAACTCCCGATCCCAGTGGGAGGTATGGTATTCAAATTCCGAATCAGTATCGGAAAGAACTTCTTCATTATCTTCATCATCACTCCATCCAGTCGGAACAATGTCTTTCAAATCAACGAAGAAACTTGGCGGAGGCAAGCATTTGACAAAAGTGTCATACTTCCTACTTGGTTGCCTTAGAGTATCAACCACTTCATCATGCTCACGAGCGGTCATTACAAATTCGCGATCCCAATGAGTCTTACTAACACTAAGATCAGAATCCATGTTAGAAGCATACTTCTTGTCTTCATTGGCGGATATGCCTTCATCATCCATGCTTCCCCATCCATCGGGAACGATATCCTTTAGGTCAACGAAGAAACTTGGAGATGGCGTATATTTGACCATAAAGTCATATTTACCACTCGGCTGTCCGAGTGTATCAACAATTTCACCTTTTTCGATAGCCTTCTTCATAAATTCACGATCTCGACAGGCATTATTAGTCTCACATTCCGAATCACTATCGGAATAAGCGTCAATCCATGGTTCATCAACATCTGGCTCGTACCCATCATCTTTTGGCTTAGAGCATGAGGCTTCATCCGCGAACTTACATGAGAATTTTTCTGACGACAAATCAATTACAGCGGTCTCGATGGACCCTTCGGGCTTCCTTTCTTGAAGAGGCTGAATTATGCCTAAAGCGAACATCTTGGCTAAGCAATACATTTTCTCCTCCCGGGATACATTTCCTTCTTTCGGTTGATCTCTAGCTATAGTCAATAGCTCTTCCAACTTCGTCACATCGAACAAGAAAGGTTTCTCATTCTCATCTCCAAATATCACGTTAACGGCTTCGGTATGATTAGGGAGCGGATTTTGTTGAACATTTGGCGTGGCATCTTTAAACGACAAGATCTTCTTATCCAACAGGTTCTGAATCTTGACCTTGAGAGTGTAACAATTGTTCACATCATGGCCCTTCTCACCCATGTGATACACACAAGATTTTGCCAAATCAAACCCAGCAAATTTTGGCGGGTTGTCTCTCGGGATTTCTTTTGCTACGAGTCTTTGTTCAATCAACATCGGCAGCAACTGAGACATAGGTCTTGGTAACGGTGTGAATTGCCTTTGCGGAGCTTTTCCTTTTCGGTCAAAATTCCGGGAAGAACCCCCTGTTTCTACAACAGACCTTTGAACTGGTGTGCTTAGTGGCTTTTGAGCATTAGGATTTTGAATATAGGCAACTTCCACAGTTGGCTCCTTATCTTTCTTTAAGGTAAATCTGCGAGTCGTCGTCTCGGACAATCGACCTTCCCGCATTATTCCTTCAATACGCTCTCCCAATTCAACCATTGCGGGAAAATTGATGCAAGTGTTATTAAACATTTTGTCGAAGTATTCTCGAGGTAATGCTCGAAGAAACAACTGCATGATTTCTTTCTCGGATAACGGAGGTTTGACTTGAGACGCCATAGTTCTCCACCTTTGGGCATATGCTCTAAAAGTTTCAATCCTCCTTTTGTCAACCCGGACCAGTTCTTCACGGGTTGGAGCAATTTCGGTATTAAACTTGTATTGCTGAAGGAATTCATCTGCAAGATCTTCCCAGGTGCAAATTTTCTCCAAATCCAATTCGATGAACCAAGTCAAGGCGGAGTCTGCCAAGCTATCTTGAAAATTGTTGATCAAAAGCGGGGTGTTATCGGAATAACGAGCCATCTTGCTCAAATAATACTTCAAGTGGGTTTTAGGACACCCAGTTCCATCATACTTCCTTGAAAATTCGGGCTCCTTGTAAAAATCAGGAACTTTCACCTTTGTAAAAGGTGACAACTTATCAAAGCCTTGGAGTTGATAACCTTGCAACATGCATAGGCGTTCTTCCAATTTTGCGAGGCGTCTCGCGCTCTCTTCATCCATATGAGCGACAGGCGACTCCTTAGGTGGAGCTTCCAAATCGATGACGGTAGGAATGGCATTAACGGGGACCTCTTCAACAGGTCCTTTGTCAACTGGATCTATCACCGGCGCACTAGTGGGCGCATTAGGAGTAGAAGCCGCAGCAGCAGGAGCCACGGGCGTGAAGTTCTTTACTTGATTTGCAAGATCGGTTAAGAGCGCCATCATTTGCGCCATTTGATTCTCGATGGTAATAACGCGAGTACGAGTGTCTTCGTTCTCCATCCTTGCTTGGCGACGGGTGCGTATAATAAAGCGCGATTCAGCCGTATTTTAATATTCTCTCTGTAAAAAACAGAAATCAAATTAGCATACGGAAAATGAATTGAGACGAAAATATAAAACCCTTCAATTTTATATTTTCTTTAGATGAAATAGAGATAAGAAATATTCTCATGATCCCAATATCACGTGAATAATCTCTTATCATAATTTCTTCACAAGAAATTATACAATTAAAGGGGTAACACGCGATGATTAATCAAGATGCCCCATCTATATTCCATTGGAATCTCGGAAAAGAAAGCGCACACAAAGGGAAATTTCACTATTAACAACAAAATTTGTGAAATACAATCCCTTAAAGACAAGAAGAGAATCCTATTACATCATTACTAAAAATGAGTAAAAAGGAAACCCTATACATCAAATCTATAAAAGGAAAATTACATGAAAGGAGATTTCCTCATGGAATATAGCCCAAATCCCAACGAATCTTCCTTAGATGTGAGGCGAATTCGTTTGTTTTCTTGGGTCAAACGTTCAACCTCGGCTAAAGCTTCATTCTTTTCCTTTAAAGCTCTGGCGGCTATAGCTTGCTGTTGAGTTGGCTTCTCGGGGACATTAGGGAGATCCACTTTAAGCTCGGGCTCAAGACGACGGTGTACGTACTCCGGCAATGCGTGATGTATCTTCATTTCTCCTTCCAATTCCGACTCATCGGTAATGATAATTGGCTCCGGGCGGCATTTATACCACATATCAATGATAGATTTGACCATTTCCTTCACGTCGGTCATTTGGTCCTTTTGGATGACATCTTTGCGATAGTCAAAATGATATAACCCCAGCTTGAGGAATGGTGGAATCTTTTGAAGCGCGCGATATTGACGGATCACCCTAAAAGGGTAATATGACGTAGACCCCGTAAGACCCAAAAGTGGGATTGGGTTGTCGGATCCGTTATTAAGGCGCACCTCGGGATTTCCAAGCCAACGAACATGCCATTGGATTTGATTTGGAACAAGGTTCTTGAAAAAACTAAACCAAGTTGAGAATGACCAAAAGGGAAAGATTTTTTCCTTTTCTCGGAAAAGCGAGATAGGATGACAATCTTTGGACACATCTATGATTTTTAAGCTCAAACCAAAATCTTTGAGGTGAGAGACCAACCAAATTTGGAGTAAACCTATTGGGGCTCTAAAGATACCATTTTTGTTTTGTTTGAACCTATTGAGTGATACGAAGGTCTCGCCTAAGATCATATTTGAGAATCTTTTGAACATACACACTTGGTTGACAATGAAAACTACCAAAGGATCCATGGTCTTTTTGGTGAATGGGAATACCACAAAACCAAAGAAGGCTAAGAGAAAAACTCGAGGAATTTGATTACCCGATTCTTTTGACAAGCTAGAAAAATGTTGTTCTAGGAATATGAAAGAGAGTGCGTTGGAATTTCCTCTAAGAACGCCTTTGATTTGGAGAATATCGATTCCTAAGAATTGGCTCAAAAGAGTTATAGGATCTATATCTATTGGAGGACTAACTAGACCAAAAGACCCGACTCTACCAATGGCAATATCGTACTCCTCAATTGTAGGGGTCAACTCATTTCGACCAAACACAAAAGTGGATGTCTTCGAGTTCCAAAAATGAGACAATGCCTTGATCATGGCGATCCGAGGCTCGATGTATAAGAGTGCGGGAAGATATCCAATCCTCTTTTCCACGTATTCTTTATGCTTTGACTCGAGGCTTTCCCACATAGTCACGAGAGCTCTTGGCATGGGGATGATTCGAATCTCCGACATATCCATTTTGACTAACCCTAATTTGGGGCATCGAGATTAATCACCGCGCATTATAGAAAAGAATATAACGTGGAATTGAAATGGCGAAATTGAAATTGTAGAACGATACAATCAACCTTACCATGGAGAGAAAATGGCAAACACATCGACACATCGCATGAGGACATGTGAGTTTTGACACCTAAGGGTAGGATTCTAAAGGTTTAAGGTCCCCATCTTAATTAAATAAGAAGAGTTTACCCACCGCTACTAACGTCGGCCGGTGCACTTCTTACTAATTAAGATGAGCGGTATTGAAGAATGGATTACCACATGGATTCACATGCGGATTCCACTCTTAACACCTCCTAAAGGTACCCTAAAGCGATCCGGGGTTTTAGACCGCGGGATGTGGGTGCATTGTGTCGTGCTAAAGCAAGTAAACATGCATTTAAATCTAAAGCAAACAACACTTCAATATAATCTCATACATTCGACATTCACCCGAACACCACCTACAAAACAAAGGGTTTGCATTCACTCCACCCCTTATGACTCCCACCTATAAAACCATTTAACACATGGTTAGTGGACTAACCTCATTTTTCCACGTGACTTTGACATGCAGTCGATGCTACAAAATGTAGACAAGTGAGATAACAACCAATCAAGTTTATTACGGCTTTAATCCACTTAGGTTTGTAACCTAGTCCCCAGCGGAGTCGCCAAGCCTGTCGCGACCTGCCCCTCGAGGGCCCGAGCTCGGATGAGGCGGGTTTAGAGATAAGTGTTCATGAGATGTTTCATATGGTATTAAAAATGATTTTTACTGAAGTGTAAATCTCTTGTTTAACCATATGATCCATTGATCATGAACGTGGATTTTCCCTAAATCCATATCTCGCGTGACAGCGGATTGATTTTATTTTTTAAGGAGTCGCCACTAGCCTAGGTCGGGGGTCGGCTAGAAAACCCAACCGAAACGCGGGAATTTCGTTTCGGTTTCTACGAAAACCAGAGATCAAAGGTTCGGGGACTAGCTTACGTTAATATTTCTATTAACGCCCTTTCGGTACCGCTAAACTTAACATGGTTGTTATCTAAGTCATCATGCATTTGTTTTTTACCATTTTCATGCCAAAGTCTTAGTCCACTAGATGATCATGCATCTTGTTTTTGCATTTTCATTTAAGATTCTAAACTAATCCTATCTTAGTCTAGAAAAAGAAAGAAGCAATCAATTGTATTGAAAGACCTTATGTAAAATAAACACTCGAATTATTGAAAGGACGAGCTAATTCTAAGTGCGAGAAAGTAAAAAGTAAGAACCCGCAACTCGTCGGGTGTTTATTACAACACAAATTGAAATCCCGAGACATGGTCGGGGATGAATGAATTAAGTACAAATTGAAACCGGATTGGACATCGGTTTAGAATCATCGTCAATTGCGTACAAATTGAGACCGGATTGGACATCGGTCAATCACCTTGGTCTTCTCAACTTCGGATTTTTCTTCCTTGGACCGCCTCTCGGGTGTCGATGTTTACATTCATACATTCATTCATAATAAATGACATATGAAAGAACAATGATGCAATCAATTCACTAATTAAACACGGGCCTCGGGGTCGGCCTTTGTTTTTCATGCGATTCGATTCATCACCCATCTAATCACCTAACATTGTTTGATTAATGGTTAATGATAATGAGCTACCATTTGTATTCACAAAACGGTAACTCATATCAATTAACCCCTAAAGTCGGGTTCTAATGATCATGAATGGGCTACCCGCCGAACATGCATCGGGCCTAACATTCATCTAACAAACACATGCTTGATCATAAATGAGCATGCATTCAAGCCCATGGGCCTTGTTTTGAATCCAATCAAGCAAGGGGAAGTGGGCTTTATGAGAAAGACCACTTATTCAATTAACATCTAATTCGGATCAATTCTGTTCAAGCATGATTAACTATCCTAATGACATTCAAATGAAGCGAATCAGGTGTCATTAGAAAGCTTATAACATGAGGAACAAAAGTCATGAAGACCATTTTTTCTAAATCCTAGCCAATTTTCCCGAAAATGCTCAATTAAATTTCAGTGACAGGCTGGACACGGTTCAGTTACGAATTTCAAATTAAAGGCGGGAAAAATAACAAACATTATCAAAAACGCGCGAAAATTTTTGTACCGTTAGAAATCCCTGTGTGCAACAACTTTCATGTTTTGAGTTTTTGCTAAAAAGCCCTCCAGATTTTTATAAAATTCGATTTTTCGTGAGGGACTCAATTGCAAATGGAATTTTAGCCCGAAAAGACTTTTCAAGCAAATCAACCCTCCAAAAATTGCAATTAGGTCCTCAAAATGTTCAGTTGACATAATGAGACCCCAATGAGCAACTTTGAAGTTTTGATTTTTTGCAAAAAAGGACCCTAACTTCATCAAATTCGGAGAAACATCTTTTGAACTTCAAAGGAATGAAAATCAGATCTGAACACAGATTCTGATCAAATTGTGAGAATTCCTTTTGAAAATTCAAATGATCTCCGATTTTGATGAAATTAGTACCAATTGAAAGATCTTGATCTCAGGAAGAACTTTCGTGAAGAAAATTTTTTCATATCTCGAACACACGAATTTATGAACATCGAAGAACACACAAAGGTTGACTGAAACTAGCATGAAACCAGATTTACATGCATATGACGTTGCAGATCGTACTAGGCTAACATGCTCGAAATTTTGTGAAACTTTTATGGTGAACAGATCAGGATGTGTTCTACGATTCTCATGAAGGAAGTTTTTCCAGAAAATGATCACAAAAAATCATAAAATTCATCCAACAGCGCAACATCAGTCAGGGAATCATCAGAACAGACATGAACAGAATATTCCAGATTCTGATCCTCACTTCTAAATGTGTTTTGACATAGCAAATGAAGTCCGATCGAGGCATATGATATATCAAATCGAAGCTTAAGACGAGTTCTACGACTCTCTAGTTTATCACTTCATCAGATTTCGACGTTAACTAGCTCAAAACAGCATCTCAAGCAATCAGGATTTTACTGGACACGAATTTGCAGAATTGTGTTCAAGTGTTCTTACCTTGTCTCACAATGCTCCAACGCTCAAGCGAGCGATCCGGCCTCCGTATTCAGACCTGGAATGGCACGGAGACACCTCGGAAAGCTCGGCCAATCTACGATAACGGATTACAAGAGATAATGTGAGAATCGACTCGTTTTCACACAAATGGACGAATCAGCAAAAAATGAAGTTTAAAGTGCGATCCGGTGGCTGTTTGATGCAAGGCCGGACACCACAGCGACTTGAGGACGTCGGGGAAGGTTGTCGGTTGCTCGGAATCGCCGGAGGAGGTCGCCGGAAGGCCGGTTCAGCCGGTTGAAGCTGCTGGACAGATCACCGGCAGAATTGCCGGTGATGTTGCCGAGGGAGAGATCAGGCCGGAACAGTGAGTTCCGGCCACCGGCGAAGGAGGCTGATCTTGCGATCAGCCTTGGACCGCCGTGGGGGACGCCGGAGTGGCGGTGGCTCGCCGGAAAAGGGCCGGCAAGGGGCTGAAAGGCTGGCGGCCGAGAGAGGACTTCGGGAGAGAGAGAGATGATCGTGAGAGAGGAAGAGAGAGAGAGAGAGAGAGAGAGAGGAGAGAGAGAGGAGAGAGAATTCAGATCTGAAAATGGACATCCCCCCCTAATTTTTGGAGGGAAAAATGCTATATACCTTCCCCAACTTTGAATTTTAGCCCTTAGATCAATCAAATGGCTCAAAATGGATCCTTAATGATTAAGAATATTCCTTAATAGCTAAGGATTGATGACATGGCATCATGGATGGTCATGATCAATTTTAGATGAATGGCCATGATTGATTTGCTAATCCCCTAATTAATTTGTTTAATCCTTGAAGAAGGGTATTTTGGTCATTTCTCTTAGTCATTTTTTGTAATTCTCAATTAAGGTCAATTTTGTCATTTTCGCACTCAAGAGGATGTGACTGACCTTGATTAGTCCGATCGGATTATCGATCATCAAAATTTTCGACCGGAAAATGACTAATTTGATCGAATTATTTCAATTTGAATTAAACCGATTTGAGTCAATTAGCTCTGAATTTGGGTAATTGCATGACCGAGCTAGACTAACAAGTGTAATCGAGGTCTAATTAACCAAATTGAGTCTCAATTCATCAAATTGAAAATTAGTCTAGAGTGGGTCAAGTTGAATTGCATTAATTAGACCAATCACTCATAGACTTCCTAATTATTGGAACACTAAATTGATCAAATTGACCCAAATTCATGTGATTCTTCCAAAATTGATTTTGAATTTGGGTTTCATATGAGAAATTAAGCTCATTCGTGTCTCAATTACGCACATCATGAAGAATCGATCAAAATCACTGATCAGGGCCAAAATTGGGGGTTTTTGTGTTTGGCTTGGAATCACAAAATTGGTTCAAAAATTGGATATAAAATGACCTTTAGATCAAATGTCGTGAAGAAAACTAATCTAAAAAATGACTAGAAATGAAGTAATTTCATTTTTGGCCGATTTGAATCAATTTCCGCAATTTGGGAAAAAGTTGATTCAAAATCGATTTTTGTAAAATTTCTAATGCCAAAGGTAAATTGAAAGTAAAATAAGATGATTTGGGATTTTTGAATTTTTCAATTTTTTTGGTCAAAGGTTTGACCAAAAGTCAAACCCTAGTTGACTTTTCACTAGGAGCTTGATTTTATGATCAAATCTTTGAATTTTTCTAAAATTTCCACTTCTAAAGTGAAATTGAACTTGAAAGGAATCTTTTTAAATGAAAAGCCCCAATTTGACCTGGGGTTGACTTTTGGTCAAAGGGTTGACCAAAAAGTCAACGCCAAAGTCAACTATTTGACTTTTCGGGTTTTTGTATGAAACGAATAGAAAAACGCTTATAAAAACTAATCCAACAGACGGAATTAAAAAACGACACTTTTTGCTCAAGAAACGGGCTCCGTCGCGATCGGAAACCATAATCTTGAACTTTCTATTTTTAATGACGCATCGGCTAAAAATTAGGTGTCAACATGTAGCATAACCGTAGACGTTTTCAAAACAAGTCAAATATTGTCCCCATCATATTGGGTAAAGTTCATGAACTTGTTAGAGGGCAAGCTTCGTACATCAAAAAGTTTAGACCTTCCTAGACAATGATAATATTGGCTACTACATCGAGACTCCCACACTCCATTTTTTCACGTTCTTAGTGATATTCGTAAAGTTGGGGAAAGCCTCTAAGCTTCTGTATGTCATCTTATAAATGATACTTACATTTTATACCAAAAAAAAGGGCGACTCCGGTACTGTTGAAGATCGGACTGTGCTGCAGCCAGTGGCGGCTTGAAGAACGCGCCGTGCAAGGTGACTGATGAGCGAGCGAAAAACCGCAGGAAAAGTGCTTCGTTCTCCTCGTACTCTTTATACTTCCTTCACATGAATATCACGCGCGTTCCTCCCTCGTGGACGGGTCAGCCCACTCCCCATTGTGTGCGTTGGTCTCCCTGTTATAGTTCAGAAAATTGTACTCCCATAAAAGATTCGAATTCTCTACTTTCACTTTCCTTCCGCGGGTGATCAAATACTTGGTGCCTTTCGTTTCTTTCTTTCTTCCATTCAACCATGAATGTTTTTTTCAATCCATTATCTTCCGTTCTTGATCATATATTGCTGCCCAGATAATCTCCCTTGTGGCCGTGAACAGGTTTCTTTTACAAGGAATGGATTTAATATTTTCAAGTTTCGATTAATCATCAGCTTCCTATCTTGGATAAAAAAAAAGATACAATAACCCCTTCACCTTAAGATATCACTTTTCAATAATCTCCATATAATTAAAATTCCAAAAATAAAATTTTATCTCCTCAGAATGTATAGGATAATGCAATCTTTCCAATTTTATAATTCCTCATGTGCAATGCACATGCGATCTTTGGCCCCTGTTGTGAAAAAAATCAATTTCCGATCGTCTTGTTCGAAACATATTCGGAACGAATTCGATTAATGCGGAAAACGTGCCCGAGAATCATCAAACTTGTATCACCGATCGTACAGGCATATCACATAATGAACATACCCAGTATTGTCATAGATTAAGTGCCACTTTGCGCTTGAAAGTCCTTCGATCGTCTTTCGTACCAGTGTGCGTTCCGAAGAGAAACAGTGAAGACGTCGTTCTTGAAGGAGTGTGTTTGCGTATATGAAAATCACGTTACTTTTCCAAAGGGTGCCTTCTATTATAATAGGCAAATAACTACCTCGTGGGCCCTTGTGGCTCACGGGCCGTGTTTGGCCCATCTCGGGCGGTCCACCCATTATTTCTTTCATCTCCCACTCGCCCACGATGGGCTAAACACAACTCTCTTTCTTTGCAAAGTTCATATTGGCAAATAATCCGTGCGACCAGCATACTACGAGAGCTCGTTGTTATACATCTGTTAGGAATATATAACAGCTCAGATTTGGACATTATCCAGAGTAGAATTAGTATGCAGTTCCCTAGATCAATCAGTCACATTTTTATCTCTCTTGATCTCTTTTAGTATCTCGTATATTGTATTCACAACTATGATTTACTTAAAATCATAATTGGTCGACCTGTGAATACAAATATAGAATGTGACATCATAAGTTAAATTGATCTTCCTCTTTCCTTAAACCTCTCCATTTCAGTCCAACTTGCTTTTCTAGAAATGCCCTGTTAGACCGAATTATCATGATCATCGGCAATATCCTAAGATAGCAAACACTGAATAGAAATTTTAAAAATAAGTAAGAGTCATGAGGGCACTTTAATTGAGAAAAACTATTTTCCTCAAGAGTCTCACACGACTTAAAAATTGAGATCATAATTTTTGTCAACTCTTATCGGTCGTCTCATGCATACGTAATATGAAATACGTATTACGGTATTATCTCCTTTTCTCATAGAGCGTATGTCTTTACTCTCAATACCGTACAGATGATAGTTTAGACATACTCAATGTCTAACTTGAGTTCACAAATCTACTCTATTCATAAGCATCTATCAGAACTCACATCTAGCATTAAAGACAGGTAAAGTGAAATATGTGGGTCATTTCACTTTCGGACATAATAATCTATATGTCCTCATCTTAACATTATGTTAAGGCGACGTCCATGCTTCAAGCTTGAGCTCTCAATTATCACCTAAATAACAAGCTTAAAATTATCTCATCTCTATTCATCACACAGTGAGTAGAGGCAATTACCCGTGTGAGTGGGCTAATCTCTCATCTGTCCGACATACCTTTTCAATATAATACACTCAGCATCGACATTCACAAACGTCATACAAACTTATAGGCATTGATAATAACAAACTTCATTAATAGTGAACATTCTGGGAAAAATACAATATACAGTACATCATATTCTACACAATCCTAGAGATCTCACATAACCATGGAAAACTTCTCTAGGAATCGGCTTCGTCATAGGATCTGCTATCATCCTTTGTGTAGATATGTACTTCACGTTCACTTCCTTTCGTGCAACCATGTCCTTGACATAGTTATACTTGATATCTATATGTTTGGTCTTTCCATGGTACTTGGGATCCTTAGTATACGCTATTGCTGCTTGGCTATCACAATAGACCAATACTGGGTTTGCAGCTTTCTCGGTTACACCTAAGTGATCCAAAAATCTTCTAAGCCAAACAGCTTCTTGTGCCGCTGCTGATAGAGCCACGAACTCGGCTTCCATTGTAGATAAGGCTATGCACTGTTGTTTCTTACTGCTCCAAGATATGGCGCCATTATTCAGTAAGAATACGTATCCAGAAGTAGATTTCCTTTCTTTTAAATCTCCTCCCCAGTCAGCATCTGTATAGCCTTCAAGGTGTAGATCACTTCCTTGATAAGTCAGCGCATAGTCGGCACTTCCCTTTAGATATCTCAGGATTCTTTTGATGGCTATCCAATGTGCTTGACCTGAATTGGATTGGTATCTACTTACCATTTCAACTGCATAACAAATATCTGGTCTTGTACATATCATAGCGTACATCAAGCTTCCGACAGCACTAGCATATGGAACTTGTTCCATTTGCTTCTTTTCTTGTGAAGTCTTAGGACACATTCTGTAGCTTAATACTTCGCCCTTTGCAATAGGAGTATCTATTGATTTACAGTCTTGCATAAGAAATCGCTCAAAAATTTTATTCACATACGTCTCTTATGAAAGAGATAGGGATTTCTTTGAGCGATATCTTGAAATCTTAACTCCAAGAATGTATGCAACTTCACCCATATCTTTCATCTCAAAATTGGAAGATAACCAATTCTTGACTATTTTAACTAACTCCATACTACTTCCAGCAATTAGTATATCATCAACATATAATGATAAGATCACAAATTGATCTTTGGATCTTTTGATATATACACAATTGTCTTCACTAATCATTACAAAATCATATGCCATTATTGCATTGTGAAAACGTATATACCATTGTCTCGAAGACTGCTTAAGGCCATATATCGACCTCAATAGTCGACACACTTTGTGCTCCTGGCCTTTTGTAATGAAACCAACAAGTTGTTCCATATAAATTTCTTCCTCTAATTCTCCATTGAGGAATGTAGTCTTTACATCCATTTGATGTAATTCTAGATCCATACTAGCTATTACTGCCAGAATAAGGCGAATGGAGGTAAATCTAACCACAGGAGAAAAGGTTTCTTCAAAGTCAACTCCTTCCTGTTGATTATATCCTTTCGCCACAAGGCGAGCCTTATACCTCTCTATTGAGCCATCAGCCTTACGCTTTATTTTGAGAACCCACTTGTTCCCAATGGCTTTGCGTCTTTTTGGAAGGTCAACCAATTCCCAAACTTAGTTTGATCTTAATGACTCCATTTCCTCTTCCACTGCATGTATCCATTTTCCTTATTAGGGCATTTTAGAGCATCGTTCACATTCTTCAGCTCATCTTCTTCTTGTGGGGCGATCATGAAGGCTTCTCCTTCAATGTCAAAACGTCGACGGGAAATTCTATTACGACTCGACTGTCGTATGGAATGATGTACTCCTGATGATTCACCTCGTTCTATTGCGCTCCCACTCAAATGAGATAATGGTGGCGTCGTCTCTTTAAGTGGTTGCAATTGAGACTGGGTTGCATTCAACTCTCCATTTGTCACAATGCTCCCACTAACTTCACTATCACGATCCATAGATTCGTATAGTGAGTAATTACCACCTACTTCGCCCTTTTTAGGAAATTCATTCTCTAAGAATGTGACATCCCGTGATTCAAATTCAGTTATACTTCCGCTTTCTTGCTCACCTATGAATACATATCCCTTTGAATGCTCTGAGTATCTTATAAAAATACTCTTTTTGCCTCTTGGGCCTAATTTTCCATACTTGTGAGAAGACTCACGAGTATAGGCAGCACAACCCCAAGGTTTTAGAAAGCTTAAATCAGGCTTTTTACCTGTCCATAACTCATATGGAGTAGAAACAACTGATTTAGAAGGCACACGGTTAAGTATGTAGGCAGCAGTCAATAAAGCATCACCCCAAAAGGTAATGGGTAAGTTAGCATGTGCCATCATTGATCTAACCATTTCCATTAGAGTTCTGTTTCTTCTTTTCGCAACACCATTTTGTTGAGGAGTATATGGAATAGTCAATTGTCTTTCTATTCTCTTTTCATCACATAAATTTCTGAACTGATCAGACAGATATTCTCGACCTCGATCGGATCTTAGTGCTTTTATTTTCTTATCTAATTGATTTTCCACTAAGCTCATAAATCTTTTAAAGCAATTTAAAGCTTCGGACTTATGAGAAATCAAATCGACATGTCCGAATCGAGTATAATCATCAATGAATGTGATGAAATAAATAGACCCGTGCCTTTCTTTTATATTCATTGGACCACAGATGTCAGTATGGATTAACTACAAAGGAAATTCAGCTCTTGTTCCTTTTCCAAATGGTTTCCGTGTTGTTTTTCCTTCTAGGCAATACTCGCATATGGGCAAATCAACCTTTTTAATATTTCCCAATAAGCCATCTTTAGCTAATCGATTCATTCTTTGTTGGCCAATATGACCAAGTCTAGCATGCCACACGTTCACATCATTCTCATAAGAATCAGATGATGTAAATAAGGAATAACTAATATTAACTTCATAATAGTCAACATCTAATACAATGAAACCATCTAAAAAATATCCGGAACCATAATAACTTATTCCTAAACACAAGTCTACATCATTGTTATGGAAGTTTACAGTAAAACCAAGTCTAACTAAAACCAACGCCGAAACTAAGTTCCGACGAATCTCTGGAGCAAATAGCACATCATGTAGGAACAATGTGCGTCCACCGCGCATAAATAGTTGACAGGTGCCAATGCCTCTGACCCACTCTTGAATTGTTCCCCACGTATATCCACTTCGTTCCTTGTGGAACTCGTCGGAACTCCACGAAAGCTTCTCTGTCCTTCGCTACATGGTCTGTGGCTCCCGAGTCTACAGTCCACAAAGGATTAGATTCGGTTAGAAACACTGAACTAGACACATAAGTAGCATTTTCATGAATGCTAAGGATTTCTACCTTCTTTGGCTCGCCACAGTCGCGAGCAAAGTGACCCTTCTTGCCACAGTTGAAACATTTCACTCTTGAAATGTTTTTCTTGAAAGGATGCTTTCCTTTCTCCCGTTGGTTGAGCCTCGGCTTCTTCCCTGAAGGACTTGGCTCTTTGCCTTTCCACTTCTTTGACCCAGCAGGGTGCTTCCTCTTGGAGCCCGAAACTCCATGCGAGCTAGAACCAACAAAGTAAATATCAGTTTCTGACTTAGCCGCCATGAGGCGATCCTCTTCCAGCTCAAAATGCCGCATAGCATCCTCGAAGGTCTTGATACCTTCATTGTGGGTCAAATGGATCTTCATGTGCTCCCAGCTTTGAGGCAAGGAGCAGATTACTGCCTGCACCTGTTGTTCATCAGTGAGTATGTGCCCGGCATCCTTTAGCTCACTGATCATATTCGACATTTGCCTCAAATGTTGTTTCATGTTCTTTCCATGAGACATCTTGTATGAATCGAAACGGATAGTGAGTTGTCTCAGTTTGGTCACAGAAGTTCGACCAAATCTTGATGCCAGTGCAGTCCACATCTCTTTAGCGCTCTGGAAACGTCCGAACTCTCACATGATGTCATTGTCCATGCTGCTTAGCAACGTAATGCGAGCAAGAGAGTTCTTTATTTTCCAAACAGTAAAGACATCTTTATCCCCCTTGTGTTGGGCAGTTGTCCCATCCTCAGGTTCTTCCATAATCTGGTTAAAAGCTTTGAGTGCCTCTTGCTCTTCCAGCACATATTGAATCTTGAGACTCCAAATCTCATAATTGTCGCCATTCAATTTTTCTCCCTTATTAAGTTCAGCCACTATGTTCTTAGTTACTGAAGCCATTGTATCTGAACATTTCAGACACATACGCACGAGTTATTAAAGCCTATCTAAATGCTTTATCAGCATCATGATTACATAAACTAATCATGTTAATGAATAGTTTCACTAAAGGTCTTAGAGTTGAAAGTTCGCTATGTTCCCAATCATCGTCTAAAAAACCTAATTTGAAATTATCATTAACATAATCATTTTATGTAATGAAAGTGGTTCTTCAAAAGTTATACAAACTTTGAAGAACTTCCCACATAAAACATAACACATAATATGGCAATTATAAAATGAGAAATCACCAAAAAATTCATAGCCACATATATATCCTAAAACATTCACAAATGTTTAAGAATATGTAATATCAACTTGAGACACGTACAGAATTGGTTCCAAATTCTAAAAGAACAACATCAAGTGTACCAATCCAACACATAGACAGGAAAGGACTCATAAAATTCTTCAGAAAGTTTTATTTTCTTCGGAACATAAATAGAAGCTCCCGGAAAACCCCTAGATCCTGACCATGATTTGCGCCGAGACCCATTCAATGCAAGGGTTGATGTCCTTCTTGCCCCGACCCTTATGTATTCTTGCACAAAATTCTCCACAAGAATCTTATAGCTTGGACCATTTAAGGTTTCTCTAACCTTATCAAGCATTCTTCCCAACTCCTCAGGAATAGTGCACTTTAGGGCTCCGACCATTACATACTCCGGCATTACAAAGCCGTTCCAAATGATATCTTGTATCATTTTGTTGACCTTGATGATGTGTGTCATTATATCATCTCCAGCATCCTATCGATAAAGAGCTAGCTTGATTCTTAGGTTCTCAAGCTTCTCCTTTTGAGCTGCCGTTCTTGGGATTATCGGAGTGCGTCTCAAATGTACCATTGTTCCTGCAACGAATGCAGAACAAAGGATTACTTATAATCCATGATACATTAAGGTAAGGAATGCTTATTCATATATATATGATCTTGCACTTGTATTTCAAAAGACTATAGAGAAATACTACAGAAAATGCCAAAAAATATGCCCCTAAGTACGTGTACATAGGGTTTATTGTGCATTTTCACATTCATAAGTATAGCAAAAATGTAATATGAATACACCATAACGTAGAGCATTTTGATAGCACATCGATACCAAGAACGCCTAAATCGGAGCTCAAATGAGCTCGAACGAGCCGAAAGAAGTAGATAGGATCATTCTGTTGATTTGAACCGGTCCGGTCCGACCGTTGATCGGTCAACGGTCCAGTCAACGGTCAACGGGTCAGGTCAACGGTCAACGCGGGTCGGGTCAGGTTCAACCGGGTCGATTTCCGATGACGTCACGCTGACGTCATCGTCGGCGGTTAGCGCTCAAACGACGCGCCGTTTCGCACGGCCGCACGTGGGCCATGGCTGGACGTCGCGCGCACGGCCCTTGCCGGCACGTGAGGGCGCGTGCGGCGTCCTCCGGCGACGCGCCGCCCGTCATTTTGCTCGTCTCAACGAGCCCTTTCTGTTTATGCAATAAAATTGAAGTTTTGACCAAAAAAAAATCAAAACATGCACGAACAGTTCGGCGACGCGACGAAAACGAACAAAAACGAGACCAAAATGAAAAACAAGCAGTATACACTTCAGACGATACATAAGCATGATCGGGAAACAAGTAAATGGGCTCTGATACCAATGTTTGGAAAAAATTAATTCCCGATCGTCTTGTTCGAAACATATTCAGAACGAATTCGATTAATGCGAAAAACGTGCCCGAGAATCATCAAACTTGTATCACCGATCGTACAGGCATATCACACAATGAACATACCCGGTATTGTCACAGATTAAGTGCCACTTTGCGCTTGAAAGTCCTTCGATCGTCTTTCGTACCAGTGTGCGTTCCGAAGAGAAACAGTGAAGACGTCGTTCTTGAAGGAGTGTGTTTGCGTATATGAAAATCACGTTACTTTTCCAAAGGGTGCCTTCTATTATAATAGGCAAATAACTACCTCATGGGCCCTTGTGGCTCACGGGCCGTGTTTGGCCCATCTCAGGCGGTCCACCCATTATTTCTTTCAGCCCCTATAGTCTTTAACGGACTTGTCCAAATTTTCAAATTCCGCAGGCTTAATCTAGATTACTTAATTAAACTTAAAACCTCCCTGCTTAAGTCCATCAGCTCCAGTCCAATTAGAAAGTAGTTTATGTGTGCTTATTACTACTAAATGATAATGCTCATTTGAGGTGTTAGGGTTGATCGTTAATTTTCTATGTAATAAATGACAAAATATGCCGTCAAAATTTAAGTGTCAGTAGGTTGACCGCTACAAATGCTTGGAACATTAGGAGACATGACAACCCTAAACTTGATTGGCACCTGGCACAAACCATTTTGTTTAATTTAAACATTCCTAGATCCAGATCTTTGCTTGGCTAGCTATTCTTACAGGCTGCCAACCTTTGGTAGGTTGTGCCTAAGCTTGGGAAGATCCTTTTGAAACAAGCAGGGAACATGTGTATGTAGTATACTTGGAGAGCCAACAACATGGTATTACATGGTGGCTCCTCCCTCACCTCTGGCTTTAAATGGATCAAGTTTACTGTATAGACTAAAACTGAGTGCTTCTTATCTACTGAAGAACATGGCTGTTAAAAGTGTTCCTGGAACTTTATGCTCAATTTGGGGTATAAGCTTGCAATAGCATGAATTCTCATTAATTACAGCTATGGCTAAGGTCTGTTATGTCATCTTTTCAGTAATGTTTGTATTCATTATAGTTAGTTGATGCATTGACTTGCTTGATTTGATCGACTACGTGCTGATTTTTTAGTGTAATGGTGGTCGGATGGAACTAGTAGCGGGAATGGCTCATCCACATACTACCAGTCTTGAACCATAAATGATTAAGTACTCATTCATCCGAAAATATATATATATATATATATATATATATTGCTTACTTGTCGGTGAAAAGACAGAGGATCGTAAAATCGACTATATTAGTTTGATCACTTCATAAATGGATTTTACTGTAATTCGAGTTTACGGTGAGACCCCTTTCTGTTTAACTTTCGAAAGCCATGCAAAATTACTCGGGCTCAATTTGGCTTGTTGAAATAAGATAACTAGAACAAAACAAAAAGGTATAGGAATAATGGTCTAAATGGTAAATAACGTTCATAACACATCTGGAAATAACTTGAAATTAAATGTTTTTATAATTATAGACACGTTAACAATTCACCTTAACAGGGGGGAAATAGCAATTTTACTCCAAAACTTACCAAAAAAGAAGCACAAATAGGAGATAAATGCCTGTCACATTCTCGATTCTGCTGTTGTCTTCTCAAATCACAATTGTTCATCCATCTATAAAACTATAATTAAATCATCTAAATTCCTGTTTATTAGACTCATCTCCTCCTGCATTGATGACCATGCCTGATAAATTATTCTTAATAAACATCCAATATAAAAAGGGAAAGAAAAATAAAGGCTGGAGTACCATTCCACTTTCTCCTTTGCCGGCTCACAAACAAGGCTTGATGTTTCATAGTTCAAACAATAAAAGTTTCGATAACGGATATGGCCCAACAAATTTGACGAAATGACCGTAAAATAAACTCAGTTTGCTGTCACCTGTTTCCCACTCGGAATCGAATCAGATCTTCCAGAAAAAAACATCTGAACTTGTCGATGTCATTTTAGGTTCAACTATGGATTCTTGAGCTGATCATCCAATTCTTTCACTGAGTCTCTTCATCACTAGATGCATTATCCTCTTCCTCACTGCTTGGATTCATATATTTCTCCCATTCTTCGCTTCCTATAAAGACAATCAAATAAATAAGTAGACAGAAGGAGCTTATGTTTTTCTTTAAGCCGTAAGATTTGCTTCAAAAGGAAATACCTGGTGCCACCCATCTGCAACCGTAGATATTCTGGAGGTTGTTGTGTGATTCCTCCAAAAACCGTTCAACATCGGTTTTCTCTGCACTAGAGATCTTCAATGACTTGGATGTAGAAATTTTTTCTTTCTTACTAGAAGATCTCTTTTTCTTCAATGAACCTTTCATTGCAGTAGCGGGACCTTGCTCCTGAATTCTCACCCAAATGAAGCCACACCCAAAGCATTAAGTGAAAATAACTTTGATTCGCATTTTACTTATTTAGGGTTTTTATAACTCACCAGTAGAGAATTACTCTCCGGTGTCTCCATAGCCTCCATTATAAATTGGACAACCTCGACAGTTGAGCGAAACATCCTTGTTGAGTGTCCATGACGATAGCTCTGCAAAGATAATAGATTTCGCTTATTTTAATTACCATCGGAAAACTTTAAGGTAGCCATTTGCAAAGCTAGTACTCATATCAAAGGTTGTGAAAAAATTTCAGTACACTCAATAATAAAATAAAACTGGCGATAATGTAAAACTAACATTTTATTAATCATTTTGGCTAACGTACATCACTAGATAATCCATTTCATCTCCTTGCAATGTTTACATAAACCAAATCAGTCGAATCTATATTATTTCTTTTAAATCGTTGATTCATTAAGGAAAGCAGTAAAGAAGTTTTTTTTAATATACAATTACCATATCTAATTTTCCATTTGCTCGTCGTCTGCCTGCAATATGCCACCCTTGAAGCCTCTCTTCAAAAGAAGATTGATGTTGGATGCTCTGCAATCAATGAATAATAACCACATCTTAAAAAAAAACCATTAGAAAATTAGGTAAATAAATTGAGATATTCATATGCATTCGACGGAAAAACGGCAAGAAAAAAAAATCAAGAAGCACCTTGTCTAAATGTGTGCCAGTCAGACAATCTGGGGGGAGTAAGAAGGACACTGTCTCTTCCCCTACTAGTGTGGTCTTGGCCCTAGTTTTGACTTCCACTGACGAAGATGGATTTGTCTGTGTTTAGGATTTCAGCATTTTTCATTGGTTGTGAGCATTGGTTACAAATTCAACTATTAAAAAGTGTGCATTAATATGAATAAAAGATTAAATGTTGACAATCAATCACCATGCACTTTAACTGAGGATTCGGATCTTCCAGAACACAATGAAATAATATTACCTTAATGGTCGATACATTTATCCCCGCATTATTTTGAGGTAGTTGATACGATATTGGATCCGGGTCAATCACATGATCTGCAATACTTTTTCTCAATTGAGAAACAACTTTCTGCAATCACAAATTATCAATGCTAGTATATATTATCGTTAAAGCATGGACATTTCAAAATTATTTTCAAAGTCAAAAAATTGGGAATATGTGTATTCTGTTTATACATAGGTGTTGTAGCTGTAACTTCTTACAAATAAAGTTTAAGTGTACACTTCATAGCTACATCAAGCTTATCAAATATGCTTCAAGAATCAAGATGAAGAAATTTTGATTGCCTTGCAATGTATTTTGTGGATCGTTCATCTTGTGTCCTATCAATCTTTTCATGAAGATATCAGCATTTCAAATAAGTGTTGATCCTCATAAAAGTGAATTGGAAAAAACTATACTCTACAAATGTAAAATTGCATTTACGTCATGTTCTATAACAGAACAATTACATCTATTATTTGTATCCAAATACACTCAAGAAAAAGTTAATTTACATTACATCGATCATCATTGTTATTGATGTAAATCATACTATATAATGGTAAAATAGAATTTGTATCATGGACTACCTCACAAAGTTTCAAAGGACAATATAAAAAAACTCACATTAACAATCTATATCTTAAAAAAACATAACAAAAAGTTAACTTACAGTGACTGTTGCCTTAAGTGATGTATACAAATGATCTTGCCCTCCTACTTGATTAGGAATGTCTAGCTTCTTCGAATTACATGGTTTATCCAATTCCATCGAAACACGAGAGTTGTCTGGACTAGAGAGTGACCTATTGACCTACAAGGATGAGAGAAATCGAGAAGGACAAGACATGAGTAAAGAAAATAAATAAGCGTATACAATTATATTCATCATTATATGCTGCCAACCGGTTCAAAACGGGGAAACATATATGCCGTGAAGCAGGATCTTCAACAATATTCATTATATCAAAGAAATGAAACATTTGGGAAACTATTATCAAGATGTTAAGCAACTCGTGCTTGAGAAGATCAATAGTAAAATTAAACCAACCACATTTGAGAAAATTTAAGATCCCGCTCCTCCTCTCAAGAAATCAAACTCATGAGATGGCATAAAAATGATATAGGACTAGATGAGTAGAAAAGCATAGTGCCATATTCTGAAAGAAAAAGAATAGCAAATCATATTTTGTAGAGAGCATGATTTCGTCCAAAATGATTCCATGGAACCTCTACGGTTCGAGAGGAAGAACATTGACTTATTAGCAAATTAAACAAAGTATATATAACATCTTGACATAATATTAAGTAAAATAGTTCAGAGAGAGAACTCATCCCTGAAATAACAATAGTAGTATAAAATGAAGAGAAACTTCTCTAGAATAACAGACACAAAAAAAGGGAAAACATTGGAAGAGAGCCACAGTTTCAAAACATTGAATTTTCACGAACGAATAGGCAGCTTACGTAATATTGAAAAGAATTGTGGAAATGACATTCATTGCGTATCAACATACAATATAACAGTGAACTTTGCACAGTAAGAATACCAATTAAAGGAAATGAGTTCAATATATGTCGATAATGTTTACCATAATAGCATTAACGGTCTCATTACTTGCAAAAGCTAATAGCGGTTTTGCCATCTCAAACAACTTATGTTAGTTTATTGTCCAACGAATAACTATTCATGCATCGATCTATGAAAAAAGCAATACATCCAAACCTTCAACCCTAGAACGGTATTTCTATTCTTCCAATGTATATTAGAAAAACCTATTGGCAATTTCAATTTTGTTATCCTCAAAAATCATATTCTTCTACACATACATAAACAATATGTATACTCATAAAACAGATCTGGACAAAAAAAAAGATATAAACATATATATCCATATAACTATACTGTAAATCATTCTTTGTCAACAAAAGATTTAAGAATATTTCGACATTTTAAATTCAACCAACAATTATTCGTTAGTTCACTGTATAAACAATTAGACCTGTACGCCTTAGACAAGAAAAATAGATTTTAACATGATAGATGTTCCGATCTATATAAACTTTGTTGAATCAACGCACAGATCTAAATGATGGATCTTTTGTAGCAACTCAAATCTTAACCTTCATGTAAACCAAACAAGAACCCTAGAGAGCATGGGAATTCTCATCTTTCACCATTCATCACTTTTGATTTTTTTTTTATTGTAAAAAGATGCTAGTGAAAATCCATTTCTTTGTTGCTGAATCATGAAATCCATGGCCAATAACCTAGCTCGAAGGTTGATCGAGACTTACCTCACTCATTTTCAATGAACCAGCACCTGTTGAAGGAGATGACAGCATAGGTTGAGAAGATCCGTCCTGTATTTTCTCTTTCGGAGAGGGAGGAAGAGTTTGCATCTTAGGGTTTGCCATTTCAAAGGTCACCTTGAGAGCTAACGCTTATTACAAGTCAAAAGATGTGTGGTTCACCAATTGAAAGAGAGCAGATGGTATCCAAAGAGATGACAGATGGTGGATATTTGAAACAACACTATGAAATAAAGCCAAACAATTTGGCCCATTTATTATCTTGGGCCGATACATATACATCATTGCAAGTCTCGTGTATTTTAAGAACCTAAGTTGGTAACCAAAAGAGCTAATTAGCCTTCCATATATCTGTAAAAGCTAAAAAGAATCTAACACTATTAGAATATAGTTTTTCCATTAATGGAAAAAAGAACCCATAAAATCATTGAGTACATGAACCTTAGGCATATTGATTATTACAAAGGAAAGTGGAAATGAGTTGGGGCAAGTGAAATTTGGAAAACAAATAAATTCACTTTTGGGCCTTTTTTTCTATTGATAATGAAGTCAATCAAATTCAATTCTGGTGTGTTTGAAGCAATACGTATCCACAATCTACTAATCGAAAAAAAAATTTAATGTAAATGGAACTTGAATACGTAATGCCTTAGCTAATCATAATCCATTGCAACAAAGCCAGAATAAATAATGGACATTTGGTCAATATCGTCACGATATTGAGCGATCAAGTTGCGATGCAGCAATGATGCACTGAAACTTTTAATTGATTTGCGCTCTATAAAATTATCTATGACTAGTTGAGAATTCGGCTTTTATAGCAAAAAAGGAAAATAATGAATTCCAATCAAATTTAAGGAACGTAAGCGAGCATCAATAGCATTTAGGTTGACAATTAACTCATATGTCAAATAGGATGATGTGTGATTAGAATTAATACTATAAGTAGGAAAACAATCAAGAGACTAACAATTTTATGGATGTATCAGTTCACATGTAAGCAGGTTTTAGGACATGAATTGATCCTTATCTCTTATGTAAATTCAATCCAAAAATCGAATGCTCATTAAGCTGCAGCATTAAATCCCAGATTTTGAGTATTTACTTCCATCAATGGGTTTTGCTTCTTTCGAGACATCATTAAATACAATCTAATTACATTAATCATATTGAACTATCTAGTTAGCTTGATTATTTCATTCACTTAGCCAAGATATCTTTTTATAAAATGCAAATAATTGCTTTTTTCGGTGCAAGAAAAGGACCAGATGCTTACTTCTGCCAGGGCAGACATATACATTTCTTGAAATGCTAAGAAGTAGGCATGGTGTTAATATCTACCTAGGAGGAACATATAGCACGTTATACGTAAACCCTTTAGTCAAATAAATCACTAGGAATACATCCCAATCGCATGTCCATGTATATCAGGTAAGGCTCCATCAATTGGATGACATGTGTAGCCCCGAAGTTACTCTAAATAGGTGACGTTATGATTTAAATGCGATATTTGTCATATCTAAATCAAGAGGTTAACAATTTAGCCACTCTTTGGAGATTGAATAAAATAATCTTCAGCATGTTACATAAGAATCTTATTATTCTAGTTAGATACTTGTAAAATCCAATATCTAGTGTGCTAGTCTATGTATCACATTGCCTTAATTAGTCTAAGGGTGTTAATGTTTCTGATCGGTTGGGTTCCCACTTATACCCGAACCGTGCAGGACATGGAGGGACACAATTTTTTGTGATTTGATTCGAGAACCCACTCGCATAAAATCCGAACTTAAAAATGGGTCAAGTTGAGTTTGTTTTTTGATGGCATAGTTGTCCTTAATTATCTCAACCCAAATTTTAGCATGGTTAATGCAAGTTTAGCTTCGCCGCACCTTGAACCAATCTATGTGCTGAGCTTTAACTTCAGAAATAGGCCTTTTTAAGGACATTCCACAAACCCGCATAGATCCATTCACATTATGCCACGTTGTCCATCACGCCCCTCTAAATATGTGTCCACAGGGCCCAGGTCTTAGGACTCCAAGACAGCAAAGTCCTAGATTTGAGGTCGCGACCACCGCAGCTTCACGTCTGGGGTTGCCATCGTATCAAATCCGAGACAACCAACTCAAGTCCGAGGCCCCACACCTCAGATCGAGCCCATACTGCCTCAAGTTTGAGTTGGAGAGAGAGAGAGGATCTTCTCCAAACTGAAAATAACTGATAAATATAAGTTGCCAGACTCAAGGAGTATGACCGCTCTCGGTGCCATAAGATCCATCTTAGGTACCATCTTATGAAGATGGCCCCTTGTGCTGACATCGTGCCACTCATGATCCAATCCTTCTAAAAAAGTTTGACATGACCATCTCTACAGTAGTTCATGATGGCGGAACAGACAAAATCGAGATGTAGGAGGAACTGTCGGATGCTTTTATCCAATAGTACAAGTTTAACATGAGCATCACTCCTACTCGTGATGACCTTGCTCGTACTTGAAAGAAAAGGGAAGACTCGTTCAAAACCTACACGCAGAGGACATCTATACTTTCTGTCCACCTGGAACATCAATTCTTTCGGTGCTTTTGGACTAGAAGCATATGGCGTAATATCCTCGCATAATATGAAATTCAACGTTCTCTAAGAGGTTATTATGAACTCCAATGGATAATCAAGGCTATCAAAGGCAAAAACTTGGTGACAAGGCTTCTCAAGGTATCTTTCATAGTAACCATATATTGCATTTGGAAGGAGCGTAACCATTAACAATTTCCAAAATAAGTCAAATGATGTCCCCATAATGTTGGCTAAAGTTTGCAAACTTGTCAGAGAGCAAATTTCGTACATCAAACATTTTAGACCTTCCCAGACAAATGTAATATTGGCTTGAATACTCCCGGGAAAATTACCAAAAAAGTCTTAAACCTTTTGCAATTGTGTCAATTCAATCCTAAACTTTTTTTTTTGCCAATTCAATCCTAAACCTTTTTGCATTTGTGCCAATTCAGTTCATATGGTCACTTTTGGCCAGCTGGCACTGACGTGGACACCAGCCGACGCCGGCCACCTGACGTGGCAATATTTTAATATTTTTTTATTATTTTTGAATTTTTTTTATTTTTTTCTCTTTCTATTTTTTTCCCCCGTCTTCTTTCCCGATCTCTAGCCCGGCGATCAGTGACCAACAAGAGGCTGAGGCCGGCGAGTTCGACCTCGCCAGCCATGGGCGAGGCTGGCCCTTAACGGCATTGGCGAGAGCAAGCTTCGCCATCGCCGGGCGAGGTCGACCTCGCCATGGCCAAGGCAAGGTCAAGCTCGCCCAGCGACGACAAGGTTTCACCAAATCTGGGCGAGGCCTCGCCGTCGCTAGTTGAGCTCGACCTTAACCGGCCATGGTGAGGTCGACCCTACCGTCGCCGGGCGAGGTCGAGCCTCGCCCTAGCCATGGCGAAGTCGACCTCGCCCGATGACGGTGAGGTCTTGCCAGATATTGGCGAGGCCTCACCCGACAATGGCAAGGCCACCAAGATCTGGCAAGACCTCGCCATTGCCGGGTGAGGTCGAGCCTCGCCATGGCCAAGCAAGGTTGAGCTTGCCCGGCGATGGTGAGGTCTCGCCAGATCTGGGCGGCCTCGCCATCGCCTGTCAAGGTCGACCTCGCCATGGCCGGGTGAGGTCGACCTAGCCCAGCAAGGGCGAGGCCTCGCCTAGATCTGGCAAGACCTCGTCGTCACTGGGCTAGGTTGACCTCGCCCGACGATGGCGAAGTTCACCTTCACCAGTGCTGGCCAGGTCGAACTTGCCGGCCTCAGCCTCTCGCCGGACCGGCGATCGAGGAAGAAGATAGGGCAAAAAAAAATAGAAAGAGAAAAATAATTTAAAAAATTGGAAAAATAAAAAAAATTTATTAAAATATTGTCATGTCAGCCGGCCGGCCGGCCAAAAGATGCCGGATGGACTGAATTGACATAAATGTAAAAAGTTTAGGACTGAATTGACAAAAAAAAAGTTATGACTGAATTAACACAATTGCAAAAGGTTTAGGACTTTTTTGGTAATTTTCCCGAATACTCCCTCACTCCATTTTTTCACATTCTCATTTATATTCTTAATGTTCAAGAATGCTCCTAAGTTTCTATTCGTCGTCTTACAAATGATACTTACATTTTACACTAAAAAAAAAAAGGCGATGCAGGTGCTGTTGAAGATCAGAGTGTGCTGCAGCGAGTGGAGGCTTGAAGATCGAGCCAAGCAAGGTGGCTGATGAGCATGCCAAAAGCCGCAGGAAAAGAGCTTCGTTCTCTTCGTATTCTTGATACTTCCTTTCACTTGTATATTACGTGCGTTCCTCCGTCGTGGACAGGTCGGCCGCCTCCCCATTGTGTTCGTTGGTTGCCCTTTTATAGTTCAGAAAATTGGACTCCAAGACGAGAATCGAATTCTCTACTTTCACTTTACTTCTATGGGTGATCAAATACTTGGTGGCTTTTGGTTTCTTTCTTTCTTCCATTCAACCATGAATGTTTTTTTCCTCCATTAAATTCTGCTCTTGACCATGTATTTGCGCCCAGATAATCACCCTTGTGGCCGGGAACAGGTTTCTTTTACAGGGAAGGGATTTAAATTTTCAAGTTTCGATTAATCATCAGTTTCCTATCTTGGATAAAAAAGATACAATAACCCCTTCACCTTAAGATATCCCTTTTTAATTCTCCATATTATTAAAATTCCAATAATAATATTTTTTTTATCTCCTCTGAATGTATTAGATAATGCAATCATTCCAATTTTATAATTACTCATGCGCAATGCACATGCAATCTTCGGCCCCTGTAGTCTTAAATGGGCTTGTCCAAATTTTGAAATCCCTCAGGCTTAGTCCAGACAACTAAATGAAACTTAGAACCTCCCTGCTTAAGCCCATCAGCTCTAGTCCAATTAGAATGAAGTTTTTTTTTTTTGGTGTGAATGTAAGTATTATAAACCAAATGAAATACAGCAGCTTAGGGGCATCCCCCAGCATTACAAAAAGTGCTAATAATTCAAAAAGATGGAGTTAGGAAGTCTCCATATAGTAGCTAATACAATATTTGTCTGGGAAGGTCTAATTTTTTTGTAGAGCTTCGCTCTACCTCTAACATTTTTTCGAACCTTAACCAAAAGAATATGAAAGTCAGTTGACTTGTTTTGAAACCGTCTGCTGTTGCGCTCCGTCCAAATGATATATACGGTCGCCAGAAAGGACAACTTGAGGAGTCTTGCTGTCAAGTCTTTGCCTTTTGTTGTCCTAATCATCCATTGAAGTTCTTCATTCCATCCTCCTAAAAGGCGCCTGATCCCATGTTGTGCTAGAATACAACGCCATATGTTGTTTGTCTATTCATACTCGAAAAATAAATGTATTCTGTCTTCAATACCAGCCCTACAAAAATTACACTGAATATCAACTGAAGGTATCAAATGTGTGACAATTCTTGCTGTAGGTAGTCTATCTTTGCAAACTAGCCAACCAATAAAATTGTGTTTGCTAATGCCGCTGGTCTAAATTAGGTTATACCACTCCACAACTGATCTCACATGTCTGAGTTCATCATATATATCTTGGTAACAGTATTTTGGGCTCGGTATAATCGATGTTAGAACGGGTCGTAGTTTGAGGAGACATCTCCAGCTCCAAGCCATACTGCCCTTGATGTCGAGCTGCATAATTGGGGTGCCTCTGCATTTGGTGTTGTGAACCCAAGTACTCCAAAGGGAAGAGGATGGAAGATTGATAAGATTCCACGGCATGCGACCTAGCAATACTTTATTCCATAAGTTCAAATTAGACAATCCTAATCCTCCTTCCCTTTTAGGTGAGCATACTACTTGCCATGCAACCTTGTACGAGCCATGATTTGCTAAATTACCAGCCCATAAGAATTGTCTAATCCTCTTCTCAACCTCGTATATAGTGTGCTTTGGAAGTAGGAATATTTGCATCCAATAGGTGCATATGGAGATGAGGACTGATTTGGCTAACTGTAGACGTCCAACATAACTGATATGCTTCATGCCCCAATTTTCAATTTTCTTGAAGATCTTATCAGTAAGACTCTTACAGTCTGTGTGGGTAAGTCTTCTAGTAACAAGGGGAATACCCAAGTATCTGATGGAGAGGGTACCTGTAAAAAAAGGCATGTGGTCCAGTATAAGGTGCTTCTCATCCTCATTCAACCCAGAGAAAAAGATTTGACATTTGTCCTGGTTGAAACGCAGTCCTGTGAGAGTTGCAAATTCGTTTAGGGCGTCTACAAAGCAAAGGACAGAACCCACATCTCCATGGGAAAATAATAAGAAGTCATTTGCGAAACATACATGTGTGATTCATTGCGTTTTGCAACGCCAGTGATACTTGAAAGAAGAAGCAGCAACCTTCACGTGAACAATTCTGTTGAAGATTTCCATAACCATTACAAAAAGGTATGGAGAAAGTGGATCTCCTTGTCTCAACCCATTCGTACTCTTAAAATAGCCAACATGCTCACCATTGAAGTTCACTGAAAATGTCGGAGTAGTAATGCATTCAGCTATCAGAGCAACCAAGTCGTAAGGAGTATTTATAGCTTTGAGAACCCTGAGGACTGCATCCCATTTTACCATGTCAAAGGAATTCATGAGGTCAATCTTTATTGCTACCCGTTTACCATTTCCTCCCTTGTGGTAGTTGTGTAGAAGGTCTTGGCATAGCAGAATATTCTCCGAGATCTGTCGTCGCTGATGAAAGCAGTTTGGTTGAGGCCAACAATCTTCGGAAGCATGCAACTAATCCGTTCTGCAAGAAGCTTAGATATGATCTTGTATATGACACTGCAGCAAGAAATGGGTCTGAACTCCTTGAGGAAAGATGGATTCTGTGACATCCCGGATTTTAACTCAATTTTGGGATTTAATAAACGTGTAATTCGTCAGTGTGCTTGTAGTAAAATCTCGTCCGGGAACTGATCACTCCCAGTTATTGTTTTTAAGTTAGAGATTTCGCTAGAATCGCACTCGATCGAATTTGACCGTTTTTTAGAGCCCAAGCTTCGGTGTCGAATTTCTCGAGTTTCGGGACAAAATAAATTGGACGGTGTCGAGATTATCGTGGCCAAAATTGAGATTGTCAGGAATAGTGGAAAAGTGAATTTTCAACCGGGTACGAATTTGGACTAATAGACCTCCCTCGTTGTAGTTTGATTTAATTAATTTGGCTTTTGTCCCTTATTATATTTTAGGATTAATTTGGACCACCGAATCGTTTTCGATTTTAAATATGGGCCGTTGAATCGCAATAATTATTTGAATGAAATTTATTTTTTCTCTCTCTCTCTCTTTCTCTCTCTCCCTCTCTCTTTCTTTCTCTCTCTCCTCCGCCGCATGGACACGTCCAATCACACACGCACGCCCCCTCACCCCTTCTGACTATGCAGACACCCCCCCTCTCTCTCCTCCTCTTTTTCTTCTCTTCTTCTTCTCTCTCTCCTTCCTTCTTTTTTTCTTCTTCTCGATCGCTACTTCTGCTTCCCACACCCGAGCCTCGTCTGTCTTGCGCCTCGCCCCTACCCATGTCGTCGCCGCTCGTCGGGCCACCGTGCACCGCTCGGCCGCCGCCTCCGCCCTGTTGCCGCCGCCACAGCAGTCCCTCTTTCTCTCTCTCCTCTCCTCCTCCGTAGACCCCCAGCCGTCCGACGCCACCTTCAGCAGCATGTCGCCACCGCGCCACCGCAACCCGGCGCTGCCCAGCCACTGCCCAGTCATCCAGCCAGCTCCCCAGCACCGCCTCGACGTCTGAGCGTCGCCGTCGCCGTCGCCGCCGCCGAACGCCCCAGCCGCGCCACCCGCCTCGGCCACCTTCCTCTCCTTCTTCCTTCGCTCCCATCGTCGCCGGGGAGCAGCTCACCTTTGCCTGTCACCGTTGCTGCCTTGCCCACCACCACCCCGCGTCCCCTTCCGCCACCAACCGCCGCCGTGCTGCCCGAGCACCATCGGCTCCAAAGCTCTCCGCCGCAGCTCTCACTCTCCCTCGCCACCCCACTCGGCCAACTCTCCTCTCTCTCTCCGAGCTTGTTGCCAAAGAGCTGCCCTGCTCGCCGCCGCCGCCACCGCCACCGCGGCATTGCTGTTTGCAGCCGGCCAGCCACCCCAGCCCGCCAGTCACCCCAGCCGGCCAGCCGACCAGCTACCGTCGCGCCCGAGCCGTGCCGCACCCGCGCCCGTGCCCGTCGCCCAGGCACGTTGCCCGTTCAGCTGATTGTCGCTCGGGCACATTGCCCATCCACTCGCCCGTGCGCCCCGGGCATGCCGCACATCCGCCGCGCCCGCGCGCCAGGCATACCGATCGGCCATTGTGCCCACTTTGACCGGCCAGCGCACCCATTGGCCCGCGCCCGCGCCTAGTTCGGCACTGTTCACCCGGACCATTTTGGGCCCGAGCCGATTTTTACCGGGCCAAAATCTAGTAAGTGACTTCCTAAACCCTACTTAGTACTTTGGGTATTTTATAGACTTGTCTCGGGTTAGAACAGCTAGAGCATGATTTAATTTAATTATATTATGATTTAATTATGCTAATTGGATTGGATGAAATAATATGCATAATTTGGGTGATCGTACGTGGCCGACTTGAACGTCGGGTTTGTGCATTGATGTGGCGAATTGTGAATTGAATTAAGTTGTGAATGTGGATCGCTTGGTGCAATTGGTGTAAAATTGATTTAATTGAATGGCGTGTGCTTGCATGTAGATTTTAAGCCCGGATTGATCGGAGGGCTACGGACTTGAGACGTGTTGGCAGCGGTCCGTGTGAAGGCATGAATGGCCGATGTTCCAATTGGATACAGGCTTGAGACGTGTTGACGGTGGCCCGTTAAAGGTGTGATTGGATCGGAACGTGTTTATGTCGGTCATTGGAATTTATTGAATAGTGTGGCTTGGGACGTGTTGATGGCGACCACTAGAATTGATTGAATAGTGTGGCTTGGGACATGTTGACGGCGGCCACTGGAATTGATTGAATGGCATGGCTTGGGACGTGTTGACGGCTGCCATTAGAATTGATCGAATTGTGTGGCTTGTGTGCCTGTGAGAATGGACCTGAGGCACAGTGGCGCGGGTCGTGAGAAAGATGTTCGGACACGCATGCGATTTGAGTGTGATTGAAATGGCTGGTTGAGTGTGACTGAATTAGCTGGTTGAGCGTGTGATTGAATTGGCTAGTTGAGCGTGTGATTGAATTGGCTGGTTGAATTGGTTGGATTGATTAAGTGTAGGTATGGTTGGGATTTAAGCGATTGTGATGTGTTATTTGATTAGCATTATTCCATTATCACATGACAATTAACGTGCAGAGTCTACATGGGCTTGATGGCAAAGTGAGTACAATGATGCGAATTCTATATGTTATGGGGTAGATTACATGTATGACTTGTCTGGGTATGCATTGGCCTATATGGAGTTTAGGGGGTTGTTTATTGAGACTCGTTCTCACGGTTATTATATAACCATTTCAGATCCGCGACCATGAGTGATTGGAGACACTGCAAGGGTATCTCGGAGATCGAAGATGGGTCAAGTACCCGGCATTTTGAGTTCCCCTTTTTGTAGAGGAGTTAAGTTTGCGACTATTGTCCCTTTCGAGAATTGTGGTTCTGTTGTTGTGGCTTAGCTTGGGGATTGTCTTTTGTGGACGTCGTATGTGTATGTCAAGTGTATGAATTACAGTTATTGTTTCATGCTATTGCTACCCCCTTGTCATTATTAATTGTCCGGTCGTTTCTATTTGTTTCCGCGCATGCTTAATCTCTGATGTTTTGGGTTGGGTCGGCGACGTGCATGGGACGTCGCATTCAATGTTTGACCATCGAGGGATGATTGCGCGCTCGTAGGGTGCGAGGCGTGATAGATTCCGAACCTTCGGTACAAGTGTAATCAACATGGAATTCATAGACTTCAACATTCTTTTTGACGAGAAGAATTCCATGATAGCTTCCTCAATGTCTTTCCCTATAATGTGCCAAGCGCTTTTGTAGAATAGACTATTAAAGCCATCTGGACTCGGAGCTTTAAAGTCGTTGAAACCTTTTATGATCTCTGAACTATAGGAAAGGTAACAAGAGTATTGATATCTTCATGAAATAAAGAAGCATATCTCTCATATGGAATGCTAGTAAGACTAAGATTTCCAAGGAGATGCTAATAATACGTTATAATTGCATTCTTGAGAGCACCGTCTCGGTAATAGTAGAGCCATCCTCTAGTTTGATATGATTGATCCTATTCTGGGCACTCCTCCGCATCATGGAGGCAAAGAAAACCTTACTATTATTGTTACCCTCCTTCAGCCATAGATTTCTAGATTTCTGCTTAAGCAAAACCTCTTCATGTCTACTAAGAACAAGTAACTTCTCCAGTTGCACCTTTTCTTCCGCTCGAGTAATGGGATTAAAGGGGTCAATCACAAGCTCCTTTTGAAGTTGTTTTAAGTTCTCCTTAGCATGTTTAACCTTTAAGTGTAAGTCACCAAACTGAGATCTATTCAGACCCTTGAGTTAATGTTTCAGTGCTTTGAGCTTTGCCACCACTGTGAACATTCTAGATCCTCTGATAACCTATTGCCAGCAAGTGGACACCAAAGGCAGGAAACCCGGGCTAGTGGTCCAGAAATTAAAGAATTTGAAAGAAGGTTTCCTTCTCCTATATGTGGTGTCAAGTCGCACCAAGCATGGGGAGTGGTCCGAAACTCCTGGAAGCAGGAATTTAACTGAATAGTGGTTGTATTTGTTATGCCATTCTGCATTAATCAGGACTCTGTCAATATTGCTCACTTTGAAATTATCACCCATGCTTTTGTTTGTCCATGTGAAGAAAGGTCCCGTAGACGGAGGTTCAATAAGTGTAAGTTCTTCAATCATGGTATTTAGTTCCTCCATACCTGCAGTCCAACGAACAGTCGAGCCAATCCTTTCGCTTGTGTCCCTTATTTCATTGAAATCCCCCATTAACAACCAAGGCAGGTCTCTTGTTTGTCCGGAAGAAAAGTTGCTGTACATATAATTATGAGTATAACTCCAACCTCTAAAACTACTGTCAATTATAAAAGCAGCATTCTCTTCTTTAATCTTGTGCTCAAACAAAAGAAGAATTTGGGAATCTAGGGATAGAGCAAAGTCCACCAGTTCCCTTCTCTTGGGGCTGTGATTAAGGCCCCTTATGTTCCATGCGACAATATTCATAAATCAAAAGGCTCCGTTACATCTCCCAACGCGCCCAATGTATCCACGGAACAATCCGAAGTAGCCTCCACTTCCAAAGGAGCAAATCTATTATCAGAAGGCACTGTATTGTTGTCATCTTTGTTTTTACTATTTGATCATCTTTCCTTTCTACTATATTGTGAGGAAGAAGGATCATACCTTACATCAGCATGGGCATTCGACTGGGTAACCATGGGGTTAGTAATATTCTTCGGTGTGGGAGATGGATTTGATGGAACCGGAATAACCAGTTCGATTTCTTCAGTAGCTATCGTCCCCCGATGAGTTGAGACTGGGTTAGGAGGGGCAACATTTTTTTGGGTCTTAGGAACCCAGATTTCTTTACTTGTAGCTCTACAATCTTTGTGGCCAAAGCTATTGCAAGTCTTACATTTTACAGGTAACTAGCTGTAGTGAACCGTGGCCTCAAAGAAGCAGCCCTTACCCATATCTATATCGAATTTCCCTGGGAATGAGCTATCTACATTCATTAGGATACATACCTTCGCATAGGACAACTGCCGTTTTTGTTCAGTGGCCGAGTCCATATATAAAGGTCTACCAAGAACACTACAAACATAACTTAAACCTTTCTTGGTCTAGAGAACATGAGGGACATTATAAAGACGGACCCAAATAGGCACAGAGGTGACCTTCACTCTCTCTAATCTTATAAGGGGGTGCAATTTCTGCAAAAACATAGGTTTTCCTGTAATGTCCCATACCCCGACCTCCATCACTTCCACCATTTTCGCATCATTGGAGAAGCGAAAAAAGAAGAAGCCATCCTCCGTGGCTGTAATATCGAGAATGTTCTCTTTGCCCCATAATTTTTCTATAACTCCTCTGACTTGATAGAATGATATTTTTGCGATGAGGAAGTATCCCACCAGGCAGTTTTGAAAGTGAGATTTAACCTCATCTAGAACCTCAGGTGGGGGAACGGCGATAAGTTTATCGCCACTCTTGACTGGTGGGTGAAATTCTAATTTAACAGACTGGGCAAAATTACCCATAGCAATGTTTTCCCAAGACATACATTATGCCTGGACATGTTTAGGTTCAGCCGCTGTTCTAGAATTTAAAGTACAATTGCTAACTCCAACAACAACATCGGTTAGATTTCCATCTCCCAATTCAGCGTCTCCAACAGTACAAGTATCCTCAGCCAAAATATCGTCATTACAACTAGGGAGGGCGACAGAAAGTGTTTCTAGCAAGCCCGCTTCAAATCCTGTTTCAGCCCTTAGAGAGGCTACCTCTTTCTCTTTCTCAAAACTGAAGAGACTATTCTTTATTTCGGTGGATAGAGCTTTAAGTTCTGTTGTGTTCGACGATGAGGCTCTCCCAGAGCCTCCTCTATCGCATCGCATTCTAACCACCATTTTCGAAGTTTTTCCTGGCGAAATGAAACGTTGCCTCCGGCCAGAAGGGGTTGGATCGATGCGCTCAAGGACTTGGACCATGAGCGTCAACACACCATGAGCAGCTGGGCAAGGACACAATCACAGAGGTAGCTGCGAGAGCGTTGGGGGGGGGGGAGGACGATGTACTCAAAGAAAGGCGAAATGGACGGAGAACTTCACTTAGGAAACGAAGAGGAAGAGAGGCTGCAAGGGGTCAGAAAACTAAGGGGAAGGTGGTGGGGAGCGAGGGAAAAAGAGGAGCAAGGGATGGGCTAGAGATAGGTGAGAGATGGGGAGCAAAGGAAATCTAAAGGATACGAACGAGATGGGGAGCAAGGGATAGAGCAACAGCAAAGGAGTAGACAGCAATGAAGGGGAGGAAGACAGTAATGAGGAGGGGCTAGGAGAGGATGAGCAGCAATGAAGGACACGAACACACATTGAACTTCACTCGGGCAAAACAACAAACACCTTATGTGCGGAAAAGAAGGAGAGGAGACAATCAAGGAAAGAAGGGGGGGAACGAAACCAATATGAAAGCAGAGAGAAAACCCCAGTGAAAGAAAGCACAACACAATGAGCGCCGCACCAAACAGAGGAAGATCGAAACAGATCGGAGGGAAAGCAGCTCGCCCACAGAGAAGGATAGAGCAGAGGGGCTCTGAACAATCACCTGAAGACGGAAGTGGGAATGGCGGAAGGTGAGAGAAAGTCTAACATAGGGAGGTGGGCAAAGGGCGGACGCAAGGGCGGAGGATGGGAGTGCTGGAACTCCGCCCCAGTATAGGTTGCAGAACCAGAGCGACTTCACATGGCGGAGATAGAATGAAGTTTATGTGTGCTTATTACCACTAAACGATAATGCTCATAATATGCCAATGCAAATTAGTAATATTTTCATTTGAGGGGTTAGGATCGATATCTAATTTTCTATGTAATAAATGACTACATAGACCGTCAAAATTTAGGTATCAATAGTATGATCGCTACATATGGTTAGAACATTAGCAAACATAACAACCCTAAATTTGGCTGACATATGGCACTAACCATTTAGCTTAATTTAAGCATTCGTATATCCAGATCATTACTTGGCTAGCTATTCTTACAGGCTGCCCACGTTTGGTAGGTTGTGCCTAAACTTGGGAAGTTCCTTTTGAAACTTGTTTGGAACATGTGTATGTAGTATACTTGAAGAGCCAACAACATGGTATTACATGGTGGCTCCTCCCTCACCTCTAGCTTTAAATGGATCAAGTTTGCTCTAAAGACTAAAGCTTATTGCTTCTTATATACTGAAGAACATGGCTGTTAAAAGTGTTCCTGGAACTTTATGCTCAATTTGGGGTATAAGCTTGTAAAAGCATGAATTCTCATTATTTACAGCTATGGCTAAGGTCTGTTATGTCATCTTTTCAGTGTTGTTTGTATCCATTATAGTTAGTTGATGCATTGATTTGCTTGAGTTGATCGACTACGTGCTGATTTTTTAGTGTAATGGTGGTATGATGGAACTCGTAGCGGAAATGGTTCATCCACAGGCTACAAGTCTTGAACTAGAAATGATTAAGTACTCGTTTATCCAAAAAAAATTATTACTTACTTAACATTGAAAAGACAAAGGATCCTATAATCGACTATACTAGTTTAATCACTTCTTAAAATGGATTTTACTGTAATTTGAGTTTAAGGTTAGCCCCGTTTTGTCTAACTGTCAAAAGCCATGCAAAATTACTCAAGCTCAATTTGGTTTGTTGAAATAAGATAACTAGAACAAACCAAAAGGTATAGGAATAATGATCTACATGGTAAATAACGTTCACACCACATCTGGATATAACTTGAAATTAAATGTTTTTATAATTATATACATGGTAGAAATTCACCATGACTGGGGAAATAATAATTTTACATCCAAATTTGCCAAAAAAAAAGGAGCACAAATAGGAGATAAATGCCCTGTCACATTCTTGATTCTGCTGTTGTCTTCTCAAATCACAATTGTTTTTTTTTTTTTTGGTAAGGGTAAATGTGTATATAACTTTCCATAAACCAAATACAAACTAAGCACGAACCTAAGCCTGACCCTGTTAGGACAAAAATGTCCAAATAGGGTCAAGGAAGGCCCTGCAAGGCTATACAGACACCGAAAAGACTAATGAGAGCCCGGGACTAAACAAAAGACCAGGAAACAAGGAGGATCAGCCCTCATCAAAAATAGAAGGCGGGAGGCCCCACTGTCTTTGGATATGGCGGTTCCTGGGAGTGTCTTGAACTCTTCCCATAGATAAAGCTTTGTCCTTGACAACCTTGAGTAGGTGCTTGCGCATACGTGGGAGGTAAATGCTCTTGTTCCTGAAAATGGCGTTGTTCCTCTCTGACCAGATAATGTGGACCAACGCCCCAAAGGAAAACCGAGAGAGGCAGTGTGCAAAAGAAGTGCCGCCGCAAACTGTCATAGCCCAAGTAATGTGCTCATGCCACGATCGGTTTCGCCAAGGGAGGTTGCACCTGGTAGCCCAAAAAAAGGCTAGCCTTCTAGTGGAGGAGCAGCTGAAGAAGAGATGGTTGATCGAGTCCGGTCTTGTACCGCAGAAAGCGCATAAGGCAGTCTCAATCCTGTGATTTTGAAGGAGAAGGACCTGTGTAGGCAGCCGATTGCGGGTGACTAGCCATAGGAGGAAGGCATGGCGGGGTGCAATATGGTGATCCCAAACAAATGAGTGCCAAGGAACCGGGTGGCCTCTGCTCCTGAGATGGTCCCAAGCTGAGGAAACCGAGAAGGACTCCGAGGTATTTGGATTCCATAACAGTTTGTTGGGAGCGTCCACAAAGCTAGGCGGCAGCTCATTCCAACTGAGGATGGAGTCAAGAAAGGGGGAAGGTTGCCAGATGCCTTCATAAAACTCCCTAACCGTAGTATCCCTGGGAATCCGGGACTGATAAATGTCGACATTAGTAAATATAAGATAGAGAGGTCCTCTGCAATGCCACCAGTCAAACCATAGGGAAACAGAGCGACCGTTGCCTATCCTCCATCGAAAAAGAGTCCGAGCTGAAGGACGCAGGTCCAGTATCTTTTTCCAGGTCCAGGAACAGAATGTGGGCTTGGAAGCAATCCAAAAGTTAGATTTTAAAAAATTGGAATGAATCCATTTGCACCATAAGGATTCCTTGTCCGAGAAAAGGAGCCAAATATGCTTTAGAGTTAAAGCTCTATTGTATTCTGCCAACCGACGAATGCCAAGGCCACCTTCTTCCTTGGGAAGGCAAATATTGTTCCAATCTACTTTTGCACCGCCTGGGCCAAGATCAGGTCCTTTCCAGAGGAACTGTCTCAAGATAGTCTCAATATCGTTTAAAACAGATTTTGGGAGGGAGAAGATAGTAGCCCAGTATACCTGAATGGCTCAAATCACAATTGTTCATCCATCTATAAAACTATAATTAAATCATATAAATTCCTCTTTGGTTAGACTCACCTCATCCTGCGTTGCCTAATAAATTATTCTCAATAATTATTAAACGTCGCCAATAACAAAGGGAAAGAAAATAAAGGATGGAGTACAATTCCACTTTCTCCTGTGCCGGCTCGCAACTAAGGCTTGATGTTTCATAGTTCGAACAACAAAAGTTTCAATAACAGATATGGCCCAAAAAGTTTGACGAAATGACTGAGAATAAACTCAGTTTGCTTTCACCAGTTTCCCACACAGAATCGAATCAGATCTTCGAGAAGAGACATCAGAATCCGTTGATGTCATTTTTGGCTCTTCTCTTCAACTATGGATTCTTGAGCTCATTGTCCAATTCAGTCACTGAGTCTCTTCATCACTAGATGCATTATCCTCTTCATCACTGCTTGGATTCATATATTTCTCCCATTCTTCGCTTCCTATAAAGACAATCAAATAAATGAGTAGAAATAAGGAGCTCATGTTTTCTCTTTACGCTGTAAGATTTGCTTCAAAAGGAAATACCCGGTGCCACCCATCTGCTACCGCAGATGTTCTGGAGGTTGTTGCGTGATTCTTTTAAGAAACATTCAACAGCAGCTTTCTCTGCATTAGAGATCTTCAATGACTTGGATTGAGGGATTTTTTCTTTCTTACTGGAAGATCTCTTTTTCTTCGATGAACCTTTCATTGCAGTAGCGGGACCTTGCCCCTGAATTCTCACCCAAATGACGTCACACCCTAAGCGTTAAGTGAAAATAACTTTGATTCGCATTTTACTTAATTAGGGTTTTTATAACTCACCTGTAGAGAATCACTCTCTGGTGTCTCCACAGCCTCCATTATAAACTGGACAACCTCGACAGTTGAGCGAAACATCCTTCTTGAGTGTCCATGACGATAACTCTGCAAAGATAATAGATTTTTCTTATCTTAATTACCATCTGAAAATTTCAAGATAGTCATTTGCAAAGCTATTACTCATTAAAGGTTGTGAAAAAATTTTAGTACACACAATAATAAAATAAAAAAACGGGCAATGACGTAAAACTAACATTTTATTAATTAACCCTTTTGGCTAACATACATCACCAGATAATCCATTTCATCTCCTTGCAATGTTTACATAAACCAAATTAGTCGAATCTATGTTACTTCTTTTTAATCATCGATTCATTAAGGAAAGCAGTAATCAAGTTTTTTTAATATACAGTTACCATATCTAATTTTCCATTTAATCGTCGTCTGCATGCAATATGCCACCCTTGAAGCCGCTCTTCAAAAGAAGATTCATGTTGGATGGTCTGCACTCAATAAATTACATCATAAAAATAATAACAATTAGATAAACAGATTTGAGATATTTATATGCATTCAACGGAAAAACATAAAGAAAAAAAATCTAGAAGCCACCTTGTCCAAAGGTATGCCAATTAGACAATCCGGGGGGAGTAAGAAGGATACTGTCTCTTCCCCTACTAGAGTGGTCTTGGTCCTAGTTTTGACTTCCGCTGATGAAGATGGGTTTGTCTGTGTTTAGGATTTCATCATTTCTCATTTGTTGTGAGCATTGGTTGCAAATTCTCACTAATATAAATTGTGCATTAATATGAATAAAAGATGAAATGTTGACTATCGATCACCATGCACTTTAATAGAGGAAATGTTTGTTCAGATCTTCCAGAATACATTAAAATAATATTACCTTAATGGTCGAGACATTTATCCCCTCATCATTTTGAGGTAATCGATATGATATTGGATCCGGGTCAATCACATGATCTGCAATACTTTTTCTCAATTGAGAAACAACTTTCTGCAATCACAAATTATCAATGCAAATATATCATACCGTTAAAGCATCGACTATTTCGAATTATTGTCAAAGTCAAAGGATTGGGAATATGTGTATTCTGTTTATACCTAGCTGTTGTAGCTGTAACTTCTTACAAATGAAGTTTACGTGTGTACTTCATAACTACATCAAGCTTATCGAATATGTTTCAAGAATCAAGATGAAGAAATATTTAGTGCCTTGCAATGTATTTTGTGGATGATTCATCTAATGTGTTCTATCAATCTTTTCACGAAGATATCTGCATTTGAAATAAGTGTTGAACCTTATAAAAGTGAATTGGAAAATACCAGACTCTAATTGTATAATTGCATTTACGTAATGGTCTATAACAGAACAATTACATCAATTACTTGTATCCAAATACACTTAAGAAAAAGTTAATTTACATTATATTGACCATCATTGTTAGTGATGTAAACCATACTATATAATGGTAAAATAGAGTTTATGTCATGGACTACCTCACAAAGTTTCAAAGGACAATCTAAAAAACTCACATTGACTATCTATATCTTAAAAAAAACAGAACAGAAAGTTAACTTACAGTGACTAGTTCCTTAAGTGATATATACAATTGATCATGTCCTTGTACTTGATTGGGAATGTCTAGCTTCTTCGAACCACATGGTTTATTCAATTCCAACGAGAGAGGAGAGCTGTCTGGACTAGAGAGTGACCTATTGACCTACAAGGATGAGAGAGATCGCGAAGGAAAAGACATGAGTAAAGAAGATAAATAAGCATATACAATTTTATCCATCATTATATGCTGCCTACCGGTTCAAAATGGGGAAACATATATACCGTGAAATGGGATCTTCATCAATATTTATTGCATCAAACAAAATGAAACATTTGAGAAACTATTATCAAGATGTTAAGCAACTCATGCTTGAGAAGATCAATAGTAAAATCAAAACAACTAAACCAACCGCATTCGAGAAAGTTTAAGAACCCGCTCCTCCTCTCAAGATATCAAACTCAGGAGATGCCATAAAAATGATAAAGGACTAGATGAGTAGAAAAACATAGTGCAATACTCTGAAAGAAAAAGAATAACAAATCATATGATGGGGAGAGCTAGATTTCGTCCAAAATGATTCCATGAAACCTCTAGGGTTTGTGAGGAAGAACATTGACTTATTAGCAAAAGAAAGTATATATAACATCTTGACATAATATTAAGCGAAATAGTTCAGAGAGAGAACTCATTCATGAAATAACAACAATAGTATAAAGTGAAGAGAAACAACTTCTCCGGAATAACAGACGCAAAAAAGGGGAAAGTATTTGAAGAGAGCCACGGTTTCAAAATATCAAACCGTAGCGAATGAATTGGTAGCTTATGTAATATCGAAAATAATGGTGGGAACTCATTTCACTTTATATGTAAAGGGCCACCACCTTCTTCTTTTGATTGATTTACATAAGTTGTTCATTCTCGGAATATTTATACTTTAGCTACTCATTATTTTCTATCGTCGAATGATGTTCGACTTTCTCATCATTGATCTTAAAGAACGTGCAAGTTTTCAATCGGTTCTTTGCTCTCCACTATGACATTTATTGCGTATCAACATACAATATAACAGTGAACTCTGCATAGTAAAAAAACAAATTAAAGGAAATGAGTTCAATATATGTTGATATTGTTTACCATAATAGCATTAACGGTCTGATTACTTACAAAAGTTAATAGCGGTTTTGCCATTTCAAACAACTGCCGTTAGTTTTATTGTCCAACGAATAACGGTTCATACATCGATCTATGAAAAAAGTAGTACATCGAAACCTTCAACCCTAGAACATTATCATCTATTCTGTCAATGTATATTAGAAAAACCTATTGGCAATTTTAATTTTGTCATCCTTAAAAAACATATTTTTGTACACAAACATATATAATATCCATACTCATAGAATAGATCTGAACAAAAAAAAAAGATATATACATATATATTCATACAACTATATTGTAATTCGTTATTTGTCAACATAAGATTTGAAAATATTTCAGACATTGTAAAATTCAACCAACAATTATTCGTTAGTTTCACTAAGTGTATAAATAATTAGATCTGTACGCCTTAGACAAGAAAAATAGATTTTAACATGATAGATGTTCCGATCTATATAAACTTTGTTGAATCAACGCACAGATCTAAATGATGGATCTTTTGTAGCAACTCAAATCTTAACCTTCATGTAAACCAAACAAGAACCCTAGAGAGCATCGGAATTCTCATCTTTCACCATTCATCACTTTTGATTTTTTTTATTGTAAAAAGATGCTAGTGAAAATCCATTTCTTTGTTGTTGAATCATGAAATCCATGGCCAATAACCTAGCTCGAAGGTTGATCGAGACTTACCTCACTCATTTTTGATGAACCAGCACCTGTTGAAGGAGATGACAGTACAGGTTGAGAAGATCCGTCCTGTATTTTCTCTTTCGGAGAGGGAGGAAGAGTTTGCATCTTAGGGTTTGCCATTTCAAAGGTCACCTTGAGAGCTAACGCTTATTACAAGTCAAAAGATGTGTGGTTCACCAATTGAAAGAGAGCAGATGGTATCCAAAGAGATGACAGATGGTGGATATTTGAAACAACACGATGAAATAAAGCCAAACAATTTGGCCCATTTATTATCTTGGGCCGATACATATACATCATTGCAAGTCTCGTGTATTTTAAGAACCTAAGTTGGTAACCAAAAGAGCTAATTAGCCTTCCATATATCTGTAAAAGCTAAAAAGAATCTAACACTATTAGAATATAGTTTTTCCATTAATGGAAAAAAGAACCCATAAAATCACTGAGTACATGAACCTTAGGCATATTGATTATTACAAAGGAAAGTGGAAATGAGTTGGGGCAAGTGAAATTTGGAAAACAAATAAATGCACTTTTGGGCCTTTTTTCTATTGATAATGAAGTCATTCAAATTCAATGCAGATGTGTTTGAAAGTAATACGTATCCACAATCTATTAATCGAAAAAAAAGAGAGAAAATTAATGTAAATGTAACTTGAATACGTAATGCTTTAGCCTATCATTATCCATTGTCACAAAGCTAGAATAAATAAATGGGCATTTACTCAATATTGTCACGATATTGAGCGGTCAAGTTGCGATGCAGCAATGATGCACTAAAATTTTTAATCGATTTACGTACTATAAAATTATCTATGACTCCTTACCCAAAAAAATTTTTCCTTACCCAAAAAAAATATTATCTATGACTAGTAGAGAATACCGCTTTTATAGTAAAAAAGGAAAATAATGAATTCCAATCGAATTTAAGGAATGTAAGCTAGCTCCAATAGCATTTTGGTGGATAATTAACTCATATGTCAAATAGGATGATGTTTGATTGGAAATATTATAAGCAGGATAACAATCAAGAGACTAACAAACTTATGGATCTATCAGTTCAAATGTAAGCAGGTTTTAGGACATGAATTGATCATTATCTCTTATGTAAATTCAATCCAAACATTTAATGCTCATTACACTAATTACACTATAGCATTAAATTCCAGATTTTTAGTGTTTTACTTTCATGAGTGGATTTTGCTTCTTTTGGGGCATCTTTAAATACAATATGATTACATTAACCGTATTGAACTATCTAGTTAGCCTGATTATTTCATTCACTTAGCCAAGACATCTTATTATAAACTACAAATAATTCATTTATTCAGTGCAAGAAAAAGGACCGAATGCTTACTTTTGCAAGGGCAGACATATACATTTCTTGAAATGCTAATAAGTAGCCATGCTTTTAATATCTACCTAGGAGGAACATATAGCATGTTATATTTAAACCCTTTAGTCAAATAAATCACTACAAATGCATCCCAATCGCACACTACAAAAAAACTGAATTTTTGCCACGAAAAATTTCCAACGAAAAAATTTTCGTCGCAAATTTGCAACAAATTTTCCAACGAAAAGTAAAATTCGTTGGAAATTTCCGACGAAAAATTTTTCGTGGGAAAATTCGTTGGAAATTTCCAATGAAAAAATTTTCGTCAGAAAATTCGTTGGAAATTTCCAACGAATTTTCCCACGAATTTCAATTTTCGGGCAATTATTTTAGTGTGTACAATTTTCGTTGGAAAATTCGTTGGAAATTTCCAACGAATTTTCCAACAAATTCAAAAAAACCCGGTATTGTTCGGCATTTTTTATATTCGTTGGAAATTTCCAACGAATTTTCCAACGAATTTCAATTTTCCGGACAATTATTTTAGTGTGTACAATTTTCGTTGGAAAATTCGTTGGAAATTTCCAACGAAAAAAATTCGTTGGAAATTTCCAACGAATTTTCCCACGAATTTCAATTTTCCGGGCAATTATTTTAGTGTGTACAATTTTCGTTGGAAAATTCGTTGGAAATTTCCAATGAATTTTTCAACGAATTCAGAAAAACCCGGTATTGTTCGGCATTTTTTATATTCGTTGGAAAATTCGTTGGAAATTTCCAACGAATTTTCCAACGAATTTCAATTTTCCGGACAATTATTTTAGTGTGTACAATTTTCGTTGGAAAATTCGTTGGAAATTTCCAACGAATTTCAAAAAAATCCGGTACTGTTCGGCATTTTTTATATTCGTTGGAAAATTCGTTCGAAATTTCCAACGAATTTTCCAACGAATTTCAATTTTCCGGGCAATTATTTTAGTGTGTACAATTTTCGTTGGAATTTTCCAACGAATTTTTTTTCGTTGGAAATTTCCAACGAATTTTCCAACGAATTTCAAAAAAACCCGGTACTATTTGGCATTTTTTATATTCGTTGGAAAATTTGTTGGAAATTTCCAACGAATTTTTCAACGAATTTAAATTTTCCGGATAATTATTTTAATATGTATAATTTTTCGTTGGAAATTTCGTTGGAAATTTCCAATAAAAAAAAATTCGTTGGAAATTTCCAACGAATTTTCCAACGAATGTCAAAAAAACATACTTCTTCCTTATTCAATTTCCGCACACACAATTTCCACACACACTCTCAATTTCCACACACACTCACTCTCTCTCTCTCTCTCTCTCTCTCTCTCTCTCTCTCTCTCTCTCTCTGTTGACACCTAAATTTTGCCCAAATCATTTAGGGTTTTATCGCATAAAAATTAGGGTTTAATTTTTAACCCCTAAACCAAAAAATTTTCATTAAAACTGCATGGCACGTAGTTATTAGGTGCATTTACATTAATGTAGCATATTAGAGCATATTTTCCATTTTTCATTTTTTAAAAATAAAAAAAAAAAGAAAGAAAGAAAAAGAAAGAAAAGAAAAAAAAATTATAAAAAAAAAAAAAGAAAAAGGGGGAGGGCCAGCGTTGAAACGCTGGCCCACCGTTTCTCCTCTGCTTCACCCTTTGCGTGAAGCAGAGGAGAAGGAAGCAGGCGCAGCGGCAGACGCAGAGGACGCCGGCGCGTTCCTCGCGTCGAGACCGGCCGCGATAGGCTGGCGGTGGCAGGCGCCATGCGCGCCTGCCGGCCATGCCGCGCGGGCCGGCCCCTTAAAGCCGAACAGAGGGAGAGAAAAGAGGGACGGAGTGCAAAGAGAGTTGGTGAGAAACGGAGAGCGAGAGAAAGAGAGAGGAGAAAGGGAGAGAGTGTTCGGGAGAGAGAGCGGAGGCCGAGAGGGTTCTCGTTGAGGGCCGTCACGCCTCGACCGCGGCCGGCGAAGCTCCGACGATTTCTGTGGTAGGTCCGGCCCCGAGCTCCGTCGGTTTTCTTTTGTTCTTGCTCGGTTCGACTCGGAACAACCTCCCGAGGATTCCGGTTTGGGGGCGTGCGAGGCGACCGGATGTAGTCCGATCTGAGGTCGCCGTCGTTCGTCGCCCCCCAGGCCGGATAGGGAGCGCTGCAACGGCCACACCCCCTCCCCTGTTCCTTTTCCTTTGTCTGCGTGCTCTGTTTTGGACGAGGAAGCACTGGCCGGATCTCGCGGCCGCCCGGCTCGCGCGAGTTCCGGCCAGTGACACCTCAGGCTCGGTCCCATTCGTCTGCATATTGTTGAGTGTGATTTCGGATGTGTCGGAACCTCGATCGTGCTTGAAATCCCTCGTTTTCGTCGATGCCCACCGGTTGTTTGATGAAATGCTCGAGTCAGTCCTTGGGTTTGGCCATGTCTCGCCGGGGTTGTAGGGGCGTCGGTCGGTCCCGGTACCCGCCGATCGTCACGACGGGCCGGACGCCGCCGCGCGGGGAGCAACCAGCCAATCCCTGGTCGGGATCTGGCTGGTTCGCGTCCGGCATAGCCCTGACCGCGGAGGTCGGGGATGCATCGCCCGACGGCCGAGCAAGGGCTCGACCGCCGGGCCGGAAATCCCCAGCCACAGAGGCTGGGGGGTAGAGAGACCGGCGTTCCGGTCGGTCGGCGTCGGCCGCGGGGGGGCGAGCCTCCCCCAGGTGCCGGTCGCCGGCGCTCGGGCCGTCCGCGGAAGGCGGGGCCGCGCGGCGTGGAGGCTGCGAACCGGGTCAGGTGAGTCGGGTCGGGCGCTAGGGTTTCGTGAGTCGGGTCGGTGAATCGGGTCGGCGAATCGGGTTCGCGGGTCTGACCGGTTTTTGGGCTTGTCGCGGTTGGGCCGAAACTGTTTTTTTTGTCTTTTTATTTTTAGTGGGCTTTGGGCCTATTTGTCCTTTTTTTTAAAAAAAAGTTTTGGGCTGGGCCCTTTTCTTTTTTTAAATTTATCCGACCGGGCTCAACAAATGAGCCCGATCCGGCCTTGGACCCGGGCCGGTGCGCCCGGGTCATTTCCGATCCGGGTCGGATGTGGAGATCCGGCCCGGATCCGTTTTTTTTTATTTTAATATTGTATTATTTTAATAATTTTAAAAAAAAAATTTTAAAAAATTTTTTAAAAAAAATTTTTTAAAAAAATTTTTTTTTTTTTAAAAAAACCGAATTTTATTTTACTTTATTTTATGTTATTTTATTCGAAAAAAAATTCTCAAAAAATTTCCAAAATTTAAAAAAAGAATTCCGAAAAAATTTTAGAAATTTCGAAAAAAAAAAATTCAAAAAATTCAAAAGTTTAATTTGGGTTTTGAAATTAGCTTGTCTCGCCCTTTTCGCATGCTTAGTGCTTTATTTAATCCCACGTCGCTCGGTTCACACACTTTGAGTTGCACATTTAGATTAACCTCGCATGTAGTTGATTATGCATGTTTAGGTTTAGATATTAATTGTTGTTCCCCTTAACTTAGTTAGGGATGGAATTTTGAGACTCCCGATTAGCAAGAGCATGTTAGGTGATAAATTGAACAAGATTAGGTACCGAAAGGGCACTAATTAGTCGATTAGTGTAATCAAGTCCCCGTACCCATTGAATCTCTGGTTCGTAGAAGTGAAGCATTTCTCCCGCGCTTCGCTTAGGTGTCTAATCGACCTACCAGAAACTGATTAGTGGCGACTCCTAAATGAAATTGATTTGCATGTTAACAACTTAAACTTAAGTCGCGAATTGGTATGGGCTTGGGAGAGCTCGAGCTAGGTTTAACTTAGTAATCCATTAGCCAAACCCCTTAGGCCGCGGGGCCGTTTCGGGGAGGTCGCGACAGCTTGGCGACTCCACTGGGGACAATTTTGTGGACTTAGGCCATTTTTCTTGTTTATATACATCCCTAACGTGAATGTTTTTGCCATCAATCCCTTGTTTTGCAGGTTTGGGATTTGGGGAATGAATGTTTATTTTCGCAGGTGCTTGAAGCATTGTTTGCTTATACATTGTTGTGCATGCTTTAGATGTTTTAGCACTACACTATTGCACACACAACCATACTGCCGGACCCGGGCCGTGATAGGACGCTTTAGGATGGTGTTAAGAAAGATACAACCTCGAACGCGAGACCGCGATGTAGAGGTTGCCTTTCTTCTCCCCGAAAGTTCTTTCCTGGTGTCGTAAGTGTTTATCCTTGTCCGCGAGACCGCGTGACTATAGGATATCTCTTTCGACTAAGCCGGAGTTAAGAGGACCTGACACCAACGCGAGACTGCGACGGTCAGATCACCCTCTTAGCTTCACCTTGTTCAACCGTTTAGATAGAAAGCGAGCCTCACCTTTCATGCGTGTGTCTTTGTGTCCGCCATTGTTCTCAATAACGTAAGCATTTACCTTTCCTGTTATGCAATTCATTTATTTCCTTTTGTTGGTCCATGGCAAATTAGGTCGATCGTTAGTCTCAATTTATATGCGATGGGAAGAGCCGATGTCCAATTCATTTCCACTCCCAAGAAAGAGCTCATAGCGTGGTGGGATCAGTTGGATCAAACTGGCCGAAGGCAGGTTGAGGCAAGGATTGGCCGTTTCCTCCCGTTGCTCAAGATCAACATCCATTCCGGGGTTATGCAAGCGATACCACACTTTTGGTGCCCTCAAACATCGACTTTCATATTTGGCGAGTTCGAGTTAGCTCCGACCTTGGAAGAATATAGCATTGCCATTGGAATGTCTCTTGGAACCGAGCTTGTCAAACCACCCATAGGTATAGACCCCATCTCCGAGTTGTTACAATTTTTGAGAGTTAGGGCCGAGGTGGTGAGGAAGGTCGTTAAGGCTAATTGTTATGCGTGCCCATTCTCATTTTTGGCCGAGTGTTTTTCAAGTCAACCAATAGCCCAAAGGAGTAGGATTTTTATTTTAGCATTTGTCGGACTGATCATCTTCCCTCATCGTAAGAATGCCATAAATCCTTCAATTGCTTGGGTGGTCAAACACATGTGTGCTGGGTTAAATTATGTCAACATGATTTTAGCCGAAACATTGTTGTCCCTTAATCGTTTTAAACAAAACGGAGACAAAATCATGCGAGCTTCCCCGGAAATTTTGCAAATATGGTTTCTTTCTCACATAAGGGGATTTGGGCACCTTATGCAGTTGTTCCAAATAGATGAGTTTAGGCACCCAATACAGAGGTTCCAAGTCTTAGAAAAGCATTCCCCTGACAAAGAATATTCCCGTTGGATAAATTTCCTGGTGGACCCCGAACCCAAGGCATTTCTATGGCATGCTAAATGGCTCCAGGTCGAGGAAGCCCGCTTTGCTCACAAGTTCGCTAACCCGATCCCGCTGCTTGGTCTCTCTGGCGCCACCTCCTATTACCCATACAGGGTGGCCCGCCAATACCGAGCTCTACAAGAGATTCCGCCGCCTCTCAAAACGGAGATGTTCCAGGCTCGCTTCACCCGCACAGACTACGACTACTTCGACGAAATCCGTGCTATTGAGATTGCCTGGAGTGAGTGTCGTCCTGAAAGAATCGTTGTGCCTAAGACGCTAAATGGGGAGGAGGAGATTCACCACGCCTCCACGTTCTACATCCGCAACCACCGAATTCCGACCATTCTGCGACCACTGGTCCCGGAAGCGACTGACAAGCCATCCCAGAAGGCGCAAATTGAGCATCTTGAAAAGAGGGTGGAAATGGACAAGACTCGCATCTCGAAGTTAACTCGAGAGAACAAACGGCTCCGCAAAGCCGCGGATTCCGCATCGCATATAAAATGAGTCGCCCTGAGAAATTTGAGATGGCACTTTCATCAAATTTGTCCCCCTAGTTTCTTGTTTAGGAGGTTCTATTGCTTTTAGTCTCAATGTTTAGGGAATTTCGTTCTTCTTATATTCCAGCAGTTTCATGTACTTCCTTAGTTTCAATGTTTAGGTAATATCTTTCTTTATTTCCAGGTTTAGGAATCGTTATGTACCTCCTTTGTTTCAATGCTAAGAGAATCTCATTTTTTCATTTTCAGTGTTAAGAAGCTTTCATTTATCGTCTGCAATGTCTAAAAACTCCAAAATCTCGTCTTTTTTTTATAATAAATAAATAAATAAATAAAAAGCTTTCTCTCGAGGGACACGAAACGCCTAGACCATTGCCATGGGCCAACCTCCCACTTAAATCGTGTGCTCACCTATACTCATTTTTTTTAGGTGTTCGCAAATCGTTTGAGTCCACTCAACACACGAAGGGAGAAGTCGAGAGATCTGAGGCCGGCAAAGCCCCGGCGTCCCCCACGGTGATTACGAACCATCCGTATTTGTTAATTCGAGCTCAATCAACACGCGGAGGGTGAAATCGAGATTGGGGAGCTTCTTCCTGTAGCCATCAACCATCACAACCAGGCTTTAGCTAGTGCATCCGTTCCACCGAGATAATCGAGACGGCTAAAAGGAGATCCCCGATCCGAACCCGTGCAAAAGTCAGAATGGAGAGCGAAGAAGCCAATGCGCGCATGACCAACATGGAAAACCAACTGGCTCAACTTACCGCCATGATGATCGAGATAAGTCAGAAACTCAAGGATCCTCCGCCTGCACATGCCACCGAGGCTTTTGTCCCCACCTCCTCAGGACATACTCCCCCGTTGACCGTTGATCCACATGTCACGGACCCTCCTGAAAAGGGGACCGCATCAGATTCCCCCTCTGTCACACCGATCATTGTGAATCTGGATCCTGTTCCAAGGGAGGAGCTCGTTTCCCGCCTCGATGAGGAAAGCGCAAGGCGCCTGGCCAAAATGGAGGAACGACTCTGTGTTCTTCAGGGGTACGAGATGCGAGGGGTTGACAAGTTATCTCCGTATGCTAAAGTGAAAGTCCCTGAAACCTTCAAGGAACCGGAATTCAGCATGAAGTACGATGGCACCGGTTGCCCTAAGACTCACCTCAAGTATTACTTGAGAAAAATGGCTCGTTATTCCGACAACGTACCGCTCCTCATCCAGACTTTCCAAGATAGCTTGATCGGCCCTGCCTTGTCATGGTTCATTGCGCTGGATGTTGAGACAATCACAGGATGGGAAGATCTTGCCGAAGAATTCCTTCAGCAGTACAGGTTCAACTCTGAAATCATCCCCACCAGAGAAGACTTAGTTCGGCTAGAAAAGAGAAGGAATGAACCTTTCAAGGCCTTCGCTCAAAGATGGAGGACGATGGCATCACAAGTAAAGCCCCCGCTAACCGAGAGGGAGATGAGGCAACTTTTTCTGAGAACCCTGCCACCTGAGTACTTTCACGGAATGTTAACTTCTGGGTGCCAAACATTCTCCCAACTGGTGGAAGTGGGCGAAGGGGTAGAATGGGCGATTGTCGATGGGAGGATACCCGCGGGGAATAGCAGAGGATTCCCAACAAAGAAGAGCAAGGAAGCCGCTGTCGAAGTTGCATTCGTCCAAGAGCCGTCTAAGCCTTTCTCAGCACCCCCACAAAAACCCTCAACCGTACAAAGACGTGCGCCCCAAGGGCATGATCAAAGTAAGAGATTTCCTCATAGGGAATTCTCCCCGCTGCCAAAATCCATGTCAAAGTTGCTGCCCGTGCTCATTGAGAAGAGGATGGTAGCCAAAGAAGTACCTAGGGACAATCCTCCGAGGTTCCCTGGGTTTGACATGACCAAGACATGCGAATACCACCGAGGGGAAAGGGGGCATGACACGGATAACTGTTTTGCACTAAGGATCAAGATTCAGAATTTGTTAGACAAGGGGATTCTATCGTTCGAGAGGGCACAACCCAACGTGAAGCGAAATCCTTTGCCCGACCATGCCGAGGGCGTAAATGTGGTGTTCGAAAAAGCGAACGTGAGCAAACAAGCCTCCACGGTGAACATCCCGAGGCTATACAAAGTTCTTCAACTAGCTGGACACCACGAAGGAGGAAATGACGTCACGATGGAAGAAAAATTAGAGTGTGTTCGTAGAGCGATGAGCATGGGGGTAATTGGGAATGTCGATATGGGACAGGAATTAGTCGCCATGACAGCACCAGTCGTGATATACTTCTCTGATGAGGACTATGCTAGTGAGCCGGAGGTGGAGGATGTCGAGCCAGTGATCATCGACCTCGCAACTAAAGAATTCTCAGCAATCCAAGTGGGAAAGGAGGATACGACGCGGGTTGTGATCGAGCTGCCGCCCCTGGAAGAAGAAGGGGTCATAGTCCTTGAAGCCCCTCCAGATTTCGATACTAAGGCGGTCCCGTGGGATTACAAAACGGATGAAGTGGATGCCATCACCCGGTCAGGTCGCTGCTATGCGCCTGCAGGAGGAGTTGAGAAAAAGGCAGTGACTGAAGAAGACGCAAAGCAATTTTTGACAGTGATAAAAACGAGTGAATTCAATGTGGTGAACCAACTGCGGAAAATGCCAGCCCAAATCTCTCTCCTGGATCTCTTCAAATCTTCTGAGAAACACAAGGACGCCTTATTAAAGGTCCTTAACGAGGTTCATGTCCCGGAAACAATCGACGAAGCCCAGTTAGAAGAATTTGTGGGGACCATCCTGTTAAAGGATCAAATCTCTTTTGCGGACGAAGACTTTCCGGTAGAGGGCCGAAATCATAATAAAGCCTTGTACATTTCGGTTAAGCATCACGATATGGTGGTCGCAAGGACCTTGATCGATAATGGCTCCGCTTTGAATTTATGCCCGTTAGCCACCCTCCGTCTCTTAAAAGTCGATCTAGGGAGGATGCGTACTGCCAAAAATCCCGTACGAGCATTCGACGGCACTAGAAGGGAAGTAATGGGAGAGATAGAGTTGGAGCTCCTGATCGGTCCCGTGACGTTTCTAGTATCTTTTCAAGTACTAGACATCCCAAGCGCGTTCAACTTTCTACTAGGGAGACCATGGATCCATACCGCAGGTGCTGTACCCTCTAGTCTCCATCAAAAGGTGCGGTTCGTGGTCGACAACAAGCTTGTTACAGTCCATGGAGAAACGGACTTCAAAATCTATCATGAGACAGCCATCCCGTACGTGGAGCCTGAATGCAAAGAGGAATCCAGTTTCCAAACTCTGGAGTTGGTATCTATGGTCCACGTTCCCGTTGGCTCGCTCATGGGCACCCCTGAACTGTCCAAGCCAGCTCTAGCAGCTGGAAAAATCATGCTCGCGAACGGGTACAACCCTGGGGAAGGCCTTGGATTGCATGGGCAAGGGATTCGGAAACCCATCGAAGCTGGAAAAAGTGTGAAGAGGGAAGGCTTAGGGTATCAGAAAAGCCAAGATGATGGAGGCCGAGGCAACCATGGAGGCCGAGGCAGCTATAAGGGTCGAGGTATCGATGGAGGCCAAAGTGGCCGTGGTGGCCGAGGTAGCGACGGAGGCCGGAGCAACCATAGAGGCCAAGGCACAGGTCAGGGGGACCATGGCGGACATGTTGGAGTGGAAAATGGCTGTCAAGGCCCATTACTCCCCCTATTGAAAGAAATGTTTCCCGGGCCTCCAAAGATGCTACATGAGGAGGAGGCGGCCATCGACGATATAGCTAAGCTGTTCGAGGAGAATGTTATATGCACTATCCTGGCATGTGAAGAAGCTGAATCTTCTGGAAGTGTCGCTGACCTTGCAGAGTAGGGCGGTTCCCATTAATGTGTTTTCTGCTTTATGTTCTCTCCCCTGCGTGGGAGCTTAGTGTTGTTGCAATTTAAACTCGTTTGTAATGAAAACTTTGTCTAGCCCCGAATCTTGAGCCGTTGGTTCGAGGCGGTATGTGTTGTAATGCGGCCTTATCCTTTGAATTCAATGAAATGCGTGCATGTTTTATTAAGGACACGTGGAATCACACCAAACTGGTCCTATGATGGTCACTGAGGGCTGGGGTTCCACGTGCTTCCTGTTTTCATGGTCTTCAAGAGCAAGGAAGTCCGATGACATGAGGATGAGCTCTTAAACGCCTTTTTCAAAAAAATTCAAAAGCATTTTCAAATTGGCATGTACCATGTTTTACGTCCTAACTCATCTCATCACATCTCAGGCATCACATCATGCATAATCATGGTAAGGACGCATGTGATTCGGATTTGCACGAAGGAAGTCTCTCGGATATCGATAGCGATGACAATGATTCGAAGGGGATTGAGCGTGAATGGAAGCGACATGAGGAATCGAGGCCATTAACAGTGGAGCAAACAATTACCATAAACTTGGGTAATGATGAAAATGTCAAGGAAATAAAGATCGGGGCAAGTCTCTCGAAAGTAGAGGCCGAAAGAATGGTTCGCCTTCTTAAAGAATATCAGGATGTGTTCGCTTGGACATACGCTGACATGCCGGGATTGGATCCAGAAATTGTAGAGCATGCTCTACCAACTGATCCTGACATACTTCCGAGGAAGCAAAAACTCCGAAGGACCAAGCCAGAATTGTCCAAGAAAATCGAGGAGGAGGTTATGAAATTGCTAAAAGTGGGGTTCATCGAAGTATCGCACTACTCCGATTGGATAGCAAACGTTGTGCCAGTGATGAAGAAAGACGGTCGAGTCAGGGTCTGTGTGGATTATCGCGACTTAAACCGAGCTAGTCCAAAGGATGACTTTCCACTCCCGCATATAGATGTCTTGGTCGATAGCACTGCGGGATTCGAACTGTTCTCCTTCATGGATGGATTCTCGGGGTATAATCAAATCCGCATGAAGAATGAGGATAGGAGCAAGACCTCGTTCATAACCCCGTGGGGGACCTTTTGCTACAAGGTGATGCCTTTCGGTTTGAAAAATGCCGGGGCAACGTATCAAAGGGCCATGGTCGCGTTATTTCACGACATGATGCACAAGGAGATTGAGGTGTATGTAGACGATATGATTGCGAAGTCGAGGCAAGGCGAAGACCATGTCGAAGTTTTGCAAAAGTTGTTCGATCGCCTCCGAAAGTTTAAACTGCGCCTCAATCCCGCGAAATGCGTATTTGGGGCAAAGTCTGGAAAGCTGTTAGGATTTATGGTCAGTAACAAAGGCATTGAGATTGACCCGTCAAAAGTAAAGGCCATTTGCGACTTACAGCCTCCGGCCACTGTCAAAGAAGTCCGCAGCTTGTTGGGACGATTAAATTATGTCGCAAGATTCATCTGCCAGTTGTCAGAAACGGCGAGGCCGTTTTTCAAACTCTTGAAGAAGAATGCGAAAATCGAATGGGACGCCGAATGTCAGGATGCCTTTGAAAAGATAAAGTATTATTTGACTCATTCCCCGATCTTGGTCCCGCCAGTGCCCAAAGTTCCATTAATCTTGTATCTGACTATCCATGATGAATCACTGGGAGCCATGCTGGCCCAAAAAAGGCCGGACGACGGGAAGGAACGTGCAATATATTACCTCAGCAAGAAATTCACTACCTCGGAGGTGAACTATCCGGAAGTTGAGAAGACGTGCGTAGCCTTGGTCTGGGTGTTGCACAGGCTACGCCAATACACCCTCCATCACCAAGTTCTGCTAGTAACTGAGAATGATCCCATCAAGTATCTCTTAGAGAAGCCAGCCTTGGTGGGGAAGCTGGCCAAGTGGCAGATTCTAATTTCAGAATTCGACGTGCGGAGCCTGGGGCAAAAGTCCGTAAAGGGTAGAGCCATAGCGGACATGTTAGCGGACAGTCCCGAAAAAGCGGAAGACCCCGATGAAGATGGTGACATGGATAGGCAGGTCTTATTTGCGTCAAATGACAAATGGACCATGTACTTTGATGGTGCGGTCAACTTATCTGGTTCCGGCACTGGGGCAGTTCTCGTCTCCCCAGATAGTCAGCACTACCCCGTGGCTGCCAAATTGACTTTCCCTTGCACGAATAACATCGCGGAATATGAAGCGTGTATCCTTGGCCTCCAAGCTGCTGTTGACATAGGGATCCAAAAGTTGCAAGTCTATGGCGATTCAGCCCTCATTATCCTTCAAACCGAAGGCAAGTGGCGAACGCGGGATCCAAAACTAGTCCCATATCATGAGTTTCTGGAAGAGTTGGTGAAAGAGTTTCAAGAAATATCATTCGATTACCTACCTAGGTCTCAGAATCAGTTCGCCGATGCTTTAGCCACGTTATCGTCAATGCTGCAAGCAACAAAAGGCTTGGATATCGAACCATTAAGGATTGAAATCCTTAAGCGTCCGGCCTACTGTATGGTAATTGAAGAAGAGCCTGATGGAGAACCATGGTACCATGATATTCTGAATTACCTGCAGAAAGGTGAGTTCCCTCAAGGAAGTGAAGCACCAGACAGGAAATATCTGAGGAAGTTGGCCTCAAAATTCTTCATTAGCGGGGACGCACTTTACAAAAGATCTTATGACTCAGTGTTACTGAGATGCATCGACGCGAAGGAGGCCAATCGTTTGATGAAAGAGATACATGAAGGGGAATGTGGTCCCCACATGAACGGCCATCTCCTAGCAAGGAAGATCATGCGACTCGGGTACTATTGGTTGGCCATGGAGTCTGATTGTATTCAGCATGCGCGATGTTGCCATCGATGTCAGATTTATGGAGATAGAATTAATGCTCCGCCAAACGAACTCCATCAGATGTCTCAAGCTTGGCCGTTTTCCATGTGGGGAATAGATATAATTGGGCCGATCAACCCCAAAGCGTCAAACGGACACAGATTCATCTTAGTAGCAATCGACTACTTTACGAAGTGGATCGAGGCCAGTTCATACGCTAATGTCACTGCGAAGAACGTGGCCAAGTTCATTCGCCGCGATATCATCGCCCGTTACGGAGTTCCGGAAGCAATCATCACTGACAATGGCTCCAATCTGAACAACAAAATTGTAGATGGATTGCTCGAGACATTTCGGGTCCGGCATTTGAATTCATCACCATACCGCCCTCAAATGAACGGAGCCGTTGAAGCGGCAAATAAGAACATAAAGAAGATCTTATCAAAGACCGCTGAGAATTATCGCGATTGGCATGAAAGACTTCCATATGCATTGATGGCATATCGGACGTCGATCCGCACCTCGACTGGAGCAACCCCATTTTCGTTAGTATATGGAATGGAAGCGGTCCTACCCGTGGAAGTTGAGATTCCATCCTTAAGGGTTCTCTCTCAGGCGAAACTTGATGAGGCCGAATGGGTACGACAAAGGCACGAACAGTTGAACATGATCGACGGAAGCAGACTACAAGCCATATGTCACGGCCAATGCTATCAGAAACGAGTAGCGAAGTCGTTCAACCGAAAAGTTCGTCCCCGGCACCTCGAAGTCAACGATTTGGTATTGAGGAAGGTGATATCCATTGTGCGCGACCCTCACGGCAAATTTGCTCCAACTTATGAAGGCCCCTATGTCATCAAAAAGATCCTGCCAGGTGGCGCTTTAGTGTTAATGGAAATGGATGGCCACGAGCTGTCCAAGCCTGTAAACTCTGACGCAGTCAAGAAGTATTTTCCATGAATGAAATCAAGGCTAGAAAGCCATTTCTCGTGCAATCCAAATCACTTAGTATCATGCATGTCATGCATACATTTCCATACATGTACATGTGTTTGTGTTTCAGGTATCCAACCGCAACGAAATGAAGGACGAACGACGAAGAGGCTGGAGTACAGGGACGAGAAACATTTCTTGTGATAATAGCTCTTTGAATGAATGCTCAAAGTCATGTCTGGTAATTTGATCGGTATGCAGTTATGAACTTTCCTGTGCATGTGAATGTTAGAAATGTCCATAATTTTGAAAGTGAACTTTGTAACGATTTTTATATGTCCAAGTCACAAATTCCACTAAGGGTCATTAAAATGGACAATTCAATGAGTGGTGCGGAGATGCTTAAATGTGCTAAATGAGACGTGTCGGAATGATGAAAGGCAAGCCATGCTCCATACACTGTCCCATGTACTAGTGAGTTGAGCGAAAAATTCCATGTTTGCAAAGTGAAGGGTTATCTCGCAAAAGATACGGCAACTAAAGTGATGAGAGGCATTTCGTTCATCCATCGCAGACGCTATAGGTTACCATTTGCTTAACCCTTTTGAGCTCAAACACTTGTGAAGTTTCTTTCATGCCACCCCTGTCAAGAACCACCCCACACCGAGGCGAATCGAAGGTGGGTCGACATATCAAGGTGGAAAATGGGTAGAAAATGTTCTTGCTTTCACTTGTATCAATCTTTGAGTGCCTTTATTGCAAATGAACGGGTACGTGACTTCAAGTGCCTCAAGACGACGAAAAGCGTTTCTTTCTCTATCCTATACACTTATATCCATTGAACAACCCCAATTGAGCCTGCAATTTCGCTTCTCATAAACCTAGTTGGTGATCATCCCCCACACCGGGGCAAGGCAAAAGTCACCACTGTACGAGCATCATGATCCAGAGTGCCGACTAAAGATGAGGACTTGAGAGTTCAACAACATTGTATTGCTTAAATTTGTCTAGGCCAATCCAAAAAATGATGAATGAAAACTAGGGCACGAAAAAGCAGTGTACCTGGTAAAAGCAAAGTCAATGCCCGTAAATATAAATGTCAAAAAAAAAAAAAAAAAAAAAGAGGATGAATCAGGGGCATTAAAGGCAGGTTGCTTGTCAGACTGAGGTTGGTCCCCATGTCTTAAATAAGAAGCAAAATATTGAGATGATATGTGTTGAAATCACAAAATCAACCCTAGTCAAGCAATACTCGTCCTTCAAGTCTCCAGGAGGCGAGTGCCGAATGGCTGAGATCGATAGTACATTTCCGAGGATAATCCCCGATGGCGAAGAAGGAGGCCGGTGACAATGTCATGATGATCACCAGCTCTCACCCCAATACACATCATTGAGCCTGCAATCCTTTCGTTTCTCAACCCATGAACCTAACCTACGTTACGTCCTTTGCAAAGTCTTTTTTGATTGGGGCACTTGAGTCAACGTAGGAGCTCATATGTTTATAAGCGTCGCTCGAAGAAGTGCAAACAAGATTATTTTCTACCCTATCTCGCAGAGTTCACGACTTGTAAACCCTCAGATGATCACGAAGTGTTTATTTCATAGCTTCGACTTGGACAGTCTCATTTGTTAAACCATCGATCAAGCCTACATTACGGTCCCGGTCAAGACCTCTCAGATTAGTAAGGTTGTACCGTTTGCGAGAATACTCGGACCTTTGTCGACATGATGATAGTAAGACAGAGTGATTCTCACAAAATAACTCTTTTAGATGAGAGTGAACAAAAGTCCTTTCTGATTGAAAGTCTCTCATTTAGCATTTTCAAGACGATTCATGTCACGAGTGGAAATTGTCTTAAATGATAATTATCCCTGGTGGAAAGTTAATGATACGGACATGTTAAAATCATTACACATGAACTTCAATGGAACTGATCTTGAAACATGTGTCTTAGAGAGTGCCGGTTGTTTGTTTCTGAGAGGAATACATGTACCTGTTATTACTAATCCTGTAAGACAGGTGACGTTTCCTCAGACACCAATCTTCGAGCTGATCTCAGAAATGTTAAGAAACATCTAAGCATTCGTGAATTCTCAAGACCATGCTGAGAAGGACACAATAGGCGGTCTATCAAACTCTCGGACAAAGAACCTCGAGTGCTCGTTCGCTGAATCTTTCCAAGCCTCGCTGGCAAAGAGCTTTTAAGCAATCCAATCCAACCTACAGGTACTTAAACCACGCATTTCAAAAAGGTTTGTGGTCCAACCTTAAACCACGCATTTCAAAAAGGTTTGTGGTCCAACCTTAAACCACGCATTTCAAAAGGTTTGTGGTCCAACCTTAAACCACGTTTTTCAAAAGGTTTGTGGTCCAACCTTAAACCACGCATCGAAGGTTTGTGGTCCAACCTTAAACCACGTTTTTTCAAAAGGTTTGTGGTCCAACCTTAAACCACGCATCGAAGGTTTGTGGTCCAACCTTAAACCACGTTTTTCAAAAGGTTTGTGGTCCAACCTTAAACCACGCATCAAAGGTTTGTGGTCCAACCTTAAACCACGCTTCAAAGGTTTGTGGTCCAACCTTAAACCGCGCATCAAAGGTTTGTGGTCCAACTTTAAACCACACTTTATTCATTCTATGTTATTCTCATTTTTTTTCTATTTTATTTTATTTGTTTTTCTCTTGCGTAAATCCAATTTTCGCTGACAAATTTAGGTGTCTTTTATCTTTGAAAGGAACCTCTCCGAGCTCCCCTTCAAAGAGGGGCAGCTGTTGACACCTAAATTTTGCCAAAATCATTTAGGGTTTTATCGCATAAAAATTAGGGTTTAATTTTTAACCCCTAAACCAAAAAATTTTCATTAAAACTGCATGGCACGTAGTTATTAGGTGCATTTACATTAATGTAGCATATTAGAGCATATTTTCCATTTTTCATTTTTTAAAAATAAAAAAAAAAGAAAGAAAGAAAAAGAAAGAAAAGAAAAAAAAATTATAAAAAAAAAAAAAGAAAAAGGGGGAGGGCCAGCGTTGAAACGCTGGCCCACCGTTTCTCCTCTGCTTCACCCTTTGCGTGAAGCAGAGGAGAAGGAAGCAGGCGCAGCGGCAGACGCAGAGGACGCCGGCGCGTTCCTCGCGTCGAGACCGGCCGCGATAGGCTGGCGGTGGCAGGCGCCATGCGCGCCTGCCGGCCATGCCGCGCGGGCCGGCCCCTTAAAGCCGAACAGAGGGAGAGAAAAGAGGGACGGAGTGCAAAGAGAGTTGGTGAGAAACGGAGAGCGAGAGAAAGAGAGAGGAGAAAGGGAGAGAGTGTTCGGGAGAGAGAGCGGAGGCCGAGAGGGTTCTCGTTGAGGGCCGTCACGCCTCGACCGCGGCCGGCGAAGCTCCGACGATTTCTGTGGTAGGTCCGGCCCCGAGCTCCGTCGGTTTTCTTTTGTTCTTGCTCGGTTCGACTCGGAACAACCTCCCGAGGATTCCGGTTTGGGGGCGTGCGAGGCGACCGGATGTAGTCCGATCTGAGGTCGCCGTCGTTCGTCGCCCCCCAGGCCGGATAGGGAGCGCTGCAACGGCCACACCCCCTCCCCTGTTCCTTTTCCTTTGTCTGCGTGCTCTGTTTTGGACGAGGAAGCACTGGCCGGATCTCGCGGCCGCCCGGCTCGCGCGAGTTCCGGCCAGTGACACCTCAGGCTCGGTCCCATTCGTCTGCATATTGTTGAGTGTGATTTCGGATGTGTCGGAACCTCGATCGTGCTTGAAATCCCTCGTTTTCGTCGATGCCCACCGGTTGTTTGATGAAATGCTCGAGTCAGTCCTTGGGTTTGGCCATGTCTCGCCGGGGTTGTAGGGGCGTCGGTCGGTCCCGGTACCCGCCGATCGTCACGACGGGCCGGACGCCGCCGCGCGGGGAGCAACCAGCCAATCCCTGGTCGGGATTTGGCTGGTTCGCGTCCGGCATAGCCCCGACCGCGGAGGTCGGGGATGCATCGCCCGACGGCCGAGCAAGGGCTCGACCGCCGGGCCGGAAATCCCCAGCCACAGAGGCTGGGGGGTAGAGAGACCGGCGTTCCGGTCGGTCGGCGTCGGCCGCGGGGGGGCGAGCCTCCCCCAGGTGCCGGTCGCCGGCGCTCGGGCCGTCCGCGGAAGGCGGGGCCGCGCGGCGTGGAGGCTGCGAACCGGGTCAGGTGAGTCGGGTCGGGCGCTAGGGTTTCGTGAGTCGGGTCGGTGAATCGGGTCGGCGAATCGGGTTCGTGGGTCTGACCGGTTTTTGGGCTTGTCGCGGTTGGGCCGAAACTGTTTTTTTTGTCTTTTTATTTTTAGTGGGCTTTGGGCCTATTTGTCCTTTTTTTTAAAAAAAAGTTTTGGGCTGGGCCCTTTTCTTTTTTTAAATTTATCCGACCGGGCTCAACAAATGAGCCCGATCCGGCCTTGGACCCGGGCCGGTGCGCCCGGGTCATTTCCGATCCGGGTCGGATGTGGAGATCCGGCCCGGATCCGTTTTTTTTATTTTAATATTGTATTATTTTAATAATTTTAAAAAAAAATTTAAAAAAATTTTTTAAAATTTTTTTTTTAAAAAAAAAAAAAAACCGAATTTTATTTTACTTTATTTTATGTTATTTTATTCGAAAAAAAATTCTCAAAAAATTTCCAAAATTTAAAAAAAGAATTCCGAAAAAATTTTAGAAATTTCGAAAAAAAAAAATTCAAAAAATTCAAAAGTTTAATTTGGGTTTTGAAATTAGCTTGTCTCGCCCTTTTCGCATGCTTAGTGCTTTATTTAATCCCACGTCGCTCGGTTCACACACTTTGAGTTGCACATTTAGATTAACCTCGCATGTAGTTGATTATGCATGTTTAGGTTTAGATATTAATTGTTGTTCCCCTTAACTTAGTTAGGGATGGAATTTTGAGACTCCCGATTAGCAAGAGCATGTTAGGTGATAAATTGAACAAGATTAGGTACCGAAAGGGCACTAATTAGTCGATTAGTGTAATCAAGTCCCCGTACCCATTGAATCTCTGGTTCGTAGAAGTGAAGCATTTCTCCCGCGCTTCGCTTAGGTGTCTAATCGACCTACCAGAAACTGATTAGTGGCGACTCCTAAATGAAATTGATTTGCATGTTAACAACTTAAACTTAAGTCGCGAATTGGTATGGGCTTGGGAGAGCTCGAGCTAGGTTTAACTTAGTAATCCATTAGCCAAACCCCCTTAGGCCGCGGGGCCGTTTCGGGGAGGTCGCGACACTCTCTCTCTCTCTCTCTCTCCTTCGCCTTCACTTCTTCCTCCGTCTCCCCCTCCGCCTACTCCCTCGCCGCCCCCCCTCCTCCTCCGGCACCGGCTCCGGCTCCGGCGCCACGGACACCAAGCCTCCGACGCCCCCGACGCCACCGAGCCTCGTCGCCGGCAAGACAACGACGGACTTGACGGGCGGCGGCCTCGAAGCCTGCTCCCGCCCCTGCTGCTGCTGCTTCTTCTTCATCTTCTTGTTGGCGCAACAGCCTCGCCGGCGAGCTCGAGCTCGCCCAGATCTGGGCGAGCTCGGCCCTCGCCGGCGACGAGCTCGAGCTCGCCCAGATCTGGGCGAGCTCGGCCCTCGCCGGCGACGAGGTTGGCCCTCGCCGGCGGCGAGCTGGGCGAGCTCGAGCTCGCCGGCGGAAAGCTGAGGGCTATTTTTCGACCAAAAAAAAAAATTGGACCAAAAAAAAAATATTTTCGATGGAAAAAAAATTTTCACGATTTTTCGACTAAAAAAAAATTATAGTTTCCAACGAAAAAAATTCGTCGGAAAAAAAAATTCGTTTCCAACGAATTTAGCCACGAGTTTTCCAAGGAATTTTTCAACGAAAAAAATTTATTGCAAATTTTCAACAAAAATTGAAATTTTTCGTTGGAAAATTTTCCGACGACGAATTACCAACGATTTTTTTTTCGTTGGAAATTCCCTTTCCAACGAATTTTCCAGAATTCTTCGTTGGTAATTTTATCGGAAAAAAATCATTTTTTTGTAGTGGCATGTCCATGTATATCAGGTGAGGCTCCATCAATTGGATGACACGTGTAGCTCCCGAAGTTACTTTAAGTAGGCCCCGTTATGATTTAAATAGGCTATTTGTCATATCTAAATCAAGAGCTTAACAATCCAGCCGCTCTTTGGGATTGAATAAATAATCTTCAAAATGTTACACAAGAATCTTATTCTTCTAGTTAGATACTTGTAAAATCCAATATCTAGTGTGCTGGTCCATGTATCACATTGCCTTAATTAGTCTAATGGTGTTAATGGGTGTGCTCGGTTGGGTTCCCACTTATACCCAACCTGTGCAGGACATGAAGGTGCACAATTTTTTGTGATTCGATTTGAGACCCCACTCGCATAAAATCCAAACTTAAAAATGGGTCGAGTTGAGTTTGGTTTTTGGTGGCATAATCGTCTTTAATTATCTCGACCCAAATTTTTAGTATGGTTAATTCATGTTTAGCTTCGCCGCACATTGGACCAATTTATGTGCTGAGTTTTAACTTTGGAAATATGACTTTTTTACGGAAATTCCACAAACCCGCGTAAATCCATTCCCACTGTTCCGCGTTGTCCATCACACCCCTCAAAAAATGTGTCCATAGGCCCCAGGTCCTAGGCCACTAGGACAGTGCAACCCTAGATTTTAGGTTGCATTCGCCGCAGCTTCATACCTGAGCTTGCCGTTGTAATAAATCCGAGGTAGCCAACTCAAGTCCAAGGCCCCACACCTCAGATTGAGCCTGTACCGCTTCAAGTTTGAGTTGGAGAGAGAGAATATGGTTGTTTGACCTCAATGGGAAATGAGTGAACTATTTTTTTTTTGACGACAATGGAGGCCAAATTCTTTCGCTTGATCAAGATTAGAGGTGTAGGTGTTGAGTTTAAATCTAGAGTGGAGGCTAAAGGACGCCTCTTGAGTCTGAAATTAGGCTACAATCATGAGGTGGACTTGATTGTACCTCCCATGGTGCATGTATTTTGCTTTAAGAACAAATGCGGTCTGCTGTATCGAAATCGATAATAAAATGGTCTACTGTTTAGTCGCCTGCAAGTGGCAGAGAAAAATGGCTTGCTTGGGAGATCACCGGTGAGTCTAATGCCCATGCCAGTGAAAGTGCGGAGGACAACGGGGTTGGGATCATAGATACAAAATAGAGACGGCGGGTTTAAGGAGGAAGAAGGAGGAGGAGGAGGAGGAGGAGGAGGAGTGGGAGATTTACAAAAAAGAGAATGGCCTGCAAGAGAGAAAATAGAAAGACGATTTCTAAGAGTGGAGAACTGTGACATCAAAGGCATGAAGAAAAAGAAAGAAGAAGGAAAGTGAGACCCGCAAGTAAAAATAAAAAGAAACAAAATAAAGAGAATTGACTAAATAATTAAAAAAACGGATCACTTTTGTACAGTTATATCAAAAGTGTTGAACCCCGCAAGGGATAGTATGATCGAAATACAAGAAAATGGTGTGTCTAAGTCAAATGATGAGTGGAAAAAGCACGATTCCTTAACTTATTCGTCAAATAGGATGATGTGTGATTAGAATAATACATGCAGGATAACAATCAATAGACTAAGAATTATATGGATGTATCCATTCACATGTAAGGAGGTTTTAGGACATGAATTGATCCTTATCTCTTATGTAAATTTAATCCATAAACTAAATTCTCATTACACTATATCATTAAATGCCAGATTTTGAGTATTTAACTTCCATATATGGTTTTGCATTATTAAATACAATCTGACTACATTAACCATATTGAACTATCTATTGAGCATAATTATATCATTCACTTAGCCAAGACGTCTTATTGTAAAATGCACATAACTCCTTTTTCAGTGCAAGAAAAGGACCAGACGCTTACTTCTGCAATGGCAGACATATACGTTTCTTGAAATGCTAATAAGTAGGCATGCTGTTAATTATCTACCTAGGAGGAACATATAGCATGTTATATGTAAACCGTTTAGTCAAATAAATCACTACGAATGCATGTCAATCGCCCATCCATTTATATCAGGTAAGATCCATCAATTGGATGACATGTGTAGACCCGAAGTTACTTTAAATAGGTGACGTTATGATTTAAATGCGCGATTGTCATATCTAAATCAAGAGATTAACAATTTAGCCTCTCTTTGGGGATTGAATAAGTAATCTTCTACAACAATCTTATTCATCTAGTTAGATACTTGTAAAATCCAATATCTAGTGTTAAAATCCACTTATCACATTGCTTTAATTAGTCTAAGGGTGTTGACGAGCCCGTTCAATTGGGTTCCCACTTATACCTGACCCGTGTAGAAGATGAAGGTATATAATTTCTTGCGATTTAATTCAAGAACCCACTTGCACAAAATCCGAACTTAAAAACGGGTCAAGTTGAGTTTGTTTTTTGGTAGAATAGTCATCCATAATTATCTCAACCCAAATTTTACAATGGTTCATGCATGTTTAGATTTGCCGCACCTTGGACCAATTTATGTGCTGAGTGTTAACTTCGGAAACATGCCTTTTTAAGGAATTTCCACAAACCCGCGAAGATCCATTCCCACTGGATGCATTTCTCATTAGGCACAAGGCCAAAATATAGATACAACGAAGGGTATAAGCGTAGACACATACAACCCTAAGATATACAATATAACCTAATATATACAATATATCTAATATGCCCCCTCAAACTCAAGGTAGGTCAACCAAAGAGAGTTTGGAAACAAGAAGAGCAAAATGTTGTGATGTAAGAGATTTGTTGAAGAAATTAGCAAGCTGAGTTGCAGAGGCTACAAGAGGGAGAGAAATGACACTTGTCTGAAGCTGATGACTCGTGATGTGATAATCAATGTCGATGTGCTTGGTACACTCATAAAAGACTGGATTTGTAGCAATGTGAATAACACCCTTGTTGTCGTAGTGAAGAGGAATGGGAGCAAAGGAGGCAACACCTAGATCAGCAAGGAGACGACAAAACCAAATAATCTCAACGGTAGTGTTGGCCATAGCACGATACTCAGACTCAGTAGAGGAGCGAGACACGATAGGCTACTTCTTGGCATGCCAAGAAATGAAAGAATCACCCAGAAAAACACAAAATCCAGTGATGGACTTGCGACCAGTAACATCCACCGCCTAGTCAGCATCAGAGTAAGCACAAAGAGCAAATGAGAAAGTTGATGGAAGAAAAACAGAACATGTCATAGTACCACGAAGATATCGGAGAATCCAAAGGACAGTAGCATAATGAACTGTGCAAGGAGTCGCTACAAACTTACTAACAAGATGAATAGCATAGGTGATATCAGGATGAGTGGTCATAAGATAGACAAGATTACCAACAAGAGCCCAGTAGCAAGTGACATTAGACAAAGGCTCACCATCATCTGGACGAAGCTGTAAATGAAGTTCAACAGGAGTAGTCGCGATACAATCATCAGATAACTCAACACGAGCGAGAATGTCAGCGATGTACTTCTGCTAGGAGAGAAGAATATCATGTCAACTACGAGCAACCTCAATACCGAGGAAATAGTGTAAGAAACCTAGATCCTTTATAGCAAACTGATGGCGAAGATATTGCTTAGTATAAGGAATATGAACAGAGTCATCCCCAGTAATAATCATATCATCATCATAGATAAGCATAATAGTACAACCAGCAGGAGAAGTGTGAGCAAGCATAGCATGATCATTTTCATTCTGAATAAAACTAGCTGACCGAACAACATTTGCAAAATGCTCAAACTAAGCTCGAGGAGCCTTTTTGAGACCATAAAGAGCCCGACGAAGACGACAAACTTGACCAAGAGAATGACTAAGACCAAGAGGTGGCTGCATATAAAATTCCTCCTGAATGGCCCCATGAAGAAAAGCATTCTTCACATCAAGCTAAAATAGAAACCAATTACGAACAGAGACTACTACAAGAAGAGTGCAAACGGAAGTCATTTTGGCAACAGGAGCAAAGGTCTCCTCATTATCAATCCCATACTCCTGATCAAAATCGCGTGCGACGAGACGCGCTTTATATCGGTCAATACTACCATTAGAGCAAGTCTTTATTTTGTAGATCCAGCAATAAGATATCAAGGACTTCCCTGATAAAAGAGGCATAAGGTCCTATGTACCAATGCACTCAAGAGCAGAAAACTCCTCGGAAATAGCATCACGCCACTCGGCATGACGTACTACCATACGATAATGTGACAGTTCTTACAAAGTGAAGACAGCAGCCATAAAAGAACCAAACTTATCATAATAACTCGTAGCCACCACATACTTAGCCGGAGGACAACGATCCTGCGGAGGATTCCATCAAGGGGACGGTGGGCGAGAATCGTCAAGAGGCATCGAAGTGGCAGGTGAAGTAGACAAAGGAGGAGGCATAACAGGAGAATGCGGTGACAATGGGTCAAACAGAGAAGACATAAAAGAAGAATCACGAGGTGAATCAAGAGGAAAATCAATAAAAACAGACAAAGATGACTGTGAAGAATTAGAAAAGGCGAAAAAGAACAAAAGATACTCAAAGAACTAAACACTACGAGAGATACGAATACGCCATGAAGAGGGATCATAACACCTGTAGCCTTTATGTTCTATACTGTAGCCTAAGAAAGCACATCGAACTGACTTGGCGAAGAGTTCGGTGTGCTCATGGGAAGAAAGAAGCACATAACACGTACAACCAAAAACACAAAGTATGACATTCCGAATTTCGATTCATTTTCGGTTTTATAAAACGTGTAATTCGTTAGTGTGCTTATAGTAAAATCTCACCCGGGAGCTGATCACTCTCGGTTATTTTAAATCTTTAAATTAGAGATTTCGCTAGAAACGCACTCGATCGAATTTGATCGTTATTTAGAGCCCAACTTTGATGTCGAAATTCTCGGAGTTCCGGGACAAAATAAACTGGACGGTGTCGATATTGTTGTGGCCGGCACCGATATTGACAAGATTAGTGGAAAAGTGAAATTTTGACCGGGTACAAATTTGGACTAGTAGACTGCCCTCGGAATAATTTGACTTAATTAATTTGGCCTTTGTCCCTTATTATATTCGAAGTTTAATTTGGACAGGTAAATCGTTTTCGATTTTGAATATGGGCCGTTGGATCGCAATAATTATTTGATTGAACATTTAATTTCTTTCTTTTTCTCTCTCTTTTTCTCTCTCTCTTTCTCTCTCTCTCTCCTCTCTCCTTTACGCCGTGCCACCCACCCCCCGTGCACGTCCCCTCGCGCACGTCTCTCTCTCTCTCTCTCTCTCTCTCTCTCTCTCTCTCTCTCTCTCTCTCTTTCTTTTTCTCCTCTGGCCGCGCACGTCTCCCCCATGCGACGTCCCCTCAGCCCTCCTCTTCCCCATGTAAATTCTCTTTCTCTCTCCTTTCTCTCTCCTCCCTTCTCTCCCCCTTTTCTTTCTTCTTTTCTTCTTCCTTCTTTTCCTTCTTCGCCCGCGTCTGCTATGGTCTCTGCGTTTGCTTCTGCCCCTTCTTCTGCTTGCCCAGCCGACACTGGCTGAGCCTGCCTGACCGTCGAGTGTCGTCACCATCGCCGGCCAGCTCAACCGCCGTCGCGCCGTCCACCGGCCGCCACCCCAACCGACTGCTCTCTCTCTCTCTCTCTCTCTCTCTCTCTCTCTCCTCCGCGCCAGCCGCGGCTCTAGCTCGCCCGCCGCCGCCGCGGGCTCTAGCTTGCCCGCCACCGCTGCAAGCTCAGCTCGCCGAGCCGCCAGGAGCTCGCCGCCGCCTGCTGCTCCAACGACGACGCAGCTGCCCCGCCCTGGCCGAGCCTCGCCACCCCCAGCTTCCTCTCTCTCGCTCTCACCCTCACCCCCCGACTGACCTCTCCCCCTTCAGCTCACCGCCACCGCGTCCCCGCCGCGCCGCCGAGGTCCGGCGCTGCCCAGTCTCCGTCCAGTCATCCCGCCAGCGCCGCCTCGACGTCCGAGCATCGACGTCGCCGCCGCTAAACGCTCCAGCTGCACGCCCATCTCAACCACCCTCTTTCTCTCCTTCCCTTCTTGCCGTCCGCCGCTCGCCGCCGCCGCCACCACCGTCGCCGCCACGTCGCCGCCGCCGCCGGTCGTAGCCTCGGCCGGCCAGCCCAGCCGTGCCCGCGCCCGTGCTCATGCTCTTGCCCGTGCCCGCGCCCACGCCCGTGCCCGCGCTTGTGCCTAGTCGGCACTGTTCACCTAGGCCATTTTAGGCCCGAGCCGACTTTTCCTGAGCCAAACTTAGGTAAGCGACTTCCTAAACCCTACCTAGTATTTTGGATATTTCATTGACTTGTCTCGGGTTTAGAATGGCTAGGACATGTTTTAATTTAACTATATTATGTTATAATTGTACTATTTGAGTGGGATTAAATTATATGCTTGATTGGATAACTGTGCGTGGTCGACTTGAACGTCGGGTTTGTGGATTGAGGTGGCGAAATGTGAATTGGACCGAGTGTGAACATGGGTTGATTGATGTGATTGGCGTGAAATTGATTGAATTGAATGGCGTGTGCTTGTCTGTCAGTTTTAAGCCCGGATTGATCGAAGGGCTACAGACTTGGGACGTGTTGACAGCGGTCCGTGTGAAGGCATAAATGGCAGATGTGCCAATTGGATGCGGGCTTGAGACGTGTTGACGGTGGCCTGTTTAAGGCGTGTCGGACCGGGACATGTTTACGTTGGCCGTTGGATTTGATTGAATAGTGTGGCTTGGGACATGTTGACGGCGACCATTGGAATTGATCGAAAGGTGTGACTTATGTGTCTGTGAGATCGGACTTGAGACGTGTTGATGGTGATCCGTGAGAGGAAAGTTAGTTGGATACGTGTGTGTGATGTGACTGATTGGTTTGGCTAAATGTATGTATGGATGTTTAATCGAATTGACTGATGGTGCGTGTGCATGATTGGTTGGATTGGTTGGATGCGAGTGTGGTGGTACTTGAACGATTGTGTTATATTACCGGGATATTATTTCCTTATTATGATTAACTAATGTGCAGTGTGGGCAGGTGATTGGATGGCGAGGTAAGTCCATAGATGTGAATTATATATATGTTATCGATCTGATTGCATGTTAGACTTGTCTGGATACGGATTAGCCTAGGTGAGGTTTAAGGTGTTGCTTATTGAAACTCGTTCTCACGGTTATTATGTAACCACTTTCAGATCCACGACCGTGATCAATTCGGAGATGCCGCCAGAGTATCACGGGAATTGAATGATGGATCAAATTACCCCGTCTTTTGAGTACCTTTTTGTAGAGGAGATAAGCTTGTCAACCACCGCCTCCTTTTGAAAACTGTGATTTTGAAAACGGTAGCCTGGGCTACCGTTTTTGTAATAGTGACTGTTTTGAGAAGTTATGCATTTATGGTTCCGTTCTATCCCTTTGTCATGTTTCATTGTCCGGGTTGTTTTTATTTACTTCCGCGTGTGCCAAATCCCTGATGTTTGAGTTGGGTCGGCGACGTGCCTAGGACGTCGCATTCAATGATCGACCGTGGTTGGGATGTTGCGGGCTCGGTGGGGTCCGGGGCGTGACATCTCCGGTTGATTTGGTATCAGAGCAACGTTAGCTCGATACCTTTTGGTCGAAGCCTAGAGTGATAAGGAGCGATGATCTTGGGGTAGACAATTAGGGAGACTTGTGGCCATGCGTTACCCAGACTGTTTGATTGTGATTGCTGAGTGACGTATGTTATGACATGTGAAGTGCAGGTGCGTCAGGACCTGAGGTAAGTGCACGAATTGTGTTGGCTGAGATTGATTGTTGTAACTGATTGGCTGCCTGCTTAGTGAATTGTTGTTGTGATTAATTGCCTAGGGTTTTAAACTGGGATAGTTGGCCTAGGTTTCTAATTCCTATGTGGAATTATAACAGGTGAACTTTGGTGAGAATCGATAAGATGAGTGGACGAGGTCGAGGCCGAGGTCGAGGTAGAGGCCGAGGTCGAGGCCGCGTAGTCCCACTAGCTGGACTTATGGGGGACCCTAGGGTGGATGAAATGTGGAGGGCGCTCGAGGAAGCGGGAATATTATCGGGTAATCAAACAGGGGAAAGAAGTGCTACTGTTGCCGCTGCAGCTGCCAGCGAGGTTATTGGGAATAATGGAGGCCAAAGGAATAATGTGATTGGTGAAAATCCCGGTCCAGTACGAGTTAATGCGTTCAGGCCAATGTCCAAACTGGTGGAACAGTTTCTGAGGCTGAAACCCCCAAAGTTCAATGGGAAAGGTGATTCCGAGACTGCGCCAAGATGGGTAGAAGAGCTAGAGAAAGCTTTTGAAGTGCTGGGATGCACTGAAGAGGAGAAAGTAACTCTAGCGGTCTATCAGCTTCAGGAAAATGCAAATGATTCGTGGAGGGCCACCAGAAATCAAGTATTCCCCGCTGGTACCGCGTTGAACTGGACCGTCTTCACTGAGACCTTCAATGGCAAGTACTTCTCAGAAAGCGCCCGAGAGCAGAAACTGGCAGAATTTATGAGACTTCGCCAAGGTCAAATGTCGGTGGATCAGTACGAAGCCGAGTTTGCGAAGTTATCCAAATTTTCCCCCAAGATGGTGGAAGACCCAACGGACAAAGCTAGGAGGTTCCGGGATGGGCTGAAGCTGGACCTTCGCAGTCAGATGATCTCGTTAAACTTGAGAGGCTATCATGAGATCTATGAGAGGGCCCAAGCAATCGAGCGAGATCAAACGGAATGGGCTACCACTTCTGGCTCGCGGTATGCCCCAGCTAGGGACAACCGTCAACTTGGGAAAAGACCTATGACGGGAAATAACCGTTTCATCCCTCCCGTTCAGAGGAATATCGAGAAGCCAAACCGTTATCAGAACGCCCCGTGTAGGCTATGCGGAGGAAGACATGGAAATGGACCTTGCCCAAATAGGGGCGGGGCATGTTTTGTATGTAGCGGAAGGGGCCATTAGATGAAGAACTGCCCTAACAATAGACAAGTTGGGTAGCCTACACTACCGCCGCCACCGCCCCTGGGTGGAAATCGATTTAGAGCTAACCAGCCAGCAAATCAGAGCAAACTGCCGGCCCAAGGACGGCTGTATGCAATGGCAAGGAGGGAAGCGCAGGATGCGCCGGACGTGGTCACAGGTACGATCTCTCTCTGTGATCATGCTGCATATGCCTTGTTTGATCCGGAAGCGTCGCATTCGTTTATTTCAAAGCAGTTCGTTGAATTAGCTGGGATTGCGTCGAAATCGCTTGATGTTATGCTGTGTGTTACTACTCTGCTGAATGATAACGTGCTGGTTGCATTTAGATGTCCCAACTGTAAGATAGTGATTGGCGATAGGGAAGAAAGGATAAATTTGGCGGTATTATGCATGCATGACTTTGACGTGATTATCGGTATGGACTGGCTAGTCAAACAGAAAGCTGTTATGGACTGTAGTAGCAAAGTGATCCAATTTAATCCGGTTGGTCACCCTAGATTTGAGTTCGTGGGAAACCGAGGAGGAACCTTGATCCCTTGGGTTTCGTCGCTCGAGGTAACAAAGCTGCTAGATGAAGGGTGCCAAGGATTTCTAGCAAATGTAATTGATTCGACGGCTAGAGAACCGATGCTGGAAGACATAGCTGTGGTGTGCAATTATCCCAATGTCTTTCCTCGGGAATTGCCGGGACTGCCACCTGATAGAGAAGTGGAGTTTGCGATTGAGTTAGCTCCAGGGACGAAACCGATCTCGAAAGCACCATATAGGATATTACTATCGGAGTTGAAAGAATTGAAAGTCTAAATGCAAGAGTTATTGGATAAAGGCTTCATTCGCCCAAGTGTGTCTCCATGGGGAGCGCCGGTATTATTCGTAAGGAAAAAGGATGGATCCTTGAGATTGTGCATTGACTACAGACAACTGAATCGGGTGACCATTAAGAATAAGTACCCGTTGCCAAGGATTGATGACCCGTTTGACCAGTTGCAAGGGGCGTCAGTGTTTTCCAAGATCGATTTGAGGACTGGCTATCATCAATTGAGGATCAAGAAGGAGGACATACCGAAATCGGCATTTAGGACGAGGTATGGACACTATGAGTTTATGGTAATGCCGTTCGGATTGACGAATGCCCTTGCAGCCTTTATGGATTTGATGAACAGGGTATTCAAGGAATTTTTGGATCGGCTCGTGATCGTGTTTATTGATGATATTTTGGTGTACTCGAAGAGTTCCGTCGAGCACGAGGTACATTTGGAAAAGGTTCTACGGACCCTAAGGGAACACGCACTATACGCTAAGTTCAGTAAGTGCGAATTCTGGCTTCATCGAGTGGCATTCTTAGGACATGTGGATCCGGCGAAAATTGAAGCCATCGTGAATTGGCCAAGGCCTATAACAGTAACCGATGTTCGGAGCTTCTTGGGTTTAGTAGGGTATTACAGGCGCTTCGTGGAGAAATTTTCGATAATAGCGATGCCGTTGACGCGGCTACTGAAGAAGGAGACGAGGTTTGAATGGACGGATAAATGCGAAAGGAGTTTCCAGGAATTAAAACAGAGATTGACGATCGCGCCAGTGTTAACGATTCCGTCAGGTCCGGGAGGGTATGAGATTTACAATGACGCGTCGTTAAGGGGATTGGAATGCGTGCTAATGCAACACGGGAAAGTAGTGGCGTACGCATCGCGGCAATTGAGGCCACATGAGCAGAATTACCCGACGCATGATTTGGAGTTAGCCGCAATTGTTTTCGCTCTTAAGATTTGGAGGCACTACTTGTGTGGGGAGAAATTCCCGATTTATACGAACCATCAAAGTCTAAGGTACTTGTTCTCCCAAAAGGAATTAAATATGAGACAGCGTCGTTAAATGGAACTCCTTAAAGACTATGATTGCGATATCATGTATCACCCTGGAAAAGCTAATAAGGTAGCGGATGCACTAAGCTGACAATCGAGCATCGCGCATATGATGGTCAAAGAGTGGACTCTGTTGGAGGGAGTCCGGGATTCGGGATTTAAGTTTGAAGTGGGTCAGGTCTCGAGTCTGCTTGCCACATTGAGGATTGAACCAGAAATATAGACTAAGTATAAGGCTCTACAATCGACGGATTCGGAGATTCAGAAGATTTTAAGCATGGATGCCACAAAAAGGAAATCAGATTTCAGGTATCCGAGGATGGGATTCTAAGGTTCCGAGGACGATTATGTGTGCCCAATGATACAGAACTAAAAGAAGAGATCTTGTCTGAAGCACACCGTAGTACGTACAGTATCCACCCGGGGAGTACGAAAATGTATCAGAATCTACGGCAGCATTATTGGTGGAACGGCATGAAAGTGGACGTGGCCAAGCATGTGGCTAAGTGCTTGACATGCCAATAGGTGAAGACGCAACATTGCAAGTCGGGTGGAAATGGGAGCATATCACTATGGACTTCGTAATGGGATTACCGAGAAGTCAAAGGGACCATGACTCGATTTGGGTGATAGTTGATCGGTTGACAAAGTCAGCACATCTTCTACCGGTGCGAAAGGATTTCGCCTTGGAAAGGTATGCCAAATTGTATGTACGACATATAGTCCATCTCCATGGAGTACCAGTGACGATCACTTCGGACCGTGATCCTAAGTTTATTGCCGCTTTTTGGAAGAGTCTTCATACGGCATTAGGAACGAAATTACAGTTTAGCACGGCCTATCATCCCCAGACGGATGGCCAGTCTGAAAGGACGATCTAGACTTTAGAAGACATGCTGCGAGCATGTATCTTGGATTTTAAGGGTAACTGGGAGGAACGGTTGCATTTGGTTGAATTCGCCTACAACAATAGCTACCAGCAGAGTATCCGAATGGCACCGTTTAAAGCATTATATGGCAGAGCCTGCAGAACACCGGTTTGTTAGGATGAAGTCGGTGAGAGGAGCATTACGGGTCCAGAGCTAGTGCAACAGTCAGTCGAGACAGTCAAGGTTATCCGGGATAGACTCAGAGCCGCACAGAGCCGCCAAAAGAATTATGCAGACCGGAGACGTAGGCCTTTGGAGTTTCAAGTGGAGAACCACGTTTTCCTCAAAGTGTCGCCAATGAGAGGGTTGTCACGATTTAGCAAGAAAGGAAAATTGAGCCCAAGGTACGTGGGCCCATTCGAGGTCTTAGAGAGAATAGGCACCTTGACTTATCGTCTCGTGCTACTGCCAAATTTATCTTATGTTCACAATGTGTTCCACGTGTCTATGCTAAGGAAGTATGAGCCAGACCCGACACACGTGCTAAACTATGATGAAATAGGCGTGGACGATAAGGTGTCGTACGTGGAAAAGCCAGTTCGGATTGAGGACAAAATGGAGAGATTGTTGCGGAATAAGACAATTCCGATGGTCAAGGTGATTTGGGAGCACTATGGAACTGAAAGTGCGACGTGGAAAAGCGAAGAGTCGATGCGACATCAATACCCCTATTTGTTTGAATAGTTGGGTTGGATTGTAAATTTCGAAGACGAAATTTTTGTAAGGGGAAAAAATTCTGACATTCCGAATTTCGATTCATTTTGGGGTTTATAAAACGTGTAATTCGTCAGTGTGCTTATAGTAAAATCTCACTCGAGAACTGATCACTCTCGGTTATTTTAACTCTTTAAATTAGAGATTTCGCTAGAAACGCACTCGATCGAATTTGACCGTTATTTAGAGCTCAACTTTGATGTCGAAATTCTCAGAGTTTCGGGACGAAATAAACTGGACGGTGTCAATATTGTTGTGGCCGGCCCCGATATTGACAAGATTAGTGGAAAAGTGAAATTTTGACCGAGTGCGAATTTGGACTAGTAGACCTCCCTCGGAATAATTTGACTTAATTAATTTGGACTTTGTCCCTTATTATATTCAAGGTTTAATTTGGATCAGTAGATTTTTTTCGATTTTGAATATGGGCCATTGGATCGCAATATTATTTGATTGAACATTTAATTTCTTTCTTGTTCTCTCTCTTTCTCTCTCTCCTCTCTCCTCTACGCCGCGCCACCTACCCCCAGTGCACGTCCCCTCGTGCACGTCTCTCTCTCTCTCTCTCTCTCTCTCTCTCTCTCTCTCCGGCCACACATGTCTCCCCCTCTGCCGCACGTCTCCTTTCTCTCTCCCTTCTCTCCCCCTTTTCTTTCTTCTTTTCTTCTTCCTTCTTTTCCTTCTTCGCCCGCGTCTGCTCCGGTCTCTGCGTCTGCTTCTGCCCCTTCTTCTGCTCGCCCAGCCAACACCGCCGGAGCCCACCTGACCGCCGAGCACCACCACTATCGCTGGCCAGCTCAGCCGCCGTTGCGTCGTCCGCCAGCCGCCACCCCAACCGACTGCTCTCTCTCTCTCTCTCTCTCTCTCTCTCTCTCTCTCTCTCTCTCTCTCTCTCTCTCTCTCTCTCTCTCTCCTTCGCGCCAGCCGCGGCTCTAGCTCGCCCACCCCCACCGCGAGCTTAGCTCGCCGGGCAGCCAGGAGCTCGCCGTCGCCTGCTGCTCCGATGACGACGCAGCTGCCCCGCCCCGGTCGAGCCCCGCCACCCCCAACTTCCTCTCTCTCGCTCTCACCCTCACCCCCCGACTGACCTCTCCCCCTTCAGCTCGCCGCCATCGCGTCCCCGCCGCTCTGCCGCGGTCCGGCGCTGCCCAGTCTCCGTCCAGTCGTCCCGCCAGCACCCCAACGCCGCCTCGACGTCCGGGCATCGCTGTCGCCGCCGCTGAACGCTCCAGCCGCACCCCCACCTCAGCCACCTTCTTCCTCTCCTTCCCTTCTTGCCGTCCGCCGCTAGCCGCCACCGTCGCAGCCGCCAGTCGCAACCCCGGCCGGCCAGCCCAGCCGGCTAGCCCAGTTGGCCAGCCCAGATGTGCCCGCGCCCGCGCCCGTGCCCTTGCCCGGGCCCGTGCCCGCGCCCATGCCCATGCCCATGCCCGCGCGTGTGCCTAGTCGATACTGTTCACCCGGGCCATTTTAGGCCCGAGCTAACTTTTCTCGAGCCAAACTTACGTAAGTGTCTTCCTAAACTCTACCTAGTATTTTGGGTATTTTATTGACTTGTCTCGAGTTTAGAACGGCTAGGACGTGTTTTAATTTAACTATATTATGTTATAATTGTGCTATTTGAGTGGGATTAAATTATATGCTTGATTGGATAATTGTGCGTGACCGACTTGAACGTCGGGTTTGTGGATTGAGGTGGCAAAGTGTGAATTGGACTGAGTGTGAACATGGGTTGATTGATGTGATTGGCGTGAAATTGATTGAATTGAATGACGTGTGCTTGTCTGTCGGTTTTAAACCCGAATTGATCGGAGGGCTACGGACTTGGGACGTGTTGACGGCGGTCCGTGTGAAGACATGATTGGCTGATGTGCCAATTGGATGCGGGCTTGAGACGTGTTGACGGTGGCCCGTTTAAGGCGTGCCGGACCGGGATGTGTTTACGTTGGCCGTTGGATTTGATTGAATAGTGTGGCTTGGGACGTGTTGACGGCGGCCACTGGAATTGATTGGATGGTATGGCTTGGGACATGTTGACGGCGGCCATTGGAATTGATCGAAAGGTGTGACTTATGTGTCTATGAGACCAGACTTGAGACGTGTTGACGGTGGTCCGGGAGAGAAAAGTTGGTTGGACACGTGTGTGTGATGTGACTGATTGGTTTGGCTAAATGTATGTGTGGATGTTTAATCGAATTGACTGATGGTGCGTGTGCATGATTGGTTGGATTGGTTGGATGCGAGTGTGGTGGTACTTGAACGATTGTGTTATATTACCGGGATATTATTTCCTTATTATGATTAACTAATGTGCAGTGTGGGCAGGTGATTGGATGGCGAGGTAAGTCCATAGATGTGAATTATATATATGTTATCGATCTGATTGCATGTTAGACTTGTCTGGATACGGATTAGCCTAGGTGAGGTTTAAGGTGTTGCTTATTGAAACTCGTTCTCACGGTTATTATATAACCACTTTCAGATCCACGACCGTGATCAATTCGGAGATGCCGCCAGAGTATCACGGGGATTGAATGATGGATCAAATTATCCCGTCTTTTGAGTACCTTTTTGTAGAGGAGATAAGCTTGTCAACCACCGCCTCCTTTTGAAAACTGTGGTTTTGAAATTGGTAGCCTGGGCTACCATTTTGTAATAGTGACTGTTTTGAGAAGTTATGCATTTATGGTTCCGTTCTATCCCTTTGTCATGTTTCATTGTCCGGGTTGTTTCTATTTGCTTCCGTGTGTGCCAAATCCCTGATGTTTGAGTTGGGTCGGCGACGTGCCTGGGACGTCGCATTCAATGATCGACCGTGGTCGGGATGTTGCGGGCTCAGTGGGGTCCGGGGCGTGACATAAAGGCAGTGATAAGTGGGTGGTTTTGAGAAAAGACGTTAGTGAGAGGTGGCTTTAAAGAGGACAAGAGAAGGAAGTTGATTTATGAGATAGACTGCAGTAGAGAGTGCTTCAACCCAAAATTTAGGGGGAACGGAATTAGACAACAGAAGAGCACAAGTAGCATCGAGACTGTAACGGTGTCTTTACTCAGCAAGACCATTTTGAGCAAGAATACCAAGACAAGACAACTGAGGTAGAATTCCCTCAGAAGTTAAGAAAAAACTAAAAGCTGTAGAGAGATACTCTCTGTAACAGCCCGAATTTCGTTGTAATTCCGGAATCAATAAAACTGATATTATTTCGCATTTCATTTTAGTAAGTCTCACCCAGAGCTGATCACTCTCGGTATACTAACCAATGGGATATAGCTAATTAGAAAATGGTACATGGACCGAGGATCCTATCACGAAATGGATACCGATCACAAGAGACGTCGAGGGAATATTTTGGGCTAACGTGGGCTGACTTTAGGAAAAAGTAATGGATTGGGTTTGGCCAAGGCCAACGATGTACAATAGGGGTGCAGGTGATTCTGCAAGACCGAAAGTACAGGTGGCCAACCAGTCCTAAACTTGAACCGAAGGACCGTGACCTCTGAAACTAGTGATAATTCCTCATTCTCTCAATGATCGAGACCATCATGATACGGATAACCCTAGGTCGATACGCGTAACCTCTAAACAGCCGTCCATTAGTGAGAGACCCTGAAGTTGAAAGTTTAGCGAGTTTTTGTTCACAAAATTGGGCCCGGATTTCGCCATCGATTTTCGAGGGCTTAAGAGATCATTTTTGGGAATCTGACGTCATATTATGCTGGCCACGCGCGTTTGGAGTTAGTATGGCTAAAAATCGGAATTTTGGTCAAGGGGTGAAAAAACTACGATTTTGCCCCTCTGGACACCGGCGTTGCTTTTCGAGGCCAAATGAAATTATTTTTCGAGGCCGACTTAGGGTGACCACGCATACCAGGAGTCGTTATGGCCAAAAATTGGAAAAAATTGACGATTTTGCCCTTCAAACTTCAACGTGGATTTTCGAGGGCTTCCGCGACTAATTTCGCGATTCCGACACCACATTATGTTGGCCACGCTCATTTAGGGTTGGTACAAGTAAAAAATGAAACTTCGACCCGGGACTGAAAAAATGACAGTTTTGCCCCTGGGCTACTTTTTGGTTCCGAATTTTGGGGGGATAATTAAGGAAATTAATTAAATTTGGACTTATCCTAATTATTGCAGCAAATGACCAAAATGCCCAGGAATTATTGGATAAGAATTAATGGGGACCTTTGGATGAGGGGTAAAAATGGTCATTTTGGCTAGATTTGTGATACTTAGCGCCCATAACCCCTATTATTTGACTAATTTAAACTTGTTTCTCTCTCCTCTCACCTTCATCTGGCCAGAACTCTCTCTCTCCTCCCGAAAACCTCTCTCTCTCTCTCATTTTCTCTCTCGGCAAGCCTTGCTAGAGCTTCACCATCGGCCGTCGGAGCGCCGCCGCCGTCCACCGTGCCTCGCCGTCGACCACCTCAGTCCCTAGCCTCAACCTCGCCTCTGTCCGACCCCTTTCTCTCTCCCTTTCTCTCTCTTTCTCTCCTTTTTTCTCTCCCGGACATCACCACCACCGCGCCAGAGCCTTACTATCGCCGCACCGGAGCCCGACCAGCCTAGCTGCTGCCACTGTGACGTTTCCGATGTCCGTACGTCGCCGTCCGTACGGTGTCCGTATGACGTCCGTACAGTCCGTACACCGATGTCCGTACGCCGTCGCCGGGAATGCCGCCGCCGGTTCCACTGTTCACAGTGATCGGCCGCCATTCCTCATCGTCGTGTCATTGGATTAAGTGAGTAAAATTTCTAAACCCGGATTAGGGCTGATAGTGCATTTTCTGGACTGGTTTAGGAATATTAGTACAGGCTGAGAAAAACCAGTGTATCGATTGGTAGAAATTATTATCGGAAAAAAAATTTAGCGGATCAATGAGAATTTATTGGGGAGAATAATTGGACTAAATGGCCAATTTAGGAGCCCATTGGTGGAATTGTCGGGTATGTCCGGGTTGACTGAGTGTACGTAATTTCTGCTTAATTTTGATTGATTGCGTACTGTCATGTCGCATGTTGTGTGGCTGACTAATGTGGGGTGCGATTGGCCAATGATTGGTTTGAAATTAATTGTTGAATTGTGAATCGCACGTTAGGCCACACAGTATTAATTGGGCTGATTAAGCACCTGTTGTGACATTGAGTGTTTAAATTAAATTAATGCTCGTAGTGCATTGTACTGCATAGCATGGTCACGTATTATGTATGCCAAGAGTGAGGCATGTGATGAAATTGTGCGAGAATGCGTGCCTACCATGAGCATGTAATCACTTAAAATACCCTGAAGCGTGTTACGTGGGGTTCAGATAATAATTGGTTGTGTGATCACCTAAGGACCTTCGGGTCGTGACCTTCGGGTCGATACCGTCATCATGTACTTTGAAGCAGGACGATGCCCGGTACGTCTGGAAGACGATCATCTTTATGCACTTTGAAGCAGGCTCTGGTTCGTAAGGAGAACAGTGTTGCGCCTCATGAACTTTGAAGCAGGCTAGAGACACTGGGCCAAATCGGTGCTGTACCTCATGCACTTTGAAACAGGCTAAATGCACCGGGTCGTGAATATTATTGACTCGAGTCGTAATAAATATTAATAAATTGGGCAATTGCCAGTGTGCTAGTGTGGGCCAGTAGGCCGAGAAATGCATATATCATATCGACAACATTTGCATGCATAAACATGAATGGACTAGCGTGCGAGTGTGTGAGACTTGGTGCACGAGCATGTGTTTGGCGTACATGTGACTATATGTGTCACGTATGTGCCGTGATTATTATACGCTTAATTGTCTAACCTGCAGGGTCAGAAACTTATGTGATTATTGTTATGTTATGCTTTTAAGTGTTTATTTCCGGTCAGGAGATTGCATGCTAGCCTAGCCTAGGTTTAGGGGTTGAACTCGCTAAGATTTGTCTCACGGTTGTATAAAGCGAAACTTTTCAGACCCCCAACCGTGAGGATGGAGAGACTACCGCCTCTTTTTGGGATCCCTATGCAGATCCGGCAGTATACCAGTACCTACCTCTCAGGAAATGGGGAGGCTTTTGTGAGGTATCGATCAGAACTGATTGTGAATATAGACGAGTATTTTTACCAGAAGCAGGAGTACGTGGCATGGTGCCACCGGGATGTCGATAGAAATGAGGGAGAGCTCCTCAGGACTTTTGATATCCCGGTCAATGGTGTTGGGTTGATGCAGCCAATTATTACTGATGGTGAGGTGATCGATCCCCAGGTCACACCCGAGTGGGTTATGCAGGAGAAGGAGATGGATGAGAAACCTAAGTACTAGCAGAGGACCCCGAGCCGATGGATGAGGAGGAAAATGAATCCGAGGCCATGGAGCAAGACGTAGCCGAGGATGAAGAGGTTGAGGAGTTAGGATCAGACGAGGAGGGGTTCGAGCTTTACCTTGACCTAGAGTTAGAGCCGGACTCCGAGGATGAGCGAGCATAGGCCATGGAATCGGAGGAGTCAGGGTCTAGTGAGGATGCCTCCGAGGAGTTGTCAGATGATTCTTCCGAGTCGTTCGACCCTGATTGGGAGCCTTAGGGTCACCCAGTGTCCATAGCTAGTAAGGAGGGCCGTTACTTTTTGGATTGTAGTCCTCTTCCTGAGTTTTAGCCTGACCTCTCTAGCCGCTTACCCCTTTTTGACCAAGTAGCTGCTGATCGTTTGTATCTTTTTGTGGTACTCGTATATGATGTACAAATGGTTTTAATAATAATATAAAATGTGTAATTATTTTCTATTATGGTGATTGATGCATGGCTATCCTTGGCTCATATTGTAGTTGTCCGGATTTGTTTATTTAATGCTTCCGCTCGTGCTTAACCTCTGTTTGGGCATGGGTCGGCGACGCTTCCTAGGACGTCGCAGTTTATCGACTAAGGTAGGGATGTTGCGTGCCGTAGGGTACGGGGTGTGACACTCCCCACCCAAATCAGAACGAAAGACTTTAATAGTTTTAGAGAATTGAATAGAAATCATGATTGTAAAATTTTTTATAGATAGAGAGAAATTCATCACAAGAATGCATGAAATAAACCCAAGTATAACGAGAATAATCATCGATAAACGATACATAATACTTAAAACCACTTCTAGAAATGTGGGGGGGTAGGACCCCAAACATCTAAATGTATTAAATCAAAACAGGCATTAGAAACAGAAGAGCTAATAATAAAAAGAGGTGTAGATTATTTAGCTAAAGGGCAACTAGTACAAGGACACATAACAAATGATGGAACAAGCCCAAGTACACCCTGTAGACGCAGAAAAGACAAATGAGATGCAGATATATAACCCAAACACTAGTGCCAATAGTCAAGGTCGAGGATACAAGAACAGGTCGAGGTGAGGGAAGCTAAAGATGCCGCATCATGGATAATCCTCTATGTCTACTACCCTTGCCAATCATCCAACCACTCGTACAATCCTACATAACATAAGAATCAGCGGTAAATGTCACAATATAACCCATATCAGCAAGTTGGCCAACAGATAAAAGATTAAGAGCTAAATTCAGTATATGCAATTGATTAAGCACATAAAAATTGCTAGGAATAGTAAGGTGGCCATGGTTAGTGGTTGTAAGAGCGAATCCATCAGTCGTAAAGAACCCTTCTGGATTTTTAAGTGCAGCATGTTAGCTAAGATGCTGAGCAAAGGCAATCATGTGATGAGCAGCACCAGAGTCACGAATCTAAGAGGAATTATCACTTGAGGATTTCCGCAGCAGCTATAATAGCAATAGAGGAAGATGCACCGGAAGAACCAAGATAAAGCTAAGCTAAACTAGAAAGCTGAGCCTCAATAGCAGCAAGACGATCATCCGAAGATAAGGATGAAGTGGCACAGTCCATGGATGGAGAAAGGACAGGTGCAATTGAGCACGAGGATCCATCAGAAAGATCACGTAACTTATGAAAACATCGATCCTTAGAATGTCCATTTTGTTTACAGTAGTTACAAAAAAAAAACGTAAGTCTCACTGGGAAGAGGTACGCTGAGATGAGCAACATTGGGAACCATGCTAAGAGGATATAGACTGGAAAAAAGGTTGTGCAGTGGCAAGTACTGCAGAGGGATCTAGAGATGGAGGAGCACTAAGAATTCCTCGTCTAGTTTCCTCAATCCGAAGTTCCTTGACTGCATCAAAAAGAAACGGAGCAGGATAACGATAGAGAATCTAACTGCGAATCCCCTCAAAATCCGGTGACAGTTGCATCAAGAATTCGTAGAGACGATACTTGTTCTGATCTTTAAGCTTAGATGCAGCACAGGCAGTGCAACCAGCACACGTAGGACATGCTGGATGAGCCAACACATCAAGTTGAGACCAAAGAGACGTCATATAATTATAAAAATCACGAAAAGATCGTGTACCCTGGGTGGCACGACGAAATTCCTGCATAAGCTAATAAATCGCACAAACAATTTGAGAAAATTGGGGATGAAGATCACGGCTAATAGAACCAAATAAAATTGCCCATGTTCTCCAATCGGCAACATACCAAGACTTAATTTCAGATTGACATTAAGCAATTTGATTAGCACTAGGTCTAGGCTTAGCAGTATCAGACAAAGATGTAGGACAAGGATGAGTACCATCAATATGCTTATCACGCCTCGAACCCCATCGAGCTTGCGACATCCTGCTTCGGTCGAAATGATGCGACGTCCCAGGAACGTCGCCGACCCAACCCAAACATCAGAGCCACATGCGGAAGTGAAATATATAAAACAAAACCTCGGACAAAAAAATGACAACAACAGGGTAGAACAACAGAATAGACAAACAACAATAACAGCATTTCATACAATATTACTACACCACAAAAAATTAACATTATATTACAAACATATACAGCAAACTAGCATCCGAAATTACCGTCATAACAAAAGATCAGGGTCTTGGTTAACTTAACTTCCCTATGGGTCAACCCGATTTACACAACCCCTAAAATACCCTAGGGAAAAACCTAAGGATCGCCCTCTTCCAGTCTGCTTCTGAATCTCTGGCTTGAACCTCCGGAAACTCACCTATAGCTCCACTGGGCACCAAAGGCAGCTCCCTAGACTTCCAAAAAGAAGAGGCGAACTTCCCAGGTTTAAGGTTGGGGGTCTGAAATTATGGATTATACAACTATGAGACGAATCTCAATAAGTGTATAACCCCAAACCCCACATAGGCACTCACATACCGCCAGACAGAACACGCATCTCACACAATGATCAATCAATCTAACAATTACACACGAACCAACCTGGAACCCATCATGCATGTTCCTGCACGTTAGACAATAATACAACCAGCACATCAAAGCAATACATTACAGACACGCGCGTGCTTCAATTATAAGATAAAAACCACTTGGGCACGTCCCATACCGTGTCTAGCAGTTTCTACCCCATAATTAAGCATCACATCACGCGATACAAACACACTCGCACACTAACTCACACCATGCGTCACTTTCTCAAATCTCGCACCTCAAGCCAATTTCCTCTCATTATCAACTTTCCACCACTACCGTGCCCGCGTAAAACGCATCAGGCCAACGGTCTTCTGACCTCGTCAGGCATCGATACCCCGTCGGGCCTGGCATCGTCACCTTGTCAGGGACGGTATCGTCCCGCGTAAATGAACACGCCTCAGGACGGAATCCTACACACACTTTCCTTCTACCGCGCCCGCGTAAATGCATCAGGCCAACGGTCTTCTGACCACGTCAGGCATCGACACCTTGTCGGGCCGGGCATCATCACCTCGTCAGGGACGACATCGTCCCGCGTAAATGTACACGCCTCAGGACGGATCCTTTCCAACGAATCCTACATTTCCGTACCCTCGTTCAACTCAAACCACACTTACACACGGCCAATAACCGCACGACCAAACATATACATTTCACACACATTTCACAATTCACGTCCTCGTCACACGATCACACCACCCGATCACTCATATTTAGCACTCGAATCCCGCGCACATTCACTCCAACGCACCACTACACTTCACGGCCATACACATACGGCACACAACCACACCACATTCAGCTCAATTCACAAATCAAAACCAGCCAACAACAGCAAACAAAACAATTAAACCAGTAAACTCGATCAAGCCAATACAATTCCAGTTAATCACACCATTCAACCCCGATCAGTCCACAACATCACAGCCCTAACCGAGCCTCATAAACCTCGAAATTTCATCGCCAAATCAGTCAACAACCACCCAAACAACCAGCCACTATTTCAGTCCAAAACAGCCACGAAAATTATCTAAACCGAGTCCTAAACGAGCCTAGAAATACCCGAGGTCCTAGGTAGTTTTTGGGGGAGACACTTACCTTATAAAAACAGGACAAGCTGGTTGGATGGTGGTCGGAATAGCTGGAACAGCGGCGACGGTGGCGGCGTCGCCGGCGATGTACAGACGCACCGTACGGATACCGTACGGACACCGTACCGACACTGTATGGACAGCGACGTACGGCGACGTATGGACGGCAGCAGCGGCTTGGCTGTTCGAGCTCCGGTGCGGCGGCGGCGAGCTCCGGCATTCCTTTGCCGAGAGAGAAAACAAGGGAGAAAGAGAGAGAACGGGGGAGAGGAGAGAGAGTGGTCTGGCCAGAATGAAAGAGGAGAGAGAGAGAGAGAGAGAATCTGGTCAAATATTGGGGCTAAAAGGCGCCACGTGTCGCGATCCTACGCACTTTGACCAAAATACCCCTAAACCGACGACCCTCGTTCGATCCTATCCAATAATTGAGGGGTAAAAGTGTCCAAGGTCCAATAATGCAGCTGAAAACCCTTAATAATTATCCCAAATAATTTTCCAAAAATTTGGAACTGAAACTGGCCTAGGGGCAAAATGGTCATTTTTCCGGTCCCGGGGTGAAATTTCAATTTTTGTCCAAATCAACTCTAAATATGTGTGGCCAACATAATATAGCGTCGGAATCGTGAAAATAGCTTCTCAAGCCCTGGAAAATTGACTGCAAAGTCCTGGGAATAAAATAATATTATTTTTCACTTCCGAGCCAAAATTTCAATTTTTGATCGTAATAACTCTAAATGTGCGTGGTCACCCCAAAATGACATCAGCCGCGAAAAATAATCTCATACGGCCTCAAAATCGACATTAGGGTCTAGAGGGGCAAAATCGTAATTTTTCCGGTCCAGAATCGAAATCCATTTTTTTTGTAGAAATGGGTGGCCCCAAGGTTGGCCAAGCCAAAAACGTCATCGGCCGCTCAAAATTGTCACTTTCAAAATTCTCGATTCCCGGGCCCGAATTCCAAGAAATGACTAAAATCGAACAATCGCGACTTTAGCTTATCTCTGGCTAACGGGTGGCTCATTGGGATTATGTGCTCTCGATCCGTGACCGACACCAAGTCAAATCACGTTTAAGTTTACTCTACCCGGGACGACCTCGGTTGTCATATAATTACAAGGGTCTATCGCTAGTTCCCTTCGGACACGATCAATCAAATAGACCGGTCTCGGTTGGCTCAAAACATTCCCTCGTCAATCCATATGATCGAAAATCGAACCCAGGTCGAGTTATTTGGTCGTGCAAACTCAATCCCGTAATAGCCCTACCCCTAATGTTAGCGTTCCGTGAATGCGCTGTTTCGGGTGAAATCTCACTATAGTGCATTGAACAATTTCATTTCTTAAATCCCGGGAAAAGGATTCGAAAATTCAGACTGTTACAATGCTCATAGAAATCACGATAAATAAGAGCAGCCATCACAGAGGGTTTCCAAATAATATAATTGGAACCATCCAACTTAACATCAATGCGATCAATACTATCAGCCATTATTCTAAAATTGATAAATCAAAGCAGAAGCAAGAAGATATATGAGTGAATATGACAAAACCCGAGGTCAATTGCAAGAACGAGGCGAAAGACAAAGCAGACCAGATCGATCAAGACAAAGTCGAAGGGGATCGGATCACAATGAAGATGTTGGACGGATCACGAAGTAGGTGCAATGAAGATTGCGTTGGACGGCCACAATGAAGAAAAACCTTAGCCCTGATACCATGTTAGGTTTAGGGAATTCGAATGGATGCATTTCTCATTAGGCACAAGACCAACATATAGATACAAGGAATGGTATAAGCGTAAATATATACAACCCTAAGATATATAATATAACCTAATATATGCAATATATCTAACCCATCACACCCCTCTAATTATGTGTCCATAGGCCCCAGGACTTAGGCCGCTGAGACAGCGCAGCCTTAGATTTGAGGACACTACCACCGCGGCTACACATCTGAGGTTGTCGTGGTATCAAATCTGAGATAGCCAACTCAAGTCTAAGGCTCCACACCTCAAATCAAGCCTGTGTCGCCTCAAGTTTAAGTTGCAGAGAGAGAGAGAGCCACCTCAAGTTTGAGTTAGAGAGAGAGAGACCACGGGCTTCCAGGGTGGGACATTGTGCAGTTAAGGATGTGTGCGTGTGCAGATGGCAATGGTGGAGTCACATGGGGAAAAAGGGAAAAAAGGAAAAGAGAGGAAAAAAAATAGTAAGAAAGAAAAAAGGAAAATATTTGGCGATGTACTTCTTATGGGCCCTTTCAGTAGAGAAGATGAAAGCATCTGGACCAGCTCATTGGACACATCATATGTCAATTTGGACACATTAAATATCGATTTGGACACTGAAAAGTTATCGCCGCATCGAAAATCCCTATATTTGTTAGGCCTCCCGTCGGTTTAGAACCTACAATTGTAATATCAGAATTTTTTAAAATTGAAATCAACAAGATGAGAAAGGTTCCGAAATCCAATTGGAATACTTGTCCACTCAATCCTCTAGAGTTTTTATCATAGTATTCATATCTTTCCTCATACTAGGAATGCAATCAACCCAATAGTTGCATATCAATTTAGACAAGTGTGTTGTGGTATGAACTTTATCAACATGATTTTGGTCTGAGACTTTTTTCTCTCTCACACGTTTAAGCCAGATAAGAAACGAAGCTCACGTGCACTGGTTACACTTTTGCAAATATGGTTCCGTTCCCACATCAAAGAATTTGGTCTTGGCATGGGCATACATGAGATTAGTGACCACAATTATCCACATCTAAAAATGGAGTTTGTGAACCTAGAGCCAAAGTTAGCCAAAACCATTAACTTAAAAGGGAAAGTAGAAAAGAGCTATACAACCATAGATCATATGTCCCAAACAAAGGTCGACAAGGCAGTCAAATGTGGCCCATAATTGACATAAAAAACAAGGGCATGAACTAGGTAAAAAGAAAAGCTGAGGGTTGGGTGCAGCTGGTGGTGGGTAAAGGAAAGGGAGAGATTTTAGGAAAAATGGGGAAAGGTTGAGACAAACCATGAGTTGGGTAGCAAACTAAAATACCTCAAGATGAGATAGATCGCAAGAAAGTGGGTTTTGGGATAAGGCTAAGGGCCCGTTTGGTAACCAGCCAAACAGTGCCTGATTATATTCTCTTGTTCCTAGAAACAAAAAAAGAACAGAAATCCATTTGGTAAATTTTTTGTTCCCGGGCATAAATTTATTCCGAGAATCAGTTTTAGAATAGAATCAAAAATTAAAAAAAAAACAGTTGATTCTTGATTCTAAGAATAAAAATCGGAAATAGAAGAGAAATTTTTTTTTCTTTTTCTTCTTTCATTCCTGGCCCGTGGCCGGTTCTTCTTCTTTCCTAGCCTGTGGCCTATGGCCGGTCGCCAGCCACAAGCGAGGGCAAGAGCTAGACCCTTGTGGCTTGGGCGAGGGCCACGATGCCCTAGCAAGCCCTGGTTTGTGGCCGACGCCAGCTGACTCGGCCATGGGCCAAGGAAGAAGAAAAAGAAAAAAAAGAAAAGAACAAAAAAATATTAAAATATTTAAAATATTATTAATAAAAAGAAATTTTATACAGTTACCAAATGCATTTATGTTCTTTTCATATTCCATGAATAAATATTTTAAGTCGTTACCAAACGTCTTTAAATGTTCAGAAATTGTTTCCAAAAACAAAATAACTAAAATTATTTCTGAGCATAAATTATTTCTGAAAACAAAATAGTTACCAAACACACCCTAACAAATCCTCCTTTGCAGGTTGATTTGTTTCCAGCGAAAGCGACCTTCTTTCATTGTTATTAAAAGAGTAATTTCTTGGTTTCCTTGACCAAGACCCACGAGCTCGGCAATTAAAGGGCAAGGTAAGCAATCCAGTTGAGTTTCCATGGGAATTTGAAAACAACAACAAAAAAAAACGAGACGAGAATCTTGCGAGTTGCTGCATGTTCGCTGGTTCAACTTGTGAATCTTGCTGTGAGAGTTTGGTGAGAGAGCTATAAGTGTGGGTACTAGCAGATTGATACTAGTTGCCGTGTGCGTAAACGAGCAAGGCCTGCGTATAAAGTGTATATAAGCTAAATAGGCTTGCTGAAAGATTTCAATGTGGGCTGAGTATTGCGATTGAGTGCGCGTGCTTCTTGTTTGTGTCAAGTATGTTGTGAGCTTATGCTGGCGGTGAGCAAGTTGCATAGGCGACCTGTGGGTGTGTGGGGCGACATGTATGAGCTATAAATGTGCAGTATAAAAGTTCGTTGGTGGCCCTGTTGTACGTATGTCAATTGTTTGAGTGAAAGTGAAGATGAGAGAGAGACAAAGACTACTGTCACAGGACGGCGGAATAGCCTGTGCGGCATCCGATAAGCCGAGAACACCAGACTAGTCTAACTTCTAAAGATTGTTTCTAAGAATAATATGGTGAATTGCATCCTCAAACCGGAACACTTTGGTACGATTTAGCTCATGCATGTAGTTCTGCGAGCTAAACACACTAAACACTTCGGTACAACAATTGATTTTAGTTTGCCATATTCGCATGAAAACTAAATAGAATCTAACACTGCTAGAATATAGTATATTATTTGTCATAAAGGAGTTTTCAAATGAATTGGGCCGAGTGAAAATTGGAAAAGCATATAAATGCACTTTTGTGACTGTTAATTGATTTACGCAATACATAATTATTTGAAAGTAATAGAAAATTCTACTTTTACAACAACAAAAAAATAGAGAATTCCAATCAAATTTAACTAATGTAAATATCATTTGTTTAACAATTATCTTACATGTCAAATAGGTCAATGTGTAATTAGAAATACTATAAGCAGTCCAACAGTCAAGAGATTACTTATTTTATGGATGTATCTTGTCTGGAGAAGGTTTTAGGATAAGTTTTCTTCATGCATTAATCCTTATCTCTAATGCATATCCAATCAAAACATTAAATCGTCATTACACTATAGCATTAAATGCCAGATTTTGCATATTTGACTACCATGAATAGCGTTAGCCTTCCTGGAGGCATCATTAAAACATAATCTGATCACATAAATTATAATGAAAGGTCAATTTAGCATGATTATTTCATTCATATAGCCACCACATCTTGCTATAAAATGCAAATGAACTCCTTTTTCAGTTTAAGAAAAGGAATAGACCCTTACTTCTGTAAAGGTCGGACATATTGTAATAGCATGGTGGAATAAAGCTTTACCGCAGGCTCACTAAGAGCAAAGGAGATCATACATTTTCTTGAAATGTGGTAAGTAGTTATGCTATTAATATCGATAAGAATACTTTTAACTCGGCAGAAGAACATTAAAAGTGCTAAAAGTTGTGTACGGTACTCACTTTAGTACCAAAAGTTTTCGCCGATTCACTTAAATGCCAGACAAAGAAAAAACAATCATTTAAGTGCCAACGGATAGAAATTTCGACCAAAACTAATAAGTGGCTTTTATGGTATATTATTTAAAAAATCCAGTCCGCGTGGCATTTCCACGTAGTGTTCTTAACACTGAAATGATCACTTTTTAACAACGACTGGCACTAAAATGATCTCTTTTTAACAACGACTAGTACTAAAGTGATCATTTTAAAGAAAAGTTATCACTATTTACAACTTTTAGACGACTTTATTTAGGTGTTGTATGCTGACTAGCCACGTAGGACTGAGAATTGAATAAAATATGGCTACGTTGGATTTTCTGCGATCCAAATCAAAGTTGACACTTAAGTAATTGTTTTTTTTTAAATAGCACTTAAGTGATCCGGCGAAAACTTTTGACATTAAGGTGAGCGTCATATATAACTTTTGGCACTTTTAATATCCTTCTTCCCCTTTAACTCATTAAATTTACTACATCGAATGTGCATTTTGGTTGCCTGCAGATATTGTGAAGTCTTTTTCAGGAATGAAGTTCATTTAAAAAGAATCTAATGCATCATGGATGGATTTCATGTACCTAACTTGAAGTTTATTTGAAGTTGCCAGTTAAGAGAGGGCTATTAGCTGTAAGATGCAGAGGTAGTTGCATAACAATGCTAAGATTCGGCAACTCAATTAGAACATGGCGGCAACGCTCGCCAACCCACGGTACAAACAAAAAGGAAAAGAAAACAAATAAAAAATCTATAAAAATTTCAAAAAATTAATAAAAAATTTGTAGAAATTATCCATGTCAGTGCCGACCGTACTACTTATGACGGCCAGCATCCACGTCAGTAATTTTCAGCCAAAATTGAATGGGAGGACTACATTGAAGGATCATCAAATGATTTAGGACTAAATTGACCAAATTAAAATATTTAGGACTAAATTGACTGTCGTATAATAAGTTTAGGTTTTATTATCCCTTGGCATATCCTCAGTCTAACGCGCGCACTCTCTGCTCACTTACCAAGACTTCTTAGGTGGCGAGTGACGAGGCAAAAAGGCCATACACGGACAAGAAAAGAGAGAGGCCCGAAAGGGGTGGGCTTTTATTATCCCTTTAATGGGCTTCCATTAACCAATTCTAGGTACTGGCCTTCAGGATTAGGATCTTTGGGCTTTAAAAAGAAAATTTAGACATGAATATATGTATGTATGTATGTATGTATGTATGTATGTTGGCGCTTGAATTAATCGCTAAGGCATCGACAAATTGGCAAATCATCAAATATTTTAGGGCTAAATCAGCACAATTAGAAGGTTTTAGGACTAAATTGTCAAAAGACATGAACTAAATTAGCACAATTGAAAAGTTCATGACTGAATTGGTCAACATTCAATAAATTTAGAATTTTCTGGACAACTTCCCAAATGAAGGCTCGGCTACACAATCAGACAAGGGATTGATTGAGTTAATATGTGAGGGATGACTAATCATCTCAAATGGTTCTATATAGGATTGCACGAGAAATCATATATCGAACTGTTGAACGCCTTTGTTGACGATCCTTTAATCCAATACAATCTAGGGTTCCTCGAACAATGTTGTTAGGGCCTAACTCCGGCCCTCGGGGGTTATTATTTTCGCGACATCTTGAATCTTTTAATTTTTCTTTAATAGCATGCGGAAGCGTACATTCAAACAACAACCAAACAATAACAACAATGAGCAGCCGGGAAGAACAATCAATTCACAAACGCATTACTATTTTCATAAGTCACTACTTCATATTTTATATGCCCTTTTTCTATGGGCTATTTTTTCTTATATTTATCAAAAGTTGGGGTAACCTTAGCTCCTCTAGTGAGCTATACTATCAAAAATAGTTCCCCTATTAGTCAAGCTAGTACTCTAAGGATTCGCCACAGTTCCATTGGATGAGAATCCTGGTAGTCTGTCGAACCCTTGGAGAGGATTGACCAAGTCCCCATCGAGTCATATAAACTAGGCTTCGTAACAATGGGGAACCATGTTCTCAACATCCTCTTGCACCTAAATGGGGGTGGTAAACTTACGGTAGGGGGTATCCTCCTCTACATCTACTATATCTATTATAGACACATGCATCTCTACGGAAAGTCCATGTCGAATGGGAGATGGTGTCACCATACCTACAAATCTATGAAAATTAAGAAGTAAGTCACAACTCAGTAAGTAAAACTCACTAAACTCTGGATAAGAGGACGCCTCGCCGTCAAATAAAGCACATGGCATAGCCACATCAATTGATGGCAGATCAATAGCAAAGATGCTTCAAACACACTTATTTTTGTACATAAGACGATCTCAATTTGCCTTTCGATTCAAGCAATAACACTTTAACCAAGAGTATGCACACAAGGGATTCATTATCTCAACTGTTGGTACGGTTCTTACGGAAATTCTCCAGGCAACGTCCCTTAATCAAGGGCGACGGCTATTCATCCGTACTTAATCGGGCAACGTCCCCAATCAAGGTCGATGGCTATATTTCCCTCGTGTGACCATCCCAACAAGCATAATACCAACATGAGTACTTCACATGAAGTATGTGCCATTCAATATAACCTCTAAAATCTTACGTCATGCTAGGCTTGAAACCAAGTTCACGGTTCGAACTGACCAGTCATGGCGCCGATCTACACCAAGCAAGGCTTGGATCGGTACACCTTAGTACCAACCCTTTAAGTAAGGTTCGTTTCGACATGCCTCGATGCCAATCCGAGCCAAGCAAGACTTGTTCATGACCCAAACGTTGTCATGCCCCGAACCCACAAGTGCGCTAACATCCCGCCAAAGGTTGTGAAATGGCAACGTCCTAGGATGCGTCGTCGACTCAATCAATCTAACTTACGATTAAACGCATGCGGAAGCGAACTTGAAAACCCCAACAACAATCAATAAAACGGGATAGTAAGGAAAATACTTTGGCTCAGAAAACAGTGAGGCCATTTTATAAATACAATGTTAACCCAAAGAAGATACAATATACAAGCCTATTACAAAGACGTTTTCCTCCAAGACCAAACATGCAAAAAGGGATGTAGATGGTCGGGTTAACCTAGCTTCGCTATCAAAAGGAGGCGATCATAAAGATGGAATATCCAAACCCATCATTAAAGCCGCTGATATCCGGGAGGAGGCTCCGGGTCGGACTCCACTTTGTCCACTTCGGACTTCATGTCATCCGGACCAGTATCCGAATAGTAACAATTCCGTCAGGAGGATCGAGATCCAAGGGATCCCAAATCTCATCTCCAATGCCACCATCTAGGGGTCCATCAAAGCCCCTTACCGAGCCAAACCGCCTACCCCCTTCCCTAATGAACCATGCTACGAATTCATACGACTGCCACAAATCAAGCCCCTTGTCAACCCAGACGGTTGACATATGCTTCTCATAAACCCTACCCTGTCTCACCTGAAACTCTACCACTATCGTGCTCATATCCATGGGCACACCAAAACGCATCGGAGGGTGGTTCATAGTCGAGGGTCTGAAAAATAGTTAACAAACAACGATGAGATAAACTTAGCGAGTTAACATTCTAAGCCTTGATTAGGAGGTCAACTCATCTCGAATGCACCTAAAACGTACAACTTAGCTTGACATACACAACATGCCATCACACAATCGTAAGTAATCTTACCTTAACATGGCACACGCCCTGCACATTATCAATCTCCATATATAATCATCATATAATAAGCATATAATGCAATCAGAATACGCAGCAGCTTTCCCATGCACAATGCATCCACACAAATTCCGATTATAAGGTGAAATAGCTTTGGCCCGTCTCATACCGTGCCTCACGGTTTCATCCCATAATCAAGCGCAATGCTACCACACTCTATCATGCGTATTCCGATTACTATGGCCACTCACGGCACGACACAACCCGCGATATTCGTATCAGGTTGGCGGTCTTCCTGCATAAACAGGCATCGTCCCGTCCCATTGGGCATGGCATCGTCTCACCCTATCTCAATGGCGGCATCCCATAAAAGGAGTTCATTCCGAATTCAACTCGCGAACGACTCCATCTCACCCTTCTCCCTGCGACAACATCCAATTACCAAATTGGGCACGACCTGTCAAGGCCACGGCCAAATCCTAGGTTGACGGTCTTCAGGTATAACCAGGCACAATTGGAACTTTTAGGTGATCATGCACACATAGTAATCACTCAAGTCTCATTATTATCTTTCTCAATTTAGCTAATGCAGACATGATCCATGCTTATACGTCAAAATATTGCAATTTTCACACGTAAAAATGCACAAAAATAATCACACGTGATAACGTACATATAATTAAATCATCAAATTTGACATGCTTCCATATTTAAATATCCTCGCCCTATTCCACTCATAAAATTTGACATATAAACCCGACATCTCAAATTTTACTGTTCATATGCCCACAATTCATCCTTGAAAATAGCAATACAATTCATTTAGCTATACCAGCTAATTTATACGATAATTTCCAACATAGGCATCACAATTCAAGCCTAAAACAATCACAAATTATTATTAAAAACTACACAAATTAATTAATAAAATATTAATATTTAAATTCCGAAAATTAATTTATTTAATAAGATAATATTAATTATAAAATAATTCGATAGCTTATCATCAAATCCTCGATAGCTTATCGGGAAAACCTCGATAGCTTATCGCCAAAACTCCGATAGCTTATTGTCAAATCCTCAATAGCCATCACAATATTGGCAATAGCTTATCACTAAAATCTCGATAACTTATCGCATTTTTCCGATAACTTTTCAAGTTCACTTATCACTTATCGTGATAACTTATCAACTAATCCTTAATTAATTAGCACTAAGCATAATTAATTTAAACTAACTCATCCTAATCAAGTTTAACATACTAATCAAGAGATTAAAGCGATAACTCGCTGGGAAACGATTCCGATTACACGGACACGATGGCGGCGGCAAGGGCTACATGTGGCACAGTCCAAAAATGACATGGAATGAAGATGGCAGATGGGTCTCAGCTGAACAGCAACTAGACAGCAACAAGGGAGAGGCAGACCGGCGCGCGGGTGGCTTGGACAGATGGTGCACGGCGACTATGATCACGGTGGTGGATGATCGTGGCTTAGGGGCGACAAAAACAACAGCCAAGGGGGGGAAAGGTGGTGAGGATGGTGGCTGGAAATGGTGAGTGCATAAGGGAGAGTAGACGGAGAGAAAGGAGAGAGAAAGAGTGAGAGAACTAAGATATTTTCTTGCAAGGCTTGTTCTTCAAGCTTAATTCAAGTCAAAATTCATCATGTCTTCTCATAAATAATCAGGACTTTCTCTCCTTTTTGTCACTTCTCAATTAAAGCTAGAAGGGAAAAATGGTAATTTCACAAAGTATAAAATACTATGCTCGTATACGAACTAGAATTTTGTACGGGCTCGTATAAATTAAGTTTGGGCTCAAACGAATAAAGAATGGACTTGAATAAGGTAAAGTGGGCTTAGTGGGCCTCATTGGGCCCAAGTGGTCGAAGCCCACATTAGGCGTGAGGCCCAATGTGCCTTTGCTCTGTCCACTTCCTTGTGGCCTTCAAATCTCAGCCCGTTAACTCCTTTTCCGAGAGTTTCAAGCAAACTGATAAATCGAAGGACTAACAAGGCGACATCCAATAGCTTTGTCTTGAAATCCTTAAAAGATCAACACCCAATTTCGGACTCTAATTCATGGTCAAAATTGATCGATTGCAACTTTACTATATCTCAAACTAACAGGTGACTTTTAGGAGTTACGCGTATTCGACTCGTAGTTGATTTAACATCAATCCACATTTAAGCTTTCTCGGGCTATGGATGATCTTGATTGTCATGTAATTGCGAGGGATCAATCACTAGTTCCGAAATACACGATCATTAGGAATTGGTTTAGGGTCATTCGCAATCCATACAATGGTTAGACGAAATCACCCACGATCCAATTGCATACAATTCGCGAAACATTATATAATCTCTCGTCAATCTTTATGGTTGAATTATCAATCTATAGTCGAGTTCTCATGTCATGCGTACTTAATTCCTTAATAGTCTTTCCCTAATGGTTAGTCTCTGATGAGTGATCAATTCAGAATGAGATTTAACTAACAGTACATCGATAAATAATCACTTCATTATATCCCGATTAGGGTCGAAATTTGAGGATGTCACAAACGTGCTTTCACGCATAATACCAAATGCATGAGCAAACCTTACAAATGCATATACATGTGTGGCTTGACTCGCCCAACAAATCACGAAATTTACGTAATAGTATATAATCGGATCGCGAAATTCATGCAAGCACAAAAAAAAACATGACTCGCCCAACAACGCAACACATCATCCTAACCAAGGTTTAGTAAGTCTACTTACAACTCTCCAAGGTCGTGGTCAGTGGTGGCCTAGTGGTGAGTCGAGTGACACGGCGTGGCAAGGGTACAAGCACAGCCAAGAGGGAGTGAGGATGAGAGAGAGAGAAAGAGAGTATGTGTAGTGATGATGGAGTGGTGAGCCAAAGGGTGAAATGCAAGAAGGAGCTCCTCTATTTATAGATCTCAACCTCATCATTGCTTTGTCAATTTGACCAATAGAAATCTTTAAAGTGGCAAGCCTAGTTTGATGAGTTCTCTAGCCTAACAAGAAGAGTTAGCAAGCCTAATGAGATGGTGTGGCAAGCCTAAGCCTTAAATGGACATTTGTCTTCTTTATATTGGGCCACTTAAGGTGTGAATCATCTTATTATTAATGAAGTGTAATGATATAGAAGACACCTAAGCTAGATGACTCACTCTCCATCATTTAATGTCTAGATTTGGTGTAATCATAAGCTTTGGATTTGATCTTATGCATTACTTGCTCTCAAAAACAAACCCTCTCTTTCGAGAGTATTCTATTTTGTCCATTTTTTCAAGAAATAAAGCAATCATGAGGACTAGGCCAAAGGAAGTACTAATTTGGTCAAGTGTGAGTTCCTCATGTCCATCCACGATTGACTATGCTTACTAAATCGAGCTTCGTAGTCGAGTCACCGTCGGAAGTGGCTAGCCATGGCCAAAGTTGTTTTGAATGACTAAGTCGGTGGCCCACATCGAGGGCATAATGGCCGGCACTGATCGGGCGCATGGCCTGGCAGACTGAGCATAAGACTTGTGCATGGCCTGGCAGACTGAGCACACGACCTGTGCATGGCCTGGCTCGCGGCCTGTCCGCCAGGTTCTCGACATGGACGAACGCGTGGCTAGGATCAAGGCCGAGCCACTGGCTGAATAAATTGGGGACATGGCTCGTGCACGACCTGGCACGTGGCCCATCCGCAGCGTCCATAGGTTGGACAAGCACATGGCCCGCACTTGAGCTGGCATTTGGCCTTACGAAAGGGTCCAAGTTAGTCACGTGGCTGGCTCGTGGCTTGCTCGTGGCCTGGCTCACGACTTAAGCACATGACTCATTCGGCAAAGCCGTCGAACCAATCAGCAACCGATCCACTACCGGTCCGTGATTCGTCCAAGTGGTTTATGGCTAGTCCATGACCAGTTCATAACCAAGCATACTTAATTCGTGGATGACCCCCGGTTGTCATGTAGTTGTGTTGGATCAATCGTTTTGTGACCAACACACAATTGCACGGATAGATCTATGGTTGTCCACGATCAATACATGACCATGCGAAATCACCCTCAACCGGAATAAGACCGCACGGAATCTATCAATGATCATCCAGCGATTCATGGTGGTACAGGACTGTCTAACAATCAACCCTTATAGTCAAAAAGTCAATCCATGGTCAAATAGGTTGGGTTACTTGTATGGTCATTGGATTGATTCTTTGCCGATCCCTTGATGATTCCAGGGCCAATCCTTCGATCAAACCATGGTCGATACCTTAATTACCCTTCCGATCGTATTGATAGGTCCATGATCGATTTCTCTCACTATCAGCATACCAGTTCTATAGCCATCTCTTAGAGCCAAAATCGTGGATGACACAAATGTGATATCTCTCACACTAGGCAAATCCTTAAGACTGCACATGGCAATCATTCTGTGCCCAGAAACAGATTCTAGTAAGAAATGATTCTTTTTTACTCTGTGCCTGAGAACTGATTCTGAGCATTTGAAGGCGTTTAGTAATGGCCCAAAATTTCTATTCCTGAAATAGTTAAAAAAACATAAATGCGTTTGGTAACGGCATAAAATTTCTTTTTATTAATAATATTTTAATAACATTTTAAATATTTTAATATTTCTTTCTTTTCTTTTTTTCTTCTCCTCTTCCTTGGTCATGGCCAATAAAATATTTTTTTAATTAATAATACTTTTATTAAAAATATTTTTTTCATTTTTTTGGCCATGGCCAGTAAAAAATTTTCTTATAAATAATTTTTTTATTAATAATTTTTAAAAAATATATTTTACTAAAAAATATTTTTATTGAAAATATTTTTTTTCTTTTTTGCACCATGGCCTGGTCGCTGGCCATGGCTGGTAAAATATTTTTTTATTAATAATATTTTAATTAAAAAATTTTATTGAAATTATTTTTTTATTTTGTTTTGCCATGGCCTAGTCGCTGGCCATGGGCGGTAAAATATTTTTTTATTAAAAATATTTTAATAAAAAATATTTTTTTATTAAAAATATTTTAATAAAAAATATTTTTATTGAAAATATTTTTTTCTCCATGATCTGGTCGCCAGGCCATGGCCAGTAATATTTTTTTTATTTTTTTCTCCATGGCCTTGTCGCTAGCCATGGCTAGTAAAATTTTTTTATTAATAATATTGTTTTTATTTTTTTCGCCATGGCCTGGTCGATGGCCATGGCCGGTAAAATTTTTTTATGAATAATTTGTTTATTAAAATATTTTAATCTCGCCAGATACGGCGAGGGTGGCCCTCGCGTCGGACATTAGAAGCTATATTAAAAATCAAGAAAAAGAAGAAGAAAAAAAATCGATTCTCATTTTTGTTCTCAGAATCAAGAAGCTACTTTTTCTTTATTCTTAATTCTACTCCAAAACTGATTCTGGGCAATTTTTGTGCTCAGAATCAAAAAATTAAACAAACGAATTTCTATTCTCAAACTGATTCTGAGAACAAAAGAACAGAATCAAACATTATTTGGCAAGTTGCCATGCGCAGCCTAACCCTTCCCTCTCTTACTAAGACTATAGAATGTTCTAAATACCTTTACACTTGGCAGAAAATATAAGTTGTCATCCTAAGATTCCATTTTCTAGTATCATGACCAATATGAACTTCCAATGTAGGGTGCCTATCCAGAAGTTTTCGCAACTCCAGTACCCATAAGTGCTACATTGGATTTGAATCAGATTTGAGGTTCTCTATGAAATGAGGCATGGAACAAAGCCACTACAAAGAAGTTCTGGGAGTTACGAAGGAATCTTCAAGCTTCGAATTGATTCACAACGATTCTTTCCTTTTTCATATAAGAAATTCGTGTTTTCATTAACCATTTAAGATAGTATTCAGTATGTATACGTATGTACATAGGTTTATCCTTTCTACAAATGGTCAAATGGGAAAAAAAAATTTCCAGGAACATTTGGAGCATTTCGTTTTGCTTCTGAATCCCGAACAATCCGTTTACGAGTTAAAGTCAATGTGTGGGTGTGTATGTGTGTGTGTGTGTGTGTGAATATCTATAGGAAATCATATAAAAGAGATACACAAGAACGAACGGGTTACCTACTCTTAATGGTCAAAGCGAACCCTTTTAAAAATCACGAGGGTTCAAGTCCCTCTATCCTCAAAAAAGGACAGCAAAAGCAAAAGCCTATGAGGTCGCTTCTATAACTAGATAACCAGCACCGAAAACCGTCTTTACATTGGATTATTGGACGAAACAGAAGATATTATCGATATATAGAAGTACATTTCTTCCTCGTGTTCAGCTATAGTAGTATCCCCTGAATCTAGGGAAGGCTATTGGATCAAATGACAAAGACGTTATTGAGAAAAGAACACTCATCCATAAATCAGTTACTGGTACAAATAAGATAAAGAAATGTAACCAATATTTATTGGAAAAAGCAACCCTAGAGATTTTGGACCAAATGAAGTAGAAGGACCTAGATTTCAACTGAACAAATTTGACACGTGAAAAAACCCAAAGCTCTGCCCTCCTTCTCTATCTATCCAAGGGATGGAAGGGAAAAAGCTTTTGACGCCGCGTGCCTCTATTATGGGAATTGCTTTTGCTTTCTTTTCCTTTGGCTACTAAGATGAAGAAAATATAATAAAAAAGTCAATAAAAGAAAATGAAATAATTAAAAAGAATAAAGTAATAAAATATGAAATATAGAATTTATTCTTACTTTATTTGAAGATGAAGCCGCGGGTCATTTATGTACTTCACTGATCCAATTTGAGTACCTTTATAGGACAGACTTCAACAGAAAACTGAAAAGTAACAATAGCAAGTGGATCACATCTAGACAAATAGAAGCAGGGCGATGAACAATTTATGGTTTCCGATACGAAAAATTTCCTCATTTGTAACAAATAGTTATCTTGCCACGAAATGACCTGGCCCAATAGAGAAATCCCAATGACTTGGGTCTATCCAGTCTAATTCAAGACCAGTAATTAAACGCTACATTAATAGTGGAGAGAAATCAATAAATCTTTATATGAGAGACCTTCCATCACTAAAATTTGTCCTTTAATCCTAGAGGCAAGGACTTCAGTCGCCTCATCTATCCTCCCGAGGAGAGGTTTGGTGACTTGGGTAGTTTCAATCAATCACAACACGAGCCCACTCGCTCAATTTGAACACCTTTCCCGCACAAGTCTTTCCATGCTCTGGACCCCACACAATTAGATTATCATTCACTTTGTTAGGTTATATTCACATGAATTTTATGATGTAGGATGACATTAAATAAAGTTAAGTCATCTTCATATGGATTTGAGTAATTCTTGTCGGATTGGATTACCCAAGCACAAAAAACCACGAATTGATGAGAAACCGTAGCTTTTGCTTCTATATCGGTTATTGCGCAACATAATAGCGCGCGATCCACCACAATTGCAACATGAATAGAGAAATAAATAAGACATGGAGAAGACAACATATAGGGATTTATATGATTTGGTCCAAAATTGAAATCCACATTCATGGGGAGAATGGTAGTGACAAGTCCACAATGAACAACATAGATCACAAGCTTAGGGCTAGGGCTTTCTCAATTCCAGGCCTTAATTACATCCTATCAATGTTTTCCTCTCATGACTCTCAAAGAAACCCTAAAAACACCCTCAAGAGACAAATGTGAGTCTTCCTCTAAAATGAGTTAATCAAATGACTAATGTCTAAAAGAGGTCTATCCAGAATTACACCAGTGGGGGCCAAAATTGGGTTTTTCAATCAATGACAATCCAAGCCCGCCCATCAATTTTGAACGCCTTTCCCACTTCCAAGTTTTTCCATGATTGTCGGGCCCTACATGACTGGAATATCAATAACCTTTATTGGATTTTGTCACCGTTGATACGCACTTCTTACAATTAGGGCTGTCAAAATGGACAGAAAATCAATATCTCAAACCACATTGACTCAAATGGGTCGCGATGGATAAGCTAAAAAGAAAATGGGTGTTAGTAGGTCTGCTAGAAAGCCACTCTCAGCCCAAGGTCTCTCCTTCACTCGTCTCTTCGCTCTGTCTCTCCTTCGTTACCAACTATTCCGATTCTTGTATCGGTGAGCTCTCTTGCTCCATTCCTATCAGCGTCGCCGCCGCACCTATTTCCAGCGTTGCCGTCACCCACCTCCGGTCATCTACCTCCGTATCAAAGTTTTGCCTATGGATTTTCACAGGGTCTCTGTTTTTCAACGATGGGGGTAATTTCGATGATCGTCTCTTGTCAAATTCCCAAATTCAAATGGAGTTCACAACAAACAAGTAGAGAAATACCCAAAGTTCAAATCAAAGCAAAATCAACAACGAGCCCAATGAACCAAGCAAAAGGCAATGCTCACTAGAATGAAACTGTGAGTCGAGACCGGCGTCGACGGGATTTCGTCACCGCGGCGACCAAGAGGACATCGGCGAACCCAGGGCCAACGCAGCGACCGCTAAGATGGTCGCGATCTCTCGACCAAAACCACAAGGAGGAGTTAGTGGCCTCCAAGTCCTCGATCTCTCTTTCGCGACCTTGCTGAAATTCTCGTATCACTCCTTGCAAAACACAGGCGTGGCAAGTGAGATGCTCCACATTGCAGGACCTACACCGCGCGAACTCGCACAATGACTCGGTCTCATTCGAGCGAGCCAGTGTCGATAACGAGTCCGTGGGGATTGCAAAATTAATTATCTAAACCTAAACCCAAATTATCCGAAACCCCGAACAGACCAATAATCGAGCATCAGCAATACCGAATCCAATCCACAGCTAAACGGAGCGACGTTGAAAATGACGCCAAGCTCGAATCATCCAAATCGAACCTGCTCAAAACTGTGAAAGTAAAATTCAAATTAATTTTAGTTCGATACCCTCAAAATTCAAATCATTATTGCCATCCCCGCCTATTCGCCACTCGAGATGTCGGCTCTCTCTCTCTCTAATGTCTTCTCTGCACTACTTTTAAACGGCGATCCCATGATCAAAACCATTCATTAAAGCCCCCTTAAGCTCTTTTGACGTTATAATTTGCGACATCAACTTGACCTTTTATGGGGTGACAAAATGCAACCGAATCATGCATATCCGGTTACATTAACGCGACATTAACAATAAGCCTTAGAAATTTTCGGGTGCAATTTGGGTCCAAACCTTGGAAAACGAAGAACATTTGGTCTCGACCGAAAAAGAAAAAGAAAAAGAAAAGGAACCTTCGGATTGGAACAAAGTTGATGAGCAACCCGTAGAAACTAAGGAGTGGAATTTTTTTTGTGCAAGTTGAATGAACATTTGGTCTCAACCAAAAGAAGAAAGTCCAACGCGCGACCATGAGCATATAAAAGAGGGCCCCACTTCTGGCTGGCTTGAAGGATTTTTTCTAGAAGCCCATAAACAAAAGTACCCGATCCTTTTCCAAATATATTACGGCTTTTCTAGGAAGACGAAAATCATTTTTTCCAGGCCATAAATAAAGAGATCCGGTAATTCGAAAACCCATTAAATAACCCATAAATTTCATCGACCAATTAAATCGAAATCTCTTAAAATTTCAAAAATGAGTGGTTCATAATCCGAAAACTCATTAAACAGCCTATATATCTCATGAACCGATTAAAGCGAGACACAAAAACAGTAAGATCCTTGCCGGTGGCTCGCTGATTCTAGGCATCGTCATCGGCCTCCCCCTGGCCCCCTGACTCTCTCTACGTTGTCAAGTTTGCTTTAAATTTCAAATTCTTTTTGCAATTTCTTTTACCTTACGAGTGGAATTTGCGCCCTGTTAATCAAGGAATGCCCACACGTCATGCGCGTGCACCGCGGCCACGCCGGATCTTTCACCGACAGAATGAAACCCGTTTAGCAAGTATAATTGATATTTTCAAATAAATTCAAGTAAGGGGGTACTTTGCGAAAAATGCACTCACTTTAGGAGGTTAATTGAAAATTTTAAAATTGAATGCCCTCTCTTTCTAAAGTTGAATAATTGAATACATAAACAATATTGACTCTTATCTAGAAACTCATTGCCACTTTTCTTTTGAGGGACTCGCCCCACGCATGCACGGGGTGTGAAATTACATTTCAGTCTGTCCGCCAGTTTTGAATTCTTGCGCACACCGGGAAGGTAGAAGAAGGAAAAAAAAAATGGGGAAAAATATCTGGAGCCGCGGTAAAAATGAAATGCGGGTCTCGCGGGGCCAACGGTGAAAAGACGCTGTCCAATAGGAAAGCAGGCAAGTCAACAAAAGTCAAACGAGAAGGAACACGTGTCGAGAATCGCACCGTCCAAGTCACTTTCGATCTCTCTTTTACTTTTACTGGCCTGTGCCTATATATAACGTACGATCAGATCCCCTCGAAATGGACGAGAGATCATCAGCAAAGAGACGAGAGGCCAGGGAAGAAGAAGGCCGAGAAGCGTCCGCCGGAGCGCTCGCCGGAAGATCGTCCGCGCTCCGATCTCCGGCGGCGGGCGGCGAGCCCGGGACCGGGAGGCAAATGAGCGGGAGCGACCGCCGGCATCATCACCAGCAGCAGCAGCAGCCGACGCACCGCCGTCGCCGGAGCGGGGGCGGGATGGAAACCGAGCGGCTCAAGGCGGGGGAGAAGGAGGGCGCGGCGGCGGAGTCGGCGGCGGCGGAGAGGAGGGAGAAGAGGTTCGAGAGGAGGCTCGTGAAGTTCGATGAGCTGCCGGAGTACATGAAGGACAACGAGTACATACTGGACCACTACCGGTGCGAGTGGCCGCTGAAGGACGCGTTCCTGAGCGCCTTCGCCTGGCACAACGAGACGCTCAACGTGTGGACGTGCGTACGCAAACCTCGAGCGGGAGCCTCCCGATTCCGCGGATCGATGTTTCCTTTTTTTATTTTTTTCAAGTGCTGATGGTGATTCGATCGATCGATTGATCGCGTTCTTGCTCGCGATTGCGTGTGACAGGCATTTGGGGGGATTCATCATCTTCGTGACGCTGACGGTGATGAGCTTGATCGAGAAGACGGGGACGCGAGGCTTGCTCGGCGATTTCTCCAGGTGCGTTCGTCGACTGATCGATCGATCGATCGCCGATGGGATTCCTTCTCCGGTCTTCGTTTTCCGTCGTTTCCTCTCTCGGTTCGCGTGCTCCTCTCCATTTCTTGAGTTTCTCCATGCATGTTCGTTCAGCGGTGCTTCTGGCAGGAGATTCGGTTTTGTCAAAGATGAACTATTTACGGTTTCTGCCGCGGCCTAAATTATCGATAAACTTAGATACTGCCTAAGAGCCAGAGGCACTAGTCAACAAAGATCCCATTCACAATCAGCTCGCGACATTCGCGGCTCCGCACCGAGCGTTCCGACATGAGTAATCGAAATTCGAATGACCCTTTCGTTGTTTTTGAGCGATTTTTCGATAATCCAAGGGCACGAACTCAGCAGCGGCCGGCTCGCTTCCTGTTCTTGCAATTTTGTGGCTCACTCCCTGAATAGAGAGAGCTGGAGAGAAGTTGACTAAGCCCTCTTCCATCACACACAGTGAAAAGTGCGAGAGACCCTGATGGATGAAAACCAGTGCCGGAACTTTGCTAGAACCAGATTACCTTAGTAGTATTCCTATCTTGGACTCACCCCACCCTTCACCTGAGTCGGTCATCAGATGATGTAGTAGCAAAAGAAGCTCTGTAAAGGAATTTCTGCTGAACGATAATGTACGCGTGTGCAGTTGTCATTCAGATTGAACTGGAGATATTCTTTGTTTATTCCATTGAATCTATTGTTTTTCTGGGTGGGATCAGGGCCACCGTCCCAGCGGATTCGACGACGATCGTGATCAAGAACGCGAGCGCCTCCGCCAACGCGGTCAGTAACGTACGTCCTCTCTCCCTCCCGCCCCCCGCCCCCTTTTCTTTATTGCCAACGCGTGTCATTGGGTTTACTATAGTCTCTCTCTTGTGCATGTTTATCTTGATTCAAATCCAAACCCCCCCTTCTTTGTGGTTTTTTTTTTTGGTCGAACCCCCCCTTCTTTGTTCGACCCCCCCTTCTTTGTTCGAAGGCGGGTTTTATTTTGTCCGATTTTCAAACGTTGAAACAAAACAAAACCTTAAAAAAAGGTTAAAAAAAAGGGCGAAAATTTGTTGAGTTATAGCAAGTCCTGCCGATCACCAACCACCACTCTATAAAGAGAGACGGAGACAACGAGACATGGGCATTAGCTGGGCATGGGGCATAAAAAAGCGGAGGAACGTGAGAAAGTGACACTGAATTTGATCGGTGTTGGACCCGCCACTGCCTCATCTGGGGCTGTACTAGTCAAATCTACACTGTTTGTTAGGGCTCTTTATGTATAATATATATATTTGGTCAAATATGGCTCCTTATGTTTTAATTGTCCCACTAGTACTAGTCGTCGTCCTCCACGTCCTTTCAAGTATAAATAATTAGATTAGTAATATAAGCAGTCTCTATATAAGAGGATAGAAAAATTTGAAAGACTTACCTGAAAGGCGGAGGAGGTGACGTGCGGAAGAGGCTAATTATAGATTACGTAAACAAGAGTACCGCGAGAAATGATAATTCGAACATTTCATTGTTTCCTTTATGGGTAATTCTATATATAAGTAAACTCCAATCGGATTGATGGTAAATTTAGTCTTTTCCTGAGGATAAACGTATTGGTAACCTTCTCTAATAAAATATGTTTGTCGTCGTCGATGCAAAGAAAATCCTCTTTCGGAGATTGATTTTTGTCGAATTGTGAGTTTTGAGAAAATTTATTTGTCCGATTTTATGAGGCTTTTACTGACCGTTTTAAAATTTTAAGCTATTAAAATATGTAAATGATTTAACACTTTCATTTACACGTAGTCCGAACTTTGACCTACGATAAAAGCGTGAAAATACAAAATAGGGGAGGCAAATAAAAGTCTAGAAAGATTATAATTCAGGACCTCCTGCTCTAATATTATGAAAGATATTATAGATCTATTTCAACTGTTTAGAAATTTAAATTGTTAGGTGAAGGCTTTGATTAATATATCTGAATATTCTAACATTCTCCAACCTTAATTTTGATTCGTGAGTTATCAAATATGGAAAGCACCCATATGCAAAGCTCAACTAGTATTAAAAGTCAGGGATGTTCACATTGCATCCTCCCATCAGAAGTATGGGAAGAGATAAATGCTTTAATTATTAGACGCGGAGGAAAACATGGTTTTGTATTCTTCAATTCACGTGGTGCAAGATGCTATCTGAAGATGCCACCTCTTCTTTTAGTTTGGAAACTTGGCCCCCTTGTCCGTGATAAAAGTGGGAATAAATTAAAAACCAGCTTTATTCCTCGATATCCTCAGCTGACCAGCTTTATTCCTCGATATCCTCAGTTCACGTGATGGCCCTCTCTCTGTTTTGTAGTCTTCCTTTGTCTAGCGAGTTTGTTTCTCATTGTAATGATTCTTCATGGTTTCTTTCGATCCCAATTCGAGTCAATTTCTCAATGCAATCAAGTGGGTATGTGGGTATGTAGTTTGCTTTGAACCCTTTTGACTGTGCGGTCAGGATTTTCATGTTGGCAAAACCTTAAACATGTGGGTTGTAGGTACTTTTTCTTCATTCATATTCACCAACCTAGAAACCAGCGGTTCTGTTTCATGTAAATGACAATGGTAGTCCAACAAAATCCCATGCTAGAAGCGTATTTTTTTTTTCCTTTGCTTAGCGAAAACAAGAGAACAAGTTGTTGAAAAATTAAGTTTTTGATGTTTCATATGATAGAAGGTTCATACGGTGTGGTCATGTCGCAACCATTATCAGGAAAAATGACTCAAATCGGTCTAATTGTATCCGTAGTAATATTTTGCATTCGTCGAGGTCTAGTTTCTCTCTATTTTCGGGAATGTGTCCCGGGTCAACAAGTCATCATTCTTCCCCCCGCTTTTTCTTTCTCCTGGAAAAGAAAATCTCCTTTTCATTCCCATTTCAAGAAAATTAGGAGGGACCAATTCATATTTAAAGCCTTCACAACTTGTTAGCTCTTGTTTTTCTCACCTTCCGTTAGTCCGTTCTTAGTCTCAGAGAATCTCGAGTGTGGTTTCCGTGTAAAAGCGAAATTTAGCAGAGCCCTACTCAATCAATCGCCATTGTGTCTCTATAAAATATAATTCCAATAAATTAGTTTCTTTTGCACGTTTCGTCAAGAAACTTTGATTGGGTGTCATATTATGACTTTCTTTCGATGCCGTGCGCTTCCCTTTTTCTAGATGAACAGTCTGAATTCTTCGGTGGCCTAACCAGTGATCAGCTTCTGGTCAACTTCCATTTTCTTGGTCGTTCGCCAACAAATCAGAGCTGCCAACGCATATGAAAATGAGATAATAAATCAAGCAATCTTTATCTCTTCATTATCATTCTATAGTAAAGTCATAATTCACCAGTAAAATTACGTCAGTAGCTACAGACAAGAAGAAACAGAACCGGCCAAGCAATCCATCCATCTTTTTCTAGGATTTCTTCTGTACATATGTTACCTGTTGGAGACTGTCATCTGGATTGGTCGTTCCAAGTTGATGGTGAATGTAGATTTGTTCTTGATAAGATGACAAGCTTATACCATTCCAGTTTCGGAACTGCGTACTCGTGATTTTGTGTTGGCACTGCCTCAGGATTAGCTGCAGATGAATGTTGCTCTAGTTTCGGCCTTTGCTTTGTCACTACTATTGGACGTCGATAAATATGCCGATTATGAATTTGCAACATTTACCGAATCAGAATTATGTATCCAAGTAGTGATGGCCTACATAAGTGTTGTTCTGTACTACCATAAAGCATTCGATCGGTGTAAACGCGAGCTCAAGTGAGAGCAGCATGCATAGGTTGTACACATCTCTGTTGAAATCTCTGACTTAAAAGAAGAAATCTAATTCCTCAATGATTATGATATTTTTCACAGGGGGGGACTGACTGAACAAATATACTCTTTGTTTTGTCTACAGGATTCACATTTAGGACCGACACAGCATTCATCATTCCTCGATGCCGTTGAATCCAACCATGAGAACATCCCCGGATGGCCTTGGTTCGTCTTCCTAGCTGGGGCCATGTGCTGCTTAATTTGTAGCTCCCTCTCCCACCTCCTCGCCTCCCATTCCAGAAAGTTCCACTTCTTCTTCTGGCGGCTTGATTATGCCGGGATCTCCGTCATGATCGTGTGCTCCTTCTTCGCCCCGATATACTATGCCTTCTATTGCCACCCCTATTCTTGCTTCTTCTACCTCGGCACCATAAGCGTCCTTGGCACGCTCGTCATAATCACTCTTCTCTCACCCAGCCTCTCATCTCCAAAGTTCCGTCTCTTCAGGACCTCCCTCTTTCTCGCCATGGGCTTTTCTGGAGTGATTCCCGCGGTTCATGCCGTCGTTATTTATTGGGGACACCCACACATTTTTGTCGCTCTTGGGTATGAGCTCCTGATGGCTATTTTGTACGCCTCTGGAGCGTATTTTTATGTTACCAGGATACCCGAGAAGTGGAAACCCGGAGCATTCGACATCGCCGGGCATAGTCACCAAATCTTCCACGTGCTTGTGGTTGCGGCTGCATTGGCTCACTGTGCTGCGACGTTGGTGGTCTTGGATTTCCGTCAAAGAACACCAACTTGCGCATCATAGGGCTTAGCTACACAGCACTGAGATTTGTGAGATTGTCTTACAATTACCACGGTGCGATAGCCATTCTGATGCAATGCAGCTTATTAGTCCCCAAAAAGAGAGAAAAAAATGATGCAGCTTCTCTGATAACTTAGCAAGGAGTTGTGTAGAGTAAAATGGAGGGAGAGCAGCTCGAAAAGGTGTGCACTTGTGTTGTTGTATGCGAGCTTTTACGCGATTTTGTTTTCTTTTGAATTAAGAAAACTACTATATTAGCAGAAAGATTGCTGCTCATGGTTTGCCCAAGGCTCTTCTTGAATGTTGGATTTAACACTACAAAGGCTTGTTCACGCTTCGAGCATTTTGTTGGCGCAAAAAAAAGCAGACATACCAGAACTTAGAAGATCCTTGGACTTGTGGAGATGAGTCTTACCTCATGTGCTCCATGACGACCAAGATTATCAAAATTGTTCTTAAATTGATACATGAATCGCAATGCCAAAGCTTATGCGCCATGTTGCATGTCGACAGTGAATTTGTCCGGTGTAAGATGAAATTGATTCGGCATTCATCTTCTTTCACTCGCGAAACAGAGTGCATGATCGAATTCTTTCCGTCACATTCACAGCGTTGGTTCAATGCATCCCTACACAGTTGCAAGCAGTAACAAAGTAAAGCCATATCAACCTCAAACTATAGCACTGGTAGTATTGTCCTCTTGAAGCCAGAGAAAATTAAACATAATGGAGCAATTCAAATCAACATTCCCTCAAGAATCTGAATCCTTGGATATGGAAAAAATGGCAAAGATGCACAGAGGCACAACAACAAAGGCAGCAATCTTGAGCAAGTCCTCGCCCTCCTTCGAGATTGCGCCGATCCTCGACCAGTCTCCACTGTATCTGAAACACCCAACTGCTGCATCAGACCCCATGAACATGGCTTCAAAGGAACAGGGCACAATTTGAAGAGAGAAAGAGCTTTACCCGGCGTCGACGAAGCCCAGTCCAAGCACTGCAATGGCAGCTTGTGCAAGGATCGGGTTCGAAACTCTCAGCGCAAAACCCGGTCGTTGCCGGGTTTTTGAGCTATGGTCAGTGAGATCCCCCTTCTTGGCCAATATGGCCACAGACTTTCTGCCATTTATGCCCGGAAGCGGATGAGCAGGGACTTTGGTATAGATAAAGCTCGTTTGTGTGATCACCATTCGCCTCTTATACTTGGACCTATAAATGACGTTTCCCTCGCCACAAAGCCCTTTAATACCACAAAGCCAGAGGGTACAAGAAGTCCTGAAAGACCGAAAAATCTTTACCGTCGGATCAATATGACTCGACGTCTGACCGTCGGATGAGATTAAATGTCGATGGTCCGATGAGGCCGTGACAACGACACAGTAGGGAAGCCCCTAAGTTCAGTCCCATGCTTCGCAAACTAACCAAAGTCGCGAAATCAAGAATGAAGTGGGGGAATCGAACCTGTGGTGGACAAACGTCTGCACGTTATGGAACGGCTACAAGTGAATTTCGATTAGCTTTTCCAAAAAGGAAAAAATTAACCCAACTCGATTTTCCAAATTAAAAGATGACCTCTATACTTTGAGAAATAAAAATAAGGGAAAATACTACAAAAAATTCCAAATTATGTCACTTGTGATAAATTTATCATGAACCTTTTTTTGTAATATGAAAAACCTCAAATTATTTTATTTGTGATAAATTTACCCTGAACTTTTTTTGTAACTTGAAAAACCCCAAACTATACCACTTGTGACACATTTACCCCATAATACTTTAGTCCATGAATATTTTTATCTTTTTTCTTATTCTTTTTTTTCTCTCTTCCCTAACGAGGACTACCTTCACCGGATCCGGCGATGGCGACCCTCGCCAGCATCGAGCAACCCTCGCCGGCATTGGGCAAGGGCAGCCCTCGCCTGAGTTGAGCGAGGGCAGCCCTCACCTGAGTTAGGTAAAGTCGCCCTCGCTGGGGAAGAGAGAAAAAAAGAAAAAAAAAACAGGAAAAGAAAAAAGACGAAAATGTTCATGAGTCAAAGTATTGTGAGGTAAATGTGTCACAGGTGATATAGTTTGAGATTTTTCGTGTCATAAAAAAAATTCAGGGTAAATTTGTCACAAATAGTATAGTTTGGGATTTTTCGTGTGATAAAAAAAATTCAGGATAAATTTAGCACAAATGACGTAATTTGAGATTTTTTTGTGGTATTTTCCCTAAAAATAAAGTCAAATATTGACGACCTCGCACACTGACTCTCTGTTATCCACATATTCACCGCTACTCCATCGTCCTCTAAAGGCCTCATCGCAGGATACAGAAGCACGCAGAAAACAAGAAAGCAATGGCTTCCTTGACCATGGCTTCCTTCGCCCTGAGACTCCCCCCTCCGTCCTCTCGAGGGTCGGTCCGTCTCGCGCCGCTCCATGCCGCGGCCGACTCCCTGAAGCTCAGCTCCGTCCGTTGCATCTCCGGGTTCCCGTCGCTCCGGTCCCGCAATGTCTCCGCCGCGGTCGCTCCCCTGCCTCGGAGCCCCCCGAGGCCTCTCACCGTCGTCTCCGTGAAAGGCTACAAGATGAAGACTCACAAGGTGCTTTTTGGGTTTTTCTAGTTTCTCTCGGTCTCTCTGTTGATGGGTCTTTCTTCTTCTTCGAGTTTATCTTGTCGAGAGGAGTGGTCGGTTGAAAAATGGTCTCTTGGTGCTTCGTGTGATGGCGAATTTTTGTGGGTAGGCTTCGGCGAAGCGATTCAGGGTGACGGGTAGAGGGAAGATTGTGCGGAGGGGAGCTGGGAAGCAGCATCTGCTGGCGAAGAAGAACAGCAAAAGGAAATTGCGATTGTCAAAGATGGTGGGTTCTTCTCTTTTTTTCGTGGAATTCACTGTCGTTGTCCCGGAATTTGCTGCTGTCGTTGTTACTGTTGTTGATTTTGTTGCTGCTACTGTTTAATTTGTTAACTTGCTGCTATTTTCTGCCAGAAATGCATGTTTGTTGCAGAATTGACTGGAACTAGAGCACTTTTCTTGATGATTATTTTCGATAAGGAAAGGGTGCATAAAACGGTTATTGAATTTTGCTGAAACTATTTTTCGAATACCAGTTACCAATTGTAGGATCATCTGTAAATAAATACACAAGCTGGTGCACTCATTTCTATCCCATCCTCCACCTTCTTATGTGATTCAGTCATGGACTTGCTTCTTTAGCATTCTATGTGCGGAGTGATGCTTTTTGCTTCTCTGGACTGTTTATTTAAATGATCGATATGCTTATGTCCTGCCTAGTGCTATCTTGAAGAAGCCTCTGACTGTTTGGACTATAGTTAACTTCTACGATGGGGCCTTTCTTTCTTCTACTAAGTTCAGTTACCTGCTAAAAAGTTTTATAATCCTGATCATCATATCTAGTACAGGTTCTTACACACTTTGCAAATTTGCATCAGCAGTAATTGGACTCGGTTTTGAGATACCTGTTCTATTTCTTTCTTTCATCATTGGTTGCTAAGTTAGCCCGAATAAATGCTTACGGGAAGCTATGTATACGAAAGGAACTCTTGGCAGTGCACATGGTGTAAAATGTAGTGGGTTGGAGTTCATAATTTATTGTTTGGCTGTTGGTGTGCATCTCATAGTAGTAATTTTAGATCAGTTGGAACATAGGTGGTGATTTACTGGCTTTTTGGAAAAGAATAAGTTGGTTTCATGCGGATAGATGGAACTTTTGTAGAGTGAATAATGCTATCAAATGGTTGTTCTCGATGCCATAGAGATTCAATCAAGTAAAAGCACTGGCAATCCGCTACCCGAAGCACCTCTTTCTCCTTTGACTAAGACTGCATGTTATATTTATAGACGAGTACACAAAATGCACCCGAAAAATCTTTTGTAAATTGGTTAATTGACCTCCGTGGTGGTTTCTTAGTTGAAGATAGTAAATTTATTCAAATGTCGACATGCAAGTATAGCATCATGCTCTTGCACCTTACATTGTTTGCATTGTCATCGTGAAACATATAGTCATCCATGAGAGCATGAATTGTTGCCTTTGTTTGCAGAATCAATTACAATAACAGATGATCAATAAATTGATTTCTTTGATGCGAAAATGGCAATATCTATTTAAATAAGAATCTTTTTTAAAATTTCTAACTTTCATCTTGAGCTAGGTCCTTTGACATGATAATTCCTTCTTCTTTTTTCCTGAGGTCTACCTTTCATGTTGGCAATAGCTTCTCAACTTTCTGTGATATTATTTGTGGTAAATGAACTCAATGGGAGAACTTCATTGAGATTGCAATGTAATTTGTGAATGCTATCATGTCGACATGAGCTTCTTTGATGTGGTCATAATTTGGGATTCGCTCTTACAAGAGTTTATTTGTTGTCAATGCAGCACCCTGTCAGCCGCAGTGACTATGACAACGTCATCGGTGCCTTGCCGTATTTGAAAGTCAATAGACTGGCAAAGTAGAGGAATTTTCTTTTTTCTGATGAAGGCGCTTTTGATTTGTTTCCTGTAATTGCTTCATTCATGCGAAACACAACTGCTTTCTGATTGTTCCATTACAGATCAAGTCTAATGAAGTTTAGTCTTTCTCATTTAACATGTTATGCACCTATGACTATGAACTTCACAGATGGCACCTTGTATAAAAGAGTACAGATCCTAAATCTTGCCATTTGAGTTGGATTTACTTTCTTCTTTCACAACTTTGTGCCCCAGAAGCGCGCATCGATGCACGCGACTCCTGTTGGCCCTGCCATTCAGTTCTTGATGCTCAATTGGGAGATCCTGTTTAATCCCCTCCAGGCTGCATCTTCAAGACTTTGGTTTGCCCCTCCATATCACATGCTCAAGTACGGCGCGGTTCTCAACGATCCATGGTAAAATCAAGAAAAGGCTAGACAAGTGGTCACAGCTTTCGGATGCACCCGAATAAAAGAAGCCTCATTTACTAAAGGAAGACTAAGCTTGGCGCCATGGAATGGCTGTGGGGAACAGATAGAGAGAGGAGAGTAGTTTGAGAGAGAGACTTCAGTTTAAAGAAAAAACAAAGAAAGGTTCAAAGTAATCAAGTTCCCTTATTTTCATCTCAAATCACGTGGTCAAGTGCAGCTAGCAGTGCTCACTAGTTTTGATTAGAAAGCAACCGATGGGTTGGAATTGGAGCTCGGTACCGTAACGAACTCATACTTGTCTGTCTCCAAGTAACGTAGTCGCCACTTCCCTACCTTTGTCTCCCAACTAACGTTCCATTGTTCAGCAGCGCAGTCAACTCCACGAGAGCTTGTCCTTCTAGTTCTCTATTTTATAGGGTAAATTTCTTTTGCTGGCAAGAGTCATGTCCCTTACATGCGACATGAAAATGGAATGACAGTTGCCCACGAATTACAGATTTTCACGAAACTACAAGAGAGAAAAAACATCACCTTCCCATGCCTCGGGGACTTTAAGAACAGACCATTACGCGAATCGTGAGCAATCGCCCTCTCTGTCTGATTTCTTGGCCAGAGATATTGGCGTCGCAGACATTATTGCTGTCGCTTCCGTTTGTCTATTAGCGAAGCAACCACCCAATAACACCGCCGGTTTCTCTTTAAAAATCGTTTCTTGCTCCCCATTCCTCAGCGTATTCAACAACTTCTCGAGGGAGAAAGATGGCCAATCCCAAATGGGGTTTCCTCATTCTCGTTCGGGTCTTCGCCTTTGTCATCAATCTCCAGTTGGGTGTCTCCGAGGAAGACCCGCTTGTCCAGCAGCAGCTGGACAGGGTTCTTGAGCTACCGGGTCAGAGCTTCAACATCAGCTTCGCCCACTACTCGGGCTATGTGTCGGTCAATCAAGAATCGGGGAGGGCCTTGTTCTATTGGTTCACTGAGGCCGCTGAGGACCCTGATTCTAAGCCCCTTGTGCTTTGGCTGAATGGAGGTGAAAAATCATCTCATAGCTTTAAGCATCTATTCTGACTTTTGGGTATTGAATTTCTTTTGGCTTTTTGCTGCTTTTAATAAATCGGTTATTCAATCCTTTCGACTTGAGTAATCCCGCGGGTTTTCGCTGTTTCGGTGGTGTTTTAGTACAGTATATGAAATGATGTTTGCTTTGCTTCCTTTTCACTAATTCTTTTTTGTTTCTGATTGAGACTGTCCTGTCTTTCTTTTGCGGTTTTTGGCCGTACTCTTTTCCGTAGATGTTAGCTTTAGTTGTTGATATGAGTTAATTCCGCTTTTCTTTCGATGCTTTTGTTCTTTTGGCTACAATTTGCGTCTTACCAGTGATGTAATAAGCTTTTTTTTCACCTGACGTGCTGTTTTTTGTTGTACTGTGGAGTCTTTTGTTATTTTTGGCTTCATAAAGCTGGCTTTTGGAAAGAGGCTTTCTCTTCTAAGCTTCAGATGGCTTATCGCAGGGCCTGGGTGCTCGTCAATCGCTTATGGGGAGGCGGAGGAAATAGGCCCTTTCCATATCCGGCCGGATTTGAGCCTCTATCTCAATCCTTACTCTTGGAATCAAGGTAACTAATATCTCGTCATTATGCTAAATTGTTCGGTAATGACTTATGAGTTTATTTCTTAACTGTTGCTTTGCAGTTCCCTTTTACCTATTATGAACAGCATTCAGAATTCCCACTATGCTACCTCAAGTTGTGGTTTTTCTTGTTTCGTCGCCTCATTATTTGATTGTTATGGTGTTCGAACTTTAGTTGTTCAATTGGCTAATTGTGTCCACATTTTTGGAGTCACGAATTTCCGCATGCTCTTTATGTACTTCAAAAATCAACTGTCTCCTTCTGTAGGAGGCCACTTATTTAATGAACTTAATTTTCTGATTCTATCTTCTTTTTAACATCTTCCTCTCCTGTTTCTCGGATTATTTTGTGGGTGAAAGATCACATTGATAAACTGCCTGGATAAAAGTCTGGCAGAAAAAAAGAGAAAGAAACAGCCAACTAGTCATTATATGTCCAGTGCATATTTTGATGTGGTGAAACTCAAATGCAAATTTGTTCACAACCTCGTCTGACTACTACATTACCAAACATGCAGTTGCCAACTTGTTGTTTCTTGATTCACCTGTTGGTGTTGGTTTTTCCTACTCCAACACGTCCTCAGATTTGCTGAACAATGGAGACAAAAGAACTGGTACTATAATTGTTCTTTTCCAGTAATGTCGAACCTTCTTGTTCTTACCTGTGACTTCCTCACATTTCCATGTGTTGACATCGCGTTACTTTCAGCTGAGGATTCACTGGCGTTTCTACTCAAGTGGTTTGAGCGCTTTCCCCAGTTTAAAGGGAGGGAATTTTATATCACCGGAGAGAGCTATGCAGGTACCAATTGTGCTTATTGCTGCATCAATTCAATGCAGATTAGCCAAAAACATCTTCTTTAGATAATTTGGATAAAAACTCAGCTTTTTGTTTAGCTTTTATCATCATTTTCCGCATCACTATTTTCTATGGTTAGCGAAATTCTGCTGTGCTCTTTGTTGTATTAAATGAATCAATCTGATTCTCTGACTTTCTGGTTGAACCAAGTATACTACGTCTTGGAGAGTCCTATTTGACCTTTTAATATAAGTATGTCCACATGCGCGCTTGGCCGTGCTCGCAGATTTTATCAAGGCTCTTTCAATATTCTTTCTTCTGGCTTCCTATTAGTAGAAAAACTATCATATGGGTTTTTACCACCTTCCACTACTCATATAGAAGGATGAAATGTCATTTAATTATTATTTAAATGTTGTGGTTTCTGCATTCAGAGGCATAGTGCCAGTCAAAGATACACCGTATCGTTAAAGTGGAGGTTTTCCTTTACTAATGCACTTTGGAATGTGATGAAGATGCAGAAACACTGACTGGCTAAAATTGCAGGTCACTATGTTCCTCAATTGAGCAAAGCCATTGTAAAGTACAACAAAGCATCCGGTGAAAATGTAATCAATCTGAAGGGCTATATGGTATGTACCTGTCTTTCTGGAGGAAAACATTACTGCATGTTTGATGCTCATTAACTAAATACATTTGTACATAATGCAGGTCGGAAATGCTCTAACTGATGATTACCATGATCATCTTGGGGTCTTCCAATTTATGTGGTCAGCTGGTTTGATTTCTGATCAGACATTCAAGCTGCTGAATGTTCTCTGTGATTTTCAGTCTTTTATACACACCTCAAGTGCTTGTGATAAAGTTCTAGATATAGCAAGTGACGAACTCGGAGATATCGATCCATACAGTATATACACTCCTCTTTGCCCTGTTAATGGTAGCCAGTCAAACCGCCTTCGCAAAAGAATGAAAGTGAGTTCATGTTCTTTTAATAAAGGCAAACATTACTTATTCTTTCAATGTCCGTGATATGTCTGTAGATCCAAGCCTAGACCAGAGCTTAAACTATGGCTCTTACACTAATAACGTTAGTATTTTGTAGTATTTATTTGAACCTGTTGGTTGACTGGTTCTCCCACCTGGCCAGTTTTTAAAACAGTGGTTTATTCTGTATTGGTTTTGTGGATTAACATAGTTACTTGGTTGGTTTACAATAGTTACTAGCTCAGGAGGGATGACACTGTACAAAATTGGACAGTCTTGCTGGTAGGAACTAACTCGATAATAGCATGAGCTCTTGCTCTCCTACTGCTTCTCTATATTACCTTAAGTTGACACTACTAGATGATTGATACATATGAGAGTAGGGTGCTGCCAAAAGAGATACTATAGCAGGTGGTTGTCCACATAATTCTTCCAGGGGAAGATTCCCAAAACTCTTGTTTTGAAGATTATCCGTACTAGCACTTGCAAAAGATAAAGACCAAATTTCTCTTTGCGTAATTTTCACGTATCTATACAAGTGGGAAAGAGCTAGCTGAGATTCTCCAGAGCAGTTCTATTCATCATTTGATCAAGCGTCATGTGTTTAGTTGGCAACAGCAAGTCTCCTGTTATCCACTGACTACTTAGATCCGACAATAATTAAAGCTAATATAACCCAGAATTGTCTCCTTTTAAATATTTTCACTAAAAAATGGTTGTTTGTTCCTGGATATCTACTCGGTAATAACTCAACTCTGGATCTGTCCTTAGTAGTACTTTGGACTAGCTGAAGTTTGACTAACCACAGAATTTGTCACGTGATTTCGGCTCTCCACAGTTTCTTTTCTTGGTTTAAACAGAAGAATTGGGGGTACAATGGGACAACAAACATTAGATTGCATTTTCACTTGCATTTTCATGAAGAATGCAATCTATTGCTTTTGTCTGAAGTTTGACTTACTCACACTTTGGCATATTCTTCCAGTAATTTATTGTTTTTTTACATTTCAACCTTGTAATCCTTACAATTGTTCAAGCTTTTGTCAAGATATCTCTACCCTATTTTGTGATGGTGTCTTGAAATGCACAGTATAACCAGTTTGTCCAGCATACACTCACGCTTCACACAATAATTTTACCGCCTTGTGGAGCTGAAATGGTTCTTAATAGTGCAAGTTGAACAGAAAGATAGTACCGTGCTCTCAAAAGGCATTATGTTTTCTATATGTTTTGTGGGTGTTCTTGAAAAATAATGTCTTACAGGTCATTGGCCATGTCAATGAGAAATATGATCCTTGCACGGAGGAGCACTCAGTTAAATACTTCAACCATGCTGAGGTTCAGAAGGCACTTCATGTTGACAAGGAATTTACGCCAGCTAAATGGGACACTTGCAGGTGCATATCATTTAGTGCGACTCATAAATACTCAGGCTTGGTGCCCTGGATTGAATTTTCATTCTTTTGTACAAGCATAAGTTCCAGTGAATCATCAACCTCATAGCTTCTGGTTGGTAAATCAATGGCAAGAAATTAATCTTCTCCCCCCTAAGGGACTGACATTAATCTTAGTTAGAAAATGGTATGAAATAGAATCTATGGCCTTTAGCCCATTACCCGTTGTAAGTGATCAAGGAAACATAAGGAGCAAAAAAAGGTAGAACAATGGGCTAGGTATACGGGTTTTTCTGTTGTTCTATCCTTCAGCTGCATAATTCTAAAATAGGTTTGCTGAGAGTACTAGTTCAAGATCTCCAATGCAGTGATGAATGTATGCATCATTTCGATGCATCTTCAGCTGTGCATGATCTCCTTACATAACTGAACGCAAGCATCCGTGTTGCAAAGTTGTGCTTTCCTTACCTCAGCAAAGGGGTGATGCATAATTTGCAGCAATTCTTATCTTGTTCTTCATTCAAAACAAGAAACCATGGTACTGATTGAGGTCCTAGTGGAACTGTCTTTTAAAGTGGGTTTTTATGGGAACTAAAGCTTGGTCATTGTCCACCCTGAGCAAGATCAAAGAAGTCACAGATATTTTTCCCACCTTGCCCTCCCCATAATAGCCTAGTCTAATAAAAAAAAAAAAAGAAGAGTCGGCTCTTTCGTGAGTCAATTCTAAACTTTGTTTTGTACATGTGACATGCACCACTATGGAGCCATCCTTTCGTCTCTCCCTTTTGCTTCGTTTTCCTTGGAGGTTATGGTGTATTGCAATCTTTTACAGCATTCAAATTTTTGATCTGCAGTGACTTAGTAAATGAGAATTGGAAGGATTCTCCTCGTACGGTGCTGGACATCTACCGTGAGCTTATGCACGAAGGACTTCGTATCTGGATGTTCAGGTATCTCTCGAAGAATGAATGTATTCCTTCTTTCGAATTGACGAAGTGTTAGATTCAAGTTTTCTAGGAGTTGTATATAACTTAAACAGCAGCAGTCTTTTTCTTTTGTGGCTATAGCAAGAGAGGCAGTCCATTTGAATATGCTTTCCCAGATATATGTAGGTGTAGGATCCATTTCATGAGGCAAATGTAAGAATTGATCAATTATGTACCTTATAATACAACCATACAGAAGGGAAAATCTAGCTTCCCTTAGATTTGTTGGTACAAATTTAGTGTTGGGCCATTCATAAAATTAATTTATAACCTTGGAGCTGTTGGTACAAGGATGCTCAGACAATGGCTTTAGTGTAGTGTTAATAGGGGATTATGTTCATTCTGAGATTCCATTTTATTTAGTACACTGGTCTATCATTGTGGTCACATCCAGATACCGGGTTTTGTCATATTGCACATTATATAAGATGAGTGACAATGTTGTTCTCTTACTTCATCCATCTCTTTCCCTATGACAGTGGTGATACGGATGCTGTCATCCCCGTCACATCCACGCGGTACACGATAGATTCTTTAAAGCTTCCAACTGTGGAGCCTTTTCGTGCTTGGTATGATGATGGGAAGGTAAATTTCTATGGTGCTCTCTCTCTCTCTCTCTCTCTCTCTCTCTCTCTCTCTCTCTCTCTCTACAGTATGTTGTTGCTAAATCAGGAAGCATGCTTGCCAATTATTGAAAGGAAAAATTGGAGAGCCGCATCGTTGCACTTCGCAAATTGCAGATACCCATTTATTATGAAGCATATGATTTGACCCTCTCTCAAAATTGTTTATTCCTCGTTCCAAGGCGAACTGATAGGGCATTTTCTTGTCAGCGACAAAATTTTATGTTCTTTCAAACAGGGGCGATGCCTACTTAACATAATTTTCATGAAAGATGTTGGATCAATTTAGCATTTGTGTAAGCAATGGCAAAGCTGTAATCTTGGGTTAAAACATGATTTGTTCTTCCAGGTGGGTGGATGGACTCAGGAGTATGCGGGACTCACCTTTGTATCTGTGAGAGGAGCAGGTCATGAAGTCCCTCTTCATAAACCGAAGCTAGCTCTTGCACTCATCAAAGCCTTCTTAGCAGGAACTTCGATGCCGTCACTCGAACTAGTTAGCGATTCTTGAAAGTTCTTGTACTCACAAGTGCACTTTTCCAGAGGGAAATTCTCTATGGGGTTGTAAGTCATTTAATTTCTGCACACATATTTGTGATGGAAAAAAGCGTTCATGTGGGACTTGAAACAAGACCCGAACAGTAAATGAAAAAGAATTTCAGATTGCTCAGTTTCTTTCCCTCTTTAATGTTTTAAGAACATTCAGGTTGCCATAAGTAGAAGATTGTCGCCTTGAGTTTGACATAGTGTGTGATCGCTTTTCGCAGCATCGAGGATCGACTTTTGTTACCATCTAGTTGAGGGGAAAAGCTTTGCTATGCTTTGCCATCATAAGAAATTGTCCTCGGTAAAGATCAGACTCATCATGGTCAATGTCGCCATTAGTTCGGAATGGTTCTATTTTGTACGACAAAATGGAACTCATGCTGATTTTGACAAAGCCATCTGCTGATTTAGAAAGATCAATTTTTCCTCAAATTTGAGTTTCGATGGCTCCTACCTCTGGGGAATTTCCCTATGAAGTTTTACATAAAAGAATCACTAGGTTTTCACATGTCTGTATGCAGGCTTTTGGAGTACCTTTGGAGTTCATAGCTGTAATTGTTTAGTCACTGAGGGGCTCAAAGAGACACTCCATTGTTGGCCTAAGAAAAAGGAGAGAGCATCCTTCAAATTCTTTCAGAATGGCTATTTGCCATGGCCATTCCATTTTACCATACACTATTACGATGAACATGGCTTTTCACCTAATTTCTTCCTGAAAGCTTCTTAAATTGTATTAAATCTCTTCCTCGCCATAATTAAGAGCACATGATCACTAAAATCGTTCATGAACTGTTTGATTAAATGCCACAACTTAAATGATTTGTCTATACTAATCTCTCAAATGTTACAAACATGTCAAAATATCATTCTACATTACTGTTTTCAGCAGTTTTATTGGATTCACATGCTATATCTGCAAAGGTATGCAGCATGTTTTCAATGTACATAGTCAGTGAGCCCTCTTTCGAGAGCACGACAGACAGCCAGCGTAGATTAAAAGGTGGACTTAACGCATGATCATCTAGCACTACTTTATCATACAAACATAGGTAATTCGCAAATTAATCGACCCATTGTTTACAAGGGTGTTCCATTATAAATGGTAGCTATCCCAACCATATTTTCTTTCTAATAGAAATTTGAGAATCTAATGAACTTTATAATGTTGTTTTCAATCTTGAGTTTCTAATCGCCGTTTGAAGTTCGAAGGCATCCTTCCAACTGTGGGGAGGATTTGAAGCCAAGCTTTTAGTACACTTTATCAAGTACTTCAAACTCCTGCAATCTTTTTGCTTTCAAGCAATTTTTGTCACACATTTGATGCCTAATCAAAGCAAAAAATGCATTGACCAGCAACATAATCATTGATGCTATGCCTAATCAAGCAAATCCGACAAATATCATCCAGAGCATAATATAATTGTTGAATTTACTTTAAATTTTCATTGCATCCTTCAATTCTTTGCATTTACTTCTTCATAACTTCAATTCCAGTCATGCTTTTGTCCTTTCAATATATTTCAATTCTATGTATTTCAATTGCATGTAATCTCAATTCCAATGTGTTTGCTTTCCATCGCACTTGGTTTCGTGTAGAATTCGCACTCCATCAAAGCCCCGTTCGCGCACTTTGTGCTCGAGCATGGAATCGAAGAGTGATCCCGATCGCTCTCCTTGAAATCGGGATACTCCAGCACAGTCAATTTTCATCAATATCTTTCTGGTATGTCGCAGATTGATTGTAGCTACTCCTTTTTTTCCCTAGTGGACTATAACGAAACTGTTGTGCAAAAGGTTAGAGGAAATGGAATCGAAACGTAGTCGGACTTTGAGGCTTGTAATCACTCTCTTTTATGATCAATTTACTCCCACGAAGTTGCTATAGGTTACTAGCAATTCTCTTCAGGATACAACAAAGTCACGGTAAGAATACTGGATAGCAATTCCAGTAAAGATCCTAAAACTCTCTGCGAAATAATTGAGAAAATGATTATCTCATTTTTTCTTTTAAGGAAGACGAAAATAAAAAAAGTTCAGTTCATATGTATAAAAATTGAACAGAATTGTCCATTATATAATACAAATAAAATACACCTCTTAATGTCTAAACTGCCAATATGGACACACCTATTCATGTCCGTAAAATTGCAATTCGGAAATAACCCTTCTTGTGTGAAAATCGCCTTTCGGACACAACCTTCATGTTCGAACTGAAAAATTGCAATTCAGACGTAACCCTTCTTTTGTGAAAACCGTCATTCGGACACAACCCTTCATGTCCGAAAAACGAACAGTTTTGTCCGAACAATCATAATTTAAAATAAATAAATAAATTGTTGATTAAGGCTTATTTTGATCTTCAGCACGCAAAGTGTTAAGTACGCATAATAATCACACACTTGCATACGGGTATTGTGGGATCTAGCCCACTTACCCATTCTCTCTATTTACAATAGTAGATAACACTTTAATTTATAAAAAGACTAAAACTTTCATTTATTTCTTATGTAGGATAAGGAAAATGCCTTATTTGTTTGTTTTACAAACAAACACCAACAGAAACGCCTTTGACTTTTATGTGCGTAAAATATGTAAGGGTCTTGCTTATGTCACTTCTTGAACTTTTTTAACTTGCTAATATTAATGAAGAATATAGCAGCCTATTTATAAGTTTTATTAGATAACTATTCTAAGATAATAACTCGATCATATGAACAATCAAAAGGAGATTTACGAGCAATAGACGTGCAATATACGTGCAATATAGGTTGTGGGAGCTTCTATTGCTATATATAATCAAGTATAACAACTTCATTTGTCACCGAAGAGGAAACTGTTGGAAAAACATGTGCTGACCTGGCATAAAATGAAAACCCTAAGAATTGCTCAAGTAAGAACATAGAAATCAAAGAGTTGATGCTTGATGATGAAATGCATGAGAAATTAGAAAGAAGTTCCACCAGCAATTAAAAAGTAAATGATTTAAATATAGCAAAAGGTACGTTATCTCTGAAGATATATGGCCTGAACTCATTTCACAAAGTAAGCTAGTCACCCTCCACATATGCTGCACTAGTACTTAGCAGGGAAAAAAGTCAGAAATGTCCTAAACATTTTACATTTGTGCCAATTTAATCCTAAACCTTTTTATGTGTCAATTGAGTCCTAAACATTTTGTATTTGTGTCAATTCAGTCATTCTAGCTAATTTTGGCTAGATATTGCTGACGTGGATGCTGGCCGGCTTACGTGGCACCGCCATTGCTGACATGAACAATTTTTAATAGTATTTTTTATTATTTTTTATTTTCTTATTCTTTTATTTTTTTTATTTTATGATTTTCCTTTCTTCTACCTTTGGCCAATGACTAGACACTGGCCACTGGCCATGGTCAGCCGCCTAGCCTCACCTAGATGAGGCTAACATCGCCTGCCACAAGTGAGGCCCAGCTGAGCTGAGCCGAGCCTAGGCAAGGGCATTCCCCGGCAAAGGCAAGCAAGGCCCGGCGAGGGTTGGCCTCGCCTAAGACAGATCTGGCAAGGCCAATCCTTACCCAAGCCACGGTGGCCTTGCCAAATTTGGCGAGGGGAGCCCTCGCCTCGCTGGGGCTTGCCCTTGCCTAGGTGCGGGTCGGCCTCGTCAGGGCAAATCTAGTAAGGCTAACCCTCGCCAGGCCTTACGGAGGCCTCGCCTAGGTAAGGTTAGGTAGCTGGGCATAGCTAGCAGCCGTTGTCTGATCACCAACTCAAAGTGGAATAAAGAAAAAAATTAAAAATAAAGGAAATTAAAAATTAAAAACATATTAAAATATTATTAAAAATTATCCACGTCAGCACTAATGGTGTCATATAGGCTAGCCGGCGTCCACATCAGTAATATATGGACAAAATTAGCTAGAAGAACTAAATTGGCATAAAAACAAAAAGTTTATGACTCAATTGATACCAAAAAACGGTTTAGGACTAAATTGGCACAAATACAAAAAATTTATGACTTTTCTTATACTTTCCCCTACTTAGTGGGATCGTTGGTCTCTTGCAAATATTATCTCTACTTTTTGGTGCTAAAACCCTCCTAGCTTTTATGCGTATAAAATCTATTAATATCTCGATTATGTCTTCTGATGACTTTTTTAACTATTAATATTAATGACATCGACCTACTTATAGGCTTTATAAGATAATTATTCTAAGATTAATATCCCAATCAAGATATGCACAATTATAATGATATACACGTGCAATGTACGTGCAATATAGGCCGTGGGAGTTTCTATAACTATATTTAATCATGCTTTGAACATTACCGCATACCCTCTGCCCTGTATAACAATTTCATTTGTCGCCGAAGAAAAAACTATTGTAGAATTGTACGGACCTGGCATAAGATGAAAACCGCAAGAATTGCTCAACTAAGAACATATAAATGAAAGAGTTGATGTCCAACGATGAAATGCTTGAGAAATTGGAAAGAGTTTCGTTTAGCAAATGTGAAGTAAAAGATTTAGTTCTAGAAGAAGGTATGCTATCTCTACATCTACCGCACTAGTAGTCGTTGGTATCTTGCAAGCATTGCCTCTACTGTTTGGTGATGAAACCCTTAGCTTTTATGGGTGTAAAATCTGTAAGTGTCTTGATTATGTCTCTGGTTGATCTTTTTTAATTGCTAAAATTAATTGAGAATACATCAACCCACGTATATAAAGAAGTATTAATGAGACATTTGCAAGTAATTGAAACATTTTTAGGGTCTATTGAAAAAATGACACGTACACTATATTTGTAAAAATCTTCAAGGAGTTCAAAATAAGTTATGTCAAGTGATTTACTGGAATGAAATGAAATGAGACAGTTGGGCTTCCAATTTATTTATCAGGTAAATTGCAAATTCGTAAAAAGAAATGGTGATTGTTTTACTTTGATTATAAATTTTTTTAAGGTAATGGAATAGCTTTGTTCTATTGTTAAAATTCATTATGATATTCCCAATCAGGTTATTGCATATGGATATTCTTAAGAACTGGGCAATAATCTTCAAAATAATGAAATGTAACCAAGTAGAGGAACCAACCCGTTTGCTGTTGCTGGGGAAGAGGTTGGGATTGACACGTGGTTTTTCTTAAGGCACAGCAGGGTACAAGCCGCCCTTGAGGAAGTCCTAGAAGAAGTTTTTCTTCCCGGGCTTGCGGTCGGTAAGCAGATCGATACGATTTGCTTTATTAAGGGATCTCCAACTCGATAGTGAAACAACATGAGCAGTCGAATGTTGAGGTTCGAAACATCGCCCGGTTCACGGTGCAATGTAGAGAAGCCGGGGCCGATGCGCCGGCTCCCTGCTTATTGACAGCACAACTACGTGATTGCTTTCTTTACTATATCATGTGTTGAGCAAGTGAAATCGTAAAATATGAGCAACACTGAATCCCACGAGAGCCCAAACCTCCATTTCTCTTGCCCGTGGTTGGCAAATCCGCCCCACGGTAACCTCGATGATTATTTCATTCGGTTAAATATGTTAAAACTAATTTAACCTTAAACTACCTACTCATTATTATAACTTTTCCACTCGATACGGTTCCGTAATTAACACGAATCAATCGCGTAATTGACATTTAATGTTCAATAAATAATTGACGTGTATGAATAATTATCATGATAGGAAATATCGCAACGTTGGAATTCGGCGATATGATCATTAATCTCTTATGGTTATATAGCAATGGTGGAGGAGGACCGATGAGCTCTTGTAGTGACAGAATGGCCCATTCCACCTCAACCTTTTGAAAGGTTAAACAAATATCAAGTTCGTTTAGAAATTATTTTCGGGTACAGAATAAAAAAAAATCATTTCTGTTCAGAAATAGTTCCCGAGCACAGAATGGTATTCATGCGCACCCTTAGAGGGAAAGAGAGCTTGCTTCTTTTCATGTCATTTTGAATTCAAAGAGTAAAATCCTAAATGCATCGTGCCGACACCCCGGGAGTGCTCCCTAACATCTTTCGCAAATGGACTAATCGAGATGCACGAAATCCGGCTCAATAATAATCATAATATGAAATTCGACTATAGAAGCCCATAAAAGGTGATAATTTCACACCGTTGGCGCCTCTCGAACACCCCCGCACCTTGGACTTTCGGCTCCGGTAAGACGCTGGTTTGTTCCTGCGATCACCACCCGCTTCTGTTCCTCGCGCCGTTTCTTGGTTTTTCGCTGGTTGTTTTTGTCCCTGGTTTCGTTTCCACATCGCGTATCTCCACGCTTCATTTTGGCATTCGTTTTCGCCCTTGCCCCTCGTTCCGTTTCTACGTTGTTCGGGTGCATCGCCAATGTGCAATTTCTCGTTGTTCTCTTCATTCCTTTCTGTTTTTTGGGTGATATCAAGACGAGGGTGAGTTCTTGATTTTGATCACTTGGGGACGCAAGTGTGACCGTCATGAACCGTGTGTTTCTTAGTGGGTTTTGGAGATGTGGGGTTTAGTAACATTGGGTATGCCCTCTTTGTGTTTGATAATATGTCCCAAAGGTCGATGCCTTTAGTTACGGGTGCAACTTGCGTTACCCCTTTGGCAGAGGCTCTCGTTTTTTTTTTTTTTTATAAAGAAGGAAGAGTTTTCCCGTGCTTACTTATATGACCGTGCGTGTGTAAGAAGAAGAGAATTCATTTGAGTTTCTCTTCTAGTTATTTTTTTTTTGGCCTTTTCCTGAAGATAATGATGATGGGACATTGATCCAATTAATTTGGCAGGAGTTTAATTCCGGGATTCGTGTTTTTGGTATTCCACGGAACGAATTGAGTGGAAGCTTTGAAGAATGTTTTGTGGCTCATTATAGAACTATATTCAAAGCAGAGCAGATGCTCCCCTTCATTTGATTGCTGATATCTGGGATATGCCATTTTTTGGTAGTTCTTGTGTTTTCTGCTGAAAAAGATTCATTTTTTCTATCCGTGTCTCCTGCATCTTATTCTCATGTCTAGCACTCTGTCTGATGCGTCATTTGTGTAGGTATCTCCAAAGAGTAATCTCTCGATTCCGTGGACAAAAAATACAGCTGCTTCTTGAGGTCATGCTATATCAGTATGAGCGGATAATCGAGCACGTATATTTGTGTATGCATCTTTTTACGTAGTTGAATCATTGCTCTTGTGAATCATTAGATAGGAACCAGCTAAGGACGGTTGAGAGGACTCGAGCCAATGGTAGTTTCTAGCACTAATCCCCACAACAGGGAAATGGCCATTAGGAGGAGGATGGCCAGCATGTAAGTCTCTCACTCTCTATTCCCACCTCCCTAACATACATTCTGCCACAAAATCCGGGCCGCAAGCACTAGTTAAAAGATTTTACTGCTACAAGGCAGGCCATAGTGTATTACTACTTACTTGTAGTTGTTACTCATCGTACAAATTATTCAGATATCACTTACACAAAGGCATTCTTTTTTCTATTTTTGGTGTCTTTATATGCTAAGGCAAATTCTAACTGTAATTCTTTCTACTACCTTGGCATTTTCTTGATCTTAGGCAAGGTTTTTTAGATACCCTGTGCTATTTGTGTCTTAGACTTTGATTGCATTTTTTGTTAGAAATTTTCTGACTGTCATGGAAGAGAAAGATAAAACAAATATCCATTTAGGAAGTAAAAAGGCCAAAGAAAAGTCTGTGCAATTGGGCAACTTAAACATAGGGCCAAACGAATTCACTCTTTGCCTTATTTGTTTTCACTTACAGATTCAATAAAAGGGAAGACGATTTTCCATCCTTGAAAGAGTACAATGACTACTTGGAAGAAGTGGAGGAAATGAGTGAGCTTGTGAATGTTTTTAATTGGATTTTTCCCGTCGTGTTTCATTTCTGAGTCTGACTATAATACTTTGCAGCAATCAATCTGATTGAAGGATTGGATGTGCCGACTATCGAAGCGAAGATTGGAAAGTACCAGGAAGAAAATGCTGAGCAGATTATGATTAATCGTGCGAGGAAGGTGGCTGTCTCTTCTATATGTGATATATTGTTTTGGCCACATTAGTGCAATAGTAATTCAGCTGTTTCGACACTTTCTTTGAGTTATGCTTTTAAGTCGTAACAGTCGAAGTGTCGTGACTTTGCATTTTGGTATTCACTGTTGCTATTGTTTAACAGGCTGAAGAGTATGCTGCGGCATTGGCTGCAAGCAAGGGGCTGCCTCCCCAAACTGATCCAGATGGGGTAAGAAAAACGAAAAATCTATGGATCACTTGATTATTGTTGGATTCTACTATTGTTGCAGAGTCTTTCCAAAGTTAGTCAATGCCATTTTTACTTGCTCCATGTACAACCTTTATCTTTATGTTCACTAAATTAGAAAATTGTTGTCTTTTTTTTAATATTTGTGAATCCGGAGTCACCTATCAATTAAAGGTTCTATCACTTGCTGTGGCGTGTAAAAACTTACATTTACACGGTCTATAAAGAAAAGTGGCCTGGGTGCTTCGAAATAGGTCTCCCTTGATGACATCTTTTGTTTGTCATATTGTCTTTGAGGCCATGGTTTCAGGAATGACAATGCCCAAGTTGTCAAGGATGATCAGATGAGTCGATAAGTCCTTAGTCATTGAAGGGAAAATATGATGTGATGCTTTGTGAGTATCATGAATCAGGAGTTTTCCAAATTCAATTTCTTAATATTGTCATAAAATACCGCATGTTGTGTGATCCTGGCATGATAATCTGCAAGCTCACGAGTTAGAGGCATAGAGAGGCTACAAAGTTGGAGAAGCCTTATCTCTAGTGTGTTTGCTTTTAGTACAGCCCAAGCATATGAATCTCACTTTTGCATGACATCATCATGGCCCTTTTCAATGTTCTTTGATTTTCTTTTTGTTCTCTATGATGGTGTAACAAAATCATGTGAGGAAGCATGACCACTTAATCAGGATTCCATTTAGCCAAATGTTGGAACCATTAGAGTTAGCATGACTTGTACTGGGATTGCCTTCCTGTTATCGGTCTTGTTCTTGTTCTTATTTATCTTGATAGTCAGTGCATAATTTGGGCGTTTTATTCATCCACTCCTGGTTCCATTTTTCAAGAGAAGTTCTATAGGATGAGATTCTGTGTACACCCATATATGCATGTGTACATGGATACATATTTTAATCTTGGGGATCAAGAATATCGCCAAGTACATAGGCATTAAGCCAAATCAGAGACTGAAGTGATCTTAAGAAATGATAGGGAGCAGGATGAGGCTATGAATGCTACACTTCAAAAGTGATTATCCACATCTCTATCTGAGTGGTTGATCCAGTCATGAAGGGAGGATGCAAAAATGGTGGGCACATGGTATTTATAAATCTTGAGAAAGCACTTGATGTGGTCGCTAGAGAAGTTCTTGTAATAATTGGCCTATTCTCTTAGAATTCCTTTGTTAGCAAACTACGGCAGACGCCATTGATTGGGTAGTCAATAATCTAAATAACCTAGATTACCTTCTTTTGGTACTTTGGTTTTCTTTTAATTTCAAGTGTGTGTTTTGCCATTAAATATCAGTTACAGATCATACTGTTCGGTTTCTCATGTCTTTATCCTCCATTCAGGTTCTTAACTCTCAAACAGGATTGAGTGTTGGGACACAGGGACAATACGCTCCTGCAATTGCTGGAGGGCAGCCACGGCCAACAGGCATGGCCCCGCAGCCAGTGCCACTTGGGACTGGCCTCGACATCCATGGATATGATGATGAAGAAATGATAAAGCTCCGAGCCGAAAGGGGAGGCAGAGCGGGAGGGTGGAGCATAGAGCTAAGCAAGAAAAGGGCTATTGAAGAAGCATTTGGAAGCGTTTGGATATGATTCAGTTCGTTTCGGCACTGTTCTTGTTTGTGGGCGGTAGCATTCTAAGATGGTTCTTAAGAGAGGAAGCCAGAATTGCAATTATTATGGGCAGTAGCATTCTAAGATGGTAGAGGAAGCCAGAATTGCAATTATTATGGGCGGTAGCATTCTAAGATGGTTCTTAAGAGAGGAAGCCAGAATTGCAATTATTATGATTGATCTGACTAAGGAGTGTTTGCAATGATCCGCATGAAGATCATGTCTTTTGGGCTCTTGCATGGAGAGCATTCCGAGCAGCGGCATCCTTGCTTGCTGTTCATTGGCAATTTTAATACGACATTGAAGGTGTAAAATTGTTACCTCCTCCAATACGATCATCCTTGGGATAGTAATGGGAACTGAATCTCTCTCTCTCTCTCTCTCTCTCTCTCTCTCTCTCTCTCTCTCTCTCTCTCTCTCTTAAATGCATCTGGCCAAAGATGCTCTATTGCAGGTTAAGTCTCTTTGGCAAATCTTTAGAAAGATTGAGTCTGATCCCGTTAAAAATGTCATACTAGATCTCTAAATTAATCAAAAGTTGAAGGCTTCAGCTTGCCCTAGTGTTTTATGGGTGAAAAGTTGTTGATTGTGGTCGAAGACGTAGAAGTAATTCAAGTGCTTTCCCTGCAAGGGAAAGAGGTAGTTCTAGGGATTTATAGGTAAACTTTAAGGTGATTCTATATCTCGGCGGCTCATCGCGTGCCATCATGTTTCTTGTAAGTAGTTTGTGTTACTTTGTATCATTGTAAAAAGCAAATGTAGCAAAAAAACAAATGTGAGCATTGAACTATGGTTGTTTTAAGAAGGAATGCGATAAAACATTGATCGTTTTAAGAAGGAATCTGAGCATGTCAGTATGGTTGATTGCAAATTTTCAGCAAGAGTCGATTTTCCTGAATAATTTCCCTCGTACCAATTAGTGAGCTCTTTTGACTTTACGATGCACCCATATCTGTTACCGACAAGCCGAGGAACCACAATGATCGGATGTCTATATCCGATCCACTGTCACTAACTAATAGTTACCATGACAATAGGCATCTGGCTGTCTAAGAACATTATCTTCGCTCGAGCTTAAACACGTAAAAATCCACTTCGTAGTAATATATTTAGGAAAAAGTCACAAAAAACTTCAAACAATGCCCACTTGACATATTTACCTTGAACTTTTTCTGTAATATCAATAACCCCAAATTATATCCACCGTGACACATTTACCTTAATTTTTTTTTGTGACAAAAAAATCCTCAAACTTATATTTATGCGACACATTTACTCTCTGTTAAGATTTTGTTAGATGATTTTGCGATCAAAATAATGTCGTTTTTATTTCATTTAAGCCACATGTGCGTCATGTCAACACTATTTGCTTTCCAGTGTCTATATAGATACTTTTCAACTGTTATCATTGACAGAATTTTGACAAAAAGTAAATGTATAACACATATACAAGTTTAGGATTTTGTGTCACTGACAAAAATTTAGGGTAAATGTATCACGATGAAAATAACTTAAGGTTTTTTTATGGCTTTTGCCTAATATTTTTCGACATTGAATATAAATTAACTCGGAAGCATCTTAGCAGTAAACTCACGTACCAAGGTTGATGACAAATGGCTATTCTTCATGCACTAATCGTTTAACAGACTCCTCCCACCCCGGAACTTCGATCGGACGTGCCCGCACATCGTCTTTTTTGAGCAGTCATAACAAAAGGGGAATTGAGCTCAGCAAATTGGATTTTTCACCCACAGAGATAGAGAACCGAGAAGGCAAATATAAATGAGCCGATGCAGCTTCATAATAGCACTGAAACCTCAAATTACAATCGTACAAGGATTTGTAAACAGCTGTGTGCAGACAAAAAATTACATACAACTGCCAGCATGTTCCGACTATTGGTACTTCTTGTCCTATGTCAGTTATATACACTCTATTTTGCAGTTATTGTGACTCGGTCTCTATGTGCAAGTATTATCCATCCAGCTTATCCATCAAATCTGCCAGTGGTCGGCCTCCTTTTGTGTTGCCGCCTTCTATGTGAAACTCATGCTCAAATAAGACCAGCCGCTTGCAGTTCTCGTCAAGGGAATCAAACAACAGGACAAGCACGAGTTCCAATCAACTCCAGCGTGCAGACAGGTGTCGCTGCAAGGGTTCTAGTTTCCGCAGGAATCCCTTGCCTCCACGAAAGAACTTGGGAGATTGTTTTTGACAGTCGTAGTAGAGGAGATCCGTAACTTATCTGTGTACTAGTAAAAGATGCTTGCACAGCCATCCTGTAAAACTTGCGAGCTGCTCCACTTGTCGATTATATTCAAAAAGCATTTGCTTCCAAGGAATTGCCACTTCGTTGCAACCCTGGTAATATTTCTTCTTTGCCATTTGCAACCTGAACGTGTGCAACTCGGTGGTTCCTTTGAGGCTCCTGCTTTCAGCTGGTAGAAAACAAGATTCTTGCTCCGAGAATGTGATGCTTTTGATCACTTGGAAGAAGTTCCTACTCTAGCCATATGTTAGATCAGTTGAAGAAGTAAGGAGATTTGAGGACTTCCCGTAAGTCAAAGTTGCCTCTATCAGGTAGGGAAGGAAACGTCAGTGCTGGATATGATGTCTGGAAACTTTCAAGCAACTGCATTAACACAGGACGAATTAAGCCTGATTGAATCCCTGCTCTTAAAAAGAGTAGAGATATTACACAAAACAGTCTATAAATAATAAGTCTTACACCAAAAGTTGGCTTTTGATTCCCATTTCAATTGAGAATTGAATAGAGGATTATTTTGAGAACCATGAGATCTCTAAATTATCTATAGCCTAGCACTTTTAACATAGTGACTGGAAACACACTGAAGCATACAAAACCATAGTCATCACCTCATCAACCTTTTTCTCAATAGTTGATAGGAGACACATTCAAAATGTTCGTATTAAGGCTTAGCAGCTATTTATAAGAATCAAGGTACTTACATTTTCGAGGACAGGCATATCATATAGTTCGACAAATTTTTCCCGTAGAATCCAGTTCATCTGGTCCACATCACAAGCATGTGTCCAGAATGAGTCATGCACCCCTGCAGTTTATTCATACAAGGATGTATGTGAGTTTCACACCAAACAGGAGCAAGTTGCCCTTGAGCATACTTCAAAGACTAATTTCCTATGTCTTCTCACTAAACTCGCTTCGGCAATTTAGCTTAGAATTTTCCGAAGTCCAAAAGAACGATATTCGTGTAGACCTATCAGGGAAGACCAAGCCAGACCAATATCGGGACCAATTCGTCAAATCTCCTCCTTAGCTAGGATCTATGGAAGATCCATAAGAGCACACTTGTCCTTGGGAGACTAGTAGATTTTAGCAAACATAGGAATGTACAAAACCTTAACCAATACGCACAGCATGCAAACCTAACAGAACCTATTCTGGTGTTAGGTTAATGTGTATCTAGTATTTGCCTGTATCAGGCTCAAGATCCAAGTGAGTTCTTGCAAATATAGTGGCTCGAGAAAAACCTGCAAAACGTAGACCAGCCTCACTGCAGGCAACGGCAGTCATCATCATGTGTGAACCATCAAGTGAGTGAACAAAATTTGGGGGAAATGCTGTTCTCTGTCTTCTAACATCAACCTGAAGTTCATACAACATTTGAGTTTTTTGTCAGTATATTCAGTGTCACAGGATATAACCTACTGAGTTTTCCAAACATAACCTACCAAGTCACCCTCCCGCTGCAAGGCCAAAATCTGAAGGGTTGTTCTTATCTGCATTACAAAACTCATTCAGGATTTTCACATAGAAAATCCAGCAATAGAGAAATTCTGAAGGGTTGTTTCTATCTGCATTACAAAACTCATTCAGGATTTTTAAATAAAGTAGCACAAGACACAAATTCACACATCCTTCCTGCAATCCCCTCCCTAATGAGGTCTATGTTAAAAAGCCCAGTCATTCTTGTATCTTCACTATCTTTCTTGAGAACATAATGCATAGCATTTAATGAAAAAAGTAGAATACTTTAAAGATATAGTTGTTTACAATTAAAAGTCTCGTGAAGGGCAGTGCCATATAATCGAGGAAACAATGCATAGCATTAAAAGTAAACAACTAAGTAGAATCTGTGAAGAAAGTCAATGGTGATTAGTAAATGAATATGTACTCCTCTAGTTGCGTCACATGGCACAACCAACTTGAGTGCATTACCACTTGCAAAATTAGTATACATTACCCTTCAAGTAAAGTAACTCAAGAACACGACCAAAAAAAAGTAACTCAAGAAGATTGGTATATTAAACTTGAATGAGATTCCACATTAGATGTAACAACCAAGAGAAAGACACAATCGAATATGTGATGATTTCATGGAAGGAGCTAAAAAGCTCTCTTTGTTTACATGTTTACGCGAGAATAATTGCAAGTTCTATTTGCACCATTTATAGAGTTGTTTATTATCAGATCCAAATATCTTATTGTATGTTCAGATCATCCACATCCTGTAATTGTAGCACTTTTTAGCACCAGAAGGCATGCAATCAATGGTTTGTTGACCAAATGTACGAGTCACATCAGACATAAAGAAAACAGCAATGCCCCACAACACATTTTGGGCCGTAGAGTATATAAAGCTCGGGCTGTGACATGTCTAAACCCAGTAAGCACAACTGAAACACTCACAAGATGGCGTTTATTCTTATAGTACGGTTGTACTACTGGAAGACCAAGGGGAGTAGTCCACCGCACTGGTTGATTTTCTGAAGCAATAATCTGAAAAGACGAAATTACAAACATATTGCATAAATCCATCATGATAGAGGATTGATAAATTTCATTGCATTACAGAAATTGTACTTTTGCACAATCACCAAGCCAACCCATTATTCCACGCGCCGCTTCAAATATCTCTTCAAGGGCGGTCAGTGTTACCTGCAGAGAGTTATCTAACTTCAATGCTTATTGTAACATGAAAACCTCAAAATTTCTCAAACTGAAGCAGAGTGTGCAAGTCTTTTTTGGTATACTAAGAAATTTGGATTGCACAACTGAGAATGATTCCACAGCAGAAAATAAAATGTACAAGTCCAATTGAAAAAAAAAAACAGAAGAAGAAGAAGAAGAGCAACACTGCTTGATTCGGCATTTCCAATAAAGAAAGATGCCAATAAAGGATATCTTATCAGAGAAAGCCAGTACGATGCCCAGCTCAAGCCACATTACCATATGGCAGTGTCATACAACCAAAGATACTGGGGAACATGTAAGTCACACAAAGACTTTCAAATGAATTCCTCTTAAGCTCTTGCATTCTCCTCAGTTAAAATGAACTGTGCTTCTGGCTTTGATTCAGCTTCTTCGCAGGAATATCACGAGATCACCCACGGTGGCACAACCAACAACTCAAACACGCACTCAACAATATACTCAGATACAAAAACTCTAGAAACAAATGCAGAGAAAACCATCTTCCACGTACAACAAAAGCAGACTCAATCACATGCATGACCATGACTGGCATCAGCAATCCACTTGTACATAATTTTGTTACACCAAGGTCTTACCACTACACACAAAGTTCAATTCTAGCCAACAAAAGGACATGCAAACGATTAAAAACAGAAGAATACAAAGTCAATTTAGTTTTTCCTTTCTTGTTTCTTTTATCATATAGACAATAATAATCTTAGGCAAAGGAAATGCAGAAAGATGCAGTCAACTGAACAAGCGTATTAAGTGAAAATATTATTATCTGGAAGGTGGGCAAACACAAGACTGAGTTTGATGAGGTGTCTCAGCAGGTGGCTGAGCTTGTGGAACCTCACGGTACAGGCTTTGTAGCATTTTACTAAAAGTAACCATATGACTCCATACAGACACCCTACTTCTTGAAAATAGATTTGGCAAAGGCTTACTTTAGCAGCATAGCATGCAGCAGTAAATAGCAGTCTTTCATCACCAAGTACACCCTTCTCCTCTAATCTTCTTTTTATCTGCTCACGTGCCCCAACAAAAGTGACTCCATATACTGAGGTCATCACTGTTTGTTTAACTAGTTTCCTATCCACCTGAAAGGTTTCAGAAGATAAAACTGTGACTAAACAGTAAAAGACAACCGTACAAAAGCAATTTGATAAATGAAAAGTTCTTTCCAAGAAGGAAAATTCAAGAATAAACTTTGTAAGACCCACAGAAAATGCACCTGGCCCAATAAGACCTTCGCCAACGCAGCATTAGGATAAGTGGCAGGGTCCTTCTTGCTGTCCCTTTTCATTATGTCATGTACCCTAAACCCCAAAAAGAGAAGGTAACCAAGATATTTCACATCACATAACTTAGCGTATGGGTTTACCTAGAGCATGCACAAAGAGGAGAGACGGTCTGTACAGCAACAAGGAAATCTTCTAAAGAGTAGTATGACCTAAAATTTGCACATAGGCATAATTGAAATAGGAATTCTACCATTACTGAATCCATTTCTTCTGTGGAGTCGGATCTCAGCGGTGCTAAGAGAACTGCTCTCTGCTCTCTTGCTCTAGGAGATATAGGGAAAGGAAGAGTTGTGTGAAGACAGAAGAGACTATCAGGAGAGACAACTTCTTTCTTTCTAACCTACGTGTATGACTGGAGTGATCAGATATCTTGCTTCTTTTCTTTTCAGATTTTGGATAGATTAACTGGAAAAAAGATGCCAGGCAGTTGGGAAGTGCAGAGTACTAAGTTATTAAACACATATAACTACCTTGGTAACTGTCCAGGCAATAGTACAACTCCTAATGTTCGCACTGAGAAAAGCAATGTAATGGTATTTTGCAAGTCTAACAACAACAAAAATGTTTCACAATGGCCATGTGCTATACCTTGCAGCAATTTCTGAATAAACATCAGCAGGTTTCTCTGCTGCAACTAGATTTACTGCAGCAGCTTCCATCTGGAAAAAGAGTATGGTGTTGATAATAAAATGAATGACCATAAGAAATTAAAATATTAAGTTACACAAAGTTTCAGGGGACGGTTTCATAAAATTACTTCGGATGACATGCAAGATTCTGCTTAACATCTATATTACCATATCAACAGTTGAGATAACTAATTCATCATCTAGACATTGTCAGAACAGTAACAAAGACCAGCTAGAGACTAGAACTACATTTCCATGACAGATATGAAGGAGATTTAACCAATATGGAGAAATATCACCTCAGATAGGCTGTATAATTCAGATATCAGTTAAGAACTACAACTGGAAAGGGTCCTCATAGACATTTTACTTCAAAAAACCCAATTCTTGCAGCATATACCCTTCAATGTTGGAAAAAACAAATAGGGAAAGACAAGAAATGGTCAATGTACTCCTGATTATTAACCAACTATTATCAGCTAAGTACCTAATTGTTCTACATAACAACAGCTTTTGGGTCATTCTTTCATTGAATGCAACTTATCAGAACTGTAACTTTATAAATGAGCACAGGGAAACAAGTTTTAATTAAAATTGGAAGAAACGCCCAGATGGTATAAACCGCAAATATATCTCTTGACTGAAAAGATTTAATTGCCAAGTTCCGTGTATTATTCTGCCAAACAACAGCTTTTGGGACGATTCTGTCATGTAAATGAAACATAGCAGCAATCTTTTCAAACGATAAGAGGCCTTTAGTTGGTCTGGTAAAGAAACTTGAATATACAAATGCCAACATATTTGTCTGCCAGAATAACTAACTGGGTAAGCAAGATTCCATTTGCTTTGGGTGTCACAGTTTCTAAAAGTATGAATAACCAGTCAGCTAAACCGCTTTTTGCAAGGAGAAAGTACCCACACTGTCTCTTCCCAAGGCAGCGTAGTGCTGAAGGCCATTGCAGGAACCATCCTGAAAGTAATGGATACTCACTAATTCAAATGGTAGAAACTCAAGTGAGTAGGGGTGTGTGTGTGTGAGAGAGAGAGAGAGACAGTATATAATCATCTCGGCAGAGTAATCCACCATCCCAGGAAGGAAAAATAAGAGAATAAAAAAAGTTCACTTATGATCAACAAGGCCATAGCAGTGAAAACCACCTTACATAGTTGACCATTGACATTCAGAGCATATGACTACAATGTAATTCAAGTTTCCTAGAAGGCAACTCATAGAGTTCTCAATTATCCTAATTCGTATATGTTGTATAATGATCTAAATTTTCCATGTCAACACTAAGCAAAAAAGACTCTTCACATAACTTCCACTGGAAATGGAAGAGGAAAAGCGCTCATTACAGAAAAGATTTTCCCTGCTAGTCTTGCAACTTTTCTTCAGGTTTCATGAAAAATAACCCAGTGAACATCTCTATAGCTTATGAAGGAATTTTCTTAGCTCATAATCTCTTTTAGAACAATCACTTAAAACAGCAAGCATCAAGCAAATTATACTATATGCCGTGCCTATATAGAACAAAGTGCTCCAATAACTAAGTATAGACTAGCAACGTAACTAAACCTACTTTTTTCCATGTGTGTTGCATATGTCCGTGTGGGTACAGAATATACAAATTGTCCAGGACTAGGAGCAAGATTTCATTCCATTTACACCATCGACAAAAGCCCCACATATGTTTTGCTGGCCAATTGGTTTTTGGAAAATCAGAGACTTACTGCTAGACGCAAGATATTTGAACCATTGGTTCTAGTAATCCCCACTAGATAGATCTACCAACATTAGATGGGAGTATAATAGATTAGTTTGAGAACACAAAATCACGGGAATCATCATACATATCTTATCTATAGTGGGTTCTCCAGCTCCTTCAAACAGCATAACAAGACCATAGATTTAACTTTCTTGAAATCATTTGGCTCGGCAAGGTAAGGCCACATGAAGTAGACTTTGGAGTCACTATCGTCCATCCCAATAACCAAGAAGCAATATAGCAAACTAAAAACCAGATTTGAAGTTTTATTACCAAATATTGGAAACGGACAGTACATATAAACTACCTTGAATTGATCTATCAAACAAGGTGAGCGGTAACATGTTACCAATTAAAGCCAATAAGTAGTAATAATTTGCACCCTTGAGACTAGCTGACATATTTACCTGATGAATTGGAAGATGGGAGATGGCAGTATATGGTGACAAGCTCTTCAACGCTTCCGACAAATTGATACAGGCAGCTAAGCACTGAAAAGGGTCTTCAGCTGTCAACCACCACCTATTCCCCTCAATAGGCTTCTCTGCTGAGTCAAATATATCGTCCATATGGTTTTCTATAAATGCCAGGCGTCCATCATGTGAAAGCTTTTCAACACCACCAGAATAGAGGTTTGCCAGATGTAACTTCAGCCAATGAAACCCAGACTTCCCTAGCGGCCGTCCTTCAGCAAACTCAAGAACTCCTCGACAGAGATCAGAGCTTAAATGATTCAGATGTGAATGCATTGGATATGCACGGCCACGGAAATCCAGATTGTGAGGATAATAAAAACCTTCCTCTTCCTTCATCTTTCGGGCCACCTGTTTCATGAAGAATTTGCAAGGGAGTAGATCAATAATGCTCTCTTCAAATACATGGAGACAAACTTTATGCAAGGACATAGACTTCTACACAAGCCAAAGTCTCTGCACTAATTTGCATATTTGTAATAGTTACTGAAACTGGGATAACAAGAGATTGCCATTCTTTTACAAGGAATGGCGCAGCAGGAAAAAAGGGGAGAAGTATCCAACAGCCTAAGGAAACTACTATCATCTGAGTCAAGGGAAGGGGCGCGGGGGTGGGGGGGTGGGGGGTGTGGGGTGGAGCGGGGGCGGTGAAGGGGAGGGAGAGGGAGAGAGAGAGAACAAGCTTACAGAGAGTTTAAGCTCAACATCGCATCGCTGAGCATGCCTCTCTCTGTTAACCTTCTTTGCTTTCCGTACATTCCACTTCCACAGTTCAAGCTCTTCACCATCACTGGAAACATCCTTAACTGGCAAAGGAAGCTGCAATAAAAAGAGATTGGAATAAGTTCTGCAAATTGTAGAACGAAAGTAATGACCAGAACAACAGAGTGACCACAACAAACCAAAACCAGCAAGCTTCCACATGGCAACCAATATTAAAACAAATGAACAGTTATAGGCAAAACCTATTATTACAGCACAAGTTGGACGTGATTCTTTCTCGTTTCCTGTTTCATATAAGTCACACTACATAGTATCCGATCATTAAAGAAAATGATCGAGAACTCTAGTCAAATCATGTTATACTTAGAAGTCATTGCACTAGGATATCATCAAGCCAAGTCAACTTTTTCCTGAACAGAAGAACCTAGATATAGAACATCAACAATATACTGGTCATGCGCAACAATAATAATGCCGTTACAGATCAGAATCTTCAGCAATCAAGTTGGCTAAACACAATTTGCAAAACAAAGAACCCTAGTTTGTCATGAGCATGAGTCTTGTATGCGCTCACATCGTGTCTCTCAACCAAACCTCCAACACTTCCACCTTGAGCCCAGAGGCTCTCCACTACAGCAAGTACTCTTCGATTAATCCTCCATTTGGTACTTCCAAGTGTGTCCAGGGCCTGCTTACGGATAAGTAAAAAGGTCAAACAAAATAAAAGTAAACAAGGCATTAGAGTGCAACAGATAACCTTAGAATTGGCCAGCATACAAGTACAAAGATTAATGCATAATGAGGAACTGCATGACATGTCTACACAGTGATGCCTAGTCCATTCCACCACATGACAGAAGAAACAAATGTATTGCTGGCTAACATATCGTGAAACAAATACACCACTAGATACTCCCATGTACCTTACCAAATAGTGCATTTGCTTATAGTTTGGTAAAAGAACTTTGTAATTATTCCCATAATGAAATTAACGTTTACCACAAAAACTTAAGGAGCAAAGTGTTAGCCCGATTACCAGACAGAGTCACAGAAATGATGTGATTAAATATGTAGAGAGTATATCCATTACGCTGCTAATCATGTTATTGCACTTAATCAGATAAATTGTGTCCAAATTTTTTTGGATTAGATTGGCAGTAGCCAAATGCAACCAGCTTAATGATGTTGAATACAATGCCCCAACTCTGACACCATGTTAAGCATACAGATAGAGCTCGCTTATTTAAAGCTACTCTCGAATGGTTTACCCTTGGCAAATACTGCTAACACAAGCTAAAAACGAAAGAGACTTCACATTCATTGACATCACTACCTTAAATACGTTATGCATTTGTTCCTCGGACACATTCTTTAGAGCATCCTGCTGCTTTCTCGATCCATGAGTACGCATAGCATAAGAAGGGAGGAAGAAGTACCCACCCTTGTCATACCTATAAAGAATGAAGACAGCTATTAGGATCGCAATCTCAGACGGCACCTCTGGAAGAGTACTGCAAACTCTCTCTCTCTCTCTCTCTCTCTCTCTCTCTCTCTCTCTCTCTCTCTCTCTCTCTCTCTCTTTACAAACAGCACTTGCTAGTTTCCATCCATATAGTTTATACCCACCCTTGTCATAACTATAAAGAATGAAGACAGCTATTAGGATCGCAATCTCAGACGGCACCTCTGGAAGAGTACTGCAAACTCTCTCTCTCTCTCTCTCTCTCTCTCTCTCTCTCTACAAACAGCACTTGCTAGTTTCCATATAGTTTATACCCTTTCCATTTTCTTGGAGGAACCAGCATAGGCATATATGGAGCCAACATATGCTTTGCCTGCAGGAAGGAGAATAGATAAAGAGTTATGATTTGGGGGAGTTACATCATAGTAGAGACTGTAAACTTAAAGATTCCACAAAGGAAAATGATTACTTACATTTTAAAAGAAAACGCAAAAGCTTAGCATTTGAAAGAAAGGATGTCATTATGCTAGTACACAAATATATTCATATGGCTTAGGCCCCTAACTGTTGATAAAAGGGGACTATATGAAAATGTGGAAGCTGCCATAGATATCACCTAATACTTGTCTCCTAATTACTTTTCTTTGGATCAGTTGCCATTCCATTCTTTCTTGAGAGTACAATTTGTTCCTCCAATTATGAAGATGTTACTCCTCACCTGTGTTCTACACAAGAATTATGACCTTTTCCCCCAATTTACAAGTCTGCAAAACTTAGATATGAAAATAATTGACATATAACTGCATATTACATTAAGTGTGTATTTATAGACGAAGCCTCCAAACACTAGACAGATATTCTTCAACCCTGCAAGCCTCATCTCAGTTTTCTCATATATTAGCTCCCATATTCTTTCGTTCGCAAGATTGGTTCCTAAAGGAGTACCATGGACTCTCAAAGATTTAACAATTTCAACATGCAAGTCTCAGGCAAAGTTTAGCTGCACAATCTGAAATATCAATGTTTGGAATATACCAAAGTGGCCCATCATCCCAATTGTCCGACTCATTTACATTTTCTGGCGGAATGTACGTGAAGAGGTGGAGATGCTTTCTCTGTATAAATTTTCTTTTATGGCTGATATCATTTCATCTTTATGGATACTAAAATATGGATTTGGTCCATTCACATGAACCAAACCAATCACGAAATAAATGGGCAAAAGGACATCAGATCATAGCATGGCACCAATTATCTTTTTGCGGTATCCAGTAGTGCATTGCATAGCTCATGCTCAAAGAGGATTTTCAGCTTACATTAATATCCAGCTTTTCAAGAATTAAGGGATCACATTCTATAACACCATATCTCTTCAAAATCTTCTTCCTACAAGAAAGACAGTTTTTAATAGATTAAGCAAAATTGCTTATAAGAATAAGCAAGCTACATTATCATCGAGTAACAGGAGCTGTAAAAGATCACGGAGCCAATACAAAGAACATAATAGACTCAGTATTAGAAATGTTCAGATACAAGTGAAAGCGTTACATAAAGGTTTCTGAAAAGCCTACGGTCATCATGACTAAACATTAGTCAACTACATAGCCCCTAGTAGTGCATCAACAAAACAAATCTGCATGATTCTGAAAAGCAAAGATTAAATGGAGAAGCCAAAGGAGACAGGATTATGACCCATGAATCTACTGAAACATTTACATCTGTAGGTCATGGTGATGACAAAGCACATATCTCAACAGAAAGGAAAAAAGAAAATAGAGAAGATTTTGTCGAAACTAGAATTAAGCTACGACCAACCTTCTATTCAATCTTTTTTAAGTATAGCTACCAACTTAATATTCTAGGAAGTCAAACAAAGATAAATTGCTAGAACAGAATTTGATAGCTATCAACTAATAAAATGGATTTTTGAAACCAGCAAAAGACAGAATTCCTCTCTTTCTACTAATAAGTGGAGCATCAACTCATAACATGAGATCATTTTACGTGAAAGCCACAGAAAGAAGAAAGAGTACTACCCAGGATCCTTCTTAACCATTTTTAGTTTGTGCCTGAATGCTGGTCGAACATCAGGTGGACCTTCCACTAATTGCTTAACTGGAGGTTGGACAAAAGCTGTTTCAGTTAATAATTCTATCAAACGAGTTCCCAGCTGCACATATATAAAGTCAAAAGGTCAAAGACTTGGCTATCTCAGTAACCGAGACGATCCAGCCATATTACGAAGGGGGGAAAAGAAGAGAGAAAAGCCAATCCTCACAAACCTTAGCCTGGGTATCTCGACCCCAAGGTTCGAATTCCTCTTCCTTCACTAGCTTTCTTACTTCGTTAAATCTTTTTCTCTTGATCAAGCCATTGACACGTCTCTGGCGCATCACTTGATCTTTGTCCAGATCCACTTTAGGTTCAACCAAATTCATTTTCTTCCGATTGCTCTTAGCTTTCTCCAGTAGACTCTGGACCATTACCTGAGTCATGAATGGATAGAAGAAGATGATTCAAACAATTATTCTGAACAAATATTGGTAATATGAAAACGAAAAGGAAGAACTTCACTTCATACATGAACAGAAGTCATAAGATTGCAGACAATAAGATGCAGGTTGAAACTTATACTGCCGCGATAAAGTTTTCTGCACGAAATGCCATCTCAGTTTCATGACAGAGTCTTCAGTTACAAGAGGCATCATTTGCAGTCAATCTAAAGAAGCAAATAACTATCTTTTATTCAACCAAACAGACAATTTATGAATGGCTAATGCATGGAAATAATTTTTTTGAGGATTAAAGGCTTAAACGAAATTGCCCTTCTGCACATTGTGCAGCTGCTAGAACACAAACTTAGATCAAAATGACAGTGAGAAATCTCTAACACTTGAAATAAACGACCTCCACGAAATGAAAACGCCGCGTTAGTATTTGAATTCTAACATCAGCCTAACAGAATCAATGAAGATTCATTGCTTTTCAATGTGGTGGACCATATTTGTAACCATTCAACCTATATAGTCCAACAGCAATACTGAGAAAATGCATCAAAAACCAAAACTCACCTCCTGCTCAATCGCCACCCCGACATGAACCGCGGCCTGCACGAGCTCGACGCATCCATCCGTGTTCCCCACCATCACCAACCCCATCATCTTGTGCATGACAATCACGGCCATCTTCTCGGCGGGCAACAAGTCGATGTGCGGTGCGTACGCCGCCTTGTTCTTCTTCGTGCGCTGCATCCTCTGCTCCCTCCCTATCGCCTCCTTCAGCGGGTCGAACCACCCCAAGAACAGCGCCTTCACGCGCGGCAGGTTCGGCGCCAGCTTCCGGTCCCTCATCTCCCTCTCCAGCTCCCTGTACTCCTCCACCATCTTCTCCCACGCCTCCGTCTCCGCCCTAACCTGCCGCCTCCTCAACGAATTATACCTCCTCCGGTCCATCTCCTTCAGCTCCAGCTCCGCCTCCCGCCTCGCCTTCCGGTACACGTTCTTGAAGAATATCGGGTATATCCAGGGCGGGTCCTGGATGAATATCCTCGGGCGGGTTTCCTGGTCGGCGACCTGCTCGACCGGGCCGCCCGGGAAGTCGGCGGCGGGGGGCTTGTGGAGGACCTCGAGGTAGCCGTCGTGCACGGTGTCTCTCGGCGGGTGGAGGTGGGTCGGAGACGGAGGGGGCTTGAGGTTGAGCGAGGACGGGAAAGGGAATGGGAATGGGAAAGGGAAGGAGCGAGAGTTGTTGAAGAGAGAGATGGAGGGCCGTTTGGAGAGGTAATGGAGGGTTTTGCGAGATGGGTTTCTGGGTTTCGAGCTGTGGAGTAGAGCTGCGGCGGACGGCGGAGAGAAGGAGGAAGGAGTGGAGGCGGAAGCCATTGTCGCCGGCCGGCGGCGGTGGAAGATAAGCCTGCAAGGACGAAAGCGCCGCGCGCAGAGCAAGAGGAAGGAGGAGGAGGAGGAGCAAACCTCCCTTAAACCTTCAGAAAATGTTGTGGTCCAAAAAAACAAATAATGATAATAATAATAATTAGCTACGGACAAATAAAAGATATTTTTGAAAAAAAATCTTTGGTCTCGTATGGAAAAATACGGGACCCAAAAATAATTTGTGTCGAATTTTTTTTGTCCACAATTTATGTCTAATTCAAAAGGTCATTTATGAATAATTTTCATATTTATATATATTTAGAATACAAAAGTAATTTATTTTGCGAGTATAAATTTCGTTGTTGCATTTATGATGCAGTATGATATGTTACGGCGGTTATGATTTGTTACATATTTACTAAAAATAAGTACAAATGCCATGTCAAGAATCAACGCGACACTGGATATGCCAATTACAAGGTTTCGAATCCCAATCAATCAACAAATATTAACTAATTTTTTTCAAGATGATAGCCATAATTAATTTATTACCTAAAAAAATCGACAAGGATGCTTTTGTTTTAAGGAAAACTCAATAGTAAAATAAATAATTTTTCGAAAAGTATTTTCCAAAAATACAGTTAGTTTTCCTTTGTTTAGGAAATCATTTTTTGATATTTGAATTTCATTGAAAAATAATTTGAATCTCCTGATTTTATCTCTGGTAAAAAATAATTCAGTTTTTTTAATAATTTTCTTGTTATTTTAAAAAAAATCAAAGTTTTAATTAGTTTTATTTTTCTTTTCTTTTTTAAAAAAATTGAATTTTTAATTATCATTTCTTTTTATTCCTTTTCTTTTTCCTCCTTCCTCCACCACAACCGGCCAACGACAGCCATAGGCAAGCTCGAGGCTTGCTCGATGACGGCCACAGGTGAGCTCAACGGCCTCAACGAAGTTCAAGCATGCATTGACCAAGCCTCAAGTAATGTTTTCTTAAAGAAGCACTTCGCTTCAATCATACTTGAGGGCACGGCTGAAGGGAATCGTTTAGAGTGACAAGCCTTCGAAATGTTCTATTCATCAAATGAAAATATTTGGTACAAATGAGAGGAATAGCTCCTCTATTTATACTAGAGTCCAGCTAATTATAATCATTAATTTCTATGTGATCTAATGTTAGATGATGTCAATCATCATCTAATCGATCCGACGGTAGAGATTCACTTAATTTAACAATGGAGGATATTAATCCTTATCACATTGATCCCATGATCCAATGATAGAGATTGAATCTATTCAACGATTGAGGGCATCAATCCTTGTTAAACAAATGCGACGATAGAGATCAAATGCCCTTATTAATCTAACGGTTATGAGGAATGTGGTGATCACGTGCCGAACTTTTGTCTGTGACACGGGGCGGCGGTTGGGGTTGTGGTAGCCAACAGGCTGACCGGCGGAACTACTATTGTAACAAGCGTGGTTCGCGGCCAAGTATGCTCTGGAGGGTGGCAGGCTACAAATGCACAGACTTGGACGAGTTCGTGCTGCGGCGGCTCATGAAGGTGCATCCAGCCCGAAACTAGATTGATGTCCGCGTCAATGTGGCCACATGGTTTCAGGAGTCGGAGCTAGTTGGTCGCAGATCGCAGAGGTGGTTGCCTCGACCGGTCGTCGCATCTGAGGCTGGTTATAGGTGACTTCATTTCCCACCGGCTAACGGTGAGTTTGAAATTCTACTGTGACTATACTCGTTTTCCTTAACTTTGCTTGATCTTGAATCTTACTTCGACGATACGTTCGGAAGGAGATGACAGTCAAGTAGTAGGAGAATTGTACAAAATTTCTATTTCTTTATCTTATCTGACTTAAGCATGGGATAATCCTCCTAAAGGGAAGCCTGGAAGGACCTCCTCTCTTTGTGGTGCGCAGAACTGTCCGACCCGAAGACACTCGACCCGCAAGAACCAGGCTCAGATCGCACATCATCAATTATTCATGTCGAACCATATCCGTTCACGACTGCGATGAATGAATTTTTAAAGCAGTTTGCATTGCAAAATTTGGCAAAAGCTAAGATGAATAAATGGCAAAACTGACCACCCGCCTGGGTGGCGCTGCTGGAACGCACACTCTTCCTCTCGCAAAAGGTTGAGTGTTCGAATTCCGGGCGCCGCAGGGTGACTTAACCGGTGGCACGTGTGTGGTGGCTAGCACGTGTCGCCCCCAGGGTTTACTCCCCGGCTGTCGGCCGTGCGGGGTTCCCTGGGTTATCAAAAATAAATAAATAAATGGCAAAACTGCCGTGACCTGCACACTGAAGTATGTTGGAAAGAACACTGAGAGGGCTTATATCTGAGAACTGCCAAAAGTCCACATGCTTTCTGGTATCCTTCAGAAATTCTTTTGAAGCAGAGGAACTGTTATCTGCATTTATCTTGATCTTGAAGCCCACTGGCTTTTACATTCAATTGTATTATTCAAGTTTCGACAGAGAAACAAAAGGCTCGGGACTCACCAGACCCGAGCAAGGCCGGTTGAGCACCGTTCCGCCATATAAATATTGACATTCTTAGGCAATATACATACTCTTTTCAAGTCAAATAAGACCCAATGAAGAATCCTAGCTCACCAACGCTGTCCTCGGAGTTTCCTGTACAGTTTAAAGTCTGACGGATGTATGTACGGGTAAGTGTTGCATCATGCACCCGATTATAATCTGTCTTCTATTTGGCCTAAGTAAAACTTAGTTATTCGATGTTGATCGGTCTATGAATCCCTCAACATAAAACATCACCCTGTAACATGCTATTATAAGAGTGTCGCAACAGCAATTTTGAGTTAATAAACAATGAAGTACTTATACTAGATGAACATACGTTTTTTTCTACACTTGCTTGGGTAGCTTAATGATTTTAATCCCCCTTGTCTGCAGAACTCTCATTTTAATTGGACAGATATACCTTCAATGTCACTTGAATGATCTAAAGCCTCAGTGGTCTGCTGCTTCTATGAATCATCAATCGGCTCCTTTCAATAGATGTCATAGAACTGGCTGGAGAATCAGATAGAACTTCACAGTTGGGCATTGACACGAGGCTGTTTCACATCCTAATCCTAATAATATCCTGGATGAGCATTTAGCTTGCAGACGAAGAAGATAAACAGAAAAGGGCACGAATTTAAAGCGCAATTGGGCAATCAAAAGGCTCCTCAACAATGATTTCGAGCTCAAACCTTGCAACTACATCAAAGACCCACATGAAAACCAATATACACTCATCTCAATTGTGAAGACACGGAGCATTTCCGTCATTCACAATGCACAACACAGGAGCATGAAAAGGACATTATCCTCACAAAAGTGAATCATCTGTCTCCCATGTGTCGATTAACAGATTCCAAAGTGAATATTTCGATTTTGTACATCATCAATCGGAATAATAGTCAAGAGACTAATCTTTCCTTCATACCAACCTGGGAAGAGAGGCAAGACAATAGTCCATCAAAAGCACATTCCAAAGCCAAATTTGAGGAGCTATTGCCATAATTTCTTGCTTGATTAGAGCCAGAAGTGCAACATAGCCTGCCAAAAGAAACATATAGTTTATGATTCTGATTCATGATAAGCAGAAGATCTGTCTGAAAGCTACTATTAAATCAAAGCTATAGCAAGGCTAAAACTAACTTCGGATGCAGGTTTACAAATGGAAACGTGCATAGATAAAGAAAAGTAAGAGAGGCCCGTACTTCCGTTAGGCTGAGAAGGGGCAAGTCGTAAAGTTGAGTGTCTTTCCTTTTGTTCTCACGCCTCATCTCATGCTGTATTGAATTCAGTTGTTCTCGTATCTCCTTCAGTAAGTTCATTTCCTCTTCATTTTCATGGACGATTTCTCGGCTTCTAGCATTCCTCTCTGTCTCAAGCCGTTCGATTCTTTCACTCAGCTGTTGAAACTCAGACCGATGTTTGGGTACCCTGGCTTTGTAGGCTTGCTGGTACCCATCACAGTCAGCACTCATCTTCCCTCTCAGTGTAGAGTTAGATGGCATCTTGTCATGGTTCAAGGAAGGCAGCATTTTCATTATCCAGTCAGTTTGATCAGTGACTAAATCCGGCTTCCCGAGCCTATTCTCGCCTTCAGATTCCTGCTCACTCCATTCTTTTACCTGAACATCATGACTTTTACAGCTCTCATCACTCTGTGGTACTTCAAAAATATCTTGAATACTTGTCGAACAAGCAGAGTTCTCAACCGCTTCCGCTGAGTAGAGATTTTCACAATGGTTAATTTGTTCAGACTTCGCATTGTCCCATTCACTCGTAGTATAACAAGGCGGTGCACTCACACAAGAAACAATGGCACAGGACCTAGACACGCCGATAGAGTAGTCATCATTATCTTGACCAATGTCCCTACATTCCGACATTTCATTCACACGATCCCCTAATATTCTGATCTGCTCCCAAATTGGACTGAAATCCTCATTCAACGAATATTCCGATTTTCTCTCGAAATTCAAGCTCTCGCCTGTACCTTCCAGATCCGGATTCTCATCGACTATTCTCGAAACCACATCTAGATTAGGGAAAACAGGTTTTTGTCTTTTGATGACGCCTTTCTTTGGCATAGGATCCTTCAAGCAACCTGGAGGCAAAGAGCTCAGTCGCCTCACACCGCCATTCATCCCCTTCCCACCACTGGAGACATCTCCTCTTTGCATAAACAGATTATCCAGAAATCTACATTCACTGGGTCCAAAATCAGCGTAACCCATGCCCAAAAGCTTGTACCGATAAGTTTGGACTTGGAACTCGAGCGAAGCGATCTCCATCTCTTTCTGGTAAATAACATCCTCAAACACCTCCAGGGACAGGTCCGCATGACACATCTTCTCCTCGGCCATTCTCTTGTACTGATCGGCCTCCATCTTGACGGCCGCCTTTTCGCCCTGCAAGCGCAGTATCATTGACAAGGCTTCGCTAGCCGCAGTAGCGGATGCTTCCCTCTCTTCATCCAATTCATTGTAGAGCTTCTGCAGGAGTTGCTGCTGAGCAAAGAGTGCTTCTTTGAGAGCAGAACCATCCGTTTCGGAACAAGCGCCAATCTCGGCCATGTTTAATGCGTTTTCAGCCAGGAATCGAGCCAACCCGCCTCTGAATTCGACAGAAAAGAAGAGATTTTCTTACTCGAACTAACAAGAACCACCCGGTGTCCCGGGCTCAGTGACCAATCCCTCAGCCTGTAAAAAGACTTTCAACTATGTCTATCTACGCAGAACTAGAGATGGACGGAACCCGAAAATCTTCAGACCAATTTTCAACCAAACCACGTGAAAAACAAGACAACCAACCGCAGCAAAGTTCCGAAACTGAGAAAATTCAATGACGAGGGTGGACCATATTTCATACCGTTTCCCTTTCGCGGAGAGCTCCCTCTCCTGGCACCGGCTTTCCGCGCAGACACCGCCTTTCTTTCAAAGGAACGCAGACGAAGACGCAACACCCACGACGCTCATCTCCTCCGAGAATCCGAGGAACCCAAGAAACGCTGCCAGGAACCGCCCGTTAGGCCTCGCGCACAGGAACAAAAAGAGGCGAAGGACACCCAAGAAAGGAAAAAAGCAGAGAGCTTCCTGCAAGGGGGGGGAAAGATAGGCGGGCTAAAAGGTTGACAAGAAGAGACGGCGAAAGGGGGTGGATTCGGACGTTGGAAGATTCAGTCTTGCACGCATTAAAGCAGCCCCCAAAGTGGTTGCTTTTTGTCAAGAACAAGAACAGAGAAGACCAAGAACAAGAAGAAGAAGATGGAGAAGATGGAGAAGAAGAAGGAGATGGAGACGGAGAAAAGTTCAGGCCTTTGCTTTGATTGCAAAGCAGGTTATGTCAAGGGAGGGAGGGAGGGGCTCACGACTCTGGCACTTCTCAGGAAACCAACTCACTGCCCTTTTCGAGAAACGGTATTGGCGCTGAGATACGGGGGAATAATAATAACTAAGAAAAAAAGACCCAATAAATTAAAAAAAAATAAGAAAGAGCATGAAAAATGGATTTTATGGTTAAAAAAATAATAGTTTTTTTCCTAATTAACTTGCCAGCCTATCTGGTCGATAATTGGATTCGTTGCGATTAGTTAATACCCTCGCTCGATCGCCATCCGAAAAATGAATTTTGTTACTTATTGTTCGAGGATTATGGTACAAAAAAAAAAAACAAGTTTGGTTTTTTTGTGAACTTGTCATCGTATATGGATAATACTCAGATTCATTACAGTTAGTCAATACCTCGCCCAATCACCACCGTCCGAAAAAATGGATTTTATTTAATTATTGTTTGAAGGTTCCGGTAAAAGAAACAACTTGATTTTTTTATTAAGTTGCTATCCTACCTAAAGAACGATCAGATTCATCACTATTAATTAATACCTTGCTTGTAAAGAACCGCCGAGAGACTCGAAGATTTCATTTCCATAATGTCGATTGTTATCAACTCGCAATCTGATTCGGGTAATTAATGCCAATGCCCTTGCTCGGGGAAATTGGCTGGCGCTTTGACGGGCGATCTTAACCGAGCGATGATGACCGTCCCGAAATTCTTTTGAGGAACCGAAGATTTTTCCATTTTCGACGGTGTTTTTTTAATAACGTCGAAAATAAATGCATCGGGAAATTCGTAATTTATGGAAAAAAAGAAGAAGCTAATTTGTTCATTTCCAGGTGAAATAAAACCTGGCTTGATAAGAGCAAATTCAAGATTCCAATGGGCGATAAAATCCAAAAGGAATAAACCCTCTTTTCACGGTCTAAATTTGGAACATTTATCCTTTCATCTGAGTTTTCCATCTGCGCTGGCATTGTCGTAATTGGCGTCCCTGAATCCCAGGTACTGCCAAAATTTTAATTACGGTTGGTCCTTTGCTCCTTCCATCTTTTCGGATGGCCCCGCAAGTTAATCTGATAAAGAAATGGGAGATAACGATACAAACGGTCTCTGAACCGCGATGCGATGTACAATATGATTCTTGAATTTTTAATTTGTTAAATACGATCCTTAAACTTTAACTCAATGTGCAATCGATTTGTTCAATGCGGTCCTTGAACTTTTATTGCATGTTTAACTTAATCCTTGAACCATATTGAAATGTTTAAGATTGTCCTTCCCATTAATTCAAGTTCATAAACAATCAAAGACTAAACCGAACATGTACCAAAAGTCTGATAATATTGAATAAATTAAAAGTTCAGGTACCACGTTGCATATTCGGTCAAAGTTCACGGGCATTCGCGTCATTTTCCCTAAGAATAAGCAAAATCGTGGCATGGGGCACGTGTGGCCCCACACGTGCCGCTCTGTCGCCGCGAGGGGCCTTCTATCCATCATTTTGATTCCTCCTCCCTCCACTCCTGTTTTTTTCTTTTTCTTTTTTCCGGCTTTTTTTTTGTGGGTCGTATCTTTTTTTCCGACTTTAAACAGCAGTTATCATTACGAGCGCTTCCAACGGCTACTGATGGGGTCGCCCCGCGTGCGGAGCGGGGCCCACCCCCCTGGGGCCCGACCCGACCCTACGTGGATCCGAAGAAAGTCGGCGCGAGGAGCGTGGCGGTCAACGAGCCAAATCGTCAACTGCGCTATGCTGATAAAATAAATTAACAAACATACTTTTTTTTTAATTTAAAGAAACTTATTGAGGAAATAATCAGACTCGGTAAGAATTGGAAAACAAAAATTTCCGCCCAAGGAAATTATAGAATGAGTCACGTTCAACTTTAAATTGGGCGTCAAAACAAATTAAAAAAAAATTATAATCAATTGGTTGTTGGGTTTAATATCGATATTTATTCGTTTTCAATTTTACAAAAGCGCGATATTTCAATGTTCATTCTTTTATTGCGATTTCGATTTAATGAGCTTAATGAAACACACGGACCGTAATGAAAGTTGTGGGTGAAGTTTTAAGGAAAAGCATTCGGGCCTTTTTTTTTTTTGATAACCTAGAGAATCCTCGCACGGCCGACAGCCGGGGAGTAAACCCTGGGGGTGACACGTGCTAGCCACCACACACGTGCCACCGGTTAAGTCACCCTGCGGCGCCCGGGATTCAAACACTTAACTTTTTGCGAGAGGAAGAGTGCGCGCTCCAGCAGCGCCACCCAGGTTCGGGCCTATTTATTTTGTCTTTCTTTAAAGTAAAAATGTTACTTATCTTTCCTGCCAAAATCTTAAAATGCCGATTCTTCGAAAAAGTTATGGTACCGTATGTTATTGCATATGTTATTATTTATTTGTTTTGAATTATCCAAGTTAATCTATAATAATCTGCTAGGTAAATTCAAGAGCCTGACCATTTGTATCGGCTCGACTCGCCAAGCAAACATCATTGGTCGGAAACTCAACCCGACCACTCGATCCGAACCGAAACGGGTCGACCCGCATACACCATGTTGAAGTCGAACCACCATGTACTATGGACCAAAAATAATAATAAATAAAGAGGAGAAAAACATCTGCTAATCTTCAGCTTCTGCCACGTGGCCCCGACATTTTGGGCTTAAAAATTTGGGCCACCGATTGGGCCTTGGGCCTTTCTCCCTCATCCAAAGCCCATCCGCTGGCTTTTCCGCCGCGACATCGAGAAATCCGGATCCTTCAAGCTGTCCCCGGCAATGGCGTGTCCATATATACAAGCGGGACGACCGACCGGTCTGCTCCTAATTCCTCGGTCAGCGGGCACCCAGTGTCTCGTACTTTTCGCAGCGCTCAATGATATGAAGTCCTTCTAGGTGATGCACGGGTTACCCATTTGCTAGATCACTTCGAGGGCTTCGAATTTCGCTTCTTTTTCGGTTCTTCGGGATCTTTTGTCGTCGTTCTTGGGTTCTTTCGCCAGGAAGAGAGAGAAAAAACGAGTGGAATTCAATACGGTGCATTCGCTGATGCAGGGATGTTCGCTTTGGGCATCTGGGTTCTCGTGTAATCGTGCAGAAGTTCGGAGGCTAGAGTACGTTGCGTTTCGTGGAAAGTGATCGCCCGATTGCTTTTGTGGGGCGGTGCAAAAATGGTACGCCTCCAGTTCTGATGTCTCCTAGTCGGGAATTCGTGCGAATTTTTTGATTGCTGAGTTTCTGGTTTTGTGCCTGTGATGTTTGAGTTGTTTCTGGGCCTGGGTTCATGCGCACTGGGTGTGGTTGGTGTCTTCTAGCATGTTACTTGGGTCCTGCAATTTCAGTTCTTTTTTAATAATAACAACGAAAATTGAAGTTCAGCAGCATTGCTTTAACTTGACATTTTTTAGGATATTACGAATTCCTATAATATTGTGCTCGGTTCATTAATAGTTGAACGTGTCCTCCAGCCTCCTCGGTTGCCTTAATAGCTTAAAAACCCTCGGGAGCCATGGTTAGTTCTTCTTGTTTTAAAGTTTGTTTACTTCGTTCCTCGCTATTTATTTTCGCTGGATCTGCTGTTTTTGTTAGGACAGAGTTTGGCGGCTCAAAAGCTGAGAATATGGACTTCATTGTGAATTGCATTTGTGGATGAATCTGAATTTGGTTGAAGTTGCGGGGTTCTGTCCATAAAACTGTTTGGGCCAGATGGGTATTCCCAAGTGAATTGATTCTTGTTGTTGCGCTGCATTCTTTTCGACAAAAGATGAAGTTTGTTATTTCATTATGTCAAGAGCTTATCGTGTCAAATTAGATCCTTGAAAGGAAAAACTGTCTCTTATTATGCATAGGAAAACAGAGTCAATGCAAATCGGCTGGGCTTTGGCAGTTGTCTGTCAAATTATCTTCTATAGTCTCTTGAGGGAGGTAAAAAGCATTCCTGGAAAGAACAGAGTCAATGCAAAATGGCTGGAATTTGGCAGTTATCTATCGGAGTAGTGTATCAGGATTTTTTGTTGAGTTTTACAGAACTTTGTTCTTCCAAAAACATAGGAAATCTGTTCTTGTGAAAGAACAATTGCTGGAGTGTTGATGTCTTGAGGGAAATAGAGAGAAACTCATAAAGGTTGAGCCGGGGAACATGTTTCAAAGTATCAATATTGTGCTAGGAACATCAACCACAGAGAGAAGCTTTTCAATTTGAGGGTTTTTATTTGAGTTGCTCAAAAGACAAAGTAGGTGAATTGTAAGTTCGGTAGAAAAGTTCGGCGATGTAGTGATAAGGATTGGAGATAGGGAAGTTTGAAAAAGTGAGCAATAATTGGAGAAACTGATATTGGCTTTCCTTAAGAAGCGAGCAATTTGGATAAAGTGGAAAAACATATTAGTGGAATTTGAAGAAGTGAGCAATAATGGAGAAACTGATATTGGTTTTCCATGTGATACAAGCAATATGAATGAAGTGGAAAAGCATATTACATTTTACGGTGAAATGGAACATAAATTTAAGGAGAAAAGTTGTAAGAACTCTACTGGTGACGAAGCTTAATGGCCTGTCATGCCGCACGGTGAGCAACAGTATATATGCAAAATGAGTTTTGCAAAAATGAGAATGCCTGCTTGATGTTTGGGCACTGGAAAAAAGACAGAGATCAGAAATTAGCATATTTGGGGGCAACTTTATGTGAGTGTGACCGAAATGGAAATGAGAGAAGCTCACATATGAGGTGGTATAAACACATTCAATGGTAGCCTCTCGATGCGCCAGGGGCGAAGTGTGTTCTGTGATGAGGATCCTGGTTACCGAAGGAGGACCTGAAAAGTTGTAAAAGGAAACTTCGAAGCAAAATCTTGAATTATTGGATCTTGTGCAATGGAGTAAGACTATTAGCCTTTCCTGCTTTTCACCTTATTGATGAGAAAAGAGGGTTATCCCGTACATGAGATCAGTCCAACTGACTTTGGAAGTAAATTTTTTTTAATGGTTTTAGATCTGTCAATTTTATGCGCAAAATTTATCATACACAGACTACTGTCTAATAAAAGGCATTTGGAGACTTTTTCCTCAAAAATCATAGTAAATTGCAATTGCTCTATACTTATATTCCACTGCCACGTATTTTTCTGTTTAGATTGCAACTTTTGATACCTTAACTGCCTTTTACTTTGGTTCTGCTCTGCTTACACTGTAGTCCATCATGCAGAGTATGTACATTCGTGTTAAGCGGAGTAAGACGACTTACTTTATCCAGTGTGAACCAACTGAGACAATTCTTAATATCAAGGAGAAACTGCAAAACCTCATAGACCAACCTGCTAATGATCAACGTCTGATCTTGGTAGGGACTGGGGAAGTGCTGGAGGATTCAAAGTCACTAGCAGATCAAAAGGTACTAATTCTTCATGTCAGTTGTTTCACTCGTCATTGCATCATATGAGTTGATTTTATACTTAGATAGTCCAAGTTTTTCATAGCTAGCAGTACTGGTGAAATGTTTCTTTCTTCAGGCATCTCACTTATTCGATGATGTCTATTCAGGTTGAAAACGATGCTGTGGTTGCACTGACCTTGAGGAAAGGTTGTTTCTTGTTCTTGATTTTCTCTTACTATATCAACTTGTATGTTCTCTACCATGCTATTTTGCAGTTTATGATTGTTAATAGAATAATGATATATTTTATTGATCAGAAAGTACGGTATATATACACATCAAAATTCCAAAGACCATTATATCCTTTAATACTCCCCCTCAAGCTAGAGCATGGATATCAAGCATGCCCAACTTGTTACAGATATACTTAATCCTACTTCCCCCTAGAGATTTGGTGAAAATATCAGCTAGGTGTTCACCGGTCCTAACATGACTAGTAGAAATAACTCTAGCTTGAAGTTTCTCACGGACAAAGTGGCAATCAACTTCGATATGCTTGGTATGCTCATGGAAAACTGGATTTGAGGCAATATGGACAGTTGCTCGATTATCACACCACAATTCCATTGGTGCAGGGTCTTCAAATCCAAGTTCAACTAATAATTGACGCATCCAAACTAGCTCACAGGTAGCTTGAGCCATAGCTCTATATTCTGATTCTGCACTTGATCTAGCCACAATACTTTGCTTCTTACTCTTCCAAGATACTAGGTTTCCTCCTACAAAGGTACAATACCCTGACGTAGACCTCCTATCTATAGGAGATCCTGCCCAATCAGCATCTGAGAAGGCTTCCACCCTTCTGTGACCATGATCGTGATAAATGAGACCACGACCGGGAGCTTTCTTCAAGTATCTCAAAATTTTGATTACAGCAGCCCAATGTGAGGTACGGGGTGAAGACATAAACTGACTCACAACATTCACCGGAAAAGAAACATCAGGTCGAGGTGATAGTCAAATAATTTAGCTTTCCAACAAGTCTTCGATATCTCTGCAGATCATCCAACAGCTCACCATCCTCTGCCGTCAATTTAGAGCCCACTTCCATTGGTGTATCCAGTGGTTTAGCACCTAGCATATCTGTCTCTGTAAGCAAATCCATAACATATTTTCGTTGTGAGATATAAATACCTTTCTTCGCCCGTGCTACTTCGATAACTAGAAAATATCTAAGAAGATCCAAGTCCTTTGTATGAAACTGCTGTTGCAAATACCTTTTCAACTCTTTAATCCTTGTAGAATCATCTTCAGTTATGACAATATCATCCACATAAACTACAAGGAATATCCGACCAGCTCCAGAAACTCGATAAAACATAGAATAATCTCCAGTACATCTACACAACCCAAACTGGAGTACCGCCTCAGTAAACTTCCCAAACTAGGCTCTGCGAGACTGTTTCAAGCCATATAAAGATTTGTTTAAGCGACAAACATGACCAGACTCCCCCTGAGCAACAAACCCTGGTGGTTGCTCTATATACACTTCTTCCTGTAAATCTCAATGAAGAAAGGAATTCTTTACATTGAGCTGAAACAGAGGCCAACAAGCAGAAGCAGCCAAAGAAAACAGAAGACGAACAGAGGTCATCTTAGCCACCGGAGAAAAAGTATCACCATAATCAACCCCATAAGCCTGTGCATACCCTTTAGCAACCTGTCTAGCTTTGAGACGAGCAAGAGAACCATCAGGGTTAACTTTAACAGTATACACCCACTTACATCCAATGGCTGTTTTCCCCGCAAGCAAAGGAACAAGATCCCAAGTTTGATTTTGGTCTAGTGCCCGTAATTCCTCTTCCATAGCTGCCCTCCAGCCAGGACTAGATAATGCTTTAGCAACAGTTGTAGGAATAGGATGATTATCAATGGTCATTAGACTAGCTCGACAAGAGGTAGATAAACCAGGGTATGAGACAAACTGGGCAATAGGGTGTTTGGTACAATTACGAACTCCTTTGCGATGAGCAATAGGAATATCAAGATCAATATGTGACTGACTTACCTCAGGTTGAGAAGACGAAGTAGATGAGATAGGTTGAGGTACATCTGCCGGGGGCTCCACATGCTGACGAGGACGTCTACTATAAACATACTGGATAGGTGGAGGAATAACTGGAGAGTCCGAAGTGGGTGTTGATTCCATAATAAACATATGTTAAGGAATCATCATCCGCTGTAGGAGTCTCCATCGAATTATCAAAATAGACAGTAGACTCGAAAAAGGAAACATCTGCAGTGGTGAAGTACTTATGCAAAGAGGGACAATAACAATGGTAAACTTTCTGTGTACGAGAATATCCAACAAAAATGCATTTAAGAGATCGAGGATCAAGTTTGGAAAGTCCTGGACGATGGTCACGAATATAACAAACACAACCCAATATAGGAGGTGGCAAATGAAACAAAGGGTCAGAAGGAAAAAGAAGAGAGTGAGGAATGGCACCCTTAAGAATAGAGGACGGCATGCGATTGATAAGATAGCATGCTGTCATAACAGCATCAGCCCAAAAGGATTTATCTACCTTCATTTCAAACATCAAATGAGTAATTTCTAACAAGTGACGGTTCTTCCTTTCGGTTACACCGTTTTGTTGTGGTGTATACGAACAAGAAGATTGATGATGAATGCCCCGTTGGGACATGAATTCAGAGAATGTTCTAGAAAAATACTCCTTGGCATTATCACTTTGAAGAATACAGACAGAAGCAGAAAATTGAGTATGTACTTCATTAACAAACGCACAAAAAATAGAGCATAATTCAAAAGGACTTTTCATTAGATATAGCCAAGTGGCTCTTGAATAGTCATCTACAAAAGTCACGAAGTACTTGAAACCCAACTTTGAAGCAGTAGGACATGGACCCCAAACATCATAATGAACTAAAGAAATCGGCCGAGAAGCCAGTTTATTGACTCTTGGACTATAACTAATACGATGCAATTTTCCAAACTGACATGACTCACACTCAAAACAAGATAAAGAATGAAACTGAGAATCAAGTTTCTTCAAACTTGCTAAAGAGGGATGTCCCAAGTGACAATGAACTTGATGTGGAGAAACTGCTGAACAAGCGACACTGGTAGCATTATCAAACACGTATAGTCCCCCTAAAATATGTCCTTTACCAATCGTCTTCTTCGTCTTCAAATCCTGAAAAACACAGGAATCAGGATAGAAGGTTATAGAACAGTTATATTCTTTGGTAAGATGACCAACAGACATAAGGTTAAATGGAAAATTTGGGAGGTACATGACAGAGGATAAAGATATAGAGGATGTCAGTGGTACTGTGCCTATCCCTTTTACTGTGGATAGAGAGCCATCAGCTAATGTAACATTAGACGAAGACTCGTGAAAGACAGAAAAGATACCTGAAGATCCAGTCATATGATCGGTAGCACCTGAATCAATGACCCAGGGGCGAGAGTTAGATGAAAGACATGCTGTTGCATTACCTGTATGAGCAAAAGTAGCTGTGGAAGAGGAAACTGGCTGAGAAATCTGGAACTGATTGTACTTAGCAAGTTCCTCTTCTGACATTCTAATCCGTGTTCCTCCTTCAGAAGACTGCGAAGAAACGCCGAACTCTACTGCATTGGCTACATTAGCAACAGCCGAATGAGGGGGCTTTCCATGAAGCTTATAGCAAAAACGCTGAATATGTCCAGGCATATCAAAATAATAACATGTTCGTGCAAGTCCGGTATTACTACCTTTGTCACTAGAGATGCTACCGTATGACTGTGATTGGCCTCTATTGAACCCACGGCCACTACCACCACTATTAAAGCCACGGCCACTACGACCACCACCACGACCTTGACCACAACCTCGATTTCCTTGGACTGCCAAGGCAGAACTATCACCTGTGGGGGATATATCCTTAGATGACTCACGTGAAACACTTAAGACCCGAGAAAAGGTCTTTGTTAGTGAAGGCACAGTATTTCCTCCAAGAATTTGTGAACGAACTTCATCGAACTCTGGTCCAAGTGCTCCCAAAAATCCCATAACAACCAATTGTTCTCGTTGCTCCTGCATCGTCATAACATCAAAGATAATTGGCAAAAGATGATTAAACTCTTCATACATTTGTTTAAAATCAGCAAAAAATTGAGTAAGAGACCGATTCTTTCTATCAGCTCTAAAGAAATCATGGGAGACTTCATAGATCCTTGAGAGATTATTTTCCCCAGAATAAAGGACATTCAATTAATCCCACAAATCCTTAATAGTAGTGGCATGTGTAACTAAGGTAGCCACATGAGATTCCATAGAATTCCACATTTGTCCAAGAATTCTGGCATCCATGGTATCCCATTTAGTATCAGCAGCAATTCGTGCACCTGTCAAATGGTGATTTTGCTCTCTTCCGATCAATACTATCACCACAATTCTCTTCCAATGCTAAAAATTGGTGACCCCAGCTAATTTTTCCTCAGTCAAACGATTAGAAGATGTAGATACAACTTCAGTCAATACTCCTTTGTTCTTATTTGCCATAATCACTCACACTAAACCAGGAACAAAGCTCCACAACCTATCACAACACTGATCACCAACCAAAGAAAAGACGATCAATCTCACGTAAATCAGAAAACCAACACCATTCGAATCAAACCATACACTTCAAAATGATCGACCAAATCCGAACCGATCAACACATCAGTTCGGCACATCAGTAGTTATACGCAGCAGTACTCAGCCCCCCTCTCTCAATCTATATATACAGTACCACACGTAATCAGCCAATTAGCCAAACCAACATCACAGCAATAATCTCCCTTCCGTCAAGTATATCAGCAACCAAGTCAAACTTTAGAACACATTCACCTCCTTTTTTTTTTCGATTCCACTTCAATTAGCAGCCATCAGAAGGGGCCGCTCCTCATCTAGTGACGTCAAAAGACGTTGAAGTGGGTCGCCGGCCTAGAAACCTTCGATCGACGCCTGGAGGACTTAAATCGGCGCCGGAAATGGGGTCGCCGGGCCTGGACGACCTTAGATCTGGTTCGCCGGCTTCGGCGGCCCCGGACGACCTTAGATCTGGCTCGTTGGAGCTTTAGTGGCCCCGGATGACCTTAGATCTGGCTCGTCCGAGCTTCGGCGGCCCTGGACGACCTCAGATCTGGCTCGTCGGAGCTTCGGCGGGACACCGGGATGAGGTTGCCGGCCTTGTATGAGGTCGCCGGTCTTGGGTTCTACGGTGGATGAGGTTGCCGACCTTGGTTCTACGGTGGTTGGTGGTGAACGACGGTAATTTTAGGGTTTAGGCTCTAATATCATGTTAATAGAATAATGATATATTTTATTGATTAGAAAGTACGGTATATATACACATCAAAATCCCAAAGACCATTATACCCTTTAACAATGATTTTTGCAGTGCAGCAGCTCCTTTTTTATTTTTGGCTTGGAGAATTAGTTAAGTTTTTGCATCCAAGTTCATTCTTTCTTTCAGTGAGTGTTGAACAAGTATAGTCTCACCAGACATAAAATCAGCACAGAGGTAATGTGAGACGTACTTAAAGCTTTTGGGGATGAGGCGAAGTCAACCCTAAGTTTTACTATGCGATATTGTAGTCTGTAATTTCTTTTTGCTCCTTTTAGATCAGCATTTATTGAGGAGGGTGCTGTACGGTATATAAAGAAGGGAAACGAGTAATCACACTGGTTGATTTTTCCTTTCTGATGGTTGGTGTTGCACCAATATCATTTGATTTATAATCTTGTCTGTGAATTTATGCAACATGTTTCTAACAAAAGGACACAAATGCAAAGCATGGAAAAATGCTGTGAGCTGTATATTTAAGGCTTTAAAAGCAGTTAAACTGGAGAGTCAATCTCTCTGCTTCATAAGAAATGACGTGTCATTAATGCTGAATGTTAAGTCTCAGTTTGCTTAAGTCGGCATTTGAGCCTATGCAGTCTAATTCTTTGTCCTAATTTGCTTAGAGTATAACAGTATAAGTAAATGCCATGGACCCTTCTTGCATTTTTTTATCCCCTATGCATGTTAAATCTGCAAATTTCTAGCAAACTTTTTCTTAACTTATTGAAGTTCAACCGGAATTCAATTCTTGACATACTTCTCAGCGGTTTTGCAGACTGCATGACTGCCAAGATCTTGTCACCACTGGGCCTGTTCTTTAGGATTATCTGGAAAAAACAACACCGATTAAGGCTAATCTTTTATTTTCCTCTTTTTTTTATTGTTTTAATTTATCTATCTGTTTAGCACAGGTTATGCTGCTTACACTGGTTTGTCACCATCTTCAGACTACTCAGCTCTATCTAATTACAAATATTTTCTGACCACGTTTGTTTCATTCCTTCCTTTAATTTGAATTCATGATGTCATTGTCTTAGTAATTTGTGTTCCATTTGCTGTTGTTTCATTTGAGTGCTTATATGATAAAGCCCTTCTGGAGTCCAATTGAAAACTAGTGACAATCTTGTTGTGTCAATGAATGGTAATCAATGGACTTCCAAATGAGGTGTCTGCAGGCTTCTTACTGATTTGTTGTCATGAGCACTACTACTTAGGATGCGAGTTTTATCGAGCATAGCATGACTTGGTAGTTGTATAACTGGTTGATATTTCGCTGGAAGCCTGGCTTATTTTAGTTTAATCACCATAATTACTTTGTTATTCTGTAATTATTGGCTGCTTCAGTCGAGTTTTGCTCCCTTCTTAACCGTGGATGCATTTCGGACAATGATTTTTTTACGTCATCACTTTGGTGACTCATCGTTTCATGGGCAGATGACAATGAGTTTGAGGAAGTGAACATTGTTCAGCCAAACGAAATTTGCCAATCTCTCGACGGAGATGGAAGCAAATGGTGAATGCAGTGGACACTCTCTTCTCTAAGCGCTGTATCAAAGTTTCCTCACTCATATGAGGAATTGTGATAACTTATTTTGAAAAGAGGAGCATGCGCTTGAGAGACCGAGGGATTCATAAGACGGTGAAGAATTGTTTGAAAGTTCGACATTTATTTGCTTATCGGCATGTCAGATAATCGCCGGTGGATAATCTTTAGTTCATTGGAGTTTTTTATTACTCTGCTTTCTGTTGCAGAACGCACGAGTTCTGTCTTGAGAATGCATGCGCCATTGATATCATTTCACCTCAACCTCCTTTTTTTCACTATATGCCAGGAAAAGAAACTGATGACTCTGTTAGAAAATGAAATGAGCGTCGTCAATCTTAAAGTGACAGTGTTTTAAGGCTCAATGGCTATGTGGAGGACTTGGAGGAATGCTTACTGCGCTAAAGGATCTGAGAATGCTTTGGTCATTTGAGGAAAGGGTTTTGGCTCAAAGTATATTATTTAAAAGCATTTCTGTTTTTGAAACACAATCTCACAAGTCAGATAACTTTTCAAATGCATTGTGCTGATTTATTATCGATCGAGCTTGGCTGGACTTTTGACTTGTTCGATTATTTGGTTCGAACATCATGAAGATCCGGTGTCTACTATTTGCTCTATCGGTTTGCTCTTGTATATTTGAGCGAAACGCCCTTTTGGACATCCAAGTGAGTTAACCCTAGTCTTGCACTCTTGTTTATCACCCTGTTCATTTTTGGTTCATGAGAACCAAACTATAACTAGATATCCCCTCTTTCAATTCGCTTGTTCAGTAGAGATTGGACGAATATTAAGGACAATCTGCCTTGACATGGTTGACATTTTGGAGTTGCTGATCAGATATAAAGAGTTGCACATGGTACACGCATCAACCAAAGATGATGCAGAAGACTTATTCCATAGAAACCAATTTTACGAAAACCATAGAATTATTTATCAAGGGATAAATATATTAAAAGTTTTAAAATTTATCACGAAAGTACAATTGAGTCTTATAATTTATACTTTTCTTCTAATTGAGTATGTTGGATGGCGATAGGAAGGACTCTAAGTGTAGTGACGTTGCGAGGTCTAGGACTTGATGCACGAAATTAAAATTTTAGAACTTTAAATGCATAAAATTTGACTAGTTTTAGGACTTGCATTTTCTTATAAGTAAAAGTTTGGAGAAGGATGAGCTAACTCTTATGAGGTTTTTATGAGGTTTAATATAAGGATCTCACACACACTAAGAAAGATTTAATTTGAGCCATATCTACTCATTCTATCCACAAGTGTATGATTCCTTTCGCTTGGATTGCAACATTAGATCTTAAGCCATCTTAAATCATTGTCCACGAAAATTTTCACACATAAATTATTATCGATAATGATAATATTTTTTATTGACTAATTACTTCAAGCAATACAAGCGATCATTCTTAAACAAATATTTTCCAAGTGTTTCATTCTTCGCGAAACAAACGGGACCTTAATCCACACGAAACAAATTGTTAATCAACCTCACGTCTCGTGCATAATCTCTTGCTTAGCGCGTATATTATTCTTAGTTTTGAAATATAAGCCAAATGATCCAATTTTTTGAGGGCAAATTGTCCCAATTTCCTTGAATTTTAAGTTAAAAAATCTTGCTACAAAATTATCCTACCTCAAAAAAAAAAAAATTTTTAGTGAAACAAGAGCTCATGCATTTCCTTTTCTTTTTCCACTAAAAGATGGATCATGGAGCCAAAGAAAACCTCCCTCCTCCCCTCAGCTCTGCAACTGAAAACACCATCTCTTCTCTCTGTAGCCATGGCGCTTGCTCACCCCAAGCTCCTTCCTTTCGCCCTCGTCCACCGCTCGCTCCCCACAAGCTTCCCTTATCCCCGCCGCCCTCGGCTCCCCTATCCCTGTCGCCAGACGCTCCGGACCCTCTGCGCCAGGAGGACCGGCAAGCAGCGGTACCCTTCCGAGAAGAAGAAGCTCAAGCTCCGGCACCGGCGGGAGCGAGCTCCCGGCGGCGGCGCCGCCAAGGACAAGTTCGAAGGCACCTGGAGGCTGTCGAAGCTCGCCGTCCCCGTCCGCGACGACCCCGGCAAGGATTTCCTCGGCGTCTCCGATGGGTTGCTCCAGGAAATCGCCAAAGTCCTCGAGTTTCCGGTGAAACTTATTGTGATCCTTTCTCCTCTTGTTTTGTAGGACTTTTCTGGGGTTTCTTTAGTTCGGTTCTGTTGGATTGTTGGGCGTGTTGATCGAGTGGGAATGGGTCGATTTTAGGATTGGTGTTCATCCAAAGTTCGGAATTTTGAAAATGCTTCGTTTCAGTAGAGTCGAACTTGTGCTGGTTGGGAAGCCATTTTACTTCAGTGACTGAGACTTTTTCTAATGTTATAAGGTCGCTTCGATGTTGCCCGTGGAAGCATTTTGCGTGGTGAGGAAATCATTCGATGCGAGAAAGGTGCGTGTGTGAAAGTGAAGTTGTTGGTCTTGAATTGTTCCATAACATATGTCAAGTACAATACGGTAGTATGGCATTCGAGAGTCTTTTATAACATATATGTATGTGTATGTGTGGCATCTGGTTTGTGTTGGAATCTCCCTGCCACTCTCCTGATTTGAGGTCATTTTGTGCTTTTAACTCGTTCTCGATGCATTTCATAAGTTGCTGTCTGGAAAGACGCATTCTTTTGAGGATCACAAGAAGATTGTTCGCTTATTGGAAAAGACATTACAGTTATAGAATGCTAATGAATATACCATTATGTTAAGATACCAAGAAAGTGCACCAACAGACCAGGAAATGGTCTTAAAGATGGATGAGTCAGCTGTTCAATCATTCTGCAGAATATGAAGATGCCAACTTGAAAAGGAAAAAGAAAACATTATTGTGAATCGAACTGATGGTGCTATCTCTTGTGGTCAGTCCTGTTCTGTTACTCTAGCTTTAGGTATCGTTTGAACGATAGTAGCCTGGGACTACTGAATTGAAGAATAAACTTTTCAAGTTGCATTTTTTGCCGTTTAGAGTAAGAGTTACCAATCAATGACTGCATTGAGCCGTGCACTATGCAATGCTGTAAAGACGAACTTTATAATTGCTTAATATTTATTGACCACTTCTCCTTTTTTTTGGTCCCAGATGCTAAAGGAGCCCAAATTTGTATATACAGTGGATATGGATGCAAATAAGCTTCTGCACCTAGAGCCTCGTACATGGGACTTTATTTCTCGGTTGGAGCCCAAGGTTGGGATAGTAGAACACATGCTAAGTAAAAAGGATTCAGGAAATTTGATCAGCATGATACATGATTGTAAGAAGGCTTATGAAGCTACATTGTCAAGAGAGATCGATAATGACCTTAACGCTGGATCTAGTAGACAATGCACATACAATTCCGTAAAAGTACCTAAAATTGCTGTGGTGGGTAGTGGGCCATCTGGTCTCTTTGCTTCTCTTGTGCTCGCTGAACTTGGTGCAGATGTTACTTTAATTGAAAGAGGCCAGCCTGTTGAGCAAAGGGGGCGTGACATTGGTGCTCTCGTAGTGCGTCGGATTTTACAGCTAGATAGCAACTTTTGCTTTGGAGAGGTTAAACTTTTGTCCATCGCATTGTTCTATAGTATGATTTATGAGGCTATATTTTTATGAGCAAAGCAGTTATTTGTTTCAGCCTCGCTTTTTCTTGTCTAGAAGTTCATTATTATTTTTTCTCCATTTTGACAGTTTGCCTAATTTACTAGATCTAAACACTGTCAAAAGAAGTAAAAATACTTGTCTTAAAGAATTGTCATTTTGTGTAAAAATTAAATTTTATCGAGGACTCTTTTTTCTTTATTTCTCTTGATGGGATGCTCATGTTTTTAACACTTATCAATTTATACAGCCTAAATAGGGTGTAGTTTTGCAGAGAACATGACCTTTTTGTCCTATCTACCATTTTAAAATTGTTTTTGGCTGCTGAGATTCTTATATTAGTTTTTATGGTCCATATCTACTGTCTGCTGTTAGAGTCATTTATGCGAGGACTTATGCATGGCAGGGTGGTGCAGGTACCTGGAGTGATGGGAAATTGGTAACTAGAATTGGAAAGAACAGTGAGAGTGTATTGGCGGTAATGATCCATGACCTTATTTCCTCTGTGAAACATGTGCATTCATACGCAATATTTTCATAAATCGTTGTGTTATAGCTCATCACTCCTTCCTTGTAATGCACCAGTGGCCTTCCTTTGTCAGAAAACCCCTAATTTGGATGTTAAAAGGTGCATCTTCACCCTCTTATTGACTCTTTAACCTTTCCCTTCCAATTACCTTATCACTAGCGGAATAGGCTGGCCACAATGACCGGAATGTAGTACCTGCTTATCTAGATCATAGTTCTTCTCTGGAAGCACAATGGCAGGCTCTCATACCATTTTGATGTTGCCTTTTCCTTATATGAGTTTAGGCAACAGATGCATAGTCAAGTCCTAGTGCAGTGCTTTTTAGTCTTTATCTTTCAATTAGGTCTCCCTATGTCACTACTGAACTGAACTAATGTATTTTGATGAAAGCTGCTCCTTCACTAAGAGAAACTTGAGGACTTCGTGATTGACAGTATGATGCTGAGCCAGCCTAAAAAGAAAACCTTAAATCAAGTGTTAGAGTTGGTGTGACTGTTTTCATTGCAAGGTAATAGTGAGGTCAACTCAGAGAGAGTCCTTGGTAAATTTCATTCTTCTACAATGGTGGAGTGGAAGAGCAGCTCGGCAGAATTTTCTCTGTTTATCTAAAGTTAAATACACGTCTCTCACATTTTTTTTAGCCTGTGGGAGAAATATCGGTTGATATAAAAGGTTGTTGACTGTGTAATAGTTTATTAGAAGGCGGTGAAAATTTAAATCTTTCCTTCTTTTTTTTTATTTTCTTCCAGTTAAAGGATATTTGTTTGCCCAGATGCAGAGTTTACAACAGTTTTGTATATTTTCTACTTATAAAAAAGCATAATAAATATTAAAATCTATTTTCTCAAAATAAGAGTGATGTAATTATAACACCACACTTGGGTTTCTTTGTTTTTGTTTGCAAGCTTTGTTGGGGTGGGACTTAAAACTTCAATCTTCATATCACTTCTTTTGAGCTAATTGCTCTAGTGTACTCTATTATGCTGGGTATTGCATTATTAATGTGGGAGAAATAAGTTTAGAGAATTTTGGCTAGTATTTTTCAATTATTTTGTGTCTCGCTCAACATCCTTTAGGCCACCCTGCCCTTGTATGATATTTCACTTGCTTTACAGCACTTTGATAACTATTCCATCTCAGGTTATGAAAACATTGGTGCATTTTGGAGCTCCCAAAAGCATTTTGGTCAATGGAAAGCCTCATTTGGGAACTGATAGGTTGGTTCCTTTGCTTCGGAACTTTCGGCAGCATCTCCAGCAGCTTGGTGTGAGTCAGTTTTTTTTTCTTGTTATCCTTTGCGCGTGCATTAATGAAATCGATTGCACTAGGTCATTGCTTATTAGCTCATCACTACTTTCGTGGGTGTTGTTCATCTTTTAAAATATTTTGGCGCAGGTTAACATCATGTTTGGGTCGAGAATGGATGATTTGCTAGTAGCAAATGGGCAGGTTGTGGGGGTCCAAGTCTCTCAGTCAAATGACAAATCATTGTTTGATAGTGAAAAGCTTACAAGTGATGCAGTTGTCCTTGCTGTCGGCCATTCTGCTAGAGATGTGTACCAGATACTTCTTTCTCATAATGTGGAGTTGGTTCCTAAAGATTTTGCTGTGAGTAAATTAGCCTGAGCAAATGCATCACTTTTGAATTGCTTTTTTCCTGAATATCATGTCCGTTTTGGTTGCTCATTTGGATATGTTCTGCCTTTGATGTGCTGAGTAGATGGATGACTTTTTCAATTTGCTATTGTAAGTGGTGAGCAATCACCTTCTAGGTCAATATTGTGCATGGGTTCATCCTTGATAGGATAAAGGAACATTAGATATTTGTTTAACAAACATGTAGCCTCTCTTGTTTTGTTTAAAGCTGTACTGTACCATGTTGACCACTTAAGTTGAATAAACCAGGAGATGGCCGAAGTCCAGTTCTGTACCTTAAGAACTAAAACTTACTGAAAAGATAGCATTTGAAGTTTGAAAGATCAAAACTAGTGCTGATCAAATAGAGATTTTCAATCTGATCCTTCAAAATTGTGATTTCCAATATGCAAATGCACACTGGAATGTAAAGGTTTGAGAATTCAATTAATTGTGTCAAACTGGTCCATCAACATTGTGATTTTTGATATGCAAATGCTTTGTGAATGCAAAGGTTTGAAAATTTGATTGATTGCGTAAAAGTGCAAGAAGAAGCAATTTGGTTAATGAATTTTGCAGCTGTTGTGCTAATATTACCCTCTCATCTTCTTTGTAGCCATAATTATGAATTGTTATATCGTTGCTTTGCGATCTTGATCGCTACCTCAACCATGTTTCAACTTGCGACCCTTGATCCTCGCAAATATATAGGCCAGTTACTAGAATGTTGGGCATCTTTGAAATCACCTTGTTTGGCAACTTGATCTGTATGCATAGTAAGATCATTCCAAATGTTTGGATACTGGTGACATACATGAAACTATTAATTGTCGTTTTTCCTTCTATTGTGTCTTGCAGGTAGGTTTGAGGGTTGAACATCCTCAAGAGCTAATAAACAGCATACAGGTTGGTGATGCACTTCCCTTTGCTAGTGTATCAATTGATTAGTAAGATGGATGGAGTAACCACCCATGGTTGTTCTTGATGTCTTTAATTTTCTTTCCTTTTCCCCCTAAATCTATGGAAAATTTTGGGACTAACATATCCCTAATGCCATTGAAAATGGGAATAAATCTCCCGTCACCTTCTATATTTGTTGGATGGGATAACTGCATCAGAAATACAATCTTTTTTATACAGTGTCGAGTTAGCTCTTTACTTTTGATAGTTCAATTAGGTTCTCGACGAAGTAAAAAATTCGCAATTGAGGTTCTCTAGGTAAATCTGCGAGATACTCCTAAAAATATCCTATCTGTTTTTTTGGTCAGCAAAAAAATATACTGCCATGCCTGGAACAGAATGGTATCCAGATATCCTCTTCGCTTATTCTTTCTTCCCTTTCTTTGTTCTCCAAGCACTGTTGTGGAATCAGTCACCTCTCAGAATTTGTTAGGCCAGCCATCCCTCCACTTCCCACACCTCCTTCCCTGAAATTGGTCCATTTGGCACTGCCTTTCCCCAGCCCATGCTGCAGTGCTGCTAAACCTTTGACTTTAGCAGGGGCTGGTTACGGTTGGGCTGGAGTTAGTGGGAAGAATGAGGAGTGGAGTTTGAATCATTAGAAGATTGTGAGATTGGAGTTTTTTCTACTTAAGGAAGAGTTATTTGTGGGAAGGAGATTTCGACTGTATTAAGTGATAGGGAGATGAAGCAACATGATCATAACACAAATGGATGGGTGTACAGAAAGTGACAGTGGAGATATAGGAGAGTAAATATATGTTCAGGAATCTTTTCATCTTTGATTTATGTCTTAGAGACTGCTCAGACCAGAAACCAACTGGAGAAAAATACGCAAAGAGAAGAAATGAGGGAGATGGTGTGTGCTTCTTGAAGGATGCTCCTTGTGGATGTGGGTTGTTCAAAGTGGATCAGATGTGGGATGAATGGAACAAATCAGGGAAGATGGTGCTGTCAATGAGACTTATATGTGGTGGCAACAGTTCTGCAAATAATAAAGGTTTCAGTATTGAGTGTGGTTAACTGTGTGGAGTTACTAGTGTACCACGTCGGTACTTTTGTCGCACCAAACAATGTTAGTATGATTTTTCCATCATATCTAACCTTATGCTAGTGGTGGTAGATTTCATTCCATTTTCACAATATTTGTTGAGTAAATTGTATTCCTTGCATAATTCAGTATTTCTAGTGAAATAATTCTTTTTCTCAAGGTTATGATGGAGTTGGTTTTATACTTTACAGTACTCAAAACTGGCATCGGAAGTCCGTGGTGGACGTGGAAAAGTACCAGTGGCAGATTACAAGGTTGCCAAGCATGTCAGGGGTGAGGATGTTGATTCTTCCACAAGTTTAGGGACAAACCTTGCTTGCTACTCCTTCTGCATGTGTCCGGGTGGACAGGTATACCTGATACAGATCTTACTTTTGTTGAAAGGATGGTTTGAAATGCTCTATGGTGGTCTATTAGACTTTCTTCATGTTTCCTGATTGTAGTCTAGGGGACATCGGACTTCTGCAGATGTAAGATTATTCAGTGTGATCATATGGCTAACTTAATGAGGAGTTATCCTGACAGGTCGATAAATCTTTCCAGCGGATTTCCATCGCAAATTGAAGAGCAGCTACTAGATAGATGGTGTGGTATATCCATGAATCAATGCAAAAGTTGTTGGGCTGATTATGAATTTTGATGGATTGTCTACATTTTGAGGTCAATCTGTCTAGAAGAGCATATTGAAAGTATAGAAGAAAGTTTGTTGGTTTTACATGTTGGTGTAACTGAAGAACACTTTTACAGGTGGTTCTCACAAGTACCGATCCAGCTGAACTTTGTATCAACGGGATGTCTTTTTCTCGGCGTTCATCCAAATGGGCAAATGCTGCTTTAGTTGTTACTGTGTCTGGAACAGAATTTAATTCATTGAATTGCTCTGGACCCATGGCTGGGATTTATTTTCAGGTGTTTCTTCATTGGTGTTCTGCTTCCATTGTTATGTTATTTCTTTTCCTGTGCTCATTTAAGTCCAAGTTCATTCAAGGCGTTGGCGTTTATACTCTCCGCTTACTGATCCTTCAATCTTACGTCCATAGATGAATGAAACAGGTCAAAAGGAATAGTTTAGTTAAAAAATTGAACCTTGATTGAGAGGGCTTAATTTCTAATCCTTGTCAGTCTTTCAGAACTGTTCCCACATTCTGATTCTAATATCTTAATATATCAGAGGGATCTTGAAAAGAAAGCAGCTATTATGGGAGGTGGAAATTTTGTTGTGCCTGCGCAAACAGTGACTGATTTTCTTGAAAATAAGTTATCAGGTAGTGTTTCTCGTATCTTTATCCCACTTGTCTAAATATAAATATTAAATCACGGAAAGAAAATAGTCAATTTGTCATTTAACTTGGGAATATGTAACTTTTTTAGGAACATCTGTGCCACCCTCAAGCTATCGGTTAGGGGTAAAAGCAGCAAATCTTCACAATCTCTTCCCCATCCATATAACAGAGGCTTTGAAGCGTTCGATTGCCGCATTTGATCAGGAGGTCGAGTACTTTCTTAGTCATCTGTTGACAGTTTTCCTTTTAGACTATGATGAATAAAAATTAACATTTTTTGCCAAATTCTTGACTTCCAGTTACCAGGCTTTATCACCAAGGATGCACTTCTTCATGGGGTGGAGGTAATACACATCTACTACTCTGTTGATCTTTTCACATTCCAGTTTAATAGTATTCAAGTATCACTCCCATCTTTGTCGCCGTCACCTCAGGAAATTTATTTCTTGCAGGGGATCTGTTTCTGTTTTTGTGCTAGCAATGTTTCTTCAGAGCTTCTCGTAAATCATTTCCTTCTTTTCTTTTCTATAACTTTTCCAGACTAGAACGAGCTCTCCTGTTCAGATTCCACGTAGCTCTGATACCTATGAGAGTGTGTCGCTCAGAGGACTTTATCCAATAGGTGAAGGAGCAGGTTATGCAGGTGGAATTGTTAGTGCTGCCGTTGATGGAATGTATGCCGGTTTAGCTGTCGCTAAAAATTTCGATTTACTCCCCGACGGCATAGAAGCAATTCTGGGCAGGGCTTATGGCACTGGATTTGTTAATTACTAAGATTCCCTTTCGGTGTATGAACTAGAAAGTGCAGGCTGTATATACTTTGGCCAATCTCTTGCTCATTTTAGCTGAGGAAGGAAGGTATGAGTTGGTCTTTGGCTTCAGTGCTCTACCAAGTCTTTCTCCAACCATATGCTTTGTAATTTTCTTGCTTAGAACCACATCTAATAATCAATTGTTTCTTGTGCTTTACGTCCTTATAATCTATATAATGCACTTAGTGCAGATTTATGGGGCTTCTCTACGCGATTTACTTAGTTGTGGGTTGTCGACAAGGTTTGGACGATGCAATTGGAAAAGAAGTCCATGAGACCTTTTGGGCTGTCGATTTTCGGTGACAGTTGGATCTAACTTGCTTAATATAGACCAAGAATCATCAGTACATGTTGTTCTGTGGAGCACAGGATGCAAGTAAGCTTATTCTGGTGGGAGAGGAATTGTCTGAGCTATAATTGGCAAACTTGAAGAATCAGATGCCAGAAAAGTTTGCAAGTTTGTATTCACCTTTAGTGAACACCGTGATATTTTAGTACAGATCGACTGGTGGGAGCTGAAGTTCAACCAAAATTGATTGAACTTCAGCTCCCACTAGTCGATCTGTACTAAAACTTTGTAAGAATAGGGCTTTAACTGTATCTCTGGAAAGATTCATCATGCTTCCAGTGTAGCTTCAACTGCGATTACAGAATATTCTATAATCACAGTTGAAGCTACACTGGAAGCATGATGAATCTTTTCAGAGATACAGTTAAAGCCCTATTCTTACAAAGTTTTAAAATTTGTTTTGTTCTTGAGACTCTCACATGCAATTTTAAGTTCTTTGTGATCACCATTAGAATTTGAAGATCAATGTACTCGAGACTTTTATATCCAATTCGAAGCTCGCTGTGACCAACCATTGTTCTCAATCACCTTAGTTCAGGAATTTGAAGTCATCGTGTCGTCGAATGTTTGGTTCGAGAACAGAATAATGACACTAACAGTTCTTGAGTTTTTTGTACAAAGTGTAATGTTTTTAAAGATTGAACTTCCAATCGGTAAAGTTACCTCCTTGAACTATTTTACATTGTTCGAATCTGCTCATGTAGTGCTAATGGAGTTTTAGCTTGGATGGTCTCGGGTAAATCCAAATGGCTTTTCTTTAGCACTCCAACTTAGTCTGTCTTTGTCCCAAAAAAAAAAGTAGTCTGTCTAGGCTTTTTGACTGGGGTCGTTTTGATTCAAACCCAAGAACACAGCTCAAAGTCGTTTGGAACTGCATAGGGAAAATTCCTCAGATTACCACCAAAAGAAGGATAAAAAGATGAGCAGTCACCGTAGACTAAAATGCTCATTCAGGCTGAACTTCAGCCTAAATGGCGGGTGGTGCCGGGGCTGGGGTCGGGCATAATGTCGGTGCCCTAGTTGGCCTACTCGTTTCTAGGAAGTCCTAGTTGACCCAAGGATTTTGTGCATCAGAGCGAAAGAAACACTATCCAGAGGCGATGTTTGATACGTAACGTGCATGCTGAAGAACTATCCTAAATTCTGTAAACAAACACTTGTTGTTGATCCGACATTGCCCGTGAAAATGATTTTTCCCCCCTCACTATGTGATTTTACCAAATATTCCCGGTCATGTGCGACTTCATCATAGATATGAAGAAACTCTTCCAAAGACCTAAGTAAATGGAACAGGCGCAACTGCACCCATCAAATATAACTTTGATACGGACCTACATAATCCGACAGTCGTCATTAATCCGATCCACTGGGACCTCGGCTTGAAGCAAGATTTTCTTGAAAAAGAGGGAACGCTTGCGGGCATTTGGTGCACGAGCTCGGGACATAGAAAAGACCGTGCCATCATATGGCCAAAGATCAAACGTACAGAGAGGCCAAAATACTCGGAAATCCTCAGTTCCTGCAGATCTCCTCACCGTCTCCTGCCATGAGTCCTTTTGGTCCTTCTCTATGTACCATATCTTTAGAGGTATCCAATGTGCCCTGAACCTTCCTACCCCAAACGAAAAACAAACATGAATCGGCGCGGGAACAGTGCAGAACAAAACCATCTCTGATCCGATTTCCTTGTCCCCCACAATTAATGCCCTTGGAGAAAAACAACACACCTCAGGCAGAGACCGTGTACTAACAATAGGTGACAAATTTCAATAAAGAACCAATACATGTACATGTACATATGTGTATATATATATATATATATATATATATATATATTATTACATAAAATCTGAAGATCTCTTCCAAACTTTATAGAAGAGACACTGAATTGTTTGGGGAATGAAGAGCACAGGCAGGTGCAAGGCCTTTGATTCACCATAATTGGGGTTGGATTTTCTTGCATATGACTGCCCATCCTCGGGTCCACTTTTAATTGCAAGATATAGACACAACATTTGAAAAAAAAAATTGGTTGTGAGGAACCTCAATTTGAATATTGGGTATTTGATCCTCATGCACGCCAAAATGCACATCTCAAATCAGTGTCTAATGTGTACTGTGTAGTAGTATTACTATTCCATAGGAGCCAAATTGGCCAGGGAACATAACCAGATGATTGCTTTGCTCAATCATTGCATTTGCATGTGCACATGCCCACAGAAATTGGAAAAAGATAAAACGTTTGGTTGATTGGATCATGTGTGGAGTTTGGAGATTCAATGCTCCTTGAACACCTTCATAGTGCCCAATCATTTGGCTAACACAATAAGATAAAAGCCGATAAGGGTGATCGTAACCCGTGATTGGGCTTTTTTGTTCGAGTGAAATTTTTTTTTTTGTGAATTAGCTTTATGAACTTTCACATGTTTGGTTTGTTAAAAAATGATCAGTCGACGGAAAATCATTTACAATCAAAGAACATAAACATGCTTAAAGTTAGGAAAATGAATAACCCAACCTAAAAAGAGGAAAACATTTTCTCGGAAAATAATTTCTCGGAAAAGCACTTTTCTTTATCATGAAGTTTTTCCCAAAACAAACACATTTTCCTAATTTAGGGTGTATTTGTTTCAATGAAATTCATCATAAACAAAAATAGTTTTAAAGAAAATTTATAGGATAATGGTTAGTTTTTATTTGTTTTTTGATATAGGGAAATTGATTTCCTCTTTTTTGCCAGAAGGAGAAGTCATTTTCCCTCGATATAAGCTTGTTATTTTTAGTCAATGGAAGATGTTTTCCATAGATCGATTAGTTTTCCATTATCCAAATATCCGAAAGTCAGAAAACAATTTTTCGGAAACAGTTTTCCCTTCGAGCGAACGAACCCTTAGTTAATTGTAATGCAAGACTTTTGTTGTTACTTTTCGTGAAACTATGGAAACCCTAATAGCTGATGATGAGGAGTGGGGGGTTTGGCAATGCAGGCTTTAAGACTTTGCATCTACCAGATTTCCTTAATTTAACCAAGGGTTTTCAGCTCAAGCAACGGTGTATTGATAATTAGTACACATAACATCTATTTAGATTAACTTTAAAATAAGCAAAAATATCGAAGAAAGCAGAGAGAGAGAGAGAGAGAGAGAGAAAGGAAGAAAAGGTATATAAGATTGTTGCAGCAGCCACCAAACCACAGCCACACCATCACCGGGGCCACAACCGTGAGCAAGGCATTGCCAAGGCCGGACCACCCCCGGCGATACGAGATCTCACCTAGGTCGCGTGACCTCGACAGATATCTGATCTCGCCTAGGTGGGGGGCGAGGCCTAGGGGAGGTCCCATTTAACCTAGCGCCGCGCGACCGAGGCGAGTGGTCGGGCCGGAGGTCGCACGACTCCGCCTCCGACAGCCGGGTGCCGCCACGCATCTATCTCCAGTTCCTTCCCAAATGCAAATAAAGGGCATAAGAGGAAACACGTTTAGTCGACAGGAGGGGACTTGGCTTGAGCTTTGAGCTTTGTCAAGACAGCTTCGAGCCCGAAGTCTTCTGAAAAGGTATCCACCGAGTACTTTTTAACTTACGTTCGAGGAACTTCAGGCGCTCGAAGCTGCTTTGAAAGGTATTCACGATCACCAACGCGTGCACGGTGATTCAAAAAAAAAAACAAAAAGAGCAGAAAGTTGGGGGAATCGTGTTTGTAATCGTGAATGATACAAAAACACTATGGTTCTATAGTTATTGGTAGACCTGTCAAAATGGGTCATAAACCCATTTCTTAACCCATTTATTAGTAAATGAGTCATAAATGGGTTAGTTATATTTAGTAAATGGGTCATAAATGGGTAGAAGTCTTATATTAGTGTTAAATGGGTCATAAATAGGTCGCAAATGGGTCATAAATAAGTTTACAACTAATTTAAACTCAACGCATTTTTTTCACCCTCACTCAATCTTGCACTCACTCATTCTGCACTCTCATTTCAGCTTGGTTATGAATTTTCCTATATTTAATTAAATATGGAAGTATTTTAGCAATATGGGTCTAATCGGGTATGGGTTGGGTATGGATCGGGTAGGGTATGGGTCAACAAAATTGCATTGCGCATAAATTGATCATAAACGGGTTAATGGGTCAATTTGGGTCGGACCATTTATGACCCGACCCAAACCCAACCCGACCCACCCATTTGACAGGTCTAATTATTGGTCACCCCATCACACGTGAACCAAACCAGTTTGCAAACAATTGTCACTTTCGGTCGAGCTAATGGGAGGTGGGAGGGGGGCCATCTCCTTTTTTGCCGGGATCAGCTAAAGCTTGAGTTCAACTCAACGCTTTCCGAGACAACAAATTACAGGATTCGTTTTATCTCCGGATTAAATGCGAAAATGACAGAGCAAAGTTTTTCTCTTCATGCCGTTGCTCTCTCCCCACACGATAACTGCGTCGCGAGGGAAAATTACCGAAAAGGTCATAAACCTATTGCGGTTGTGCTAATTCGGTCTCAGACCTTTTTGCATTTGTTTCGGTTAAGTCCATCCGGTTAATTTTGTCCAGCCGGTGCCAACGTGAACTTTTTTTTAATAATATTTTTGTGTTTTTGAATTTTTTAATAAAAAATTTTGCCGGCCCTAAGTGGAGGGAAAAAAAACTCGAGAAAAGAAAAGAAAAAATAAAAAAAATTCAAAAAAATATTTTAAAAAGTCCACGTCAATGCTGATTGGCCAAAATTGGCCGGATGGACCGAATTGAAATAAATGCAAAAGGTTTAGGACTGAATTGATAAAGAAAAAATGGTTTATAATTGAATTGGCACAATTATAATGTATTTAAGACTTTTTTGGTAATTCTCCTGCATTGCGATGGGTGCAAGAAAGGTCCACAAATAAAGCTGAATAAAGAAAAATTCGATCGTGATGTCTTTTGTCATGAAAATGGAAATTTGACTTTATTGTGTATTTTGCATGTGAAACAATTAATTAAATAAATAATTGAATAAGTAAGGAAAGCAAGTGTTGAGGGACCAAAGGAATGAGACAAAAGCTAATGAGAGTCACGTATCATGCAGGTGTCCAAATCCAATTTCATGGTGACATATTTCACAAGAATAATTCACATTCTCTTTGCACTTGTCTTGGACCATGATTAGAATGATAATGATGGTTTATTAATTGGTTTAACCCAAGGCTTTTCAAAATGAATCCCAATAATTAAAACTATTTAGGGAAATTGTCTAAATAGTCCTAGACTTATTGCATTTTTGCCAATTTAATCACAAACCTTTTAATTTTAACAAGTGAGTCATAAACCTTTTCGCATTTTGCCAATTGAGTCCATACAGCCAATTTTAGCCGGAAATCTATGATGTGGACCCTAGGCGTTCTACGTGACATGACCATTATTTATGTGGATAAATTTTAATAATTTTTTCGATTTATTTATTTGCTTATTTTTCCGTCTTTTCTTTCCTTTTCTTTTTTTACACCTCTGGACGCAAGGACGCTGACCACAAGCTTGGTCTGGTCGAGAGCCTTCACGCCCAGATCTAGGTGAGGGGGCTGTGGCCCTCGCTGTGGCCAGTGAGGCATCGTGGCTCTCGCCTAGATCTAGCGAGGGACAACTCTCTCTCTCTCTCTCTCTCTCTCTCTCTCTCTCTCTCTCTCTCTCTCTCTCTCTCTCTCTCTCTCTCTCTCTCTCTCTCTCTCTCTCTCTCTCTCTCTCCGCTTGTGAAGACCATGAGTTCGTATTCAAATTACGTCAAACACAAAGAGTCAAGGGTTGCGAACCCTTCAGCCAAATCGAGTGAGGGTCATTGGCCCTTGCCTGTGACTAGCGAGGTGTAAAAAGAAAATAAAAGAAAAGAAAATTTCAAAAAAGAAATATTAAAACACAATAAAAAAAATTATTTATGTTAACTCTGGCCGTATCACGTAGAAAGGCTGGCATCTACGTCAGCAATTTCAAGCCAAAATTGGCCAGATAGATTCAATTGGCAAACAGTGAAAATTTTTAAAACTTAATTGGCAAAATTAAAATGTTTAGAACCGAATTGGCAAAACTACAATAAATTTAGGACTTTTTAAACAGTTTTCCCGAGTTTTCCCAAGGTGGGAGGTGGCCATCTCCTTTTGCCGGAATCAGCTAAACTTCGATTCGACTCAACGTCTTCCGAGACAACAAATTACAAAATTCGTTTATCTCTCGATCAAATGCGAAAATGGAAACTCAAATTTCTCTTTAATAATTTACGATTTGTTTTTATGCTGCTCTCTTGGCATGGTAACTACGTTGCGACGGGTGCAAGAAAGATCCACAAATCAAGCTGAATAAGGAAAAATTCGAGTGTAATGTCTTTTGCCATGAAAATGGAAATTTGGTTTTATTGGGCATTTTGCATGTGAAGCAATCAATTAAACAAATAAATGAATAAGTAAGGAAAGCAAGTGTTCGGGGACCAAAGGAATGGGACAAAAGCTAATGTTGCCCCCAAAGTTGAGACTCACGTATCATGCAGCTGTCCAAATCCAATCGCATGGCGACATAATATCACAAGAATAATTCACATTCTCTTTGCACTTGAATCCAATAATTAAAATTATATATATGAAAATTATTCAAAAAATCCTAAATCTATTGCACTTTTTGTCAGTTTAGTCCTAAACCTTTAATTTTGCCAATTTAGTCCTAAACATTTATGCGAAATTTCAATGTAGTCTTTCCGGTCAACTTTTGCCGAAAAGTGCCGACGGACGGTTGGCGAAAATTGGTCTGAAGGACTACATTGAAATTCGCGCAAAATTCAAGAATGAATTGGTAAAATCGAAAAGTTCAAGACTGAAGGATTGACATCCGTACAATATGTTTAGGACTGATTGGATAACTTTTTTGAAACTATTTTATTGGAACGTAAAGTGAATACTCTAGATGACGAAACTGTATTTTGAAGAATGGAATTATTAGTATGTAATCAATCTCGAACCTAAAAAAAACAGTTATTTAAGAAATTACGAGTTATTAAAAAAAATAGTAGTAAGAAGAATGAAGAATCAAAATTTCAGACATTTTGACATGTCAAGTCATAGTATACTGAAAGCGAAAGGACCAGAGAATATTGCTAGGCATGTGCTCATGGCACACTGTACTTGAGTTTAGGTGATGGTGGGTGACCAACTACAAAAGCAATTAGTGTAAACTTCTACCATTTGACTTTTTTATCCAATTAAAAAAATAAAGAAATTTACATGAAAATTCAAAACAGTAAATTAATTAGGAGCCTTGTGACAAAATTAGGAGCCTTGTGACAATCTTGTGCGAACCCACGATTCGAAAAATTGTTATATTGGAATTTACATCCAATTAACACGCATATCATGTTGGAAAAGCAAGCATCGAGGAGCTCACTTTTCAAGATAAAATTTCATAATCTCCTCGTCGCGGAGCTACTAGTCGCGTGATACGATGGGTCTAGATTTTAAATTAAGGACCGCTGGTCTCTTCGAATTCGTCCAAATGAAGTCGATATTCTAGTACCTAATTCTAGTACCAATTCACTATACAAAGAAAGAATATCACACCACGAAATTTGCTGCCTTTCTTTAAGGCATCGCTTTCTGGTTATGAGAAGGAGGAAGTGGATCGGATGCGCGCGAAAGCCAGCTTGAAAGGACAGGGACACACATGCAACGTGGATGGGAATACGTCGCCGTTTTTAACTCGCTTTTGTGGCTGATTTAATGCCATAAATGACCATGCTTTGTGACCAAATTAATCATTGTAGTATGTAACACCGTATTATGTACGTCATCATACATTAAAATTCATTTGACCTAAGCACGTTTCTTCGCATTGATCTAGAAATTCTATGGAGAACTCGGTGAAAAGTGAGGTTAAATTAGAGGTTAACACCGCTAAAAAAACCTCGAATCGGTACCTCATAACACATTTGATTCAAAATAGTTTTCGTCTCGTAAAAAATCTCGAAATGGTACCTCAAACTAAACATTGTCTCACAAAAAAAAAAAAACCAAGCCTCAAATTGGTATCCCCGATCTAAATCTACTTTCGTTAGCATTCGGTCCTCTCGTTAAGATGCGTACATGTTGGCACACGTGGCAAACGCTTGTAAGATGGATTTGATGCAAAGAATGACAGATCCAATGTGGAAAAATCCATGTAACATGCACGTGCTTTAATGGAGGGTGGATTTGGGTTTGGAGTACCGCTTTGGGATTTCTTATGAAACGAGATTTCTTGTGAGATGAAAATTTAGTTTGAGATATACGTGTCATGAGGTATAGGTTTGCGTCTTTCCGTGAGACAAACTTTAATATAAATGAAAGTGCCATAAGATTACTAACTTGAGTTTTTTTAATGATATTAATTTGAGATCTTTAATGATATTAGTTTTATATTAAAATTATATTTTTGGAAGTGCCTTTCTTGCTCTTTCTCTTGTTTTTTTTAGGTGGGGCTTTCTAAGCCTGCACTGCTCCCTTTGCTTTGTGGAAAGTATCCTCGGTGGTGCTTTTCGAGTAATTAACTAATTATTGATTAATTAATTAGCTCGAAGGACATTTATTATTGGGTTCACATGTTTTTTCTTTTCTTTTCACTATCATATCAATTCCATGCAATAAATCTCGGACGAAGAATATGAATTTTGAGAGAAGACCATATAAAGCCATGGAAATATTGCTTGAGCAAAATAAAGCAAGATACGTATTTATTTAGATTAAAAAATGATTTTTAATTGGGTGAAAATTACGGTAAGTGATGGATAGGTGTTCTTTCGGTTCGGAAATTTGCGAGAAAGGGTATCGAGAAAAAAAACGGGACCTTTTCTAGGGTACATTTACCTGTAAGAACTAAATAACAGATTAACGATTAAATTAGCAAACCTTCAAAAGGTTTTGGACTAAATTAACACAATCGAAATTTTTAGGATTAAATTAGCAAATCGTCGAAAGATTCGAGACCAAACTGGCACGATTGCCAAAATTTATGACTGAATTAACCGTCGTATCATAGATTTAAGACTTTTTGGACAATTATCCCAGCAAATATGGATGTCCAAACCAAAAGAAAATAGAAATGAAAGACTTGCTCAAAACATCATCGGCCTCCATTAAGAGCAATCCTTTAAAACACTCGTGTCACTATGTTTCGATTTGAATCGACTCATTTAGACAGAAAATCTTCCAAATTAAAAATCGAATTGAAGTTACCGCATGAATGCGCATGGAGTCGATCCGAGCTTTCTTCGATTTTTAGATATATATATATATATATATATATATATATATTCGATTTATGGACTCGAACGAATCTAGAGCTAGTCATCATCGGATCGACCGAGATCCCTCAAAATGCTTCCCCCCCACAAAACAGGCCGTGAACCGAGGCGCCTCCAAAGCTGCAGGAGAAGGGGAAAGAGAAGGTGGGCCAACCGGCGGCGGCGGCGGCGGCGGCGGCGGCCGAGTCAACGGTCTGGTCAACCGAACAAAGATTGCGTAAGGAGAAGGGGCTCTTCGAAGTCGCACCGAAACGAGCCGCTTTCGTTGACCGCATATTCCTCGATCCGCGAGCTCAAGATTCCCCCCCTCAATCGTACTTCTTCGTTCTCTTCCGAGATTACGACACGTGTCCCGTTTTGGTTTGGACTCCATCCCTACACCACATGCCATCGGAGACGATCGCGATCATTTCCGCCGCCTCTCGTTTAGAACTTGAAAGGCTCAGCTTATTTAGCGAAAAATGACGATTTGAAAAATATTTTTTTAAAAATGATCTCGTATATCGCTTGAGATAATTAATTAGAATGAAAGTGTTTTCATTATCACGAAACTAATTTTTTAGATCAAAAAAATATTTTTCGTTCGTTCATTTTTGCAAGAGATAAAAATAAATATCCTAAGGACATTTAATTTCCGTGAAATAAATGGAGCTTAATTGCGCCGTATCCAAGTTCAAAACTCTCATGCCCAAACATCCATCCTCTTTACTCCTCCTCCTCCTCCTCCCACCTCGGTATAGCCTGTGGCCTACATCACGTCGCCGTCATGCCTCCGGCTACCGCCATTGGTGGCGACCGCCCGAAAAGCGGCGCGTATCAACACTTCAAGATCGCACGAGATTTACCTACTCGCGCAATGGCCCGGTCGAAAAACGGTACGAAATTAGGGACGAGTCCGACACCCGACAATTCGTATTTTGGACCAGCAACGATAAAAATCACTCCATTCAATAGACTTCACACCAGCTCTCGTCGCCATGTCGGTTCCTCCCGCCTGGCCCTCACCGGCTTGCGGATATGTCGATTTCACGGGGGAGGCCACATCAATGAACGTCACGTGACACTCACGTGATCGAGTGGGCACCACTGTTTTCGAGCGCTCGTCCTGTGCCTCATCCAGAAAGGTGGCGAAGGACATCATTGGTCGCCGTCAGCGTAAGATCGAAAATCGTAGCAAATTGACGTGAAAGTAATAAATGGAGAAACGGAAATATTAGCAAATAAAACTGATTTTTTGTTTTTTCCGGCGGAATTTAAAATTTTAGATGAGTTTTGAGAAAATTATAAAAGGAGCTGATATCTAATTTGTCATCCAACCTTTCAAATGAATTCAAATAGTTTCGAGAGTAAAATGGTCTTTTCCCATACCCGGTCCAAATCACACTGTTCCGATAATTCCGAGCGATCTAATAGCTGGCCATACTTGATGAGATGATATCCGATAAATTTTCGTAGAATCTTGAAAATTCGACATCCCTTTTTAGATTCTAATTCATGGCTAAAATCAATCAATCGCGACTTCAGTGTACCCTCAAACTAACATGCGGCTTTTAGGAGTTACATGTATCGACTCGTGGCCGATTCGATATCGAGCCACATCTAAGTTTACTCGAGCCACGGCGACCTCGGTTGTCATGTAATTGCGAGGGTCAATCACTAGTTCCAATTTACGCGACCGTTTGGATTAGGTTCTTATTAGGTAAAAACGACATATGTATAATTAAGTAATTTCGGCAGAGAAGTCTTTTAGAGTCATGACACCCCCCTTGATGGAACCGGAGGCGGCAGCGTCGGCGATGGCTCCGGAGGCTGAGGGGGAGAAAGATCCAAGCTAGGGTTAGGGTTTGCTGTGGTGGGTGTTCTTGAATATGTTGATCGCTACCTATTGTTACGTGACCCGCCGATGAGAGCTCGGCTACGACGTTAACGCCGCCGCTCCGACAGCTCCCTGGATTCTTGAAGATGTTCGTTGGCTTGTCTCCTTGTTCTACCACCGAGTCTCGCGGTCACGTTCTGCATCGCGATCAGCATCCTTTCCATGCCATACGGCGCATCGATGGGAATCTCCATCATTCGCATCGATAAAAACCAGAAGAAAGCGATGAAACAGATGCATCTGCGCGAAACTGTGAGCTCTTTGTCTGCATTTCGCTCAGCCGGCCAGCGGCCAGCGTGCGTATGGAAATGTAAGGTCTGACATCTATCGACAAAGCGTTTCGGCACGGCCGATGCCGGCAGCCATCGTTCAGAGTCTGAGGAAAGCATGCAATGCAGTGCATGGCTTGCTCCATTCATCACAAGAACTGCTCGAGACTTCTTCAGTTCGTGCCCCCATTGTACTGGACCACCGTGTGAAGGAGGCGAGACAGAGATCGGATTCAATGGTGTGATGAGATTTAATGCTGCACTTAAACTCACGGTTTTGCTACTGGTTTGATGCGACGTGATAACCTCACGGAAAAATTAATCGGCGATTTGAAAAATATTTTTCAAATTTTAATCATCCTTATTGATCAAAAAGGATGAGTCGACGTAACGTAATTTCATCGAACCCCTCTAAGCTTGGAGTTCTCGATTGGACATTGGATTAACTATAGTAGTTTTCGAGTCGTGCGTGATTACATTTATCTATGCAACTAATAGCTAAAGTATCATGGGATAAATATTCATATTTAACTATCATTATAGCATTTATTTAGAGTGCCTTTTTAATGCATTATTGGATTTTTTTCGTTTTGTGGTGCGTGAAAATAGTTTCGTGGCCGAATTTAGATAAAAAAAGAGAGCTCATAATTTTTGTAATCTATAATTATTGTTCGGTTTTAGAAAACTAATCATCTTTTGCACTTAAACTAGATTAAAAAAATAAATAACTAGATTAAAAAAAAACAATTTGTTGGTAGATTTAAAAACGTCAAAAGCAATCGCGTGCGTGGGGACTAATCTATATTTTAATAAAGAAGGGGTTTCTACATTTTAATGATACCATTCGTTCGTTCTTCCTGGATAACCCATTAAAGTTTTTGAATCTATCTGTATTATTAAGTCAAAAGTGAGATTTGTTCACTTATAAAGTCTCCTCTAATTACCTTTACATAAAATAATAGGAAGTCAAAAGGTAAGGGTCTAATCATAATTAGACACTTTATTAAAGCAGCTTAATCTTTCACTTTTGAAAGAGAATTGCCACTTCGATTTATAGGGAAACCCATTTTGTCAAGACTAAACTTACAATAAATGCAAATTGAAAAATTTATCCACAAAGTTCTAAACTTATTGCACGGGATCCAATTTAATCCAAAACCTTTTAATTGTACAAATTTAGTCCCAAACTTTTTGACAATTCCCCAATTTAGTCCTTAACCTTGCAATTGTGCCATTTTAATATTAAATCTTTTGAAGATTTTCAAATTTAGTCATAAACCTTTTGATAATTTTTTCAATGTAGTCCTTCCAGCCAAATATCCAAATAATAAGTTTAAAACTAAATTGGTAAATTTTCAAAAGGGATATGACTAAATTGACGCAAAGAAAGGTCTAGGATTAAATTGGCAAATCGTCAAAAGGTTTAGGACTGAATTGGTGGACCATAACAAGGTCTAAAGAGCAGGTTTGCCAAAAGAAACGCGGACCGTCGAAAGCGCAAGTTAAGCTCTTCGCTGGTTTTTGCTTTTGGCGGCCTTGAGTTGTCATCGTCGGAAAGGAAGGCGTTGGGGGGCGGGCCCCACGCCCTAGTTGGCAGTCGCGAGAGGTGGGACCCGCTTGGGTTTTGCCTTCTCCCTATTTTCCCTTAGTGGGGCCCAGTCGGTATCAACGAGACCCCAAACGGAAACGCCAACCAGAAGAATGATCACCGCTCTTATTAATTTCGTTTCTTCTTTTTTATTTTTTTTTGAGGGGGGGGTGTCGGAGTATATTCATCATTTACCTTTCCGGCCAAAAAAAAAGAAGTAAAAAAAAGATTAATTAATTTTGCATTTAAATAAATAAGCGAAAGCCACGTCGATATTAAAGCAAGTGGCGCGAAAACAACGCCCTCCTTTTCTTCTCAATTGGAACCGTTCTCTCTCTCTCTCTATCTCTATCTCGCGGCGGAGAAGAAGAAGAAGAACGAGCCCCTGCTCTCTCGCCGGATCCTCGCCGTCCGGCCACCCCCGCCGACGACTCGGTTTTGGTCTCATCGTCGCCGACGGAATTGGAGCGATCGGATTCGCCGGAACCTCGAGCGCCGCCGCGTCCGCCGCTCTTCCGCAGATTGCTCGGCGGATTCCCGGAGTTCCGGGGCCTTTCCCTGTCGCCTTACAGTAACCGCACCGGAGATCGGGATCCCGCGCTCCGTCGATCGAGGTCAGTGTTTTTTTTCCGCCGTGTGGATTTCCGGTTTCTTCTTTCGACGGCCGCTCTCGCGGAACGGCAAAATCGAGGAGCGCCGTCGGTTTGATCGTCCGATCATGCGGAAGGAGTTGCGGCGCCCTGTCCGATCGGGGATTTGCCTCGATCGATCGGGGAGGTTGGCTTCCGGATTCGTTTCTGATGATGTCCAACTAGGGATTCGACATCGAAAATTGCTTGATTTCGATCGAATCGATGATAGGAATACGTCGGATTTCACTTCGGCTGCTAATTTTAGGAACTCGGACTTCCAATGATCTCTCTCTCTCTCTCTTCTCTGTCCGCGCGATGCCTGAGAGTTTCCTGTCGAGACGCGCGGAGGCGATTCCGGCTGCGTTTGATCGCAGTTTGACGTCCTCGATGCCGTCGGGAGCGGGAATCTGTCTTTCACTTTGGATGGATTCTTCACCGAGCCAAATTTGACTAGCTAAAGCAACACTTGGGTTTGGTCTGATCTTCTTACCGACAGCCATAATCTCCTCACAGGTCCGTCGGTTCCCGTACATCAATTTTGGAACTACTCGCCCATATTTTTAATGGCGTCGAAGCAGAAACCGTTCTTTTTATATTGGGGCTCTGCACATTGTGTTGTTCCCCCGGTCTTGTTTTTTCTGGCGAATTGTTTTAGCTTAAGGTTTCCAATTTGGTTTTTCCTCTGGTTTTTTTCTCCGGCGCGAGATGAAGGCTCTGGATTTCATGGGGGATGGGACAATGATCTCTCCGGCACGTGGGCGGCCGTGTCTCTTCCGATAACCCGCGAGAGAACATTAGCGCCTGCAACAACTCCAATCTCCATTTCTTAATCAAGAGGGTTATAGAATAATTCGCGGATACGGACAAAACTCAACCTCATCGTATCATGGTTAAGGAAGGGAAAGACTAATTCCTGAGAGACCTCTAATCTTGGTCCTTTCTTTCTTTTTCTTTCTTTCTTTTGTTTTTGGGAGGAGGGTGGGCGCGGGGGTTGGGGGTGGACACCTGGCTGAATTCACTTTCAGCTTTGTTTCCATTGAAAGGGAGTTTAAAGAGAAAGGAGATGACAGATTGAGAATAAGCCAGGCTTTTCGTGCGTTGTTGTTGTTGTTGTTGAGAGAAACCCCATTTACAGCCCAGCAGACCATGGGACTCCCGTGAGAGGGACAGCAGAGTACGGCGTTCCCCTCATCCTGCGCACCCCCGCTTCCTTATCCTGCGCACCCGCCCACCCTCCTCCCGGCATCTTCGCGTTGCTCTCTCTTCCCTCCACACACCCCCCCTCCCCTCCGTCGGCATCTTGGAATTGCTCCTGGCGCAGGTTGTTGATGCGCTTTCAAGAATTGTCCCCCCACTCCATAATTGCGACTTTGGTGGTGACTTTTTCCCGTTTGCTGAAGTCTCTTCCCGTCGGTGATCTGCTTAAACTGGGGGTACTGGTGACCAAGGATCCAGTACCCAATTCCACTGATCTCAGCCAATTGATAGTGAATCGGAAGACGGTCTCTGTTTTCAGATTTTGTTCCTGGTTTTATTCTTTTCTTGGCCGTTTCCCCGCTGTGGTATCTTACTTTTTCGTTGTGCTTTTTCTGCCAGACTGGTTGCAGAGGAAAAGGATCTTCTTTTTTGAGCGATTGATGATATGATTCTGGTGCATGTGGGATGCAAGACTTCTTGGCCTGTCAAACATGGATTAGTATATGGGTGAATTCATCAATGTGGGTTTGTTCAGACGGAGCGAATGGATCTATGTGAATCCCGCCCAGCAATACAGAAGCACACAACCGGGGAGACCCCAAGACCACCCCTGGTTCCTGCAGAAAGGAACAATGCGGCTGCCGCTGCCGCTGCCGCCGTACGCCGCCTCCGAGCAAGGGAAGTTAGCTCAAGGTTCAAGTCGCCAACTACGTCGACCCCTTCAGTTAGGCGATGCCCATCTCCAAGCCTCACGAGGACAGCAAGTACGCCCTCTCAATTGGCGCCAAAGAGAGCCCAGTCAGCCGAGCGGAACCGCCCATCGACGCCAGCCTCGCCCTCACGTCCATCCACGCCCTCACGTCCATCCACGCCCTCACGTTCATTGGCACCTTCACGTCCGTCCACACCTGTACATGATTCATCTGTAGATACGCAATTGGCACCTAGAAAAGTTAGCTCTGGTAGATTAGCAGAGGGTCTGTGGCCTTCCACAATGCGAAGTTTGAGTGTTTCTTTCCAGTCGGATTCTATTTCCATTCCTGTTGCCAAGAAGGAGAAATCTGTAAGTAGCACCCCATCGGATCGCACCTTGAGACCCACTTCAAATGGAGTACACAAGCAATCTGAAACGCCAACTGTGGTCCGAAAGCCTACGCCAGAGAGAAAAAGAAGCCCGCTCAGAGGAAAGAATTTATCTGATCAGTCGGAGAATTCTAAGCCGGTTGACGGTATAAATGCTCGTCTGATTGATCAACTTAGATGGCCTAGTAGAGCAGGTGGGAAAGTGTCTTTGAATGCCTTAAATAGTAGCTCGGATCTTCCTGAAAAGATCACTAGAGGTTCTGCATCAAAATCAGGATTTGGGTTATCAACAATCAGGAGAATGCCTTCTTCTGATGGGTCGATGAAACCTCTGCAAAGATCTACCAGTGATGCTGAAAGACGACTGGCAACTGATGAATCCGACAGAGGAGAGGCTGATGGAAATTCATTTGACGATGATTTGCTCGTTGGCCCGAAGAGGCTTCTTTTAACGAGTTTAGCTGACAGAATGACTTTATCAACTCCTGCAGTTAGATCTCAGTCTTTGCCCATTCCTGGATCTCGTCTACCATCACCGAGTAGGACATCTATCACATCATTCCCTGTTTCTAGAGGTGCCAGTCCATCAAGGACAAGGCCATCAACGCCCCCTTCAAGAGGGATAAGTCCCTCTCGGATAAGACCGGTGAATGTTTCTACTCAATCCAGCAGCTCAACATCTGTTCTTAGTTTTATTGTCGATTTTCGTAAAGGGAAGAAGAGTGCTGGTTTTATAGAAGATGCTCATCAGCTCAGGCTGATGCACAACAGAAATCTGCAGTGGCGATTTGCTAATGCACGGGCAGAGGCAGTACTTCATGATCAGAAAGCATTAGCAGAGGTAGAACACTTTATTTTTTCAGATAGCTACCTTTCAAGAATTTAGCCTCTTGATCAGCTCTAGACGAATTTTGGTTTCACATTAAGGGAAAGCCTGTTAATAGCCCTGTCAAGCATGCATTAGCTTTCATCCCTGGCATGAAAGCATTATCTGTAGAAATTACTGCCGCGCAGAATTATTACTCAAGACTGGCTTAGATCTGTTTGCTCTCCAATAGTCGTCATGACAGCCCAAGTGAGATGGTCACTGAGTTTTTGTGACTAATGATTAACTGTGTTGAACTTTGATACATATGTTCCTTATGGGATTTATACTATGTCAGTGTCTCTGTTCTTTCAAAGAGTACGGAAAAAGAATCGATGAAAAAGCTCTGGGAGTTTATTCACTCTAAAAGCTCAAAGTTTCACCATTCAATGAAATGCTTAGAATTGACTCTGGAAACTAAAGCTGCATTTGTATCAGCAGTTATGATGCTCTCAGCGGATGAAAAATTACTTTTAATGAAAAAGATATCTGTATTAGTAGATGATCTACTACTGCATTGAAGATGCTTCTGAGCATTAGTTTGTGTTCATGTAAATGATTTTGGCTCATGCAAGCAATGGAAGTCAGAATTTGCAGTGGAGGAGCTTCTCTTTTATAGAAAGCTAATATTTACTTTTATCATAAGAAAACATTAACAGTGATATGACATGGTAGACTCAACTGCTAATGCTGAATTTTAGAGTTGGCTTTTAGAGGAAGAGGGTTTGTTTGATTACTTTTTCTTCCTGATTTCCTTTGCAACTTTAAAGTGACTTTGTTTCTTTTCATATACGTGTCTAGCCTACTTCGTTTTGTATATATACTCAAGATTTTTTCTTGAGTTTAGAAAAGAAAAATCTATGCGAGCTTTCTGTTCTGAGATGCATGGAAATGAGTGTTAAAATCAGATGAACAGGGAAATGTTTGAATCGGATATGCATATGTAATTGGTGTGCGCATGCTTGCATGCACTTGTGTGTGTGTATTTAGTGGCAACTTGTACCTGTACTATATCGTCTGTGAGTTGTATACTTTACGGTCATGTGAGTGCTCACTCCCTACTGTCTCTTGATTACTTTCACTGATTTCATAGAACTTGACTAAATTCTGCAGAAGACTTTATTCAACGTTTGGGTTGCTATGATTGAGCTCTGGGATTCAGTTATCAGGAAGAGTATTATTCTTCAGCAGATGCAGCTAGAGCTCAAGCTGAACTCTATTCTGAATAAACAAGTAAGAATTCTCTGTTAAAGAAGCTTTCATGCTATGAAGAGCATCGACTGAGTCCGTTGTTTCACCCTTTACTAGCATTTAGATTTCATTTCTCATCTATTTCACGCATGTGTGTTTTTTACTTGTTTATGGCTGAAATATGATAAGAGCACTTCTGATGTTTTCATGAAAAGATGCTCGTGGACTTTTTTGAAGAGAAGCTGCTATGGATTTTTTTTTTCTTTTTAGTTTATACTAAAAATAGTTCAGACTTAATGGTCTTAAAACAGATACCACAAAAGAAGTATTTGGTATGATTGTATCCTGATTTTGATGAGGTTTATGTCTGAGTTCTTCACTGTATTGAGAAATGTGGAAACACTGACAGAAGCCAATGCTACTTGATTGATTTTCAAAATTCTGTTTGGTTTTAGATACCTAGCATCAAATTATAAGGGGGAGAAAACTTCTGATGCATATCTGATAAATCTTGCTGTACTTTTTGTCCGATGAATTTTTATTTTAAATTTTATGCTTGGCAAAAGAAGCGTAAACACGGATCTATTTGAACTCCTCTTAAGACATATATTAAGCTTTTTGGTTCTAGCTTGTAAACTTTTGCACTTATAGAGGAAATTCTTATTTATGAACTCTTATAGATCAATGTCCAGGATGATACTCTAAAATGCTTGGCTTTTAATGGATCTCCTGTATCTATAATGACCAATTCAGATGACCTACCTCGATGAATGGGCTTTGCTTGAGGAAGATCACATTAGCTCATTAGCTGGAGCTGTAGAAGATTTAGAGGCTAGCACTCTTCGTCTTCCTGTTACCGGAGGAGCAAGAGTATGTTGGTCTGCAAAAGATTATTTTGTTGGTTGGAAAGAATAATTGCTGATCTCCATAATATCTGATCGTGGCAAATTTATATTCACAGGTAGATATAGAATCTTTGAAAGGTGCTCTTTGCTCTGCTGTTGATGTGATGCACGCTGCGGGATCCTCTATGTATCCTCTTCTCTCAAAAGTAAGACCTAGTTATTATTTATTTTTTTTCATTTCTCATTTGTTGAGTGTCCTACAGTCTTCGAGATTTGGATTTGTTGGAAAGGTCTCTTTCCTCGAGAAATTCCATTCTGTGATAGTTTAAAGAAAGCAAAGAAGTTTTTTACGTGTTTGCTTCAATGTAATTGGTTTAACTTATGGCACAATCAGATTGTACTACAGAGGAAGCATGACTTGAGGGAGGAAAATGGTTATTAGTTCAACACAAACCATTGGTCATTATGCAAAGTTTAGTAGTTCATGTCCTGTAGAAAAATTATATCTTTAGGGAGGGAAATTGCATTTTGTGGATACTTGCCCATTGTGCTGTCTTCCATACCCATATACCTTTGGTTTACAAAATTTCTATGATGTATATGTTTATTATAGCCCCCTTTTCAATATAATTGTTACTCAGATTGTTGTCTGAAGCTCATAGCTTCTTCATAAGTACTTGCAAACATGATTACATAGTTTTGCGAGGCCTGACATCATTTCGCTCTTCTTGTCCCCGAATTTACAGGTTGAAGAAATGAATGAGTTGGTATCCGAACTAGCTCTTGCAGCAGCTCATGAAAGGGCAATGCTTGATCAATGTGAAACTTTATTGGCTTCAACAGCTGCTATGCAGGTGCGGGACATAAATATTATGCTGAATCTTCCTCTATGTTTGCATCAAGTCTGATATAGTCTGCTGCATAATGCTTACAGACTGAAAGTATATTGTCATACACATTTTACTGGTTTGAATGTGTTGTTGCGAGGTTGAGGACTAGCATACCACCTTTAATGCAGCCTCGGTTCATAGCTATGATACAACGAGTATATTTTGGTTTAGGCATTTGTCCAGCCGATAAACTTTAATATCTTTGGCTGGTCAATTTTCTAGTGAGATGCTGACATGGCAGAAACGTACGTGACTTTTTTTTTGTGGAATGCGCCACGTCATTGCCATGCGGTTGCCACCTTGCTGTTTTGTTGAAAAGCCGACTAGATTTCGGTCAAAGTGCATCAATTGTAAAAAGAGAAATTTGAAAGTTAGGCACCTTGGGGTATTGAAATCATGGGTAGAGTGGGTAGATCCGAAAGTCACTGAAGTTCACTGAAGCTAATGAAGTTTACCCAATGTCTCTGCTTAGAGCAAGTCTTAGCTCAACATAAGACGCAACCCATTTAGTTCGTGAAAGATCTCTTTGTAGCGGATAGGAGTTTGTATCGCCTTTGTGTAACATCAATCCGTAGCATGAGCTCTCTTACTCAGATGTTTCGGTTTCATCTTCTGTCAATTGACGAAGGTGGAGGAATGCAGCATCAGGACACATCTCTTGCAATTGAAGCAGACGCTGGAGAGGAGCACCCTATTCCGGCCGTTGAGATTGCCTTCTTCACTGTCCTTCATATAACACTTTCCGCAGATCGACTCAGGTCTGTTCAGGAGTTGGAAGCTTGTATATTCATGTCACGCCTTTTTCTTTTTTCTCTCTTCGATTCTATTTCTTTTTTTTTTGTTCCATTCATTTTTTCCGCTTTCCTCTTCTGCCGTGGCGGCACCATCAGGCCCCACCGTCACAATGTAATTTTGATCAAAACGGTTTGAGTATAATTAGGAAAAGCAATGCAGAGAGAGAGAGAGAGCAAAGGGATTGGAAATGAATGATGTCTAGAGCAAAATGTAGGAATGAGCGAGTGAAGATTTTGTGTAGATGTTTTGCTTGTAGTCTAGGAAGCACGGACACTCTCCGGGGGCTTCCATGTCGTGTTCCCCTGTGTCATGTTGGACACGTGTCGGACACCGACACTCATCTGACACTCTTTTTTTATTATTTATTTATTCATGGATTTGAATCAAATTAATTTGATTGAAATAATTATAAAAATGATCATTTATTATGTATATATAAATATATATATATTAAATATACAACGTGACCCAACGTGTCTGATTTCTCTATATTTTGAGAAATGACGTGTCGGTGCTACTTAGCTTGTAGTTTGACGAGGCACAAGCAAGTTAGCGATTTGATGACAATAACAATCTATGATGTTTTCCTTAAGCCGCTCGGCGTCTGATTGTAATCGTGAGGGCCCAATTGCAAGAGCTCTCTAGCAAGCTATGTCCCAGGCCGGACACAATTGCTTCGGATCTCCACGAGTCGGCAGATGGTGCGAAGTCATGACATGAAAGAGTCACCATTTAGGGTTTTTCCTCCAGTAAGCGATCGTGATCTATGGGTTCATGGTTCGATTTGCCTTCGACTTAGATGGACGTTGGACCAAAATTTGAACCTGGTGATCTGGGAGGATCTCAGTCCGGACCCAAAATCAGACTACTGAAGGAGTTTACAATCCGAGCCGAATCACTTACTTTTTAGTTGGTCGATTGGTTCGGTTGGATTCAGCCCTTCAACATCGGGCGAAATCACAAACTGAGAAATGCAACAAATTGTGCTGTACACCTTCAATTGTACAATGCAGATGGCTAGAGAGAGAAAACAACAATTTTAAGTAAGGATTCCAGAAAGATGAATCCAATCGCAGTTTAATTAGACATGGGAACACCTTAGAATATGACAAATTTTCTCAAGATTGAAAAAATAGCCGACCCGATGATGGGAAGTAGCGAACTTGATGAGTAGATCGCCTATGGAAATCAAACTTCAAAATTACCACGTATGATGACACACCGGAATTCGAATGAATCTTATTATGATTTGAATGTAAGTGTTATAGCAATTTGATCACATCTGCATGCTTTTTTTTTTATACACAGTCCCATTGGTTCTTATTCCTTCACCGCTCCCCTTGTGTCAAAGGAAAATGCAACAATGTATCAAGTTCATTCCCAATCAATTCATATTTCTGCCGAAGAAAAATGTCAAAGTGCACAGTAGAACTTCCGGGAGATAAAAATGAATCAAAGTGCCATGGACTGCCATATTCCTCTTGTTTTGACATACAAGAGCCTCCATTGGCAAGAGATTGCTTCATTACTGTGCTTTCAAATCGATCCACTTCATTGACAAATTTTCCTTGAAAGTACATTTGCATTTAACTTAGCACCAGTCAAAACAGGCAAAGTGCTGCTATTCGCTAACTTGTTTTAATCCTAGTTAGCCGGTTCTCGAAATAGGCCGTTGTACACATTACTGTACACGAGCTACAAAAATTTCCCAATCTAAAGAAAGATCGACATTATGTAAAACAAAATGGCTCACGAGCCTTCTACCTCAGCGCTTGGCTCCTAGATGCTGGCTGAGACTTCATTGGCTGATGATTTATCTTGTTTCTTTGGTGGGTCTTGAACTTTTTGCAGAACAGCTTTATTTGGGACCAAAACAATGGACATGTTCCTCTCTCTAAAGTTCTTGCTCTCCTCGGTTGCAAGCTGTAGGTTCATGTCCAGGGTTAGACAAAATGGAAACTCACAGCAAGGTAGAATATGATAAATAAATGTTAAGCTTGTGACCAAGATAAATATCAATCTGCAGCAACAGAAAAATCACTTTTTAAGAGATATTTTGCACATGTTCAGCACTCAAAGGCCATGACATATTTAAAAAAAGATATGACAAACTTTGGAATATAACAATCGAACCTTTTGGCAAACACTTCTTATGCGAAAAGAGGAAAGAATTTGAGGATTAACCAAAAAAAAAGAATAGATAGGGCACGGAGAAATTGCAGTTTCCCAACTATTTACCATATAAGACAAGAAATAATGAGCTATTTACATCCGCTTATTTACCATATAAGACAAGAAATAATAAGTTATTTACATCCGCTTATCCAACCCAATAGCTACCAGAGCTAGCTCAACAAAAATAAGTAATTTGTGGCACCTCCAGATGGTCCGAAAAATAAACTCACTCTTTTCTTTACATGCTTCAGTTAAGAGGACATATTCATCTTTCACTAGATCGTGGTGTCATGATATAACAATCCTCAAATTCACCCATAGCGACATATTATAGACATGTCAGATTTATTTAGGATATTATTGAGGGCCACTAACAGATTTATGGAATTTACGTGATTGTCAGCAACGGAGATTAAGTTTGGTATAGTCAACATCAAATTAGTATCATATGGACACACCAAAATACCCGGTGTTAATGTCAACTCACCCAGTTGAATAAATTTAGTGAAAATTGCACAACGATGTTGTCAGTAAAATGGTTGGTTCTCTAAACACCTTCTGAAAAATGACATCGCCAAGACAAGTGTTCTGAATGCCATGTTAAAATTTGATTTTGCTTTATTTCAGTATTTCTGATTTTACAAGTTAATTGATATATCGACAAAAATACAGGGGAGACTCCGTCCATTTATTATTATTAGTAATAAAAGTAATAAAACATATATGTTTTTGTTTCCGCGTGCTTATCGGAAGCCCCCTCAGGATTCACACATGGCATTGTCCGGGGATTTGGGGCATTACACAGGAACCTTTCTTTGTGGGTAAGTGTACGGAGTTTTTTTTTTACTTCCAAAATTACTGAACATATATACTCACGAAGTGCATGAAATAGGAATACCTCTCCAACATCATTCTGGAAACGTCTGATTAGCTCAATGGCAATATTTCTGAAGTCATTTTCACGACCTTTTAAATTCACTATAACTTTAACCTGCAAGAAGTAAGGGTTCACACATAAAGGTCCCATTATATTAGTATCCAAAGAAGCAACATGTGTCAACATCATAACGAATGATCCAACCAACCTTATCACCGTCTTTCAAAAACTTGCGTGCTGCTTTTAAACGCACAGAATAATCATGTTGATCAATGTTGTAACTGTCCACGAAATTGCCACACAATTAAAAGACAGAACAGTATAGTGAGATGACAGACATGGGCAGAATCTAAAAGAACACACACTGACTCTCAGTATACACACAAGTACCACCAACACTCTAGTTCATAATTCTTTAAACATTTTGAGCTGAAAAGAGTAAAACCAAATTCTCATGTATGTGGAGAGGATTAACCAAATCAGTTAATACCTCAGTTTGATTTGCAAAGACTGGAGATTGTGGGTATGACCCATTTCTTACACTCGAATGTAACATAAAATCATCAGTAGACTTCCTCGTAACGGACTTTTTAAACCGTACCATATAACCTGTAACGTATACAGGAAGAGCAAGTCTGGCGACTAATAATAACTGGAGATTAAAGGCTGAGATGATGCAAAAAAAGAAAAGAGTATACAGTTGGGTTAAGTATCTTGAAATTTCAGAGTAAATCCTTACCCCATTTTCAGCTCCTTCAGATCCATGCGACTAGCTGTAAACGCAAAGGTTATTTGATAAGTACACATTATTAATAATGAGATTCTGCACATGGATCACTCTAGAACTCCAAAAGTTAGGCATAGAGGAGATTCACCAGCACTTTTCTTCTGTTGCTCCCGTTTCTTCTTTTGTTGTTCGTATTTGAATTTCCTGGGTAGAATAAACAAAGTCGCCAAAGAAAAACAGAAGCCTTAGATTTTCCTCAGAAGATAAATAACGTTGGCGAAACTCTTACACCAAAAGGTGAGGTCAGTACAATTATTTGCAGTCCTTTTCGTAAAGACAGGGCTTTTCCTGGAATATTGATAACATAATTTGCCACATGTGACAGCTTTAATCAATCTTCAAATGTTAAATTTTCATGTATAACATTAAATTGACTTAGAAACATCGCTATATCATCAGATTATACCAGAAACTTAGCGAGCTTAGGTTCCAAAAACTTAATTATCATGACAAGACAAAAAAGTATTCCAAACTCACTAACAAAGAAATATACAGACAAAAAGAAAGAAAGAGGAGTAGGAAAACTAGTGCTGCTTAGATGGGATGATCAAATTATAAGTAAGATATGGATAATCGCAACTTATCACTGATGAGTGCATAGATAGAGGAGGTTCAGTCAGCACACCAAAACCGTACCAACAGAATATAGAGAAAAACACAAATAAATGTCTTCAATTTTCTTTTATGGGAACGGTATGGCTCACATTTTCACCTACTACGACAAGGATAAGAGCAATGATAGCAATTTTTTTTTATCTGGAATAAGCACATAGCAGAATCAGTATAACAGCAAAAAAAGGAAGTTTATTAAATATAATAATTTACAATCAAAATTTAACATTGTTTCAATAAACAAGTGTCATGATTATAGTTCACATTGCATGTGTATTGCATTTCCAGAATATGAAGAGGGATATATGAGGTCTTTGCCTGTAATCCATGATTCTGACCACTGGGGGATCCGCATCAGGAGACAATATGACCTGCATTTAAGCAGCCAAAAGAAAGACATTGCTAGTCTTTTCCATAAGAAAACTTGAATTTAAAGCTATGATAGTCTAACTGCATCTTTGAAGAACACGTCAATTTGCTCATGAGCAAACATGCAAAATTGCAAAGTTAAAAACTTCAACCCCCAATTAATTAGTAAAAAATTACAACCATGAAGGACACATCAATTTGCTCATGAGCAAACATGCAAAATTGCAAAGTTAAAAACTTCAATCCCCAATTAATTAGTAAAAAATTACAACCATGATATTCCAAAGGTATAGAGTGGATTATTAAAACAATCATGGCTATGCAGATTAATGCATCCTGTGATAGACCAAAGTTGATCTCATGCCCAATGCTCAGTGCCAACCCTGAGGTGCTGACCAAAAAGGAAGAACTGATGGACATTATATTGAAATTAGTACTTTTGGTAGCAAGATTCCACAAGATATGAGTGTTTCATTGGTGGACAATTCTGACAACCTAATTCGAGTCTGGACTCAAAAATTCCAACTTTCCAAATGGATCTTCTTTCATCATGTGTCAATACTGTCATTGAGTACACATTAAAAGTTGACTAACTTCTCATACATCATTCATGACCATTAAAAATAAAATAATGGATTCTTTTGAAAGCTAATTCCTAAACACTAAATATGCAAACTCATGATCCTTATACAATATACTGCTCGCAGTTAGGCATATTTCTCATATGTTTTTACATCTTTTGCCAAACCCGACACAAAAAGGCATAGGCAGACATATATTCTCTGAGAACAAGTTTCAAACTTGGACTGTTCCACCCATTTTGTTGCAAGAATAAATCTAAAATACAGCAATTCATGGTAAATTCTATCAGGACAATAAGATAGAGAAGCAACACAAGCAGGAGCTACGTTTGCACCAAATTCTAGCATATCTTCCTATTGGATTTCAGATTAAGAAAAGAAAAAAAGTTGAAGAACTTGACAACTATAATTCATACCAGATCGAGCTCAGCATCCTCAGCCATCCGAATCGCCTCACTTTTAGACACCACCCCAACCTACACCAAGATATTACTCAATAAGCCACAGCTTTAACAAGAACACGCATACAAAAAGGAGCTAAAACAGTCCTGAAAAGCATCCCTAACTAAGTTCAAGCCAACTGCAGCCATTCAATTTCAGATACGAACCCTCTCAAAGGCTCTTCATCATAACTACGCTGATGAGAACAATGATTCTTACCTCGAACTCAATGCAAAATGCAGAAACAAAGGAGAAAAGAGGACGAAGGAAAACAACTCACCATGTTTTGTTGCTGGTCAATCAAGCGTACAGTAGCCGACCTGCACCAATCCACCACACGAACGTTGAACACCATCATTTCGATCTTCAATCCGATTGACTCCAAATTTCGCAACATGCTCAAGCAAATCATCCAAAGAAGAGAACCTCGGAGCACGTCACCTGATGGTGGATACGTCGAGCGCCTGATCGTCGTCGGAATCGCTCTGCCGGGACCGCCTCCAATCTCCGGACCCCGAGTACCGCGATCCTCCTCCGCCGCCGCCGCCGCCGCCGTAGCGGCAGGCGACGGAGCTGCCGCGGGGGGCGAGGACGAGAGAGCATCGGGTGGCGAGGCTCGCAGCCTCGGAGAGGCGGACTCCGAAGATCTTCGATGACTCGAGCGAGGAGAGGGAGAAAGGCGGAGACACCGCCGCCGCTGTCGACGCCGCCGCCGCCACCGACGCCGACGTCGCCTTGGAGCTTGCGAGGATGGGCTTGAAGGCGAAGCTGCCGGTGACAGCAGCCATGCCGTCGTCGCGAGAGAGCTACGATGCGACTGCGAGCAAAAGTTCTTGCGACTGCGACCATCGTCTTCCTTATCCACAACGAACTCCTCCTGGCTCGAATAGGAGCTCCGACCGGACCGGAAAAGGATCCGAGCCCGTTTCTCTATGGGCCTCTATGGGCCCGGCCCGGTCCGCCCAGTAGAAATACCGGCCGAGAGAGGCCCGACGGTCGGACCGGGGAGCGGCGAACCGGTCCGGAAACAAACGGAAAGCTTTCAAAAAAAAGCGCAGAAGGGAAGAGATGTTGTTCTCAAGATCGTCCTTCTCCCGCTCTCGCTCTCCATTTGTCGAGAGCGAGCATGTCCGGTTCGAGCGAGCGGCGACATCCACCGCCGCCGCCGACGGCGGCGACGTCGCAGGACTCCGACGACCGACTGAAGCTCGCCGTCGCCATCTCTCTCCTGCGCTCCAAGTTCCTGAAGAACCGCACTTCTCCTCCTCCTGAATCCGACGTTCTGCGATGGAAGCGAAAGGTCTCTCTCTCTCTCCCTCTCGCCCTCCTACTTCGCTCGAATCGCCTTCGTAGCATCTTCCTCTGTGACCGGAAGTGATGTCGCCGGCGTCGCTGTTGTTGCCTGTGGCTTTTTAAGGCGAAGGAGCGAAAGCAGGAGCTGCTGAGGCTCAGGGAGGATCTCAAGGAAGCAGAAGGTTCGCGTTCTTCCGAATCTCTCTCTCTCTCTCTCTCTCTGCTCCCGATTTCGTCTTTGCTTTTGTATCGGTCGAGTTTCGTGATCCGAGACTCTGTCCGATCGGTTGTTTCGCGGCAGAAGCGTCGCGCTCCGCTGCGTTTCCGCAGGTCGCGTCCTGCAAGTGCTACTTCTTCAACGACTTGGGGAAGCTGAGCCCCGACCGGCGGCCTGGAGACGGCTCTGATCACCGATTCCGCGATGTTCTTCGCCGGAGATTTCTCAGGCAAGGTTCGTCCTCGCTGTCATCCTAATCGTCGTGACGTGACTCCGGTTCGAGTTTCGATGATCCCAAGGACTTGCTCGCTTCTCTTACTCTGCAGTGCGATACCAGGAAAGTAAGAGGAGAAGAGATGATCCGCACCGGCATCGGCATCTATCAGGTGCTTTATTTGGTTGATCATCACAACTCCGGCATGCTCAGAATCGAAATGAACTGAATTAGCCTAGTCTATTGGCGTCGCATATCCTACATCCATGTCTATCCATGTACATTTTCGCCAATATCTTAATTTTGTCACTGCTTAGGAGGAAATAGTGAATCTCGAATCTGACGGTTCATATTGTTCCGTGATTTGGAATATAATGTCCTTTCCGAGTTACATTACTTGTCAAACTTCCGGTGTTGCTAGCCTCGCTTGTTTCTATAACGTTAAGAACCGAAACTGGACTTCTTGAGGTATTACATCCTCAACTGCTTATTTTTAACTAAAGTTGAATGACTTGCACCGTACAGCTTTATATGGTAGCTCTCCGCTAATGGCTTCTGGTACCGGTAGTGAATGGGGGAGAGCAACGATGGATGATTTTATGCACCTGATGCTTTCGTGTGCTCATCAGCTATGTCTGGGTCTTGCTTAATTTAGGATCCTAATGACTGAGAAAGACCCTTAGAATGAATTGGGGATTTGGACGTGAGAGACCGGTGGAATGATTTGACTTTGAAAAGCTCAAGATGTTCTCCTCTTCCTTACTCTAGCAGAAATGATCTCAATATCTCTTTCACAAAGCCAGTACCCTCCCCTCAAAGGACTGCCAGAAATTCCTGCGAAGTTGGCTTTTCACTGTATTAACATATAATTCTTGTTAACCCGTGAATTCGGCAGTATGAATATGCTATCTGTGGCTATATGTGATTTTCTGGAGTCCTCGTACACTTCGATTTCAGATGTAACGACCATAGATGAAGTGGAGCATCTTTGTGCTGCTGCTGATTTTCTCGTGGAGCTATGTGATGCCGTTTCATCTGTGAGATTTAGCTCTCTTCTGCTTTCTGTGATTTCATTCTATATATCATAAATTAATTGAATAAGAAATTTTTTCTCATAGGTTGAGGAAGATAATTTTGCTAACTGGTCACATCAAGCTGTAGACTTCATACTAGGTATTGAGCACTTGCATGCTTTTTTTCTGAATTCCTCTAAGTTGCATCCACCTTCACTTCTCAATTTTATTATTAACAATTGCCAATTCAATTTTGGATGTTTTTCCCTTCTACTGTGTTGCTGATTCATTGATATGTTGAGAAGTCCAGAGGAGAACCTAAACACTCAGTCATGAAGTCAAATAATGTATCAAAAGTAAAAGAGAGATCGGTTATCTTCCGTGAACCTATAGTTATTAGAGTCTGCACATGGTAGTCTATGTATTGGGAAGTCTGCTGCAAGGCTGAACGTTATTTACTGCACCTGCGCCATTACTACAAGTTGAGAGATGTGCACATTGCACAAGTAATTTTCCAGTGGCCCTAATTTGGAGGTGTAAATCATTTTTCTCATATTAAATTTTTTTTAGAGTGAACTATTCATGGTTTTGAGCAAGCTGGTTAAGTGTGTGGTTAAATCTACATGGCCAAGAACTGCAGCAAGGACTTTTAGGAATTTTTGAGGTCAAATTCAATGATTCGATGTTAATTGGTCCAGGTTTCTTGCTAATAGAAATTTATGAAGATGATTGTCTATGTAATTTGGCATTCCTGATAAATGCCTTTTTTGGCCCTCTGGTTAATTTTCTAACAATGCTCTCTCCTGAAGCTTCATTGAAGAATCTATTATCAGTGAAAGAGAACATGGAAAGCATTGAAGGTATTGTCAACAGTTTGATATTGCGTTTGGTTAGAAGGATGACCTCTCTTTCAGGAAGAGATGGTGGTAAGTCTTTCTGATTCCAATGCTTCTCCTCTTGATTTTATGACACCCTAAACTGTCTGACAATATATAATGATGGACGAGTGACTTGTATGTACTGAAATTGTTCACTTTCCTCAGTTACAGTTACAGTCCATTGGTGTTTCCATTTTTTCGTCAGTGACTCATAATACTTGCTGCATCATTTTATTTTAGGGCGGGATGACACTGGCAATGATGTGCAGTTCTATGTTCAGCATTTGATTCGGAAACTAGGAAAGGCGGTCTACCTAGGACAAAGAGCATCAGTCGCAGTTTCTCAAAAGATTCCCATCGTAGCAGAAAGTATACTTTTTTCAGATCCTTTTGATGATAAATTTCCAGACATGCATCAGTATATGTTCATCTTGTAAGTAAATCAACCATGACTTCTCCTGTAGCAAACCATATGTCATTACCTGGATTTCTGAACTTTTTTTTTTAACCATATGGACTGACGTAACACAAGTTCACATCAGAAGATCGGTGAAATGTGATCTGTTGCCTGCATCCTACTTGGCATAATATAGTGGATAATTGCGTCTGGGCATGTGGTCTTTCCTGAATTTCATAGGCTAAACATGATGCTATCTAGAGCTAAGATCATGCTTTATTTTTGGTGGCCTCATAAAGAGAATGCTTCAACTGACGAGTCCTAGATATTATTGGTTTCAGCAAGTTTATAAATCAATTGCTGACTCTTGTGCATGCAGAATTCAACTTCTCGAATTCTTGGTATCCGATTACTTGCTGACATGGTCAAGGGATGAAAATTTTGATCAATGTGAGTGTACGTTATTTCTTGCATGAATCCTGTACTGCTGTTTACTTCACTTTAGCTATGCAAGACTAAAGCCGTAATCTTTGATTATTCTGCACAACAAATATCATAAGCATAATAAGCTCTATGATATAGTAAGCGTTAAGCGTTATTCACGCAGTGTTGTTTGAAGAGTGGTTGACATCAATTATCCACGCCCGGAAAGCGCTGGGAGTTTTGGAAAGCAGCAATGGTCTCTACATGCTCTACATGGATCGGGTGGTCGGAGAATTGGCTAGACAATTGGGTCAGATTTCGTCAAACCACAAGCTGAATCCAGATGTTCTCAGCAACCTATTCCTCTGACTGCATCTTGCATCATACTGTTGTCACCATCAACGCGTGTGCTTTGCTCATATTATACTTCTCTGTTGTCGACCACTGATGTGGAGCTTTCATCGATCAAGGTAAGCGTCGAGCTGCCGGTCACTCGACTACTGTTAACGTGCACGGTTAATTAGCCTCAACTTAACCAAGCACGATTTGTGATAGCACTACTCTTCCCCCAACCCAAAAGCTGTCTGCCTTTTCTTTTTAATATACATACGCGCGCGCGCATAAAAGTCCAAAGTATTCTATCGTTAGATTTCTCACATATGTGTGCATTCGAAGATGGAATATGCCAAACACTCTTATCATAAAGCAAAAATGTTGTTCAGTTTCAAATCGATGAGGATATCTTTTGTTAGAATGCTCTATCAAGTGGAGATTTACGTGGTACCGCATGTCTAAAGAAGTTTAGGCATTTGCACGCACATTTAGAAAATCAAGAAAATTATCAGTATTATGTCAGTATATCACATGGAAATTCCACGTATCTCAGGCCGAACATTCGGTTGTACCCTACAAACAATTTTCTTTGGGGGGCCGAATGGATTGAACATTCGTAATTATAAAATTAATTAACTACTCAAATGGTGTAACTTTTAATTACGCGTCGCATGTATTCTATTACTTTTCGAAAGTAAAGAAAATACTACCAAAAACCTTAAATTATGTTCACTGTGGGCGTCAATATCCCCAACTTTTATTTTGTGTTACTAAAACCCCAAACTTGCCTTTTACCATCAAAAGCCCTAAACTTAACCTACCGTGTGAAACGTATATTCCAAATTTTTTTTTGCCGCCAATAATTGAAACTTGAGCCGGTCTGATGTGACAGGAAAATTCGGGTATTGGCGTCCCAGTGCGCATAGCGTATCGTCGCTAATAGCCGAGAGCCGAGTATGAACCTAGACCCTAGTATAAACTAGAGGTCTCACTTTCTTGCATGCGTCTCTATTAAACTCGGCCATCCCAATTCGGTTTAGTACGCGCAATTTAGGTAAAACTTTCTCGAGAGGAGGCGAGGACGTTCTTCGCACGGACACAGTATCACCTCTCTTATCACAGGGAGATTATCCTCGTGTTTCCTAGAATAGTCACGCGGTCCAGCCGATATCAAATCGTATCCCCCACTTTCTTCTTCTGGATGGACCCTTTCGTCTTTGTATACGTACGTGCAAACATCACCGTCGCCCGTACCCGACCCCGCCTTTCGCGCGACCCGATCCGCGAAGCGCCGTCTTTCTTTCGCTGCTCCGATGGCGGGGATCATCAAGTCGGCGGTCGCCCTTTCGTTCGTGATCCTTCTGCTGCTGTCCCGTGCTCCCGAGGGCTCGGCCGGCGCTCGCGGGAGCGCCGAGTCCGCGGATAAACCCGTTGGCCCGCGGAAACAGCGACCGTCGAGCAAAGACGTCTTGTCCGCCTTCCGAACGAGGAAGATTGGCGTCCACGTGAAGAAGGGCGGCGGCGGCGGGGGTCATGCGGGCGGCGGGGGTCGCGCGGGCGGCGGCGGTCGCGCGGGCGATGGGGGTCACACGGCCGGCAGTGGCTATGGAGGTCGTGTCTGGCCAGGGGGTGGAGCTAAGCCCAACAGCGGGACTCACAGGTCCTCGGCCGTCGGATCTCGCCGGTCACCGTCGCTCGCCTCCGCCGTTTGTTCCTCTCTTCTCCTCGGTCTACTGTTTGCTTCAGCTCTACTTTGAATGTCATGACAATAGGAGTTGGGCAGTTAGTCGTTGGACTTCTGTCGTGGTTTCAGTAGGGTTTTTTCTTTGATTTTGTCCCCCACGATCCCTAGAGGACCAAAGCATTGGCTTGGCCAACTCTCTTGTAATGCTTCGAATACTGCTGAGAATAGAACAAGCATTCTTCGGCAGGAGTTGATTTCAATCTCTCAAGCAAATTTCTGATCCATCATGGATTGTTTTTGGGTGGGAGAGACTTAGTGGCATCTAGGGTTTCTTTGACTTTATTCCTATATTGGGTTATATCAAATGCTATATCACGTGATATATCGATATGTTATCACGCACCTCAACGAATTTTTTCGTTTCGAATGTATGTTACATGATCACCGTAATCAAGAAACGTGATTGTTGATCGGCGGTGTTATTGCTACGACAATATATCCTGTCGTGCCCGCCCGCATAACGATTTCATCTTCGGGCACTGAACGATTCTTGTACTTTTGTTTCTACCGCCATTGTGCTATGACGAGCCTATTTGTTCTCCTCTTCAACTATTATAAATTTTTATACATTACGTGAGTGCATACATTAATGTACGGAGAGAGATAATACCTTGCGTACTCATTGAATTCTGCCGGGCATTTAATGACGGCAAAAACGATAGACGATGTCGTCTAAGAGATTTGTTCAGCTCGTTCCTCTCATTCTTCATATATTGGCCGGATTGATATAGATATAAGTGACTGATGAACATCTCGACTTTTGAATTTATTAAAGTAATCGCGTGGACTCTGAAAGATTCTCTCTTGCTTATTGATGGATTCATAAATTAGGGTCGAGATTGGGATCTCCATCAGAGCAAAAATCTAGTTACCGCGTGTTTTCAAGATAAGATTTTTCATATCTCATCGGTCTTGGTCTTGGATTTTCTTGACGATAGCATGGGATATTTAAGAGGAAGATTAATGAAAGATTCAAAAACAAGTATACTTTTCCCAACACACCGGCCCTTTCCTACTAGGTGACAACAGTCAACAGCAGCTGTCTTGTCATCTTTTGGAGGAAGATTATGGTAAAAGCCTAGTTTTGAACAGCCGTTGCAAATGGCCGTAATCCCTCACGAGAACTCCCATAAGTAGCGAGTTCCTGAGGAAGGAGTTTCCTCTCGGCACAGGTCTCTCCAGCAGCTACCTTGCCCAACGATGAACTGAATTTTGGACCGCCGAATCCGACGGTCCCGCGTGAATCCCCGCGTGAAGCCATAGTTTCCGACGGTCCAGATTCGATTTCAATACGTACGTCATGTCCGTTTTAACGAGGAGAAATGGGGGAGAGGCTTTCGATTTCCGAAATTAGCCGCACGATCCAACTTAGGGACGGCCCCATCCCGGCGTGGGGGGCATTCGTCCCGCCCCCACCTTCGTTCGCATGATAATTTATTCACGCAAGTCGAATTATTACATGATTTAATTACGGAAAAGCTATAATTTCAAATAGGTATTTGTGATGTCATTATTACTGTGGATATCCCGTGTTCTAATATTTCATTTTTATTTTCCATTGATATATTTAACGACGATAAATGAGCAATGCTCTATGTATGAACATATCATTTGTGATTATCATCCGCAAGAATTAACTACATACGAAAAATAAATATATAAATGGGGGCATGCCCGGGCTAATTTCCGTCCCGCTCGTCGCAAATCCTCCCCTTTTAAATCTTTCGAGCGGCCGGAAAAACCACCTCGTTCGGGTCGGCAACCCGCTTCCGGTGCCCCGAACCCGGGTCCAACCAAATTTGATCGTATCCGACTCTCACCAACCTTTTCCTTTTCCTTCGTTACCCCCTACTCGGCCTTCATATGCACGTGGCATTCATCATTCTCGACCAAAAGAAGAAGAAGAAGAAGAAGAATCACACAGCCTTTCATTGCGTGAAAATCCACGGCGATCCGATCAACGCAAAAAAAAAAGAAAAAACTCGGGCGATCTCGATGGCCGCGATCCGATTTGCGCTCGCCCTTTCCTTCGTTATCCTCACGTTGCTGTCTCGATCTGCCGGGAGCCTGGCGGATCAGGCCATTGGCAACCGACGGCAGCCGCCGAGCCACAACGTCTCCTCCTCCTTTCGAGCGAGAAGGATCGGCACACATGTGGTGAAGAAGCCAAGCGGGGGCGGGGGTGGCGGTGGCCGTTCAGGTGGCGGCGGCGGCAGCGGGGGTGTTCGCGGGGGTGGCGGCGGCGGCGGTCGCGGGGGTGGCGGTGGCGGGCGCGGCGGCGGCGGTCCCATCGGGCGGACACCAGGGAGTGTAGTGAGGCCTATTCCCACCGGGACCGATGGGCCGTCATCCGTCGGGTCCGGCCGGTCGACGCTCGGCTCCGTCGTGAGTTGCTCTCTTTCCCTCGCTCTACTGTTGGCTTCAACCCTAATTTGAATGTAGCCACCGGAAAATCAGGAATTTTTTTTGGGGCCGTCGTTGGTGTTTCCGGCGATAGCACAGCCATACGGTAGCCGTTCGACCGTGAACGTACGTCCGGAGAAAAGAAAATTTGCTCGATAATTATAGAAATGCTTATGATGGAAATTTTATCTTATTTTTCGCTTCGGATGAAATTTAGTGCTTGCGTTTACAACAACGGAAAGACTTAGAAAAATTAATGGTCGATCGGACATCTGACTCCAATCCTAAATTACTCATGTTTAAGTGATGGGTCACGACGGTGGATTGCCGTATTAGTTCCTCTCTAGTAAGCTCGCTAATCGTCACTACGGCGATTACCGATAATTATTGGGTTAGGGATGTAGATACACCGTCAAAGCATTAATTATCTAATGATCATCGATTGATTAGCTAGATAGACACGGTAATGCTTCAAAGGCAATCTAAAACTCCCACGGCAAGTTCTTCTCCCAAGCCCCTCCGCCTCTGTGTGCGGACCATGAAGAATCACACTCCATGCTTATCTGAAAAAGGGAAAAAAAAAACATCGTCCCGGCCCGGCTGACAGGTAGTTTTTAATCGCGTCGGGACCTGCATGATCGACGGTTCGGAGGATCTCGATCCAATCTAATGTTACCTAAAGACCGTCAAGTGTTACTATTTTCTTCGACCTCGTATGCGTAGCTCGTAACTCGCGCACTTTTCGGGGCGGACATCGAGTCGCCATCGTCTTATGGCGCTACCGCTATGTCAATCTCTCGAGACCTTGGGGTCGCGAAAAGTGCTATTAGGTTAGCCAACAATGCCCGCGAACGAGAGAGAGAGAGAAAGAGAGGAGGAGGAGGAGGAGAAGTATCTGGCGTCGTTAGCGTTTCGTGCTCCTTCCACATGACACAAGTTATGCGGCAACAATGTCGACCCGGTGGCTGATCGAGTCGCCGCAACTAAACCAATACCTTTTACCTACGAAGCCAAACCTTGCGGTCAAAACGTCATGTCGCGTAACCGCCAGCATGAAATATCTTCTCGGCACGCTGTGGTGGAACATCAATTGACTTCGCTAATATAAGTAGAATCGGGATACCGCAAGTTTAGGACATCCGTAAGAATTATACTGGCAAATTATAAAAAAACTCACGACCGAATTAATGAAATTGAAAAGTATAAAATTGAATTACCCGTTGTGTAATAGATTTATGACATTTTTGGATAATTTTTTAAAGTTTTGATATATCTAAAATTTCTATAACTACGAAGAGGAGGGGAAATTCAAAATCGCGAGAATCTTGGTAGGAATATCGTTGGAAATTGATGAGTTATCCAGTAGGCAGACGGGAAAATCAATGTTTGGCCCGAAAGGACATGATTCGGCGTCTTTGCGAGAATGGATATTGATAAAAAAAAAAAAGAGTTAATACCACGAAAAAATTTAAATTAATATATTTGTGATAAATTCATTTCATATTATTTTTTTGACTTCCAAATACTTCCAAACTGGTATATTTGCGATAAATTTATCATTTGTTAGTTTCTGTTAAATTTTACCGTCAAATTGCTGAGCTGAATAACACGTGACAGTTAACGAGTATACCAGTTTGGGGGTTTTACCCTCCGTTTATCATAGGTGTACCAATTTGTGGTATTCATATAGTTTAATGGAAAATAACGGATGGTAGATTTATCACAAATATATCAATTTGGGGTTTTTGCTTGTCAAAAAATTAATTTGAAGTAAATTTATCACAAGTGTACTAGTTTGGGGTTTTTAGTAGTCAAAAAATTAGTTTTAGGTAAAGTTGTCATGGATATAACAGTTTGGGATTTTTCGTTGTATCAACTCTATAAAAAATATATATATAACATAGCTAACATGAGGTTAAAACTAACTTAAGTTTTTCTAACGTAAAACGATGATAAACATGTGACTAACTAATGAAAATAAAATTAGTTTATAACTAACGCACAAAGTAGAACGTGAAAAGCATGCGAAAGATGCAAATTTTAGTGAAAACCATGTATCATATATATATATATGCACCACGCATAAAATGTACCAAGTATTTCGCCATTAGAGGTTCTTAGTTCGATTTCTCACAATGTGGGCGGTCGAAAAAGAAGTACGCCATCTTGCCAACGATGTCGGTCGGGTTCGAATCGATGAGAACATCTTTTGTGAAATTGCTATGTCGAGCGGACCACTAGTATGCCACCCCGACATACCTAAAGAAGTTTTTTTGCATCGATAAGAGGTATTATGTCGACATATCATGTTGGATTCGACGGACCACGAGCCGAACATTTGGTTGTACCCGCAAGAATTTTCTTCGGGGACTAAACGATCGTGATATTTTTCGTTAACTAACTATTCATCAGAAGGTGTAACTTTTATTTACGCGTCACATTAATTTCATTAGCTAGTGACTTTTCAAAAGCAATACAATCCATGTTGGACGGCCATAGGTGATGGGAATTTGGGGAGAAACCGTCCAATCAATCCTAAATTTGTAGTACTCGTACCAATTCAATCTTAGATTTTTTTTAATTTCGTCGATTCAATCCTAAACCTTCATGTGAAATTATAATGTTGCCCTCTCGATCAATTTTCGTCGGGAATCGTTGACGTGGCGCGGCGACACGTAAGGCTGTTGAGATGATCGGACCGCCGCGTCAGCGGGTTCCGGCAAAAATTAACCGGAAGGACAGTATCGGAATTCCGCGTGAAAATTTACGACTAAATTGATAAAATTAAAAAGTTTAGAACCGAATCGATAACTGCTCGATATATTGAGAGCCGATTGGGTAACTTTTCCGGCATTTCTTCAACATTGCGCGTGGTGTAGCCAATGTTGAATAAACGGCTATTACGACGGAGACATGTAACTTTTCCATCTTTTCCCATTTTGGTCTCTCTGCTGTGTTGCCATGATGCTATAACGAGCCTCTCTCACTTCTTTCCGACGCGGTCCGTCCCGTGCCAGATCGAATCCGAACCGTCGGAAACGATACCGGATTCGAGGCCCGTATATCCGCGTTAGGTCTGCGCGGCGCTTTCTCGAGAGGAAAGGACTATATTTTCTAGTCGGCGCGCTTACTGAGTTCTAATTGAATTTGTCCATTTTCGACGTTCGCAACGACGAAACCTGATTTTACCGCGTCGTTTCGACAACCGCGATGTTCTAGAAGATGTTGTACAAGAGGTCTGCTCTTGATGACATACTTGCTATTCTTTACAAGATCAGTTCTTGTTTCCAAAAGTAGTAATGCGGTCCAACTGAAATCCATTGCACCGGAGAATCACCAACTGCTGCTTCTTCTTCTTCTTCTTCATCTAACATTGGCCTTTAAATGTACGTGCAGCATCACCATCGAAAGCCAAAGAATCTCCAAACCTTTTCCCAACGAGAAAATGGCCTTCCGCGCGATCCGATCGAGGAGTCCGATCTCCGCGATCTCGATGGCCGGGATCAAGCTCGCGCTCACCCTCTCCTTCGTCATCCTCCTGTTGCTGTCTCCATCTCCCGAGAGCTCGGCTAGCGCTCGCGGAAGCGCCGAGCCTGCGGATAAGACCATCAGCAGGGAAGCGAGAGAGATTAACGTCCACGTGAAGAAGGGCGGCGGCGGTGGCCGCGGCAGTGGCGGTGGGGGTGGCCGCGGCGGCAGTTACGCGGGCGGCGGTATGATCTATCCGGTACACGTGGGTGGACATAAGACCAGCAACGGGACCCGAAGGTCCTCGGCCGTCGGACCTCACCCGTCGCTGCTCGCCACCGCCGCTGCCTGTTCCTCTCTTTGCCTCGGCCTGCTGTCTGCTTCGACTCCGGTTTGAATGCCGGGAAACACAGCTCTGGAAAACAGAAAAAGAGAAGACGGCAACCTGCAAATAGGAATTAGGCAGTTGCTGGACCTCCTTCTGTGCATTTATCTCCATCTTTTCATCTCTCTATTTCTCATCAATGTGGTTTCTTCTTCTTCTCTTTTATGATCTGTTTTCTCCGTAAATCTCGTCGGAATAGTTATTGGACAAGTTATAAACCTATTGTACGAATACCAATTCGGCCCTATAAACTTTTCAATTTGATAAATTTATTTTTAAATCTTTTGACGATTTGTAAATATAATCCTCCTGGCTAAATTTGACCGGAAATCATTGACATGGCGTTCCAGTCAATGCCAACCATCTTACGTGTCACGGTCAACGCCGATCAGCGCTGACGTGGACAAGTTTTATAATTTTTTTTAAAATTGTGAATTGTTTCTTTTTTCTTTTTCCTTTTTCCCTATTGCCCTCCGCCGGCCATCGCTGAGGCCCTTGTGATCGGCAAAGGGAAATAGGAAAAGAAATACAAAAAGGAAAAAAAGAACAAATTCAGAAAATTTAAAAATAATTGCAAGAATTGTCCATGTGAGCGCCAGCTATAGCATAAAGGATGGCTAGCGTCCACGTTAGAAATTGCCAACCAAAATTGGTCGAAGAGACTGCATTACCAAATCGTCAAAAGGTTTAAGACTAATTTGCCAAACTAAAAATTTAGAACTGAATTAACATCTATAAAATAGGTTTATGATTTTTTATTTGTGTCTACCATCTTTCGAATATACCGCTCATTTTCTTTTGCATTCCCAAAAAACACGATCATGCATAATATTTTATGTATACAATTTCATAACGGGAAAATTACCAAAACAGTCATGAACCTATTGCAATCGTGCCAATTCAATCCTAAATTTTTTTTTTGCCAATTCAGCTCTAAACCTTTTGTAATTTTGTCGTTTCAGTCCATCCGGCCAATTTTGGCCAGCCGGCGCTAACTTGAATAATTTTTAATAATATTTTATTTTAGTTTTGAATTATTTATTTTTTTATTTACTTATTTTCATTTTCTTCTGTTTTTTTTTTGCCTTCCCTTCTTATTCTTCCTCTAACCGGTCGCCGCGACCTCTAGCAAGAGTGAGGGAGAAAAGGTTTCGCAACCTACGCACAACCTAGGCGAGCGAGGATAGCTCTTGCCCAATGTCGGCGAGGGCCGCCCTCGCCGGCGTCGGGCGAAGGCTATCCTCGCTCGCCTAAGCGAAGGCTGGCCTTGCTCGACGCCGGCGAGGGCAACCCTCGCCAGACGCAGACGAGGGTCGCCCTCACCCGACGCCAGCAAGGGCGGCCCTTGCCAGCAGCCGATGAGGCCGACCGCGCCGACTTTTGCCTTTGGCCTATCGCCAGTCTGACGACCGGCCGAAGGTTGAAGATAAAGAAAAAAAAGAAAATAAAAAATAAAAAATTAATAAAAATCCGAAAAAATAAAAAAATAATATTAAATTTTTAGTTCATGATAAAATTATCACATGTGTATCAGTTTGGGATTTTTTATGATATATTCAGGGTAAAATTGTCACAAGTATACCAGTTTAAGGATTTTTGGGGTATGTTCGGGGTAAAATTATCACATGTGTACTAGTTTGGAGTTTTTGGTGGTCAAAAAAAAAACTTCGGGGTAAAATTGTCACACATGTACTAGTTTGAGGTTTTTGGTGGTATTAATCCTTTCTAATATCCATAATATAAAAGCTGTTTTTCTCGAATAACAAACTTGATAATAATATTTGATTATAAATAATATTTGAATTTTAATAAAAAAATTCAAAATAACAATAAATTCGTTTGTATTTATTCTTGATTTTATTTATATATTCATTTATCTTTCTATCTTATGATATAAATTTCAAATATGTATTTTAGGTATATTTGTATAGTTTACTATTTAATAAAATTTCATTAGAGAATGATGGAAGGGAAAAAAGAAATAAAAAAGAAAATAATTAAAAAGTGATGGAAAAATAAAAATGAAGTAGGTAAAGTGTTGTGAGAAATTTATATCATTTTCGTTTGTGCAATTTTTAGGTTGACATTCACAGGAAATAATGAACATGGTAATATGTGAAAACGTCCAGCTTTATCATTGCAATTTGCCAAACAGTAAATAGGATCTAGTAAATCCTTTAATTTCATATCCCATCTTATTCGGTCATATTATGGTTAGAAACTGAGACGACGTGGCTTATGTGCATAGCACATGGGGGTGTTCTAAACTAGGAAAGTTGATTTTTTATCAAACTTGGGAAGCAATGAGGCCATATACCACAAAATTTCTACCATAAGGGGAATATTGTAATTTCCTTGCTTGAATAGATCATGTATTTGTTTGATCTAAATTACGAAAGTGAGAGATCCGTTGTTCTTGTAAGAGAGCCCGAAACCTAGGGCTATATAAACACATTATTCAAGAGACGCAGGACACAACACATACGAAATACACACAAAGCAAATAATAAAGATCTTTCTTTCTCTTGATGCTTACTCGGGCGCCACTCGACAAGCTCCTACCGTCATGCATGTCGTCGCCACAGCTCACGTCCTAACTCCTACACAACCGCCTAGTAGTTCCTACCGCCATTTCCCTCTCGTTCAACAACTCTCGCAGCATGCCCAATCGTTGCCAGCGACGCCAAGCAAACCTTGCCATCATGTCAAGCTCGCCTAGCAGTTCCTGGCGAGTTCTTGCCATCCCGGCAAGCTCCACAGCACTCCCAGCGATTTCATCAAGCTTCTAGCAGCGCTGACAGCGATCCAACATCACCGGCGAGTCTCCAAATAATCCGTGCAACACTTCTGGTGAAGTACAGCAATTCTGCCTACTCCTCGTAGGTCCTCCCAACATCTACTAGCGAGTCACCAGTGATCCTAATGATTTTTCTGCCTCTCCCACTACACCAAGTCCTCGCCTTTCAACCATCGCTCATAACTGCCAAGTTGCTATCACTCGCAGCATAGCTCCTAGCGACGTCAATCCTCCTTCAGTTCACTGGCGGTCTTTCCTTTGCATCGGCAGTCCGCCGAGCATCACCGACTACCTTTCCTTTGCTTTAATTCCTCATGGGAGTCCTAGTAAACTTAATTAAGGTAAGGTTGAGGTTTGTGTAGCTTATGTCATAGTTTAATTTCATAATACAGTTTTAAATGCATGTTATTTAATAGTTAAACGTGGCTAACAATATGTATATAAAAATCTTGGCAAAGTAGCGTGGAATTATTAGTGCCAAGTTTGATAGGAGAGTAACTAAGTAAAACAAAATATGTATTTAAGCGAGTTCTGATAATATTCAAGTAGTGCCGTGCAACTTATCTATCGAGCAATTACACACAGAGTTTATAGTGGTTCGGCTTTAATATAAGCCTATGTTTACTCTCCCATGCTAACAGCCTACTGGCTTAATTTCACTAATCAAACATTGACTAAATTGAAAGGTTTATGATTGAATTGGTAAATATAATAGGTTTAGGACTTATTGGGTAATTTTCCCAAGTAGCATGTAAAAAAGAGATACATAGAGATACATATATCTAGAGCATATAGTAATATTTTCAGATCTGTTCTTTTTTATAATTTATTTTATGGTTGTTTATGTGAATAAAAGGAAAGATATTTGGGCGCGTCTTTAATGTCCATAGATTGCACTTCACTTTAATAGTCTAATTTAATTGAGGAAATAAAATATGACAATTTGTTGCACATGGAGTAAGTATATCTGAGCTAAATTAATGAGGATCCAAGACGAAATCTATGATATAACGTGAGCTTTTAATTCGCATTTACATGAAGTTTGTATATATAGGTACGTAGTGGGGATTGGCAAAGCAAACCTCATCAGAAGCAAACAAGATTAATCAAATTTGCCTGTTTATCATCTGTAATCCTCCTTCCAAAGATAATGAAGACATTTTCATCGAAGCCGATCCTGTTTCTCATGTTTTTGGTCATTGCAATAGGTCTCTCTCTCTCTCTCTCTCTCTCTCTCTCTCTCTCTCTCTCTCTCTCTCTCTCTCTCTCTCTCTCTCATAAAGATAAAAATGGCATGCATTAGTGCAAATGCTTGTGGTTTAATCCGATGTGCACGTGTTATTTGGTGTAGGTTCTCAAGTGATGATTGAAGCGCGAGACGTCACCCATCGATGCACGACTGTGCGTGATTGTGGAGACCCGAGATATTGTCGATGTGACGGTTTCTTATGTGCTTGCCAATATCCACCCATGTTTCGTTCAAGATTCACTCCAAAGGCAAAAGCTGATGCACTAAAGTCCCACCCTAGAGATTGAAATGGCATATGGCTTTGATGTATTTGTCTAAAAGCTCATCGAGTAATAAATAAATTTATATACACTCCAAAACCCATCTCTCTCTCTCTCTCTCTCTCTCTCTCTCTCTCTCTCTCTCTCTCTCTCTCTCTCTCTCTCTCTCTCTCATGTCCGAGGGTAATTTATTTGCAATACATTTATTTAATAGTTTTTGCTATTTGGATCAAATTTTATAATCATAATCCATCTTGTAATCGACCAGACGAAGCAAGCAGAAGACGGCTACCTTAATAGCTTTTCATTCCACGCTTTAACCACGCTTTCGACTGACAGCCATTGCTCATCATCTTTAATTTGCTAGAAATGGAGATAAAAGGACTTGATTGGAAAAATTTGCAAGTTTAAGGACTTAATTGTATAACTCAAAAGTTTGCTTACTACATTGTAAAAAACAGCCTAATACCATAAAAAAAATGCCTAATTTTAGCTCCAGTCCCAATTATACCATAAATTTTTTTTATATTATTAAAAACCCCAACTTTAGGTCCAATCTCAATTCTACCCTAAAAAAATTTTTGACTCATAAAAATCACCAACTTTTACTTAAATCCCAAATCTACCCCCGTTAATCATTCGTCTAAAATAGCCCTCGGTGATCTTACGTGGCATTTCCACATTATTGCTCTACTTTTCCTCTAAATTTCAAATCCAAGGATAAAGCTTTTGGAGATGAATTTCTATATAAGCCCAAACATCTTCTTAGATCAGAAATTTGGATAAAAACTAGAGTGATTATGGTTAGCTTTCTTCAATTGCTCTTACTCTTAAGAGAGTCTTCCTTTCATCTTACAAAATCGCGAGCGACCGGGACTCGCCGGATCGAGGAACCGGGCGGGCGGGCGGCCGGGAGGGGGGGAAGGGAATCGGAGGCGCGAGGAGCGGGGAGGAGCCGTACCTTCGCCGGCGGCGGGGAGATTCGAAGGGCGAGGAGGAGCAGCAATCTTAGAGAGAGAAAGGGAGGGGGGAGCGAGGAAGGGAGGAAGGAGAAGAAGAGTCTCGTGGTTTGAAAGTCGCAAGCTTTCCCCTCTCTCTCTCTCCCCCTTTTTTATTATTGTTATTATTTTTTTATCCTCTCTCTCTCTCTCCATCTCTCTCTCGCGCGCGCGTGTTGTCGTGGGTTCTTTTTTTGGTACACACTAAAATATTTACCCGGAAAATTGAAATTCGTTGGAAAATTCGTTGAAAATTTCCAACGAATATAAAAAATACCGAATCGCCCGAGTTTTTTTTGAATTCGTTGGAAATCTCGTTGGAAATTTCCAACGAATTTTCCAACGAAAATTGTACACACGAAAATATTTGCCCGGAAAATTGAAATTCGTCGGAAAATTGGTTGGAAATTTCCAACGAATTTTCCAACGAATATAAAAAATACCGAACCGTTCCAGGTTTTTTTGAATTCGTTGGAAATCTCGTCGGAAATTTCCAACGAAAAAAAATTCGTTGGAAATTTCCAACGAATATAAAAAATACCGAACACTACCGTGTTTTTTTTTAATTCGTTGGAAATTTCCAACGAATTTTCCAACGAAAATTGTACACACTAAAATATTTGCCCGGAAAATTGAAATTCGTTAGAAAATTTGTTGGAAATTTCCAACGAATTTTACTTTTCGTTGGAAAATTTGTCGCAAATTTGCGACGAAAATTTTTTCGTCGCAAATTTTCGTGGCAAAAATCCAGTTTTTTTGTAGTGGTTAGTATATCCGAGCTAAGTTAATGAGGATCCCAGACGAAATCAATGGTATAACATGAGCTTTTAATTCACATTTACATCAAGTTTGTATATAAAGGTGCATAGTGGGGATTGGTGAAGCAAACCTCATCAGATAATGGAGAAATTTTCATCGAAGTCGATCCTGTTTCTCATGTTTTTGGTCATTGCAATAGGTCTCTCTCTCTCTCTCTCTCTCTCTCTCTCTCTCTCTCTCTCTCTCTCTCTCTCTCTCTCTCTCACTTAAAGATAAAAATTGCATGTATTAGTGGAGATGCTTGTGGTTTAATCCCATGTGCATGTGTTATTTGGTATAGGTTCTCAAGTGATGGTCAAAGCGCGGAACGTCACCAAAACATGCAAGATTGTCAGCGATTGTGGAGACCCGAGATACTGTTGATGTGACGATTTCTTATGTGCTTGCCAATATCCACCTATGTTTCGTTCAAATTCACTTCCAGAGGCAAAATCTGATGCACTAAAGTCTCTGAAATGGTGTGTATGGCTTTGATATATATTTTTTTCTAAACCTTGGTTATGTGGTTCTTACGCTCGAACGGTAGACAATCATCTTCATCTTGCGCAAATGCCAATTTTAACGGAGACTACATAAGCTGTGCAAAGCACTCAAATAAAAAGATAAACTAATTTTCGTCATGATTTCAAAATCCCTTAATGCTAACGACTTACGTGTATTGCTAATTATAGTAATGTGAAGTTTGTCTTTTTAATGGAACGAAAATATCCAATCGGTCCTAACCTACACGTTATAAAGGGATCGTATAAACGTTAACGAAAAGAGAAAATTATTTCGAGATTCGAAATATATATTTTTTCGGGGAAGAAGTGGTGGTAGTATGAAAAGATATTCAAATTACAAGCATGCATTTCTATTGGAAAAAAAAAAGGAGGGGCTTTATGGTATACAATGGGCTCCCAAAGATAGAGAAATTGAATCGGTCAACGACGAGAGAGATTTTCAGGCTCTCTCGGGCGCTGACGTGCCCGTCGACCGACCAATCGTCGAGTGCCAAGTGTTATCGATTTCCTCGGTTTTTCTCCCGAAAGGAATATATTCTCATGAAACTTATCTCGAAGGGATTGTTTAGCCGGATAGACACCGGAGTGAAACTAGAGATCACCAGCTTCTCCACTTTGCGTTCGGCAAAATCTCTAGAACAAATTCTCCTTCACTCTAGAAAGCGGCCAAACACGGAAAAAACAACGAAGGCAAAGAAAGCGATGGAGGTTGGAGCTTGCCAGGAGAAACGTTTCCGGAAAATTGGCACCAATAATCCTTAAATTTTGATTTAATATATAATGCGATTTATGAATTTTTAATTTATTTAATGTAATTTATGAATTGTAGCTTAATATGCAATGCGATTCACGGACTTTTAAATCGTTCAATCTGGTCCATGAATTTTTAGTTCATGTTTAATTTAGTGCATGGATTATATGAAGATGTTCAGTACCGTATAGTCCATGAACTTTTAGTTCATGTTTGATTTAGTGTATGAATTAATGGAATTACAATATCGAACAATTTCGTATAGTTCGTTGACTAAATTGAATATGTACCGAAAGTTCAGGGACCACATCGAATAAATTAAAAATTCAGAGATCATATTGCACATTGGACTATTTGTTTCGTTATCCCGTACATCCCACCCGCTTGATAAGAGACATGTTCAAATCCTCAAGTCTCTTCTTGATTTCCAAGAAAGCCACCGTTTGCTCGCAACGTAGGGTCAATCGTGCTGTGGTGCATGACGATCCCGGCTTTTTACTTCCGCTGGAGTTTATGGTGGAGGGACGACGACAGGTTCGCTGAAAGATGAGCAGTAGTTATCACTCGAACCGAACGATCTGCGATATCAGAGATCATATTGCACATTGGACTATTTGTTTCGTTATCCCGTACATCCCATCCGCTTGATAAGAGACATGTTCAAATCCTCAAGTCTCTTCTTGATTTCCAAGAAAGCCACCGTTTGCTCGCAACGTAGGGTCAATCGTGCTGTGGTGCATGACGATCCCGGCTTTTTACTTCCGCTGGAGTTTATGGTGGAGGGACGACGACAGGTTCACTGAAAGATGAGCAGTAGTTTATGGTGGTCGTCATCAAGTTCGCGCTCATCCTCTCCCTCTCGATCCTCATGGTGCTACTGCTGCCGCCGCGGTATCGAGCCCTGGAGGTCCCCATCTGGGCGACGCCAGGGTGTGTAGCAAGGCCTATTCCCGGGACTCGGGGGTCCTCAGCCATCAGGTCTCGCCGGTCGACGCCCGGCTCGGTCGAAAGTCCCTCTCTTTCCCTTGGTCTATTGTTTGCTTCCACCCTAGTTTGAATGTCACGAAACACAACACTCACACTTGAAAATTAGGAGTTTTCTTTTTTGGGGGGCTAGATATTATGTTTTGTGGACAGTTTTTGGCGATTTAATTTGCTGTTAGCACGCATTTGTAGGTAGCATATGATGTTGCTAAGTCGTATGGTTGTTGGACCACGTACAAATGTTGCCCTTGAAAAATAAAATAAAATTGCTTGACAAATACAGAAATGTTTTGTATGCCTCAAAGAGAAGGGAGACACCTATCGTGCCCACTTTATATTCGGCAAAAGGACACTATAAGTGCTATAACTTGTGTACGGCGCTCACTTTGGTGTCATAACTTTTTTTCGGATCACTTTGGTGCCAAGTCGGAGGAAAAACGATCACTTAAGTGTCATAACTTTTTTTTGGATCACTTTAGTGCTAAAATTTTTGAAAAACGATCACTTAAGTGCTAAAATTTTTGAAAAACGATCATTTAAGTGCTAAATTTTTTGAAAAACGATCACTTAAGTGCCAATCTCCGGCGAGACTCCGGTGAGCCACGTCAGCTTCAGAAATTAATAAAAAAAATGCCACATCAGATTTCCGGCGAAAAATTGTGTACGACACCGGAGTTGACACTTAAGTGATCGTTTTTAAAAAATTTTAGCACTTAAGTGATCGTTTTTCAAAATTTTTAGCACTAAAGTGATCCAAAAAAAAGTTATGGCACTAAAGTGAGCGCCGTACATAAGTTATGGCACTTGTAGTGTACTTTTGCCCTTTATATTCGGTCCATTATCGCTCGATTTCAAAATAATTTACACATTCATCGTTCGACATGGAAATTCGATTGCATAATTATCTTCGAGTGCACATTTAAATGGCTGAAAATTTTCTCTCACTAGCAACGATCCGAGCACAAGAATTTACCCATGCGTGTCGCCTTACAAAAAGTAGTTAAAAGTTGAAACTACGGACCTCCTTTTCATATATTGCTGTCAAAAAAGTAAGAAGAAGAGATTTGGATCTGGATTTAGGGTTAACTTATATGATTAACTTTTACCTCATCACATTCAATAGATGAATATCGAATGAATTGGTGCTTTCTCCCTCCGTGATTTAAAATCGGGAAAATTACCAAAACAATCCTAAACCTATTGTAATTATGCAAATTTAGTCTTAAATCTTTTTTTTTTGCGCCAATTCAGTCCTAAACCTTTTGCATTTGTATCAATTCAGTTCATTTGGTCAATTTTGGCCGGCCGGCGCTAATGTGGATGCCGGCTAACGCTAACATGGCAATTTTTTAATATTAATTTTATTTGGAAAAATTCCAATTAGGGACCCCAAGTGGGGTCAAATTCTCAAATAAGGACTCAAAGTAAACATTGTGTCAAAAAAGGGCCTGAAGTGCCCAATCAGTCTCAAATAAGGGCCCGAAGTGCCCAAAAAGTCTCAAATAAGGACTTGGGTCCCCGGGCGGCCAAAATACCTGCCGGCCAGCGAGAAAGTTACTGTTCCAGCACCGGAACAGTAACTTTTTCATTTTTTTATTAATTTCTTTATGTTTTTCCTTTTCTGTTTTTTTTTTCTTTTTCTTTTCCTTTCCTTTTTTTTTTCTTCTCTTCCTCCGCCGGCCATAGCCGAGGCCGGCGGAGGTCGCCGGCGTCGGGCGAGGTCGAGCCTCGCCAACGGCCGGCGGGGCCGAGCCTGGCGAAGGTCACCGGCCTCGCCGGCGTCGGGCAAGGCCGGCCTCGCCAACGGCCGGCGGGGCCAAGCCCTCGCCTGCAATTGGCGAGGTCGGCCTCGCCCAACGCCGGCGAGGGCGACCTCGCTTTACGCCGGCTGGGCCGAGCCCTCGCCTGCAATTGATGAGGTCGGCCTCGCCCAACGTCGGCGAGGGCGAGCCTCGCCCGACGCCGGCGGGGCCGAGCCCTTGCCTGCAATTGGCGAGGTCGACCTCACCCAACATCGGCGAGGGCGACCTCGCCTGCAACTGGCAAGGCCGGCCTCGCCCGACGCCGGCGGGGCCGAGCCCTCGCTAGATCTGGCGAGGCTCGTCCTCACCTGCAACTGGCAAGGCCGGCCTCGCCTGACATCGGCGGGGCCAAGCCCTCGCCAAATCTGGCGAGGCTCGACCTCGCCGGCAACTGGTGAGGCCGGCTTTGCCCGACGCCGGTGAGGGTGACCTCGCTCAACCCAGGCGAGGGCGGCTCTCGCCCGACGCCGGAGAGGGCGGCCTCGCCTGAGGCTGGCAACCTCTGCCAGCCCCGGCTATGGCCGGCGGAGGAAGAGAAGAAAAAAAAAGAAAAGCAAAAGGAAAAGAAAAAAAAATAGAAAAGGAAAAACATAAAGAAATTAATAAAAAAATGAAAAAGTTACTATTCCGGTGTCGGAACAGTAACTTTCTCGCCGGCCGGTAGGTATTTTGGCCGACCGGGAACCCAGGTCCTTATTTGAGACTTTTTGAGCACTTCGAGTCCTTATTTGAGATTGATTGGACACTTCATGCTCTTATTTGACACAATGTTCACTTTGGATCCTCATTTGAGAATTTGACCCCACTTGGGGTCCTTAATTGGAATTTTCCCATTTTATTTTTTCGAATTTTGTATTCTTTCTTATATTTTATTTTTACCTTTCTTTCTTTTTTTTTTCCGTTATCTTTATCTTCAACCTTGGCAACCAGCCAAAGGCGGGGGGCAGGTGAGGTCGATCCTGCCGGTTGCTGGCAAGGCTCGACCTCGCCGGCGTTGGGCAAGGACGAGCCCTCACCGAGGTCGACCTCGCTCGCCCCTGGCGAGGCTAACCTTGTCAATTACAAGCGAGTTCGAGCCTCGTCAAATCTGGCGAGGGCTTGTCCTTGCTATTGCTAGCGAGGTCGGCCTTGCCTAGCAACGGCGAGGTCGAACCTCGTTAGGGGCGGGCGAAGCCGACTTTGCCAGCGACAATGAGGATGAGCCCTTGCAAGATCTAGCGAGGTTGAGCCTCGCCAGCGGCCGGTAGGGCCGACCTCGCTGGCGACTGGCCAGAGGTTGAAGATGAAGATGAAGATGAAGGGAAAAAAAAGAGGAAAGAGAAAAAGAAAATTAATAAAAAATTCAAAAAAATAAAAATAATATTAAAAAATTGCTACTTCAGTTAGGGGTGTGCAAAAAAATCGGGGACCGCCCGGACCGCCCGGAACCGGACCGGACCGGCCCGGAACCGGTGGTTCCTAAGGGAACCGGTCCGGTTCCCAGTTCCAATTTATTGGAATCGATGGGTACCGGTCCGATTCCCGGTTCCAGGTGCGGACTGACCCACCCGCCCACCCGGACCGGACCGGACCGGTAATATTATAATATATTATCTATTTATTTAAATTTTAATTACAAAAAAATATAAACCCTAAATCACTTAATGCTCAATACCCTCCCCTCACTCTCGCACAATCGCACTTCTGGAATCTTCATCAACAAAGAAACACTCTCTCACTCTCATTGTCTCCACTCCGACGCTCCATCTCGGCCTCGACTCACGGCCTTACTCTCTCACTCTTCTCGATCAACACTCTCTCGTCTCAAGCTCTCACTATCTCGTTCGCATCGTCTCCGTCTCCGACGATCCGTTCACAACGCTCTGTCTCGGACGCTCCGTTCATGACGCTCCGTCTCCGACGCTCTGTTCACGGCGCTCCATCTCGACCTCAACTCACGGCCTTGACTGTGGACTCCCACACGGCCGCGCCCTCTCAGTCGCCTCAATTGGCTAATTGCTGTAAGTTTGAATCCCTAATTTTTAATCTACTCTCTGAATCCCTAAGTTTGCATGATGCTGTGACGACAACATGAGCTGCCTTTTTAATATTGACCGTTCTTACTCTTCTCCTTTGGCATTGACAGAGCATGTTTTTTAGCTACTATAACTTAACATGTTGTCATTCTGTTTCCGTTTATCTCAACATTTTACCTTATTAGACACATTCATCCGATACAACTTTGCTAGCTCAATGCCTACATTAATAGCAGACGCTGATTTTTCTGTTGAACCGAGCCTTTCTTTTACTACCGGAGTTTTATGTGCGGAGGCTGTGTCGCTTAATGCATATGTAATAGGAGATCGACATCCTACAAATGCTTTTTTGGGGACTGCCGAGGAGCTCCGATTCTTAGAGGTTCAACCTAAGCATATTTAAGTATATGCGCTGACTGTGTTTCTTTGTAGCTGCACATCCTTTGCCGTAGGCCTCAGCTCGAAGTGTCAATCTATTATTACTTTATTTGAATCTTGGAGGTTTATGTTGATTCTTCATGTGTCTTCGGTTCCAACTGCTGTTCCTAATGTAATCTCTATTAGCATGGTTGATTGACTGTGAAGAGCGTTTATTATGCTTCAGCAGAATGTTGCATTCTGCCATGAGAGATGGGATGAATATGATCCCTTACAAGTACATAGTCTGTAGACTCTGTAGGCATGGGTCTCAAATAATTTGATCTCTATTTGTTATTCTTTGTCTAAAACTTTTATCTGTTGATGACACGTTGCTTGATTCGAGCATATGATCTACTAATATGTCGATGGAACTGGAGAACTCTTATGATGCGATAACGCCGATAATGGAATCAAAATCACCAGAACATGGAGACGGTGAAGATGATTTGGAAGAGGCATCTAACACAAATAAGGTATCTGGTTCTTTTCCTCCTCCTAGTAAGCGAAAATCAGCGGCCTGGCTTCATTTTCGTACAGGCACGACTGACGCGAATGGGAAACTTCAAGTTTTTTGCAATTATTGTGGGGCAAAGTATTCATACAGTGTTGAGAATGGTACTTCAAATATGTTGAAGCACTTGAAAAAGTGCGGTAAATATCCTCGCAATATTGATAAGAAGCAAAAATTGTTTGCTTCACATAGAGTAGATGGGACTCAAATGACAGGGGGAAATACTAGTACTGGGAGTGCTAGTGTTTTAACGACATGGAAGTTTGATCAAGAGAAATGTAGGCAAATGCTTGTTCGAATGATTATAATTGATGAACAACCATTTTCATTGGTTGAGCGTGTCGGATTTCGTGATTATATCAATCAATTACAACCTCTCTTCAAGCATATGTCGCGATTTACGGTGGCTAGGGATTGCATGAAGTTGTATTTTTGTGAAAAAAAAAGTTTGAAGGCTTTCTTTCGTAAGCTTAATTCTAGGATCGCACTCACGACTGATACATGGAGTTCCATTCAGAATTTGAACTACTTATGTCTCACTGCACACTTTATTGATGAAAATTGGAAATTGCACAAAAGAATCATCAATTTTGTAGTGATGCCTAGTCATAAGGGCAGAGATATTGGGAAAATGATTGAGAAATGCCTCTATGAGTGGGGAATAGAGAAAAAAGTGTCCACAATCACTGTGGATAATGCTAGTTCGAATGATGTTGCTATTGGTTATTTGAAAGAAAAATTTTCAAAAGATAGGCTATTGATCTTAGATGGCGAAGTTCTACACATGAGGTGCACGGCTCATATACTAAACTTGATTGTGAGGGATGGCTTGGCTGAGGTACGTGACTCTATTGCACTTATCCGAAACGTGGTTAGGTATGTGAGAAGTTCTCCCACGAGAGCTAAAACATTTAAAGATTGCATTGAGAGTTCAAGGATTACTTATAAGGGTTCAGTTTGTCTTGATGTCTCCACTAGGTGGAACTCCACTTATCTAATGCTAGACACTGCTATAAAGCTTAGAAAAGCTTTTGAAAGGATGGATGAAGAGGATATTTCTTTCTCAACTGAGCTTAACTCCGACACTCCAAATAGTGTTGATTGGGAAAATGCCATTATTCTTTCCCAATTTTTGAAGAGGTTTTATGATGCCACCAACAAGATGTCCGGGACGTTGTATGTCACTTCAAGTGACTATTTTGAGGGGATAGCTTCTTTGTATAATTATCTGAAAGAAGCGGCGAAGGCTTTGGATTCTAGGGTGAGAGTTATGGGTGCGAAAATGAAAGACAAGTTTAATAAATATTATGGGAGTTTTGAAAGAGTAAATTTGATGGTGTTGATTGCGGTGACATTGGATCCTAGAAAAAAGATGAATTATGTGAGATATTATTGTAGACTCATTTATGATAATAGTGCGAAAGCTGATGAGATGTTTGATACAATGAAGTTTTCCCTAGAACGTTTGTTTGAATTTTACAAGAAAGCTTCTCTTGGTTATTGTGACAAAAATTGGGGAAATGAACTTGTGAGTTCTACTAGTACCGGTAGTAGTTGTGATCCTCATTACGACGAGGGAAATCAAGGGGTAGATTACGGTTTGCATTTCTATGTGCAAGAGCCGTCCTATGAAGCCTTTCTTATCGAGGAGAAAAAAAAGTCCGAGGGCTCTTTATCTGAGCTCGATCGGTATCTTAAAGCCGAACTTGAAGAGGCTCGTGATCTTGACATTTTGATGTGGTGGAGCAATGTCGGCCGAAAGTTTAAAATCCTATCTTTGATGGCTCGAGATATTTTATCTATTCCTGTAACTATCGTTGCTTCAGAGTCGACTTTCAGTACTTCTGGTCGTGTTCTTGATGGCTTTCGAAGTTCTTTAACTCCTAAAGTCGTAGAAGCTTTGATTTGCACTTAAGATTGGTTGAGAGCGGTTCTTGAGCCGATTAATATTGAAGAGTGCATCGAGAATGCAGAAAAGTTTGAGTTGGGTAAGTCCATATCTTTTCATCTTGTAATTCTTTCGTATATATAATGAGTGAATGATTTATTTAATATCTTTCTTTTTTGTTAGATATGGATCATGTTAATGCGGAGATTAACTCTACATAGAGTGTAAATTTGAAAGCATAATCCAAGGAAAATGGTAAAAACATGGGCTGAAAAGGAAATGAGAAATATGATGAGGTGAGTGCTGTTCTTTTACAGTTGAACAATTTCAACTTCTGTTATTTTTTTAGCAAAAATTGATGAACAATATGGTGCCATCATTTGAATAATGCAGTACTTGTAATTCTTTTGCCTTACATAATCTCCTTGTTTTACAAATATGGTTCTTACAAGAGGTATTTCCATAACTGATGATTTTATTGTTGATGCATCCATAACTGATGATTTAGTGGATAGTTATTTGGGAGAGGTTTTTCCTTTATGACCTTAATTTCACAATCTTATACTAGCATAATCTTTAAAACTCTAGTCTAATCTTTCATTTAACACTTTGATTCCATTGCAGATTCAGCAAAGAATTTCGGCGAGAGGAAATGTTTTATCACCGGAAGATGAAATTGCGGACTCCGTTTTTATACAAAGTTATTAGACATCGGCATTTTCTCAACTATTGCATTATGCTTAACTCCTAAATTGTCAATTACATAACGGGATAGTTGTCAATATACACATGTGGGCTCGTCAATTCTGATGTTGGTGTGCTGGTCAGAAAGCATGTAAAGTTCATGTTCTGGGCTATTTATCTGTGATTTTACTTTTGGATATGGTCTTTTAAGGGATGAAAAAAGAAGGAAATTCCTACATTTACATACCTGGTGCAAAGTAGAAAAAGGGTGGTTTGTCACCGATGTGCATGTGCGGTGCTACTAGCACACGGTAGTTTAACTGGTAGTTCAACTTGAGACCGGTTCCATGGACCCGCCCAAGAACCGGACCGAACCGGCGGTCCGGTTCTCGGGCGGGTCCATGGAACCGACGGGCGATTCTCAGTTCCAATTTTTGGAACCGGTCCTGTAGCGGGCGGTCCATGGTTCCGGGGTGGGAACCGCCCATCTGGACCATGCACACCCCTAACTTTAGCATTGGATGGAGTCCACGTCGTCGCCGGCCTACCAAAATAGGCCGGATGGGCTGAATTGACCCAAATGCAAAAGGTTTAAGACTGAATTGACACATTTACAATAGGTTTATAACTGTTTTGGTAATTTTTCCATTTAAAACCACATGGTATTTTAGTGATAATTATTCTTTTTAGGGATTAGCAAATGTGCACTCGCTCCGTGCGCGAGAAATTGACATTTGGAAGATTGAGTAGAATTACATGTTACGAAGCATTTAAACCATTAAATAATTAAAAGAAATCACACACAACACTAAACATTAGAAAGAGATTGTGAAAACGTTAATGAAAAGAGAAAAATATTTCGAGATTTTAAATATTTTTAGGGAAGTTATAGTAGTATGAAAAATATTCAAAATTACAAGCATTCGTATTAAAAAAAAAAGAATAAAATCCCATAAAAATAGGAAGGGCTTTTTACCATATGTAATAGTACAGAAAGTGATACACATCCACAAGACGTTATACAATGGCTCGTAGGGGTGTAAACGGTTCGGTTCGGTTCAGTTTTCTTGAAAAATCGAACCGAACCGAACCGTTAAGGATTCCTCCTTGAACCGAACCAAATAGGAACCGAACCGAATTGGAACCAAACCAATAAGCCGATTTGGTTCGGTTTGGTTCGGTTTCTTCTTCTTTTTTGTTTGTTTTTGCTTTTTTATTCATGGCTCTGTTTTCGGTTTTTATGAAAAAAATTTCATGATAATTTTTTTATGATAATTTTTTGATAATAATATGTATTTATGATAATTTTATGATAATTTTTTATGATAAGTTTCAGGTGGTCCGTGGTCGTTTCGATCCTTTCTCTAGTCTCTCCAAGAAAGGATTACGCATTGAATGAACGGAAGAGAGACCATATCATATGAACTAAAGTTCCTTTTTTTCCTTTTTCACTGCAAATCATAAGCATATAGCTGAATCCGTACATGAATGACTTTTTTGCATTGTCAAACAGCAGAAACAGAGAAATTAAAATTTATATTCAAGAACTAAATCAAACAAGATCTGCATTGTCATACAAGAGTCAACTGATCGTTCTCATCAACCTACTAAATTGAAACACATCTAAATGATAGACAAGTTACTCACGAACAAGTGTCCACCAAGCATCAAGAATTTATTAAGTATTTTCCGATACAATCTACACCTTAGTGTGATGATTAAGAAAACTAATTCTTATAAAATAGTATCACACCGGTCTATGACTCTAATTATAGCGATGCTTACAGATATCAATGGTATGAGAACTTCTTAGAAACTCCAATAAACATCTCCATCAGCAATCAACTATCCACCAAACCCTATAATGATCAGAATATTCTTGATTGCTCCAGAACAAACAATAGCCATTTTCTATATTAATTACATTACCAATTTGCATCCCCTTTATCTTCATGAGTAGTCAAGTCCCAAATATTTTCCTCTACAGGTTGGTCTCTTCTTTTCTATCTTTATCTTACTCAACATTGTTAGATAAGCAAGTGTTTGGACACTACATTATTGCAAAAAAGTAGCAGAATCCAATTCAGCAATGCTGATCAATCTGTTCTGTTGTTTATCAGCAAGCTGACTTGCACAGAAGCCAAAAAGAAGTCTCAATAACAGAAAAAAGAACAACCCAAACTGAAACCGCCCAGAGATAAATCTCTCTAAAAAACAAAATCCTTGTTCAAATTCAGAAATCTGAAGACGCTAGATATACTGTGCTACAAAAATCCGTCATAATCATAAGCACATGAATGGAAATCCATCTTCAGCAGCAAGGTTGGCCACCACCTTCACAGCATGAATCCGTACATTGGCATCATCTGACTCCAGGAGAGACAATATTTTCTGCAACCCCACTATAGATTTGGTTTTTCAGTTGATGAATTAGAAATGTGCAGTTTTTTAGCCTTCCTTTTTTAAAAATAATCGAATAATGGACTAGCTGCAAAAAAGAATACAGAATCTCTAGTACTCACTTGCTTTCTTTACACATCAAGGAGATGACTACTTCTCTTTTGTTCGTCAATCATCAAGGGAAACCAATATCGAGTTCAGCTCCGCGGTCACAGTTGACAACTCTACATTAAATTCACAATAAAAATGAGAATTGAAGTATCTATTGCAATATTAAAGGATATAAAATATTCTACGATAATTTTTTCTCACCTGACTCAAAATTTTCGAGTTCTTCTAAGTCCTCCTCAATCAAAAGTGAAAGTGGTGTGGATCGTAGCCAATCTTGCGTACATATAAGAGCCTCCACCATGCTTGGGGTCAAGGAGCTACGAAACATGTAAGGACCTCGGCCCCACCACGCTTCCGCTGCGCCACTCCTTGTGTAATATTGTCCGCTTTGGACACTAAGTCCTCACGGTTTTAAAACGCGTTACACAGGATTAAGGGGCTGAGCCTTATAAACTCATCAGGATCTCCCTCCCCAGGCGATGTGGGACAAGAAACATGCCCCCCTTGCCATCCTAGAAGCCTGCCAGGAGCCGCTCCTTGTCCAGGCCCTCTGGCCCCGGCGACCACTCCCCGCCCTCGTCGGACCGGGTCGTTACATTCTCCCCTCCTTCGAGCACAGCGTCCTCGCTGTGGCCCCACACGCGGTCGGGAGTCGGCTCTGATACCATTTGTAAGGACCTCGGCCCCACCACGCTTTCGCTGCGCCACTCCTTGTGTAATATTGTCCGTTTTGGACACTAAGTCCTCACGGTTTTAAAACGCGTTACACAGGATTAAGGGGCTGAGCCTCATAAACTCATCAGGATCTCCCTCCCCAGGCGATGTGGGACAAGAAACATGCCCCCCTTGCCATCCTAGAAGCCTGCCAGGAGCCGCTCCTTGTCCAGGCCCTCTGGCCTCGGCGACCACTCCCCGCCCTCGTCGGACCGGGTCGTTACAAAACACGTCAAGTACACGACCTCCTGTGCTGAATGCAGCCTCTGATGCTACAGTTGAGACGGACACAGCCAAAATATCTCGAGCAATGGAAGAGAGGATATGATATCTCGAAGAATTGACTTTTCACCAATTTAAGATATCAAAGTCGGCGCTATAGCGTTCACATCTTTCTTCCAAATACTTATCTAATTCGGATTTTTCTTCCAAATATTCTTGTCCCGTTTGGTTAAGATACATTGCAGTCATAATGTCCGCACCAACCACAGGAGACATTGACACGTTCATTGTCCTTGTACCCTTTGACCTCAAATTGCTTTGGGGGCATATACCGGTGCGGTATTGCTCGAACAATGACGTTAGAGATGATGTGACTTTATCTCGTAAAGTTTCTGCCCGCTTGCTTTCATAAACTTGATTAATCATCCATTTCACATACTCCCACTTATGTCGAGGGTCAAGTATGCATGCAATGAACCATGTTAGATTGATGTTGTTCATATTGCCAAAATACTTATTGAATTTGGTCTTCATTCTCTTGGCCATTTCCTGCAAACTCCTATCCTCATTCACACAATATCTCTTAATCATCATAAAAATCCCATAGACATCTTTCGCCATATCATTACTAGTGACATAAGAACAACCCGATACTTTTAAAGTCGTATCATAGAACAACTTCAAGAAAGGAAAAAATTGACAGGCATATTCCCAATCATCACTAGTAGGCAACCCCCTCACCTTGGAAAGCTCTTCAACAAACTTGCTATCCCGAATATCTAGTAAGATAAAAGTCTTCTGAAACTTCAAAGCTGCTTCCAACATCAGGTATGTTGAGTTCCAACGAGTCTCCACGTCCAAACATATAAGACTCTTGGACTCGATGTTTTCTAGCTCAATGCACTCCTTAAACCGTTGCAACCTCGCAGGAGAAGACCTCACATAACGCACAGCTGAGCGTATTCTAACAATGGAATCATCTATATCTTTCAAACCCTCTCTCACAATCAAACTCAATATGTGAGCACGACATCTCACATGGAGTAACTCACCCGACAAAATTAGAGTGTTCCAAGAGTGGAGTCTTTTTTTCAAGTATTGAACACCCAAGTTGTCACGCCCCGCACCCAACGTGAGCATGAACATCCGCCTAGGGTCGCTACAGAGTGCGACGCTCCCAGGATTGCATCACAGAGACCCTAATACCCAAATCAGAGAAAACACGCCACATGCGGAAACGACATATATATATAATAAATATATATACACCCGGACATTTTAAAAACGCGACCATGAATAGCAAAAGATAACAATTAAACGATAAATTAAACCTTGATATATATTCTTTACAAACTTACATACTTTACCCCTTTCTATAAACAAAAAGGTACACCAAAAGGGCCACGAAGCAAAAAGGGATCGGTGGCCTAGGGGTGTCGCTATCTACCAGGAGGGGCTACAGTCAAAAAGTGGCGGCCCCCACTCCTGCACTGACACCTAACCTACGGTGCCCAGTCGGGATTAGAACCCGACGACTCTGACGAACTCTCTAGCTGCTCCTGGTCCTCCTCAGAACTCATGGCCTCAGATTCCGTCTCCGGCTCCAGATCCTGCTCCTCGTACCCATCTATGTCCATGGGCTCAGGGCCTTCAGCGTCCGCCTGCTCTGGAGCTGGGTCGACTACCTCCGGCTCAAAGGCTAAGCCACCAAGCTCCTCATGCTCTTCCTCATCCTCCACGACCTCATACTCAACCTCAGAGTCGGGATCGCCATCCATATCGACATCCACTATATCGCCATCCGGACACTGGATATCTAACAAGCCCTCTCCCACAAACAGAACATCAGCAGACCTAATGGGATCGAACTCATCCCCAAAACGATCCCGGAAACACCATGCTAGGTACTCGTGAGTCTCGTAGTGGGGCAAACCTACATCTACCCATACTAAAGTATAGTGTCTAAAGTACTTTTCCCCGTTCCCCACGGGATGCACAGTCATCGTACGCTCTATCTGGTGGGGAATCCCAAAGCGTAACGGTGCATCGTCGAAGTTCATGGCCGGGGATCTGAAAAATTCGGTTTTTACCACAACCGTGAGAAAACTCAGCAAGTAATAAATCGCTAATCCCAACTAGACTAAAGTGTACCTCCAGAAGGTAAATAAAATACATAATTAAATGAACCAGTGCAACAATAAATGTCAATTCACCCGGGCCCAAAGCCCAATTCACTATAACGTCCTGCAGGTAAGACTTTCAATGGCATTATAAAAAGAGTATGCAGTCATATCGACGCCACGACCCTAAGGCCAATAATTTATAACGACCCGTAGACCCGACCCAAAGGCCACAAATTGTAACGACCCGAAGGCCCGACCCGAAGGCCACAAATTGTAACGACCCGAAGGCCCGACCCGAAGGCCACAAATTGTAACGACCCGAAGGCCCGACCCGAAGGCCACAAATTGTAACGACCCGAAGGCCCGACCCGAAGGCCACAATTGTAACGACCCGAAGGCCCGACCCGAAGGCCACAATTGTAACGACCCGAAGGCCCGACCCGAAGGCCACAAATTGTAACGACCCGAAGGCCCGACCCGAAGGCCACAAATTGTAACGACCCGAAGGCCCGACTCGAAGGCCACAATTGTAACGACCCGAAGGCCCGACCCGAAGGCCACAATTGTAACGACCCGAAGGCCCGACCCGAAGGCCACAATTGTAACGACCCGAAGGCCCAATTTACTCATGACAGACATGTGCATTACTGTATTCAATCTCAACCATATTAAAACATAATATGCAAATTCACATGTCATGGAATTCGAATCAATAGTTGTACTCCGATGTGCCCAGATCAATGAATCACAATATCCCACTCAGTCGGCACATTGTCGGCACGCCTAACTCATTTTATTTTAGCCCATTTACGCCCGGCACTAAATACACAACTTAGCATTACGAACAATCCAATCGGTTTAGTACTCGACGTGACCAACCACACTCCACAATCAAATCCCGAATGTGATAACGTCCACTAGGACCCCCAACAAGTCCTAAACTAACCAATACATTGCCCAAATTTACGTCGTCACCTATTGAGCCAATTAATATCAACTTAGGAGAAATAATCCAAATTCGGGTCTACTGTGAACAGTACCAAATCAGCCCTCAAATGGCCACCAAATCACACATAAACATCCTCATTAAGTCCCAATTAAGTCCTATAATCAGCCCATGCACATTCCCACACAAATAAGCCCCAAATTAGCTTAATTACCCCATTAATTTACCCCTAAAATTCCACAATTAGGCTAATTAGGGTTTAGAAATTTTTACTCGCCTAATATCGGTCTTGGGACGACGGGAGCGGGCGATCGATTACCGGCAAGCGGTGAGAATCGACGGCGGCGCTCCGGGGGCAAGCCGGCGGTCACGGCGACTCCGGCGGACTCAAGGCTCAATCCGGCCAAAACAGGGGGCTGCTGGGGGTGAGGGGCTGAGGACGGCAAGAGAGGGGGCTGAGGAAGCGAGGCGGTCGCCGGGGGCGACGCTCGGCGGCGGACGACGGCGCGGCACCGGCGAGACGGAACCGGCGACGCTGCTCTCTCTCGCCTGGAACAGAACAGCGGCTGGGGCGGCGAAACGGAGGGGGAAACGGTGGTCGACGGAGCTGGGGCGGCGCCAGGGGGCCGACGGGCAGCGGACGAGCCCAGCAGCTCCGGCGTCGCGGCCGTCTCCGGCGTGAACAGCACCGGCGGAGCAGAACCAGAACCGGCGAGGGGAAGCTTGAAGAACACGATCGGGGAGAGAGAGAGAAAAGAGAAGAGAGAGAGTCTGAAGAGAGGAGAGAGAGAGAGGGAAAAGCAAGTAAAAAAGGTGGTCAACTTGGGTGAGTGGATTCCACATGTCACCATCTAAGGGCTTAGGACACTCTACCCTTTGATCCAAGGGCTCAAATTCAAAATCCACTAATAAAGCAAGGGCAAAATGGTAAAACACCCCTAACTAAGGCCTAACCAGATCTGGTTGGTCCCAACTAACCCTAGTTAGACCCCAATTTGATTCAAAATTCGGAATAAAATAAAATACTCTAGAGGCATTTTCGTAAATTTCCAACTCCGGACCGAAATTCCAATTTTTGCCCATACCGGTCCTAAATATTCTTGGGAGACATAATACGGTGTCGAATTCGCGAAATTCACTTTCTAAGCCCTCGAAAAACGCCCGCGAAGTCCCGGGAATAAAATAATATTATTTTTCAATTTTTGTCGAAAATCAACTTTTTGGCCAAAACCGCTCTAAATGCGTGTGGCCACCCCAAAATAACCTTGGCCGCGAAAAATAACCTCGATCGGCGTCCGAATTGGGTCTCGGTGTCCACAGGGGCAAAACTGTCTTTTTCTCAATTTCTGTCGGATTTTCAGTTTTCAACCGCATTAGTCCCAAACATGAATGACCACTCTAATATGACGTCTGTCTTGCAAAATAATCGTAATTACCCTTGAAATTTTGATATCGAAGTTCGGGTCAAAATCCGGGATGTTACACAAGTCATTAGAGCTCGCATTATCCACGGTTATAGAAAAAACGTATTTAATCCCCCAACTAGTCAAGCATTTCTCCACTGCTTTTCCTATAATTTTAGCAGAATGTCCCGGGATTTGACAGAAATTCAAGATTTTCTTTTGCAACTTCCAATCACCATCAACAAAATGAGCAGTGAGACTTATGTAACTCATATTTTGACAAGAAGTCCACGTGTCCGTTGTGAGACAAACCCTTGGAGATGTATCGAAAAAATATTTTTTCAATTTGCATCTTTCCTCCAAGTAAAACTTATAATAGTCCTCCCTCAATGTGTTCCTTGAGGGGATTGAAAACTTCGTCTGGATCCTACTCACGAATTGCCGAAATGCCTCATTTTCCATAAACTTAAAGGGTAATTCACCAATGATGAACATCGCTGCTAGGTCTTTTCGACTAGTTTCTTGGTCAAATTTCCATGGACCAAATGACCTAGAACTACCAACCCCATTAAGTTGACCTGAGACACTTTTTTGCCTTTTCTCAATGTTCGCATATGGAAATTTCTTACATCTACCTAAATAATTACGCATCGCACTAGTCCCTTGAGAGGTAGAACAACCAATAATAACCCCGCAATATAAACATTCAGCTTTGTCTGGGTTTTCTGTCCTTTTATAGTGTTCCCACGCAAAAGATCTCGTCCTCCTCCTATTTGTGCCACTAGATTCACTCATTGAAGTAGACATCTACCAATCTATAATAATTCAAACCTGAAATTATTATAATTCAAGTGGCTGTGTCAAGTTAACAAACTTTGTATGACAAGCAAATACTTAATAGAAGGGGTGGCCATTAAAGTACCATAAAGAAAAGAAAAAAGATAAGGCGAAGGGCAAAAACAGAAACATACAGTCTATATAACCCATTAGTGACCAACAAAACTGAACAATATTAAGAAAGAAAACCCACTGCATATGCAGTGCAATCAAATTCTTAGGCACCACATATAACCATGCAATTTTCATGACAGCAAAGACCTTGACAAAAAAACCAGGACTAGCTAAGTCATAGCTAGAATATACCTCAACCCGTGGCTGTCCAGGAATCAAATTTGCTACCGTGTTTCTCTTCTATAAGCTGCAGAGCTAATGCAAGAACTTCTATGGAAAGTGTCTAAGTTTCTAAAGAGGTGAATTAGCATATCAGCAGCTCCCTAACACCATAGAAAATACATGCTGAAGTCACGTCTTTGCCATCATGATGAGCATACCATAAAACAAACATCATCTTACAACTTGGCTCACCTTTACTTTTTCACGTTTAATGATTCTCTCACAAAGAAGCCGCAACCTTTCCAATTCAACCTGCAAGAGCGTTGAGATAAGTTCAATAATCTGATTATAACATATACAGCAAACATATATATATAACGCAAATGAATAGTATAGTTACATATTCATCACATGCAATGGAAAATCAGCCATGACTTGCCATAACAAGTTAGAAGATGTTAGTCAGAGGTAAAAAAATCGAGCACAGTTAAAACCCGTATCTTCATTATACATGATAGATTACATGATATTAGTTAATGCTTAACTGTCCGAGAAAACAAAAAGTGAATGATAACAAGTTTGAAATGAAGTATGAAAGCCACGATTATAATAAAGCAATAAATCTATTGAAATGAAGTAGAAGCAGATGATCTTCATGTGATTGTCCTGGAAATTGTCACTCCTGCGCCTATCTCTCTAAAGGATCTGAATTCATGTCTTTGAAAAACCTAAGGGCTTCCATGGGTCCCCTATTCTTGCCATAACCATGATCATGGAATTTCAAGCAAATGCATTCTTCCCAGGCATGGCATTAAGAAAAACAAGAGACAGTCCGAAGATCGCCACTCCTGGCAAAGCACGAAATCACCGCGTTCCAAGAGAAATCATCCTTGCACGGCATGTAACTAACAAATCCAGAGACCGAGCCGCCTCTCCCATCCTCATGCATCCTTCAATCGCCGTTTTCCCAGTATGTAATAGTACAGAAAGTGATACACATGCACAAGACGTTATACAATGGCTCGCAAAGAGAGAAATTGAATACGTCAATGAAAAGATAGATTTTTAGGTTCTTCTAGGTGATAACGTGTCCTTCCATTGACCAATCATCAAGTGCCAAGTGTCATTAATTTCATCAGTTTTTCTAAAAAAAGAAAAAAGGATAAATACATCAAAAGTCATAAAACTTAGTACAATTAAGTCCTGTAACTTTAAAAAAGTACAATTAAATCCTAAAATTTGTTATAAAGTACAATTAAGTCCTGCAATTTTCAAAAAAGTGCAATCAATTTTTAAACTTGTCAAATTTGTCCAATCAAATATTTATATTGATTGCACTTTTTGAAATTTTTACAACTCAATTACACTTTTGTAATAAGTTTAGAACTTAATTGCCCTTTTTTAAAATTTCAAGACTCAGTTGTACTTTTGTGATAAGTTTTAGAATTTGATTGCGCTTTTTGAAAGTTTTAGGACCCGATTGTACTTTCGTAATAAGTTTTAGAACTTTTGTTGTATTTATCCCCTAAAAAAATATACAAAACTTATTTCGTGGAGATTGTTTAGCCGAATAGACCCTGAAATTCAATCTCTCCAATTTGCTTTCGGAAAAATCTCAAAACAGATTCTCCTTCAAAGCCTTCGCCTTTAAATGCAAATCGTTCACCGTCAAAGACGCTGCAACTCTTCCTTCTCCGGATCATAGTTCTCATCTAACTTTGTCTTCGCAGCTCGTAAGCTTTTGAATGCTCTCATGGCGGTCATCAAGTTCGCGCTCGTCCTCTCCCTCGCGATCCTCGTGCTGCTGCTGCCGCTGTGCCGACCCCTGGAGGTCCCCAACTACCAAGGCGCGGAGAATTGGCCTGAATTGACTGCTGGCCGGCGACACCAGAGTATCAGAGAAGAAGATAGGACCGGCTTCAACATGAGGAGGTTGGGCGGAGCCATCCCCGAACCCGTCCCCATCACCGAACCCGAACCTGCCGATGAGCCCGAATTTCTGGCGTGAAGAACAGCGACCTCTGCCGTCAGGTCTCGCCCGTCGCCCGTCGCCCGGTTCCTTTGTTTCTTCCTCTCTTTACCTTGGTTAGGTGTGCTAGGATTCTAGATTGAATAGAGCCCACAAGAAAGAACAAGTTAGGGTTCGTTGTAGTGTCGTATTTATTTTTCTTATAACTCCTGAATTAATTCCGACTCTTTGATTATTTGGTTCCCTTTATATTCATGCAATCCTGTTTTTTGTGTTCCATTGCGTGGAAACTTCTGTAATACATGTTCATGATTAGCAGTTGTAATGATGAGTCTTGCATAGATTAGGTAAAAGAGTACCATAACTTTCGTATGGCCTTTTTTCGACCACGTGAGTTTCATAACTTCTAAAAAGACGGTACCGATGCTGAACATTTTGAATAATTTATGACACTATTAATTGAAAAGTTATATAGCACTCAAGTGATCGAGCACTAAGCTCCGTACATAAATTATGGAATTCGAAAGTTATAATACTTGTGAATCATTTTCCCTATATATATATTTAAAGAAAATATTAGAAGTTCTTGTTTAGGCCTATCACAAAAGAAAATTGAAGATGATCAATTGATGTATCGGAAAGCAAATAGGAAGGTGAAGAAGAAGTTATTCGGTTCTCGGATTTGTATTATTTCGTCCTTTGCTAGTTTGTTCTACTGCGGTGGTTGTTTTCATGAGGCTCGTGAAGGCCGATTTTAGGTGTATGATTCTACCATTCTTGATTTTTTTTTCCCTGTAGTGGTAGGTTTCTGATAGAAAGTTTTTGAAAGCCACAAAAAAAGCCCGATTTGTGGATAATTACCGATACTTTTACGAAATTATCAACTTCACTCCTATCAACTACCTTAAACTTACTGACTCTTAATATGGATTCACTGATCTTTATTTGAGCAAATTACCAATTCGATTAGATCACACGGTTCATCAACTTTGAGTCACTATTTGTTTTTTAAAAGTTAATTGAGTTTTGTTATCGTTTATCAACTTTGAGTCACTATTTGTTTTTTAAAAGTTAATTGAGTTTTGTTATCGTTTATCAACTTTGATAATTTCTAAATAGTGTTGGTAAACTTAAGGCGTTAATAAGAAATGCAAATAAGTCTTGTAAACTATTTAAAAAATGGAAAATTAAAAGAAAACGGACAAATATCGGTAAGTAAATTAAATGACTTTTGTTAACCGAATACTAAGTGAAATATAATGGGAAAAAACTTAGTGAGTTATACTAATTTAGGTTGGTAATAAAGATATTAAATGTTTAAGGCTAGCTAATAAAAGATGTAACTCAATAGAAAGTCGGTAAATTAAAAAAATTTAGCGTTGCTAAGTAATTCAATTGGGAATTGGTAACTCAACAGTAGTTGGTAATTTAATATGACAAAAGTTGGTAATTCACTCTAATTTACGTTGGTACTTTCATATAGGAGTTTGATTAATTTGAATTGTTGGTAAGTTATGCAAGTAATAGTTGGGAAGTTAGTAGGATAATCGATCATTTGCAAACTAAAAAAAAAGCCGGTAATCTTGTAGAAATATCAATAAGTTACTACCAAGTTACTTGGCACTTATCAACAATTAATTAAAATTCACCACTACGGAGAAAATCCGATTTTTGTTTTACGGAACAATAAACCCACCTGCGCATGGCCGAGTTGGTGGGCACTTTCCTTCCCTCAGAGAGGTTATGGGTTCGAATCCCCGCTCAGTTCCGTAATTTAAGTGGGGGACCCTGGCGGTGGGTTGCTAGGTTAGTCTTCTTCAGGGTATAGGCACCCCGATTACCTATGCGGGCTCGTTCCCGGGGAATGGTGGTGGATCCTCGGTTACCAAAAAAAAAAAAATTGTGCCTCGTAAAATGAAGATTGAACCCCTATCACTCAGCCAAAAGGATAAATAGGAAAATAATCTGAAGGGAGGGAAATGAAGTAATTTTTCGCGTATATAGGATGAGGGTGGGAAAATGAAATCCTCGACTCGGTAGGACTTTCTGAGCCCCGACTAATAATATCTAATAAAGTAGTCCTCCTGTCCCACGTACACCGAGTCCTAACACGAACCGATAACCCATGCTCTTAGGGACAACCTTGGAGTAAAAGAAAGATCGACGAGTGCAGCTCGCTCTTCGATCAAGTCTAGTTTGCGCCAGAAAAACCTTGACCTCCTCAATTGCATTCTTCATACATATAACATAACTATCCACGCGATTGACACGCACTCTTTTTCCTCCATAACTTGCAGCGTCGGCGATTCCGTGGCGGAGATTACATTCATGCTCGACCCTTTCTTCTATTATCCGTCTGCTGATGTTTCGATCTATAAAGAGCCCAGCTTGCGGAAGCTTCAACTACGTGGCTAGGGCCATTGTGTGCATCCTCCTGCCTTCTCTTCTGCTAGAATTACGTGTGCTCTCAACACAACAAAGATGGAGCTAGTAAAACCAGTCTTGTCTCTGAGAGTTTGCTTCGACTATTTCTTCGTGACCCAGAGATTTTCGTGACTCCATGGCGGAGATCAAGTTTGCGCTCGCTCTTTCCTCTGCAGTTCTTCTGCAGCCATGCCAATCTCGCAAGAGCTAGGCTCCCAGTTAGGCGAATTATGTGGACAAAAAGTGTTGGTCAACACAACCAGCAAAAGAGAGTAGAAGCAGAATAGACGATCCCGGCTCGACACGGCGGTGATGACTTTTAATAGTGTCACAACGATGTCGTCCTCAGCCATCAAGATCTCAGTCCGTCGCTTGGTTCTAATATTTGCTCTTCTCTTTTCCTTGGTTTAGTATTGCCTTAGTCCTTTTGCTCGGGAAGTTCGATCGTTCACTTGAAGAAGGGTTTGCGTACGCATTCGGGTCAGAATTACATGGAAGTAACACCCTCGACCATCAAATCAAGTCCAATGTTTTGCCGCATTCTGTTGCATCTTTTCTCTCTTTTCAGCTGCTACTGGTTTGGGATTCTCATCAAATGTTTATGGAACGAATAGCATGTTCTTTTCAAAGTTCATATATAAATGAATATTTCTTGGTAAATATGTACTCATTGAATTTATTTGCTAGATAGACTAATTGAATTGATTTTCCTCGTTACCTTTCTGCATTCGTACCAAACCCACTTCCAAAAATTATTGGATGCTCTAGTTCCATAACTCCCAATCCTGATTTGTGATGCGTAAACTTAATGGGACGGGTCCGGGTCCAGGTTTGGGTTCGGGTTCGGGACAGTATCGACAATCCCTCCCGAACCCGTCCGGCTGCCGTCCCTATTTGCAAAGTGAAGAGAAAGTGCTGGCAAAACCAGTAACTCATCCACCATACTCCTATTTTCTTTTCCTCATTGAGACAAACGCTATGCAAGGTGGGAGAAAGAGCTGCACTTCACAAGAAGCTCAGAAGTCAAAAAGAAATGCATAACACAGACTTACCAAAAACTGAGTCAGAATGGCAAGAAATAGATATTCTGCTATGATATATATGAATGATGAAAAGGAATTATTGATAAAACTGCACGGTAAAAAAAAATTGCATAAATATTTATGGAAAGACAAACATATTTCGAGATTTAAAATTGCTTTTGGAAAGATGTTGTAGCATTTAAAACATTTAAATGTAATATTGAAAAAGATGAGAGATAAAATAAAAATACGAATTTACGCATTTATATTTGAAAAAAAATTATTGAGATATCTTAAAAATAGGAGTAGCTCTCATCCATCCATTAGCCAATCATCAAATGCCAAGTGTTATCAATTTCTTTAGGTTTTCTCCGAAATAAAAAAAATATTTCCGTAGAACTTATCTCGCAGTAATTATTTTTTTTTTGGTAAAGGTAAGAGTATATTAACTTTTCACGACACCAAATACAACCTAAAGCACCGACCAAAACTTGAACCTGAAAGGACATAGGGAAATCTCGCAGTAATTGTTTAGCTGGATAGAAACTAAAATTCAAATCTCTCCAATCTTAGATGATAATTCGTATTTTCAGTGATGATAGAGATCACGAACTTCTCCACTTTGCATTCGGAAAAACCTCAGAGCGGATTCTCCTTAAAAGCCTTCGCCTTTACGTACGTACAAATCATTCACCATCAAAGACATTGCAACTCTCCTTCTCCAGATCATAGTTCTCGTCTAACTTTGTCTACGCAGATCGTAAGCTTTCGCAAGTTCTAATGGCGGTCATCAAGTTCGCACTCGTCCTCTCCCTCGCGGTCCTCATGCTGCTGCCGCTGTGCCAACCCCTGGAGATCCCGAACTACAGAGGCGCGGAAGATTGGCTCGAGTTGGCTGCTGGCCGGGGAAACCAGAGAATCAGAGAAGGAGATAGGACGAGCCTCAACATGAGGTTGAGCGGAGCCATCACCGAACCCGAACCCGTCCCCATCATCGAACCGGAACCGGAACCCGTCCCCATCATCGAACCTGAACCCATCGATGAGCCCGAACCAGTCCCTGGCTTAAACCCAAGCCCTGTGATCACGATGCCGATGCCGATGCCCGGAAGCACAGCGTCCTCCGCCATCAGGTCTGGCAGGTCACTCAGTTCAGTTGTTGGTCTCTTCTCTCTTCTCCTTGGTTGGTTGTGTTAGGATTCTAGATTGAATAGAACCCCAAGAAAGAACTAGTTAGGGTTAGTAGTAGTAGTGTCGGATTTATTTTTGTTGAAAATTGAAGATGATCAATTCGGTGCTGGGACTGTATTATTTCGTCCTTTACTAGTTCGTTCTATCTTGGTGGTTGTTTTCATGAGGCTCTTGAAGGCCGATTTTAGGTTGGATGATTCTTACCATTCTTGATATTTTCTTTTCTTTAGTGGTAGGTTTCTGGTAAAAAGTTTTTAAATGTTAAAATAAAACACCTGATTCGTGGATAATTAGCAATACTTTTATGAAATTATCAACTTATCTCTTATCAACTGCCTTAAACTTACCGTCTCTTTAATATCGATTAACCAATCTTTATTTTAGTGACTTACCAATTCGATTAGATCATCTGGGTCATCAACTTTGGGTTGCTACTTGTTTTTTTTTTTTAATTTAATTGAGTGTTGTTATTTATCATCTTTTATCTCTTTTTATACTTAACGCCTTATATATATATATCAATTCTTATGTGTGGCTTACAATCTTTTCTCCTACCAAACGAATAATTTTAGTTTACCAACTCTTATTTGAGCACATTACCGTCAATTTTCTATTAACTTACTAACTTTTATTGACGTTACTATCAATCCATTAAATTCCTCCCCTCTTTTTAGAAATTACAAAGCCTGATTAGAGTGATTACGCTTCCATTAAATTGCTACCTTACCAAGCCATGTTTATTGATTATTTTAAATTACCAACTTCTCTAACAAATTTTCTTTTACGGAACTATAAATTTTTTTCCTCGCAAAGTAAAGATTGAACCCCTATTACTCAGCAAAAAGGATAAATAGGAAAAAAATTCTGAAGAGAGGGAGATGAAGTAATTTGTGCGACTATAGGATGAGGGTGGGAAGATGACTGAAATCATCTACGACACGATAGGAACTTTTGAGCCCCGATTAATCTCTCGCAAAGCAGTCCCCCAGACCCACATACATCGAGTCCTAACATGAGCCATGGACTCGTGCTCTTGGGGACAACCTTGGAGAAAAAGAAAGAGCGATAAGTGCAACCCGTTCTTTGATCAAGTCTAGTTTGCGCCGGAAGAACCTTGACCTCCGCAATTGCATTCTTTGTACATGTAACATCGCCATCCACACGATCGACACTCACTCTTCCTCTCAAAAGTTCGTACCCAAACAAAGTTTCCTACATAACTCGCAGCGTCGGTTATTCGGTGGTGGAGATTACGTTCATGCTCGACCCTTTCTTCTATTATTCGCCTGCTGATGTTTCAATCCATAAAGAGCCCGACCTGCGGAAACATGAATTACGTGGCTGGGGCCATTGTGTTGCATCCTGTCTTCTCTTCTGCTAGAATTACTTGTGCTCCCAATACAATGAAGATGAAGTGGTAAAACCAGTCTTGTCTCCAAGAGTTTGCTTCGACTATTTTTTCGTGACCTAGAGATTTTTGTGACTCCATGGCGGAGATCTAGTTTGCACTCGCTCTTTCCTCTGCAGTTCTTCTGCTGCTGTGCCAATCTCGCAAGAACTAGGCTCTCAGTTACGTCAATTATGTGGACAAAAAGTGTTAGCCAGCACAACCAGCATAAGAGAGGAGAAGCAGAATCGACGATCCTGTGTCTTTTTGGCGCTGTTCCCGGCTCAACATGGTGATGATGATTCTTACAGTGTCACAGCGGTGTCGTCCTCTGCCGTCAGATCTCAGTCCGTTGCTCAGTCCTAATATTTTTTTTTTTTTTTTTGGTAAGGTAAGGTATATATTGACTTTTCAAACCACGACTTACAAGAGAGGAAACCGAAACACAAAAGCCTCGAACCTAAAGCGACATATGTGTCCCAACAGGAGCAAAGGTGTAACGGTTACAGAACTAAGAGCTACTAAGCTACAACAAGAATGGCCAAGACACAGCCACTTAACTACAAAATGGGAGAAAGCGCAACCCCAAAGGGATTAATCAAAGATGGAATCCGAAATGCCCCAGCTGACTTGAATCCTGCGGTTGCGTGGATTATCTTCAACCGGTTTGAAAGACAAACCTCTATCCCTGGTAATTTTCGCAAGATGTTGCCGGAGAGCCGGCACGAAGAGGGGTTGATTCCTGAAAAGAATATTGTTCCGAGACGTCCAGATAATGTGGCATAGGCCTGCAAATGAGAATCGAGCAATTCTCTGGAAAAAACTACGACCTCCAATGTGATTGGTGGCCCAATGAAGATTGTCTTGCCAAGACCGGTTTCTCCAAGAAAGGTGACACTTATCAGCCCAAAACAAAGCAAGAGAACCCGTGACAGGACAAGCAAAGAACAGATGATTAACCGAATCAGGTCTGCTATTACAAAAGGCGCAAACACCTTCTGCTATTCTTCGGTAACTGATCAGCAGAACCTGAGTTGGAAGCCTTTTAAGGGAAATAAGCCACAACAAAAAACTGTACCTCGGTGCAATACTCTGGTCCCAAACGAAGGAACTCCAAGGAACAACAGGTTTGCATAATCTGATTTGTTCCCACGCCAAGGCCACGGAGAAGACACCCGACGGGTGGCCTATCCAAACTAAGCGATCAGGCCTTTGCACGTCAATAAGAGGGACAGTTTCCGACCAGGAGTTGAACTTTCGAAGCATGCTCGATGCATGCCAGGAACCAGACACGAAATCCTGAACAGAAGCCTCCCTTGGGATGCCAGAACAGTATATTTCCCTGTTTGTGAAGAACTCCGCAAGAGGACCTTTGGGATGCCAAGAGTCAAACCAAAAAGAAGCAGTAGCACCATTGCCAATTTGCCATTTGAAGAACAAATGAAAATCCTGGCGAATGTCAAGGACTTTTTTCCAAGCCCAAGAACAAAAAGTCGGTTTAGTCACTTTCCAAAAATTCTTATACTTGAGAAAAGTGGTGTGGATCCACTTACACCAAAGAGACTCCTTGTCAGTGAAGAGAGTCCATATATGCTTGAGCATTGCCGAAAGATTACAATCGCTAAGTCTCCGAATACCCAATCCGCCCTCCTCTTTAGGGAAACAAACATCATGCCAGGGGACTCTAGCTCCCCCAACACCCAGGTCCGGACCCTTCCAGAGGAATTGTCTAAGGATCATTTCGATTCTAGAAAGAACCGACTTAGGGAGCATGAAAACACTAGCCCAATATACTTGGATAGCATGAAGGACAGATTTGATAAGCTGTAATCTACAAGCAAAGGATAAAAATCTTTGGGACCAAGACCGAGCACGAGCAGTAATAGAGTTAACTAGTGAAGTACAATCCGCTTTACTCAACCTTGTTGAAATTATAGGAATCCCAAGGTATCTAAAAGGGAGCGTACCTACATTGAAACCAAACAACTGTCGGGTCTATTCTCTAATTGCCGCCGAGCCACCAGAGAGAAAAATCTCACTTTTATTACCATTAGGCTTCAAGCCAGACCACTTGGAGAAAAGGTCCAGGCCTTCCTTGATCAGTGTAGTTGAGTCTATATTCCCCTCAACAAATAAGAGGACATCATCAGCAAAGAATAGATGGGTTAATCCCACGGGCTTGCATCTCCAAAAATATTTGAACCCCGGCTGCCTCGCTTGAGTGCATAGAATCCCCGAGAGAACTTCCATCACTAGTGTGAATAAGTAGGGAGACAACGGGTCCCCTTGTCTTATACCTCGCTCACTTGAGAAGAATCCATGTAACTCCCCATTAATAGCAATGGAGAATTTAGGGGAAGAAACACACTCCATAATTAGTTTAACAAATGGTTGAGGAAATCCAAATGTTAGAAGAACCGTTTCCAAGAAAGCCCAATCTACAGTGTCGTAAGCCTTCTGAAAATCAACCTTTATTGCACACTTTGGCCGATAAGGCTCATGGTGAAAACCCGCAAAGAGCTCCTGAGCAAGGAGAATATTATCACTTATCCTTCGCCCCTTTACAAAGGCATTCTGGGAGTTGGTAATGAGAGACGGCAGGACAGAGGCTAGCCTATTAGCCAATATCTTAGTAATACATTTGTAGACAGTGTTGCAACAAGCAATAGGTCTAAAGTCATTCATAGATAAGGCATTAGGAATCTTAGGCACAAGAGTGAGGATCGTAGTGTTAAGCTCCTTTAGGAGCGACCCTGACCTAAAGAAGTCCTTAATGGCCAGCACAACTGAAGGCCCCACAATTACCCAAGAGGATGTAAAGAAATCAACATTATATCCATCAGGGCCTGGAGCCTTACCTTTTGCAAGCGAAAACATAGCATTTCGTATTTCAATGTCAGTGACTTCTCTAGAGAGGGTGAGAGTCTGATCAGCAGTAAGGGACCGGTCCACCACAGCCCGGATATCCTCACAAGAAGGCCGCAAGGTAGGAGAGCTCGCCTTAAGGAGAGTCTCAAAATATGAGACGATGTGGTTGTGAACCATACTTGGGTTCGTGAGCACAATTCCATCATCATTCGACACCGAGAGGATCCGATTGTGGAGTTGTCTCTTTTTAACGAAGTGGTGGAAGTACTTGGAATTCATATCCCCCTCTTTCAACCATCTTATCCTGGATTTCTGCTTATAAAAGCTTTCCTCTTGGAGTCTAAGGTTGGAGAATACCTGTAACTGCTCCTTTTCCATGAACGCCAAGTCCACACTAAAAGGGTCCTGAGCCAGGGCGTCTTGGGTAGACGTTAGTTCAGCCCTTGCATGAGCAGTACGCGATGAGATGTCCGAGAAGGAATCCTTATTGAGCTGCTTGAGGCGCTCTTTGAGCATTTTAAGTCTTTGACAGAGTGCGTACATAGGAGTTCCACGGATGGGAGCATCCCAAATCTGAGCGACCATCGTGGGAAACAAGGGATGAGACATCCAAAAATTGAAGAATTTAAAAGGTCTCCTTGAGGAGGTAGCATGAGCAATTCTAACAATAATGGGAGTATGATCCGAGACTCCTTGGGCTAAAAAGTTAGCCTCCGAGAATGAGAACGAGTTGAGCCATCTATCATTAATCAAAGCTCTATCAATCTTCCTTTGCTTCCGTGAGTCTCCAGAAGAAGTTGCCCAAGAAAACCGATGGCCTATGTATCTCAGATCATCAAGGCCAGCTTGATCGAGGCACTGGTTGAGTTCATCAAACGCCGGAATCCATGAATTAGAACTTCCGAGTCTATCCGAGTTATACCGGATTGCATTGAAATCTCCCGCCACCAACCACGGTTCCGACTCAAAAAGTTCGCTGGATCTTACGAGGTCAGCCCATAAAGAACGCCTAGCCATGAAGGTATGTTCTCCATAAACAACAGAAAAGAAGCAAGTCTTGTTAAGAGCCAATAAGCGGATATGGGCATGCATGACTTGAGCGGACAAGGAGACAACTTCCACGTCTACCTCACGGGGATTCCACCCAATCCATATTCTACCACGAGGGGAGAAATTGTAATTGGCAGTCCACTTCCAATCAGGTAACAACCCAGAAGAGATCTTATCAAAAAGAGACGGCCTAATTTTCGTCTCGAGAATACCAATGCAAGAAACATTATGAGTTCTAACCAGAGCTCTTATTTCCGCCTGCTTAAGGGGGTCACCAAGTCCTCTAATGTTCCATATGCCAAAAAACATTTATAACTAAGTAGGAATGTTATCTCCTTTTAGAGCCTCCCCTTTTCTTCGGTTTCGGTTTGGCCATTTTCGCAGTGGAGGGGCTGCTCAACAGATTAAGATCTTTCATCAAGGGTTTAGGCGGGCTAGAGAGTCCCACCTGATCGGGGGCACCAGCAGGGGCCTGAACAGGCATGGAGGAAGTGCCTACTGTGCTTGGAGTAGGAAAACCATCACTCTTTGCCAAAGCTTCTGGAATACTCTTTGGTTTCACAGGAGCAGGAGCACCAGTTGATTCTTTAGCGGGATCAGAGGGAGGACCAGCTCGGCAAGGAGAAGGTAGGCTAGACACTCTTTGATCTACCCGCCTGGAACTAGAGGAAGCAGGGGAGGCCAAATCCTCCTCCCATTCGCTACCTAACTCACTAGCCGAATCGTCAGAAGAATTATCTGAAGCAGAAGACACCGAAGGGGATGGCGAGGAAGATAGGCCATCCTTCTCAATAACAGGGATAGAGGTAGGAGGATCAACTTTCGTAGCCGAACCAGAATGAACAGCCTCTGGAGCAGACGCCAGGCTCCTTGATTTTCCAGCACCCTTCCTCTTGCTTGCCAATTGCCACGGTTTTTCCACCAGGGACTGGGGTTCTGAAGGGGCAGAAGGGTGTGAGTAGTTCACATTATGAGCTTCTGTTGCCCTGCTTGGAACAGGGCATTTATGGCCGAAGGTGCCACAAGATGGACAGGAGATAGGCCTCCATTCATATTCAACTTTAACACTCCAAATTTCACCATTGATGTTAACATCGATCGATTCCAATATGTTTTGAGTGGCCAAGATGTCTATGCACACCCTAGCATAAGAAAGCATCCTCATCTTCTCAGTTTGAGAGTCCACATGAAGTGGTTTGCCAAGAGCACTAGCAATAGCGCTAATCCCAGAAGCCGACCAAAGAGCATAAGGAATATCCTTTAGCTTAACCCATAGAGGAATGGACTGGTGTTGATCCTTAACTAGCCTTAGATTGGGGTGCCACTGTTTAAGGATCATAGGCACGCGAAGGATAGTAATAGGGCCCCCATCAAGGACTTTCCGCCGAAAGGATTCATCAGGGATATGGAAGAAGAAAAACCCATCCACATTTGCCATAACATCCACAAGGTTATTTCCCCAAACATTCTTTGCTGCAGACTCAGTGAGCTTGAAGGGGAGCTTTTTGCCCACATAATAACCTACAAGGCATTCTTTCCATTTGGGATTCGAGTCCGCCAAGATCGCTTCTGAAATTTGAACCATTGGTTTCCCATCCACATAGGTTGGGGGAATGAAGGAAAGGCCATATCCTCTTTCAGCCGTCCTAGCAACAGCTGCCCAAGAACGTTGAGCAGGTTGAGTATAGGGGTCCCGGGGAAGATCCTTGGTTGGTGCCTTCCCTTTGCTGCTACTACGTCCAGCGCCGGACTCTGGAGCAAATTGCTGGTTTATAGAAGAACCTGCAATGTTCAGAGACTTATGGGAGGGGAGAGGTCTGGACCTTCCCCTACTGCGACCTCTACTTCGAGATCTACGACCTTGGGGGTTTTGGGCTAATGGCTTAGAAGGCACAGCCAAAGGAGCATTACTCCGATTGGCACCAGAGGTGCCAATGTTGTCTGTTGCGGGGATAATAGGCACAGCACCAGGCCTGCCATCTTCCACTGAGGCTTGAACAGATCGATTTGCCTCTTGGTCCCGACGAATAGTGGGATGCGAGGATCTATCAGGTTTGCCAGAATTGGCCATGAAAGGGTCTTTAGCAATAGGAAGATTCTTCTCCAACCCATGCTTGGACTTAGCAAATGAGCCTGTGTCCTTCAGAGGAGGCTCCATAACTAAGGGATTTCCAGCCGAAAATATTAATAGAGTTCAGTCATCAGATAAATCTACAAGGAAAGAACCCAGCAAGTCCAGAATTACCGAGATACCCAGAATTCAAAGCAACTTCCAGAATGCACAATCCTCTTCCCAACCCAGAAGGCACGATGGTGGATACTCTCCCCAACCAGAGGGAAATCCTCTTAATGGCTTCAGCCACCAACACCAACTAAATCCAGTAGCACCACCTTCCCACAGCTTCAGAAGTTAAGTGGGTGAACAGACGCGTACAGTGACACCAGCAACGACATTCGAGAAACCCAGATTTGTTCGTCCACACAAAGGAGAGCACCATACGATCAGCCAGAGGAGTATGTTAAGAGATGGTACCTCGCGACCTTTCCCTCCAAGAACCAGCAGAAACGAAGCAGCAGAACAGCGGGACCACCTCAAACCCAATCGGGAGCACAGTAACCAGCAACGAGCAAACCAGATCTGCTCGTGCACACCAGAGACAGCACCAACCGAGGAATCGAAGGAGTATGCTGGGGAGGATCACTCCACGACCCTATCCACCAAAAACCAGAAGAGACGGACCATCAAAGCACCCAGAATCACCGCAGATTCAACCAGTTGAACAGTGCACGGGAATTCTGAACGAGAGAGAACAAGGGCAACTGTAGTGAACAGTACCCGTGAACAGTACCCGTGGGAATCACCGCATATTTGTTCCTCTCTTTTCCTAGGTTTAGTATTTGCCAAAGTCCTGCTCGGGAAGTTCGGTCGTTCACTTGAAGAAGGGTTTGCGCATGCATTCGAGTCGGAATTACAAGGAAGCAACGTCCTCGACCATCATCAATTCCAATGTTTTGCTGCATTATGTTACACTTTTACTCTCTTTTCATCTGCTTATTATTGTTCTGAATTACATAACGTTCTTCGAGACAAAATAAAAGGGACCAAAATGTAGTGGCTACAGGAGATAATTCCAGCAGTGTTGGATCTGTCGTTTCTCTGTACTAATTTGGGATTCTCGTTAAATATTTCTGGAATCAATATCAAGTTGTTTTCAAATAGTTATGTTCATATAATAATTGAATATTTCTTGGTAAATATACTCATTGAATTCTTTTGCTAGGTAGACTAATCGAATCGATTCGAACAAACATGCGTGCATGGTTGTCATCTTCATTTACCTACCTCAATACCTTTCTACGCTCCTACAAAACTCAGCTTTGAAGAATTATGGGAGAAGAACAGCAAAAATGCTAAAACTTGTGTACGACGCTCACTTTAGTGCCAAAAGTTTCTTTTGGATTACTTCAGTGCCAAATTTTTTGAAAAACGCTCATTTCAGTGTCAACTCCGATCAGTTTAGCTGGAAATCCGACGTGACCTTTTTTTATTAGTTTATTAAGCTAACGTGGCTTGCCAGAGAGTCCAGTCAGCATCCTATCCCTAAAATGACGCCGTTTAGTACTCTTTCCCTCAAATAAGAATCCTAAATCCCCAAATTGAAAGAAAATCCTCCAATTTGCAACCCTAATCGACTATCTTCTTCCCAATTGAAACCCTATTTTAATTCGCCCCCAAAGTTACGAGCTTAATCTTGCAAATAGAGAGCAGTAGCTTCGACAGCGACTCAAATTCATTTCAACAAAGCGAACAAGAGGCTGAATGCTATTGTTTTGGTGGGTTACCGAGTCCAATAAGAACATCTTGCACTCAATTGAATCCCGGAAAAAGATTTAATGATTGCGCCAGGTATAGAGAAGGCTAAAAATGCAAATATTTCAAATGAGTTGATGCGAAATTCTCCGGTCGAGCGATAAAGGTGATCTTAGGGCTACTTGAAGGACGCCATCAACCTCCACCTATATTAATGGACGAATTGGAGGATGTGGACTCAATGCAAGTTGAAATGAAGGCTTTAGCATCTTTGGCCAACCATTTGAAGAAGGAAGTTTCAAGGATGAAAATTGAAAGGAAGTTTTATCAAGCATTGATTGTGTTGTTATTATGTTGTGTATCCTATTTTATGGTCAAATGTAAAGCGAGTGATAAGGAGAAGTTTCTCAGTCTACCATAGTTGAAAATGAGTGGAATATGTACTTATATTGGGTAATTTGTAACTATAGTTGCATTAGCCTATTTTATATGGAACAAAAGTTTGCTGCAATCTATGATGGAAATGGAAGGTTAAAATTCATTGGTTGTGAACATTTACAAGTTCTCTTGCTTAGTTGTGTATTTTCAATTCTTATTTGCTTAGTTTTGCTTGAAATGTTTGGATTTCTGCAATGGTTTGCTGGTATTAGTGGTAATTGTTTGCTGCAGCGTTTGCTGGTAATGGGACGTTGATTTGCTGCAATTGTTGCTACAAACACTTGTCAAATGAAGGAGTGGTACCAAGTTCAGAAGTCTTTATTTCAGTGTCATACGTTGTAAATAGCGATCGTTTGAGTGCCAAGTTTTTCTAAAACTGATCATTTAAGTGCCAATTGTGATAAAAAAAAGATCACTTAAGTGTCAATCGTGGTAAAAACTGATCACTTAAGTGCTAGTTATTATTAAAAAGCGACTACTTAAGTACTAGTTATTGATGTGTTCGTTTCACTGGTACTGCACCAGCAACAAGCACATAGCTGGTGTGGTTGCTTGCATCAACTCTGTGTGGGTACAGATTGCAGCTTGTGCTTGCACCAATACATAGCTGGTGTAAGCATAAGATGCCTATGAGCTTTACCAACATATAGCTGGTGGACTAGTGCACCAACAGCTTGCACCTCGCACTAGCACATATAACTACCGGTGCAAGGCGTGCACCAGCCACCAAGTATTACCATCACCAAGCCTCACATCAGCCAAGCACCAGCAACACCTCTACCAAGCCCTGCACCAGCACAACCACCAGTACCAACACCAAACCCTGCATCAGCCAAGCACCTTGAACACCTTCACCAAGCACTGTATCAGCCAAGCACCGACACCACTAGAGTTCCACCACCATCACCAGTGCACCACCAATACACCAACACAACCACAACACCACCACCACCACCTACACCAGTCAAGCTACACTACCGCCATTACAACACCACTTATGCCAGCCAAGCAACATCACCACCTACACCAGTCAAGCCACGCTACCACCATTACAGCACCACTTACACCAGCCAAGCAACACCACCACCACTACATCACCACAACCACAGCACCACCACCACCTATACCAGCCAAGCAATACCACCACCACTGCACCACCATCACCTAAATTTGCCAAAACAACACCACCACCACTACACCACCACAACCACCAATGCACCAGCACCAACACCACTGCACCACCACCATCACTACACCACCTCCACCACCGGTGCACTAGCACCAGGACTACAATCACTGCACCACCAGCACCACCACTATGCCAGCATCACTGTGGCACCACCACCACCGCAGCACCACCACTGTACTAGCCAAGCACAATTGGAACTTCTAGCAAAACTAGCACACCAGCAGCACAACTAGCATAATCAATAACAAAATATGGAAATTTCAATCGCATAGATAAAATAAACATCGATCCATTGACATTAAACTTAGTTTTTACATTTGATCAATATGAATAACCAACTAATACATCTACATCCAGGCAATGGCTTCCTACCAAACAAAAACATTAAACTAACTCAACGCCGTACAATGTCAATTCCACGAGTCAATATGCACAACCTCCCAACAAAAAATAAAAACTATCATATTTAGCACCTTCCCATCAGTCAATATGAACAACCCCCCCCCCCAATTTCTTTTTCTTTAAATAGACGTTTGACTTTATTCATGATTCTTGCACTCTTTCAAACTAAATGTGCAGATTTTTCAACTGGCCTTGCTGTCCCACGTACCTTTTTCTTAGCAACTGCCATTTTCTTTGTAGGTCGTGTCATTTGATGAGAGCTTTGAGTAGGGTCATTGTTGGTGCCAGAATCACTTGGTTGAAATGCAACTAGTGTTGGATTCCTTGTTGGCGGCTGTTTTGGAGTTGCACTCGATGTCTTTTTTTTTCGAAGCAATGGTCTCTGGCGCCGTCCCCCTTGTCTTTCTTTCTGCCACTTAGGTTCCTCTTTTGGGTACAGCCGTTGACTCTTAAGTTGGCCCATCTTGAAAGATAAACACTTATGAACCACTCCCAGGCTATAACAACATAATCATATTGTCAATAAAAACAAATACCATAAATAAATTAAATGCAAGAGTCCTACAAAACTCACATTCAAAATAATCATTCCGGTACGCTCGTCTGTACAAAGGTCATAACCATATTGTCTTAGCCTTTTCTCGAGAGCCCCTCTTGTTCGCAATGATTCCTCACTTTCAACAATTTTGTAGTTGGTTTTCTTCTCACTTAATAAAGACATATCAAAGTTAAACTTCAGCCCAAAAAATAACACAAACACCAATTGTACAGCTTACAGGATATTTTCTCCTCGTCTAGTCAACAGTCGACTCAATGGTTAGCCCTTGAGCTGGTCCTTCAGTTGGCCCTTGCGCTAACCCTTCAGTTTGCCCTTGAGCTAGCCTTGAGTTGGCCCTGCAACTGGCCCTACATCAGCCCCTTGAGCTGGTCCTCTAACTGGCACTGCATCAACCCCTCCAACCGGCCCTTCAATTAGCCCTTGGGCTAGCCTTGTATTAACCCCTACATATGACTGCTGTTGTTGTTAATGTTATTTTTTCAATGCACAACTCTTTTTATTGTGCATTTCTTTTTGGCAATAGGAGCACGTCATCTTTACACCAGTCCTACTCATCCTTTGAGTTGAAATCTCACCCTCCTGCATTTTTCGTTTCTTTTTTGGCCTTCTAATTTTCTTCTTTAGTGGCAAAGGTTTAGGGACTTCATGATTTGTTAGCTCCCAGAATTTACTACTTCTAATAGGCTACATCATGAATTGGTACGAAGCAAGATATATGATTTTCCTGTACCAATCATCTAAGTAATCATCTGGGTTTTGTTGCTTCAACTAAATGGCACAAATGGCATGTGTACAAGAAATTCCAATTATTTGCCAAGCTTGACATAAATACTTTTGCCTATCTAGATGGACGACATACTTATCAACATTGTTCATGATTTCATATCCATCATCTCCATTCCAAATTGGATGACAGAACCTACTAGCAGCCTGTGTTCTCATCCAATCTCTTTGCAATCCTTGGACCACGTTATCTAGTCCACTTTGTAACCTCATCTCTTTGTCTATAGAGCCGAGTCATGACCATAACTCGTATGTCTTCAAGCATGCTAATGATGGGTTTACACTTAGCCTCTAGTACTCTGCCATTGAAAGCTTCGCTGAGGTTGTTGTCAATGATATCGCACTTGAATTCTTCGCTGAAGAGGGCTCTACACCAATACTTAGGTTCCGTTTTGAATAATGCTTCAAAACCTTCATTTGACAATTGAAACAACTCCTACTTGGCTATTCTAAAATTAGCCATGTTTGTGCTCTTTGCTTTATGCCAAAATTGCTTTTGCAGTTTATTCCTTTTATAATTATTTGCCTAGTTTGCATATATGTGCCTTGCACATATTCTATATTCAGCATATGGCATCAATTCAGCTAATGCAGAAACAAGTTCCTACAATAATTCAAACCATAAAATACTTGTAAGCAAAAATATGCGATTAATATTAAACAGCCAACAATTTTAAATGGCATTACCTTTTGTTGGTCGCTTACGAATGCCCAACCTTCCCCATTGGTTATCTCAAGGTCATATATTATATTTTTAAGAAACCTGGACCAAGTGTCATTGGTCTCTACTTTGACAACAACCCAAGCTATTAAAAACATTTGGTTATTGGCATCTCTCCCAACAGCAGTCAACAACTCTCCTTTGCATAAACCCTTCAAGAAACATCCATCCAATCCTACAATTTTTCTACAACCAATCAAAAATCCCCGTTTGCATGCATCAAAACAAACATAAAATCTATCAAACTTAGTCCCACAATCAGGCAATAGCCTCTCAATAACATCTACATATACTCTCCTAGATGGGTTTTGAAGCATACATTTGCAAGCATAATCCCAAACCTGGCCATATTCTTCTTTGTACCGACCCATCAGTGTACTCATCACCTTCTGCTTGGCTCTTTTGTACCAATTCCTTGATACATTAACCCATATTTGCTCCTTCACCAACTGCTTTAACTAAGGACTTTTAATCTCGAGTATCGTCTTAATAGTATTGAAGAAGTGCTTCGACAACCATACACTTGTTACCCTTTTATTGTCAAATATAATGGAATAAGTATGTTCTTCCTGCAATGACCTAATCTGGAATGACCCACTTTTCCTATTCAGTGCACCATAAATCTTCTATGAATAATTTAGTTGCGAACACTTAGCTCTCACAAATTCTTTCGTATTTCTAATAAATTCAACACTCCTTTGTTCAACAATGGAGCTATTGACGATAGCTTCTTTAAATAGTTTTGCATTGTCAAATTTCATTCCTACAGACAAAATAAAACATGTAGTAGTTGGATCATAAGAAGGATACTTACTTTTCCTTCTACGGACAGGTAATCCGTCATCTTCAAGCTCGTTCTCAGAGCTAGCACTCTCATCTTCACCGCTACTCTGTTCATATTCAGTCTGATTATCATTAGCTGGAGCTTCTTCGTTCTTATTCACTGGTTGTGGTTCATGCGATTCTCTCAATAATGCAAATTTATTTCTCAGAAAGTTTCTATGCTTTTGCCTTGATTGTGCAAGTTCTTCATTGTCATCGTCATCACTTAGGAAATTTATATTTGCCAAAACTTCATCATCCGATTCACTAGATTGAGCAACTTCCCAATTTAATCCAATCAAATCTTCATCAAGTATGTCTTCACTAGAAACTTGGCAACATCTTCCTGTTTGCTCAACTCTCTCTATATGACTTGCCTCCGTCTTTGGCCTCAATTGTTGCCTTTCAGTGCTCTCATTATCTTCATCATCTTCACTGTTACTGTAATACTCAACATAGACTTTAGCTTCCTCGCCATGTAGATAATGGTAAATAATGTCCTTAACACCATTATCATCACTATATAATCTCAAGCCGTCCTTCAAGCCTTTCCCAGGAACACAATAATGAAATTTATGTACTTTGCATTGTAAATAATGCACTATGTCCCTCATGAATTCAATATATGATGGCCTCCTTATATCCAAAAAAATAGTACCTTCATTTTCACCAGCATATTCCCATTCCTCGGTGCCAATGATAAATTCACCACCATAGCAAATAATGATGGCGACAACATTGTCTCCTATGCCCATACTGCATCGAAAGAAAACAAAATAATCAGCTTTTGGGACCACAAAGCACAAAAGCCAACAAGTTGCTCTAATTGTCTCGTTAGACTAAGTCAACACCCTTGCAAGTTGTTTCAATATACAGTGACACAATAAAATTTACCCAATGAAGGCAAATAGTTGAGTTACAATGCACCAGATCAAACATGCTCACAGGTCTGGTAGATCATCGTAAGATATGTAGGAGTACATCTGAGTTCATAATTCATATGCTTATGCTATAACCTGATAAATAACATTTAGACTTGCATTCTTTGAGAATGCTCTGATCATCTATGTTACTCAAATTAAACCCTCAAAACAGAGCCAACTTTTGACAAGATTTTTTGTTATTGAATAGGGACAGATTGACACTCTTCTGAAGTTCAATCAAATTTCACATATTCCTGGAGTGCATAGCAATTCTGGAGAGGCCCTGTCCACAAGGAATTCAATCCTTCCGTCACCTACAGACTTGCTATTTGCTTGACTAATTATTTGTTGTGACACTACAAAGGTGACGAGTATGTACATGTGGAATTCGCCGCTTACTTGGCCTCACGTGAGTAAAATACAAGAAAGAGACGTGTGTATTACACTCTGGACAATCCCAGAAGAAAACAAAATAATTAGCTTTTGAGACCACAATGCACAAAAGCCAACAAGTTCACATAGAGGATCCCACAACTGCGAAATAAAATAACTTTAGTCGTTGTTGTTTAGTAGAAACGAAGCAACACAACTGGCAACGAGCCTTAGTTTTGCCTTTACAATCAGAACTTGAGGTTCCCACAATTACTATTTCGCAATTCCTTCTCTACTACTGTCATGCCTAGTTTATCTCTCCCCCCAAGACTTAGTTTTGCTCTCAGAACCATAATTGTGCCCTCGAAGCCCTAATTGTCCCCTCGGAGCTCTAATTTTGCCATCCAATTGAGCCATGGAGAGAATATGACAAACCTGAAGTACTGAGGGTACGAGATGACACACGAGTGGTAGCCAGCGATGACGGCGACGGAGCGCAGCGATGATGGCCACGGAGCGCAGCGACGATGGTGGGAACTTCCTTCGCTTGAGCGATGACCAGACGAGCCCTAATTTGGTCTTCTTCGTGCACGTCATTAAATTATCAAAGAGGAAATGATGTCGTATTCTTCTCCCAAGCCACATAGGCGATGCGATGTCGTTATTGAAGTTCACGTGGACTTTATTTTTTAAAAAATTTGCCAAGTCATTTACAAAATTTAATTTAAAATACCATGTATGCATTTTGGCCGGAATATCTCGCCATTGGCACTTAAGTGATCATTTTTCCTTCGATTTGGCACTTTAGTGAGCCGGTAAAAACTTTTGGCACTAAAGTGAGCGCCGTAAATAAGTTTTGATACTTCTAGTGTTCTTCTCCCAAGAATTATTGCATGCACTAGTTCCATCACTCCCAAATCCCAAGTTAATGGGACGGGTTTGGGACAAGATGAAGGTGGAAAAGAGTTGCATTTCACAAGAAGCTTAGAAGCCAAAGAGCAATCCACAACACAAACTTACCGAAAACCAAGTCAGAATAGCAAGAAATAGATGATTCAGCTGTCATTCATATGAACAAGCAAGGGAAGGATACAAAAGTGCCCAATGTATAGACAGACAAGTATATCGAAAGTGAAACTGAAATAAATACCAAAGATGAAGTTGTGTAGGCGAAAAAGTAAACGCACGGCAGAGCATCACGAACCAGATGCCGTGCAAATTAATTCAGATTCTGCTGAGCTTAAACTGGAGAACCGCTTCCAGCATGCCTGATCAGATTCGGAAAATATCCGTCTGGAATCGCTCATCGTACAACCTCCAATGGCCATACCTCTCCGTATGGAAAACCGACCGGGGGATGTAGAAATTTGGCTTACTTATCTGCTTCAGATTCTTCAAATTGGATGTCACATTCACGATGTCACGACTAGTCAAGTTTGCACACCCTGACAGGTCCAAGTGCACGAGGTCAAGACAACCGTCACAAATGGACGTAAGACCTTTTGCGGTTAACTTGGAAAAACGTATCTCGAGGTGCTCCAGGCGAGGCATGAACTTGCCTATAGCCGCAGCTTCTGAATCCCCATCTTGTGGGCAAGCATTCAAATACTCATTGGGGACTACACCCACATGTTGGGAAGGATCTAACCAGTTCATCAGGTTTCTCTTCAGAACTCTAAGATTGGGACAGTTTCTCCCAATCAGAACTAAAGATTCATGAGACACCTCATAGCAATAGCTGATATCGAGTTCCCTGAGGTTGGTGCAACGGGACGCTATCCTGGCCATCGACGCATCGGTGACATTTTGGCAGCTCTTGATCGAAAGAACCTGGAGACTTGGGCACCTGAAAATTGCAATGGGCAATTCCTCGATAATCGGCAGATAATTGGCATTGTCAACAAGACTCTAACTAAACAAAAGTATCTTCTTAAAGCCAATCACCGCAATGCATCAGCATACGGCAAAACAAAACATCCAACAAGAAGAACCAGTCGACCGGGCAGGATAATCGCAATGTCGTGAGGTTGTAAACTTCCTCGTCTGATGTCTAATTTTCACCACAAACAGAGAGAATACTGCTTTCAATTCGATTCCAATTCGATCGACACCATATTCAATGTCGCGACAGCCAGCCAGAATGAGATTTCAGACCATTCAAAGAAAGATGTCCACGCCTGAACAAAGACAAAAACAACGGCAAATTCGACTCTGTCCCTCCGACAGTTCCATGTGCACTTCTACAGCAAGCTCTTCATCCTCTTAGGCACAGAAGAGAAGCATCGCACAAATGCTTACTTGTCTAAACATAAGCATGTCCCAATTCATCTCCGTTTCAAGTGATAAAAATGATAACTTTAACGCCGCAAACATAAAAAGATGCGATCGAATCGGGCGAACCTCTCGGCGACCAAGTCGAGGGCGCGATCGGAGCAGTGGCGAGCGCGGATCGCGGCGAGGCCCGAGCCGCTCCAGCCGACGACCGATCGGAGCATGGCGTCGACCCTCCGCTCGAACTCCGGCGACCACCAGCGGATCGACTCCCGGGACGACTCGAAGCGGGCCTCGAGGTCGAAGGCCGAGTGGAGGGAGGGGTCGGCGCAGGCGCGGAGCCACGACTTGCAGACGAGCATGGGCCCCGTCCACAGCTGCTCCGGGGTGAGGCGGGAGAGGACGTTGATCAGGCACTCGTGGGTCAACTCGGCCCAGTCCGAGTTCGGCCCCGAGCCGGCGGACGGATCGGCGGCCGGGGGCGGCGGCGGCGGCGGTTGCTCGGGGGCGTCCATCGGAGATCGAGGAACGACGACGGTGAAGTGCGGATAGAGAGGGAAATGGATGATAAACCGGTGGAGGCCGGAGGATGTGGAGGATTAATTGCAGAATGCGCCCTAAAATTTCAGTATTTAACAATTAGACCCCTGAACTTTCCTGATACGATTGAGAAGGGAGGAAACGTGACACATGAGGAATGAAAATTAAGGTGGTAAATGAGAAAAATTTAAAATTTTCGGGCGACCGAAAGGATTAATCAATTCTTGGAGATGGCTTTCCGTAAATGCCGGACCAAAATACGGGAGGACTTGCTTTGGGCCTTGACATTTGCGAATGCCGGTCAGGCAATCATCTCAATTTGAAGTGGTAAATAAAACATTTACCATCTGCTGTGACTTTGGCTCGAGGGATTTGGGAGTCCCAAAATTCTTTTTCAATATCGTGCTAAACGCATCTATTTTTTTTTTTATTGACGATGGGTTACATCGTCAATAAACATCGTTCTACATAAATTAATTAATTACAAATAAGGTTGCCCGAAAATATATATGATGGCCGCATCTTTTATCCACTCCACTTATTCGAAGACCGGTGTTTTCTCGGAAAGTGTTTTCTGGACTTTCATCCGTTTGATTTTCCGAAAATGATTTGATCAACGGAAAATACTTTCCGGTTAACACAAATATCATGTTTTATTTTAGGAAAGTGAATTCTCTTGTTTAAGAAGGTAAAAACACTTTATTGCTCATCTTAAATATGTTAATATTTTTTTATTTTATTTTGTTTATTTTTTAATTTTAGTTTCTTTCTAAGAAGGAAAACATTCATATATTTTCTTTTTTTAATAAAAATAATTAAAAAAAATAAGAAATAATTCGAAATAATTTTAAAAATATAAAATTTTTTGATAGTTTTGATCATTAGATTTTCCTCACTAAACAACTGAAAATAGTTTCTAAGTCTTTTTTATATTTTAGCCAAACACTAAAAAATCAACTTATTTTCCTGAAAAATGATTTTCCGGAAAGTATTTTTCAAAAACGGTACATTTTCCGTGAAACAAACACACATGCCACACGCTTTCGTGTAGCTAGAGAGGATCGACGTAGACATGGCCACGGTTCGGAACCGGCGGTTTCGGTTCGTGGCCATGTATGAACCGGAACCGGAACTAGAACTGCCCTTGGCGATTACTGTCACGCCCCGAACCCTATCGAGCTCACGACATCCTCCACTGGTCGATTCATGCGATATCCCAGGAATATCGCCGACCTCAATTCACCATCAGAGATATAAATCATCAGCGGAAACCACAAATCACCCGGACAATTTAAAATTGGGAAAGATCAGGGAGAAACATATTCTTTTCTCATTCACACTTACACTATAATATTCACGATATTGCAAACCATAATATATCTGTGCACATTACACTAACCCTCGAGATCAAAAGAAAACCGGTGATCTGACATTACACCCTAAAAAAGGGTTCTACACAAAAACCCGTTCCAAACTCTCCTACTAACCCCTAACGTCCCTTGCTCGGCGTCCACTTTGAATCTGACTCGCTAGCACTCGGACCTGTATCTTCTTGGATCGTCGCTTCCACTGAGAATGACTCAGTTCCCATCTCAATCGGGTGGTCTATGTCCCCCGACTCCCCTGGGATCTCCTCTCGCTCTTCCTCGACAGGCTCTTCAACCAGCTCATCTACTGGGTACTCCACAAAAGTATTACCAGTGTGCATAACTATACCAAAACGTTCTGGCGGCGGTTGGTTCATTGCTCAGGCAGGTGATCTGAAATGGTTTGGTTGAAACAACCATGAGACTACATCTCAGTAAGTACACCCCTAAACCCAACCTAGGCTATCACGTACCTCCAGACAATTACAAAGCACATTCGCACGCGTCAAATCTTCAAACAACATACATATTACACATAATCGCATGCATATACAATTTCCGACGTCGTGCTTTCCTTTCGTTCTTATCATCACTTTCCACATTCCTCGCCAGTGACCCGCGTAAAAGCACACGCCTCAGGTACACTGCGACCACTAATCACTTTCCACATCACTCGCTAGTGACCCGCGTAAACGTACACGTCTCAGGTACACTGCGACCTCTTTCCACAACACTTCCGGGCCCGCGTAAACGTACACGCCTCAGGCCATGTTTTTTGCCCGCGTAAACGTACACGCCTCAGGCTCAACATCTGCCACCTACTGCGCAATCCGCGTAGAAGTTCACGCCTCAGACTGGAAGTCTTCCGGTAATACCGGGCATTTCTCAACCCTCGCCAGTGACCCGCGTAAACGTACACGCCTCAGGTACACTGCGACCACATCTCACTTTCGCACCTTCACACACTTTCCCACCATCACTTGCCACACTATAATTTCCTTCTCACTCATGCCATGCTCCACACGCATTTATCACATTGCAACTGGCCCTTCACACGTGGCCCGCACACGCATTATTTTACACGTAGCTCATGCACATTCAGCATATGACATGGCAATACTAATAATTAATTTAATCCAGCTCACGTGTGCACCAAACAAACATATACAATCACCCAATTGCACAACAACATACTCAATTTGTTCACCACCATTTATTTATAATATTAACTAAGCATCCAACACGTAAACTCCCCCTTTTCTCCTACTAAATGGCGTCGGATTAATTCCAATCCTTCACGGGACTTTCTCGCCATAATTTCTAGGTTCCAAAAATTCAACTCGTGTCTCAATCGGACCATCACAACCCCGTGAACAGTAATTCACAGCTTGTGAACAGTAAAACAGTGTTTCGAGGCATATGAACAGTAAATTCGTAGCCCTATTTTCTGAATTTCTTATAAATAATACTCGAATTAATTTCAAAGGCCCGCCATAAAATTTCCACTCCCTATTCATACCATTCCGCACCTAATTCCATACTGATTTCGTCCGAAATCATCCGTCGATACCCGAAATCCTAAATTGGGTTTAATTTCCATACGCACATTAAACACCGAAATCGCTATTTTTCTCCCACCAAACGACGCCAAATCGATTCCGATCCTTCACGAGACTTTCTCGTCATTAAATACCGGTTCTAAAAATCCAACTTGCGTCCCGAACCGAGCATCACAGCCTCGTGAACAGTGAATCACAACTCGTGAACAGTGATTCTTAGCTTAAAATTTCCTCAAATCGTCCTTCAAAAATTCCAAATTAATTCCTTAAGGCCCGCCATAAATTCCCGGTCTAAAGCCCCAACATTTCGCATCCGCACAAGTCCAATTTCACCCAAATCAAATTGTTCGGCGATACCCAAAATCCTAAATCGGGATTAGAGTATGACTTACCGCGTTCTAGGCTAAAACGGCTAGAACGGAAAGCGGCGGCACTCTATGGCGACGGCATACGACTCACGGCGGCCTCCGGCTTGGGCGACGGCGATCCGGCGGCGGCGTGGCCTTGCATGGCCGGAAATGGGTCACGGGGAGAGAGAGAAAGAGAGGGGAAAGAGAGAGAGACGATGAGGATGGAGGGCGGCACGGCGACGGCAAGGTGGCGGCGAGCGGCGATCGGCTTGGGTGGCGACGGCGCGGCTTGGGCGTGACCGGCAAAGAGAAAGAGAGGGAGAGGGAGTGTCTACAGTTGGGGGGGGCTTTCACGGCAGAAAATGGGAAGAGAAAATGGTCCAACTTGGACTTAAATAGTCCACATTTGACCCCTTTTTGGTAATTTACCAATATACCCTCCTCTAATCTTTTTGATCCAACGGTCCCGATTTGATTTTATCTTGATCCGACGGCCGAGATCGATTCTTGCACAAAAATATCCAAGGACAATCTTGTAATTTCCAAAATATCCAAGGGTAAAATTGTCTGATCAAAATTTTAGGGCAAAATTACCAAAATGCCCTTTACCCTTAAAACATACCCTTTAATAATTCTCAAGGGTAAAATGGTCCAATTCTCCATTTCTTGTCCAAATCGAATTTTTCCGAAGGAATTGAGCACACCAAAAATTGACACGTGTCACGTGCAACGTCGTCCTAATGTTCCGGTGTGATTTCCTAATTTCCCGGTGTCCAATTTGGGCAAAAATTCCATAATTAAATTCTATTAAACGCGACTCGAGCGTTTCTCGAGCTAACGGGCGGTTTGCTGGGGAAATTCGTGAAATCGACTCATGACTGATACTAAATCGAGTCACGTGCAAGTCCATCCGGTGCGTGATGACCTCGATTGTCATTAAAATCGCGAAGATCAATCACTTGATCCGAGGGGCACGATCGTTCGGTATAATTTCGGAATCATTCGTCAAGTCGTTTCGTGGTCCAACGGAATCACCCGTGATCCACTACTAGGACAGTGGCGAACTGACCCCTAACTATTCTCGGATCGGCCAACAGTGGCTCAAAATATCACTTACGCAATTTAATGGTCGAAATCCATTCACGATCGAATTTCCTTTAGTCGCGCGAATTTAATTCCCCTATTAACCTTTCCTTAATGGTTAGCATTCCCAGGAATGATCAGTTCCGGGCGAGAATTTACTACGAGCATATCTTATAAAACTCAATTATTTCATAATTTCCAATTGGCGGAAATTTCGGAATGTCACAATTACAGTTCCGAGCCGGTTCCGATTCCAGCCAGGTTCAAAACGGATCGGTAAAAATTTTAAAAAATAAATTATGAAATAAAAAAATAACGAATTATCAAATTATGAAATAATGAATTATTCAATATAAAATGTAATCAAAATGTACATTGTAATCAAATTTAGAGAAAAAAAAGAATTTCTCCGCTTATCTGTAATTTTTTTTTGAACCGGGCCCAGACCGACTGTTCCGGGCCGGTTCCAATTCCGAACCGCAGGCTCGATCAACTGGCCGGTCCCGAGTTTGACCCGGATCGAAACCGGCCCGTGGCCATGTCTAGATCGACGGAATATCAATTTACACATGCCACACGCTTTTTTTACTCGGATATTCCAAATCCATCATCGAAGTGAAAATATCTGATGGCATAGCTGAGGTGGCAGTCCGCCATCGCCAAAACTGAAGGGGTGGGATCGATCTCTCTCTCTCTCTCTCTGATCTCCCCTTTCCTCTTCGCCGTCTTCGGTCCCTATCGGTTTACGGAGCGAAAAGTACCCCCGTTGTTATCTCTTGACTCTTTTCGGATTCCGTGGCGCGACGCGATTGGTCTGTCTCGGCGAGCCGCTCGCAACCTCGAATGCACAGTACAACCAACCTTTATCTTTGCCCCGCCCCTCTCTCTCTCTCCCTCTCGTCTCCTCTCTCTCGGTGGTGCGCAAAGCTGAAATGGCCGCGCCTTCGTCTTCTTCTTCGATGTCCCTGGCTCGCCATTTGCCGAAGCTGTGCTCGCCCCACGACCGTACTCCTTCGTCATCAGTCTCTCTCCGTAACTCTCTCTCGCTCTCGTGCTCGTTGCGTTTTACTTGGGGAGGGAGTCGAATCACGTTGGGTCTGGCGAGGAAGAGCTGCGGCTCTGTCTTTGGTTCGATCGGGTTTGGCGACCGTTTGTGATATTCGAAGTGAGGAATGGGGTTTTGGGCTGCAATTCGTTGGGTGGGGTCCTTTCAGCTTTTGTGAGCTGCACGATTGATTGGAACTCGGTGCTGTTAGAGCATGTGGTGGTTATTGTCTCCTTTTCTGTTTGCAATTCAGCGCCGGCTGTAATGTCTGATCAGTTTTGGTTCCTCTGTGACGTTGTCTGCTTGATTGGGGGAGTGGGTCTTGATGGTTGGGACCTGTATGACCGTGGGTGTTTGATTTTTTTTTTTTTTGGTAAAGACCGTGGGTGTTTGATGTAGAGTTCTAGAATTGAAAAAAATTTTGCTACGAGTGTTGCATCTACATGTGATCTTATGTCCTCAGAGTTGCAATATCAGTGTCTTTTCCTGTATTTTTGTAGTGTTTGTCATGTCGATGCAATGCTCAATTTACAGTGAGCAAACGGAATTTCATAGTTTGTTGAGATGCGAAACGGGTAGTCGTGTTGGTCAGGGAAGAAGCTAGAGGGCTGAGTTGAATTTAAAGTGGGAAAGAGACGCCCTGCGTATTCATGCAAAGTTGTGAGATCACTCCGTTCTGCTTTTCTTAACGAGACAAAAATAACATGACTACAGCCAGTTGGTGATGGACCTACTACATATCAGAACAACGAACTGTCTGAAGACAGCGTTTTGCTTTTGCAGTTCGCTACCTTGCCTCTTAGGCACGCGCATGGAGAGAGAGAGAGAGAGAGAGAGAATCAAGTAGAATGGAATGGGGAAGTAACTAAGGCGTCATCTTCCATAAACTTGGGTCTGTGTGTGTGTGAGAGAGAGAGAGAGAGGATAATGAAGTAGAATGGAGTGGGGAAGTGATTAAGGTTTCATCTTTCATAAAGTTGGGTCTGCAAGTCAGGTTCTGCTCCTCTTGGTTGCATGCTTGCGTGTGAGAAAGAGAGAGAGTTTACCAAAAAAGAAAATAGAAGCAGTGGTTGAGGTTCATCTTTCAATTTGGTCTGGTATTTGGTTAAAGTATCGGGGGGAATCAGGATGAAAGATCGCTGGGAGGGTCAGTTGAAATGGTTTTTCTATTTACTATTTTCCCAATTTTTTGTTTAACTCTTCCAGTTATCTGCTGTCACATTTGCTGAAGTGCTCTTACGATCAGGATTGGAAGATGTGTAGGTTTCAGCTTGAAGTTCCAGTACAGAAAATGTAATTAAGAGAGATATAGGGTAGAGGGTACCGAATAAGTGAACTCCTTGGCTAAGTTGTGACCATTGAAATCGGAAATGTTTGAATTAAATAATGTCAAGTGTGCATGGCTTTTGTTCATGTTCTGAGGTTACTTTTTTTTTTCCTATTAAACTAGTATTAAATCAGAAATTGCATAAAATGGAAACAACTTTTCCATTGATCGATTCTGTATTTTTGCTCATATTGCTGATCCACTGATTATTATTTTGCCTCTGTAGAATTGGCAGATAAGATGTATTTCTCTAATTAAACTTAACCTCAGAACTTTCCCGTTCTTTATTTGTTTGAGCGAACTGTTAATTTACAATATGCTCATAGTCTATTCAGTATCCACCTCTTTATTGTATTGTTGCTTAATTTGTTATTTCTAGAGCTTGATGCAAATGGATTTCTCGATAAGTTTGCTGCAAATGTAATAATAGAATTTGCTGGAAGAATAATATTAAGTAATTTGGAGAGTAGATATTTTATTACTTTCTGCTTCTGCTCACTCTCCGATGTTTGGAGCGTGCTGTTGTCCATTGATGTTGTCTGCTTTCCTTCATTGCATCAGCTGTTTATTTATATGGCCCTCCTGCTGCTTTTCAGGTAATCTCAACTCAAGTGTGAATATTGTTGGTAGTGGCAGGCAAATTTTGCTCTGGTCTGGTCATCAAAAAGTCAACAGAGGTTATAGAACTCTTCGTGTACATGGCCTATTTGGAGGAAAGAAGGATAACAGTGATGATGCTCCTTCGAAGGTTTTCCACTATCTTGTTTAAAGGACTGTCCTTATAAATGCTTGTATTAGTACAGTAATGGATATGGTTTTGGCAGAGTTGCTTTGACCACATTTTGAGTTATCTTGCCAACTAGTTTGAAATATCGTTGATGTTCTTATCCAGTGCATTGGACATTTTAGGTCTCTGATTGTATTTTTGTTCAAATTTTCTGCATCTTAATATAATCTATGAAATTTTCTTTGGATATGAGATTTTCTCTGCTGTCAAAGTTGATTAAGTCAAGCTCACTACAAGTAGGTGGACTACATTTGAGTAGGTTTAAGCAGCTTAGAACAATAGGCGGATTAGAAGGCTCAGTTCAACGAACCAGTTTTTGAGTGTAGGAATGTGAGGGTCATTATGCTTGTGCAATATATCCAGAGCTTATTGATGCTGATTCATTCTTTATTTTCCATCTATATATCGTGTAGTTTCTGTGAAAATTTATGAGCATATTCCTGCAATTTTTAGGCAGGGATTCTCGGGAATATGCAAAATTTGTATGAGACAGTGAAAAAGGCACAAATGGTTGTCCAAGTTGAGGCTGTGCGAGTGCAGAAGGAACTTGCAGCGTAAGGTTTTATGTTATTTCCTCTTTATGTTGTCTTATATTATTTTATTACCTTTCATGTCTTGCTTTTCCTTCATGTAGTCTTAACTTATAATCTCCTTGATATTTGTCCATTCTGATATACAGAGCGGAGTTTGATGGTTACTGTGAAGGTGAATTAATAAAGGTACTACTGTTTTCCTCATATGGTTTTATGATGTCCTGTGTTAGCATATGCCTATCTTAGATGAAGCTGCCATGTACATATGTAGGGCCAACAAAGGCCATGCATGGTCTGTATTACCATGCTCCAAGAGAGTAGGAAGGCACATGCCATGAGCATACATCTGTGCTTATCAGTAAATTATTTACTTACTAAATGCACACAAAAATCTCACGCAGAATTCAACAAAAGGATTTCCCAGATGATGAAATTCTCGCAACATTAGTAATCTGGATTCCTGGATGTCTTGGGGTCTTAAGCAAGATTTTGTCATATGGAACTGACTAGTGACTACTACATTATAACCAGACTTAATATAGAAAAAAGACATGGGAAGTTTAGTGAATACCTGATCAAGGTGGTGGAGTAGAGAGGCAGAGAAATGGGGTTGAAGTCATACGAGAGGAAAAGAGTAAGAGCTAAGAAAGAAAGAAAGAAAGAATGGATGAATGAATGGGTTGTCTAGTTCAAGGTGAAGATTAATCCCTCTTTCTAGGGATGAAACTATTGGTTAAGAAAATTGCAGTTAATTGGTGAAAGGCGCTTTTGGTAGAGACAGTAAAATATGCAATATATTGTGAAATACATTGTTGCTGGGTACAAATGCATTGCCTTACTAGTGAAATTGTTGAGGTGCTATGGATGCCTTGGTAGAGACAGTTAATTGGTGAAAGGCGCTTTTGGTAGAGACAGTAAAATATGCAATATTGTAAAATTCATTGTTGCTGAGTACAAATGCATTGCCTTACCAGTGAAATTGTTGAGGTGCTATGGATGCCTTGTGCGGTTTGGCTGTTCTGTATTGAGGTTTTGTACATGTAATTTGCTCTGTCCATGACAAAAAAATTTCAGGCAGGTCATCATATTCTGATATAGCTGGGAAAGTGAAGACAGAATATTTTTTGGTTTCGAAATTAGAACTTGCAATTGTGTGAGTATAGAGAAAAGTTTTTCTGACTAATCTGAAATAAGAAGAAATAAAAACTGGGACAAGAAATCCACAGTGCCAGCTGGGGTTACTTCTGATTTCTGATGGCAAATAAGGAAACAAACTAAAAGCGGGAAGATGTTGAATTCGTCGGTGGACATTGCTCCATTAGTAACGAGTTTCATAGTAATATTTGTTTTGCCTAATTGTGACTTGTATTGTTGATGATGTTGTTGGATTGCCGTATTTTGTAATGTTGTTACTACAGCATTGAAACTCTATTTGAAAATTCCTCAAGAAAACCTAATATATTGGTGTCTTTTAATTTTATGCAAGGTCATGCATGGATTCTTTGTCTCTTTCAGTTCGTTCATGTTGTTCTTCAAATTGCTGAAGCTTTCCATTCTCTGACATATATAAAGGGCTCAACAAAAGAACAATGAAATGAAATTAATTTTCGACAGGCTACTTTATCTGGAAACCAGCAACCCGTGCGCATCGAGATTACTGAGGCCGCAATGGAATTAGGTGCTGAGGTGAGTGCAAAATGTTCTGCCGCTACTGTTCAATTTGTGTTGCTGTGATACTCGCTAAATAGATTGGTGAATGTGTTTTTTAAGGATATTTTTTCTCAAATGATCCTATTGAATTTTGGTATTCATTTGTTTCACTTGTTAAGTCTATATCAAGCTCCAAGATTTTGTGAAAATTGCACTAGCCATTTCAACTTGGTTGCTCATAGCCTCATTGAGTTGCAAATTTCTGATTAGACTTTCTATGTAGGTAAAGTACTTATAGGCTGAATTATGTGCAGTTTGCTAACGTTGGGGTCTTGTTTGTTATATAATGATTGCTTCCATAGGGTCTTGTTAGTTATTCCTTTTTCAGGAGCTACTCTGCCTGGGTTTCCATCCTTATCATATAGTTAGATTTGAAGAACTGGTTAGGCGAGATTCTGTATTCAGGAATTTATATGAAGTCTCCGTGGCTCCCTTTCTAGATAATTATGTAGACGGTCAAGAAAGGCAATTGTCTATCATTACCATCTGCTCTGCCAATTGTGAGTTTTTCTGTGACCCCATTCTCTAGTTGATACAAGAATACTTGTATTTTGATAAGGAATGGAATGGGAACAAATCCCACCTCTAATAATCCTGTCATGTTGGAAGTGTCATAACACAAGTTCCTTCCATTATTTACTTAAGCATTGGTAAACTCAAATTTCTCTTCAGAGTTGCAGACTCTCAGTCCAGATTCTTTTGTGATTCATTCCACCTGTTCCTGGAGATGACCATGTCATTTCTGTCCAGAATCTTTTCTAATTAATACCAGATAAATTTGCTTCTACATCTATCTTTCGTCATTGATTCTTCATCTATCCTTTCATGTCCTACGAAAGGTCTCCACTTAGGTAGAAAATATTTTTCTTCGTAGAATTCATGTGTTGTAAGACGTAGATTTTGGATGGTGATTCAATGATGAAGCCACAGGATTTTCTTTTAATCTTCATTAATTTTGTAACCTAGTAAATTCACGCTCCTTTTCATTTGGCATCATCTCATCATTTCTTCAAGAATATGGCGATGGTTTGTATCAGTTGGGAAAAAAGTCCTAATGTACTATCAAGTCCCGAACTACTGGCCAGATTGTTTATATTTTCTTGTTTTCTACTAGCTCGTTGTCTTTCAATTTCTGCCATCTCATATGCCTAAGCAAAACTATTTTACCGTATCTCTTGGTTAAATTTTCTCTTAACTAGCTTCATAGCTCTCATAATAAAGCAGGTCGAAAATTTTCTATCTACTCATGCAGTTCTCTGGAGTTTCTTGGTGTTAAGGCGCTTTTCTTTCCTAAGAAAAGTTTTGCTTGATGAGCTTGCTGGCGTTTTTTGTGTTTCTAGGATAATAGTGTCTTATAACCTTATTCTCTCATGCTGTGGACGCACCCTAGTATGGCCTACATAATACTTCTCTTCACAGCTGATTGATTGAATCATCTGCTTAGAAATCCTCCCTGGAAGGAAATTGTACCCTTGCAAAACTTGAAGAAAGATAGATCCTATCTTCAGGTGCTGTTTGTCTGTGCATCTGCTTGAATACTCTAATGAAATTTAGATCATGCCATGAAGGGTTTAGTTCGATACTAGTAAAACCCAGATTACCTTGTGGGAAGATGCGTATGTGATGTGAATAAAATTCAGAATGTTTGACAGCTTCTGCTACTGAAAAAAGTTGATGGAAGATTATATTTGCTTACACGCTCGATGTTTTCGAATGCAGAAGCTGTCGGAGTTAGTCAATGAGGCTTACAAAGATGCACACCAGAAGAGCGTCCAGGTGAGAAGAACGAAATTCAATAGCACCCACATGTGAGGTCATATCGTGATTTTTCTGAGCTGAATTGTCTATGTATCTTTCTCAGGCCATGAAGGAGAGAATGAGTGATCTTGCCCAGAGTTTGGGAATGCCGCCGGGCATGAGCGAGGGTTTCAAGCCATGATAGCGATTCTCTTCTCCCGGGGAGTGGCTACTGAGTAGAGATCCAATTTTGTATACAGTCAAGGCATGTTGTTCCGATTTGTACTGTAGCCATAGATTTTTGTAACCGTTCAAACGCCGGTCGGGGTTTCATTGAAGAAGGGAATTAGAGAACTCATTACACCCGCCGTTGCACCGATAAACTCGTTCCATGTCTCATGGCTATTAGTGTCTGGAGGAAACAAACGGTTCGAAGAATGCTGCTGATTACGTTTTTGATCTCGGGTCACTGACTGGTTTGAGAACCGGAGGGGGAAATATTCCGTTCTTCAATCACTGGGAAATTGATAAATTTCAATTCGGAAAAATGCAACGTCAATCACTAAATGTGGGAATCTAAACTAATCAATGGCTATCGTTTAGCATAATTCAAAGGAGTTGTTATGAAAATGAGTGGATTAGCTATTCATTCTGCCCTTAACAAATGATTATGATTATTTTTTAGGGTTAACATCACCTCAAACTGGTAAATTTATGATAAATGTACTCAAAATTAATTTTTTTACTATAAAAAATCTCAAATTTGTGCATTTTATGACAAATTTATTTTTTGTTAAATTGGATTAATATTATGAAAAATTCAAAATTAATATACATGTGATAAACAGAGGGTAAAATCTCAAGTTGATCTACCTGTCAACTGTAACGTATCATCCAACTTGATAATTTGATGGTAAAATTTAATTGAAACCAATGAAGAGTAAAATTTATCATATGTACATCAGCTTTGGATTTTTATTGTTATTAACCCTATTTCCAAATGGTGTTGTTATGGTCACATATTTCAGTTAGTAAAAGATGGGCAATGGAAAGTGGATCCCTATCCGTCTAGTTTATGTAAAGAAACAAATCAAAAGTGATAACATTCCTAGACAGAAAGGATTCATAGGAAATCTAAGTACAACTTTTAAATGCTCGTGGATACTGCTAGATCTAGATAATGACCAAATTTAGTATGACAAGATCCATCATCCTATTTTATTTAAAGGTAACAAATCTAAGGGACAATATTAAATTGCTTTTTGGTCTTTATATTCAAGGAATCTCACTTACTGGGATTTGAGGAAATCTTAACAAGCGAAAATTTCGAGATCCAACTTCCCCAAGAAAACCGGTTAAACAAGCCGAGCGGTTCGATCAGAAAAATCAAAGGCGAAGAACCCATCGATAGCCTTTGAAATGTCACGGGATTATCGGCTCCTCGTTTTACCATAAATAACCGATCGAATTTTCGTGCTGTTCTTTGTTTCTTTCCAATTCACAGATAGGGAGATACACACCTTTTTTTAACCGATCAATAATTTCATATCAATCAAATTTGTCCAAAAACGGAAAAAACGAAAAAAAAAAAAAACGGTTGCCATTTCTCGCACCTGGCGGCCGGGACCGGGAGCCTACCAGCGTTGACCGCGGGCCCTCCGATCGATTCTCGCCCGGTCAAACGTTGACCACCCCCGCCCCTCCCCTCCCCTCCCCTCAAGAACAGTTTCCGACAAAAAATCTTTTTAAAAAAATAAGAAACTAAAAATAGACAAAAGACGCGGAAAGCGGCATATATAAAGCCCCCCGAGCACAGTTCCCACATTCCCAGATTTCGAATTTCGTTTTTTTCAATTTTTTTTTCTCTCTTCGGTTTTCGCCGTCTTCTTCTTCGCAAGTCGCGTGTTTTTCTCTCTCGCTCGCGCTCGAGGTTCGATCATCATCACATCAGGTCAGTTCTTCGCTCCCTCGATCCTCTGCAGATCCGGTTCCGATTCGATCCCTTCATCGATCGCTTCGATTCCGTCTTCCTCGTGATCTCGAATCTCTAGGGTTTCGGTCGCCGGTCGGATCGATCGGTTCGCGAAAGGGAATCTCGCGCGACGCGATTTCCGCGTGCGGAATCGCGAGCGGCGTTCGGCCTTTTCTCGTTTTTTGGTTTGATCGGGGAGTTTGTGGTGGTAATGGCGGTTTTGAACCTGTCCGGTTGGTTGCAGGCGGCGGCGGCGGCGGCGGCGGCCTTGTGATTTTTGTTAAGGATGTTGGAGCAGCTGTTGATATTCACGAGGGGAGGGCTGATCCTCTGGACGTGCAAGGAGATCGGGAATGCCCTCAAGGGATCGCCCATCGACACCCTCATCAGGTCCTGCCTGCTGGAGGAACGATCCGGCGCGGCGTCGTTCAATTACGACGCGCCCGGCGCTGCCTACACGCTCAAGTGGACCTTCCACAACGAGCTCGGGCTCGTGTTCGTGGCCGTTTACCAGCGGATCCTCCATTTGCTGTACGTGGACGATCTGCTTGCCATGGTGAGGCGCGAGTTTGCGGAGATGTACGATCCGAAGAGGACCGTGTACCGTGAATTCGATGGGACGTTTAAGCAGCTGAAGATGGAGGCCGTGGCTCGAGCCGAGGAATTGAAGAAATCGAAGCCGGTGGGGAAGCCTGCGAGCAATGGCAAAAGGCAAGGGTATGGGCAAAAGGGTGGATACGACGGAGGAAGCAAGAACAGGAGCGAAGGTGGCTTGGTGAATGATGGGGGTGACGGTGATGGCGAAGGGCGTAAAATGGAGAATGGATATGCCAACGGCAATCATGTTGGAGTCAAAGATTCCAAAATGACTGCTGTTGTCAAGGGAAAAGAGAACACGAGCTCCAACAATGGAGCTTTCGATGTAAATAAACTTCAGAAGCTTAGGTCTAAAGGTGGAAAGAAAACTGACACTGTTGATAACAAGGTTCCCAAGGTGGAGACCAAGAAAAAGATAACAAAGAAAAATAGAGTTTGGGACGATAAACCTCCCCCGACGAAGTTGGACTTTACACAAACTGTGGATGGGAATGGGAATGGGAATGGGAATGTGCATGATGTGGCAGAGGTGCATGGTGAAAGCATGATGGACATTGAGGAGGTTGTGAGCAGTGAAAGCGAATCTGAAGATGATGAGGAGGTGGAAAAGGAGAGCAAGCTTGATGCCAAGAAGAAAGGATGGTTTTCATCCATGTTTCAGAGGTACGTTCCGTGACATAATCTTTACCTGATGTTTCCTTGCTATGTTCCTACCTGTGAATCTTTTCGTGAGCTTCTTTCCCGATTCTTTCGAGGATATCTTCATTGAAAGAGATGGCTGACTCAAAAGTTCGAAACCATGAAACTATTGTATCCTCCTTGGGCATTTTCAACCACTTTCCCATGGGATACCTGCTTACTGTGCTTTCTTTTCCTCAATATAATCTGTCTGGATACATGATACTGCATACTTTGTAAAACTCTCTGAGGACGGTTGGTTTGAACACATATTGTCATGACTAATCTGTGTTGTTTGTTTTGACCGGTTAATATCATTAAAAGTTTAACATTGGGATACTCCTTAGTCCTTGCATTCCAGTATGGAACATATTGAAATTGACTATAAGCCACTCCTCGAGTAGATCAGTTCTGCTTAATCAAGCCATCCGTCAGTCAGGTTGTTATGTTTAAGCTCCTAGTTCCTCCCTACTATTGATCAACCTGTCTGCCGAAACATTCATTCTTCCTTTTTGCCCCTGCCCTACCTTAATTATTTTCAGGATTTTCATTTCATAAGTGTAATTTGGCCTACTTTACGCTTTCTTGTGGCTTCTCAAGGTGCAAGGTCATCACTTTTGAATTAATTAACTAAATCCGTTTAATGAAAGAGAATGTGGAAAACTGTCAATAACTAGGTCTTACAGTCCTTCCTAGAATACCGCAGAATTCTTGTTTCAAAACTTTGTTTTGGTGGCATAATCTCGATCCTCATGGGTGGAGTGAGACTTTCTTCTGAATCTGTTTCAGACTTGTTTCTATCATGCCCTCTTCTAGTTTGACAAGTTAGATGTTACTGTCATTGATCATGGACATTCTACTCCAGTATTGCAGGAAAGGCTAATCTGGATAAGGCTGATCTGGAACCAGCTTTGAAAGCTCTCAAAGACAGGCTCATGACCAAGAATGTGGTATGCATTTTTCGTTTGATTAGTCACATGTCTTACTTTCTGTTGACAAAAGCTGTGTTATTCTCGTTGAGTTATTCATACTGGGACATTTACAGGCTGAGGAGATTGCGGAGAAGTTATGTGAGTCTGTGTCAGCCAGTCTTGAAGGGAAAAAACTGGCCTCATTCACCAGGGTTTCTTCTACAGTGCAGGTCACAATCATCTCTCAATCTCTCAACATTTACTGCATGTTTTCATTTATGTGGTCTCTTACTAAAGTCAAGTTGTTTTACCGGAAGATGCTTAGTTCTTGCAAAATGATGGCTACAGGCAGCAATGGAGGAAGCTCTTGTTCGTATTTTAACTCCCAGGCGCTCAATTGACATATTGAGGGATGTCCATGCAGCGAAAGAGCAAAACAAGCCTTATGTTATTGTCTTTGTTGGTGTTAATGGTGTTGGAAAATCTACTAATCTAGCGAAGGTAAAGCTAATTTCTATATTTTACATCTTTCACGTATTAAGTGGTGGCATAGTAAATTGATTGCCCGTCTCTGAAATGAATATGCAGGTTGCCTACTGGCTCCTGCAGCATAAAGTTAGTGTCATGATGGCTGCATGCGATACATTTCGATCTGGAGCTGTTGAACAGCTGCGCACTCATGCTCGTAGACTCCAGGTACTTGATTATATATTCTGTGCTTCCGGAACAAAGTGCATTATCATTCTCTGTGGACAAATTAATTTGACTAAGGTCTGTGATTCTCTTATTCTCATTCTGTTGCTTTAGATCCCAATATTTGAGAAAGGATACGAGAAAGATCCTGCAATTGTTGCAAAAGAAGCAATTCAAGAAGCTGCCCGCAATGGTTCTGATGTTGTTCTTGTAGATACTGCTGGTCGAATGCAGGTAATAATTGCTGATAAATTTGGAAAAGGTCGATTGATATTACCTAGACTGTTGGTGGACGTTAATTAATGTTCTTCCCTGTCATATTCTCCCTTATTGTTGGTCCATACTGCGGTTTGGGAGTGCACAAGTTGCCAGTCACGCCAGACTTCTCACCAAAGAAAAATCTCTGAAGAAATTTTCCAAAATGGACTAAAAGTGAACCATCATGCAAAAAAGCCCAAATTCATTGTTGTCAGCACTTATCCATTCTGGATCGCAGCATTGCTTCCTTCCTTCTTTCTCCATCTATAAATGATTTATTTTTTTTCCACTGTCGGGGAGTGCTTGTGTAGCTTTTTAGGTCCCAAACAAGCATTGTTGATTAGCAGTGTAGAGGAAGGAGTTTTTTATTTGAGTGAAAGACGGGGAAGAACCGTAGCAGTTATGCTGTCATGTCAAAGTATCAAATATCTAATTGATTGGATAAGATAAAGAGCACAGAAGCTGTTCAGGAATGTACTGGAAATGCATGTAGAATAAAATTGCTACCCATCATTTGTCCAATAAAATACTAGGTGACAAATAACGATTTGTTTGCCATAGCTGACTGATGTTTTCCCCTACCAGATGATGTAGAGGACCTTGTATTTACTATGTCATTCATTTGATGGTGTATCTTGCTTTTCTGTGCCACTAATGATTAATAATGGCTTCGATATTAACAGGACAATGAGCCACTAATGAGAGCTCTCTCAAAACTTGTAAACCTCAACAATCCAGATCTGGTTTTGTTCGTGGGTGAAGCATTGGTTGGGAATGATGCTGTTGATCAACTCTCGAAATTTAATCAGGTAGGGTTCATTATAGAAGCTTTGATGGTTCTCATTGAATGCCATATGGAATGAGTGAAGTATGACGAGGAAGGACTATCCCATTAGTCTAACTAGGGATACTCACTGTGTTGACACGGATATGACTGTAGGACCTAGGCTAAACAGCTATCACTTTAAAGGCAAATCAACAGTTTAGTTGAGCTTTTAGGTTGTTTCCTTGTTTCATGAGCTGGTAGATCATATTATGTCACAAGAGTAGTATTGTACATCTTGTTGATCGGCATTGAATCCTCTTGCCTCGGTCTTTCAGAAATTGGCCGACCTGTCGACTTCTCCTAGTCCCAGATTAATTGATGGAATCCTGCTCACAAAATTCGATACTATTGATGATAAGGTAAAGAATAACTCAACTCCATTGGGTGCATTCAGATACTTAAATGAACTTGTATCCATCCTCTTACCATTTTCTTATACGTGTTGCGTACTTACTCTTGATAAAGGTTGGAGCTGCACTGTCGATGGTCTATGTGTCCGGAGCACCGGTCATGTTCGTGGGCTGCGGACAGTCATACACGGACTTGAAGAAACTCAATGTCAAATCGATCGTCAAGACCCTTCTTGCATGAGAATCTGCGCTTGTCGTCTTTCCTCTTTGTTCAGACATGTTTGATGCGTGTGCCCTGTCCTTCACTTTTGGTGGTAGTTTGTGTGGTCTGACATTTTTCTGGGAGGTGATCAGTCGTTTGCGGCTATTAATTTGTATTCAGTCTTGAATTGTTCCATTAGTCTCCTAATTTAACAGGCTTGAGTTCCCGTTGTGCATGCTCTCTTGCTGTTACTGAAGTAATTGCATGAATTCGTGTTTTAACCCTGACTTGTGGCTGATGCATAACAGGCAACTTGTTCACTTGTATACTCTGGGATCCACAACCGCTGAGACTATGGTTGCTCGAGAGTCGCGGCGGTGGTTTTAGGCACATGGCTCTTGCGATGATGGTTGTGGAAACAGCCAAGATTAATTTTTTCATGTTAGCCTCCTATTCGGGCCACTAAACGAGCCACGATAGTTTTGCTTCTTTAAATATATTGTTTACTCAATCAACGGTCTCGTTATTGCTCTAGTCAAACATGGAATGGTGTTGACAAGACGATACATGCATGTTAAACGGAAGGACAATTGTGGGGAAGAAAGGCCAAAATACAAGCATTCATTTGACGGGAGTAAGAAATTAGACGCAACGCAACATCGGAATCGGACTAAAATTAGGTTTGGTGTTCCTTCTAGCACTGAAACTAGAGGGACAAAGATAGCAGAGATCTTTGAATAATATTATCAGGCTTGCGATAGCCGGGACCCTCGACCCTTGCGATTCTCGCGTGGTGATGATCATAGCCCTCGCCACATATGTGTGCAAGACCGTTGCCTCACATCTGGGCAGTCCCACTATTGCCACAGATTTGAGCGAGGGTCGCCCTCACTACAAATTTGAGTGAGGGCCACCCTTGCCTAGATATGTCCGGGAGGTTTGTGAGCCTTGCTATAGCACTTGGTGAGGTTGCAGCGCATCTCATCTAGCTTGCCCGTGGCACGCATTCTCTTGCTTTTATTTTTTATGCCCATTGGTGGAGTTGGTGCCAATGTTCGTGTTGGGTTTGCTTGAGCTCGGCAAGTGAAATGGTCCTATGCCGGTGCGCGGGCCACGGCAGAGCCGCTGCCGCCTCATCTACAGCCTGCAACTACCTCTTCGTTTTTCTCTTTCTTTTTTGTTTCACACCCTCTGCTTTATTTAATTTTGCATTTCCATAAATTTTTTGACACATTTTTTTATATCTTTAATCTGCAATGTAATATGTTACATGAGGTGGCACTTCAACATTTAGCATTAATTAATGGTATATTTTGACGGAACGAGGAACTGGAATAAAAAACAATAAAAAAGTATATGGTTTAAGATTCAATCATGTAAAAGGATAAGTGCACGAAAAAGTTTTGAAACTTATAATGAAAATATAATCGAGCCCTAAAACTTTCAAAAACTGCAATCATATTTTAGAATTTGTGAAATTGATGTTCTTCCATTAATTCTATCCAATTAGGCTAACAAAAAATATCACGTGGCTTTTTCTATTGTTTTCTCTAACCTATATGGTGTTGGTGCGGCTCGTCTTAATCCAATCTGATTTTTTTTTAATTTAAATATGATTTAAATTGAATCAAAAAAGTAAACTACATTTAAAAAAAAAGAGAGCAAGGAATGCAAAAGAGGCTGAGCCCGCCACGGTCGGCCAGGGTCATTGGCCACTTGCCGGTGCCCGGCGACCTCGGCCGACCCTTGACGGCGGCGGCAAGGGCTGTGCGAGCCCTTGCTCTGCGTTCTCACAAAAACAGAAAAGGTGGGGTCTATTGAAATGGAACGTTATCACGGTGAGCCTATCGAAAATAACGAGATGTTCTCGTCGCGGTCGTGTCTTATCGCTCTTCGTTTATCCACACCACAGCACACACAGCAGCGCAGGGGAACAGCGGCCACGCTGCAGAAAAGATGACGAGCAACGCCAGATGAACGCTTCAGATACTCCGTTTCAGGTTCGGTGTCGAGCACGGCCCGGCCCTGTGTGAGGCTCACCGTTATCTCTGCCCACGTCGGTGCAGTACTCGTTCAGCTTCTCCCCATTTCTGCTAACACAGAGAGAGAGAGAGAGAGAGAGAGAGAGAGGGTATTCGCTAAGGAGAGCCTGCTTTCATGGAGGTCGCTCCTCCACTCAGCTCAGTCCATTACCGTCCGAGTGAGTATTCTCTCTCTCTCCCCCCCCCCTGCCTCCCTCCCTCTCCCCTTGCGTGTGTACGTGTGCGTATGTGTGTTGCGGTCTCTTATTCTCTTGCTCTGCGCAGTGCGAAATTCCGGCTGCAATCATCTGGGGAATGCGACGCCGGCCTCAGTTCTAGCGGTAATCCTCCCTCTCCTAAAGTCCCACCCGTTGTGACTGCACATGTGACGATCGTTTCGTCGATGAGTCTCTGTTAGCTATTTCGTTCTTCATTTGGGTGCTTGGCAGAGCTCGACGACCCATTTGATCTTTTGCTGCTAATTGCCGAGTGTGACCGAGGTAGAGGGTCCTAACGCTCAATGGCGGAGGGACCCGAATGACCCGGCCCGTTCCGCAGGGCGGGGTCTTCGCAGAATCTGCCCGATGGATCGATGAGGATGTTAGGTTCAAATTGTTAAAATTTTGAATGGAAGGTGAAGTCAGAGGTGTGAATCACAGTTGACCACACTCCGAGATTCTCGGTGATGCTGTAATTTGTTGTTCTTCTTTCTGGAGAAATTGGATTTTTATTGTACATGGAAGTTGGAAACTGAAAGTTTTTTCCCAATGATACAATGCACAACGTTCATGGAGGAAATTAGGTTTTTGTATCTGTGGCCCAGTGACCAAATAGTGTTTTAAGGCGCATTAATTGGGTCCGAATTTTGTAGGAATTCTGCTTGATTAGATGGCTCAATATATGATTTAATGATACGAGCTATAACAAAAGTAGAACAATGTTTTAGCTTTGGTTCTCCAGCATTAACTAATTAATTTGAAAAAGCTCTATGTTAGTTGTGTAATAATACAAAGAAAACCATAAAGGTTCTTTTGTCAATGTTTCATGTGCAGATTTCCTCATCTTCCAAAAACAGGGGTTTCAGGATCTCCTTTCCTTCCAATACAGATTCTCTTAAAAGTTGTTTCTTTGGCACTGATGCACTTGGTTCTTTGAAGGTATGTTTCACCGAAGCTGTTTAGTCATTTCTTTGTGAAGTTGCTGTCTGTTCTATTATCTGATTCTGTGCCATTCGTTTTAGTAAATCACCTACTCATTGTAGACGTAGTCATGGGGTAAGTAATATGTTCTTGGTTATGCAGCCAGCGCACATCTTCACTTATAAGGACATCGAGCTTCCTATTCACAGAGACAAACTGAGTTCCTAGAACTGATTCGGTTAATTTAAGAATATCACTTGTTTTTAAGAACTAAATTTTACTTGCATATAACCAAGTTAGACCTACCAGGTCCTGTAGTTTCTATCTGGTTGTCATTTCTCATTGCTTTATATGATCATATGACATCCACCATCTGTTGTCATCAATCCACCTTTCAGCAAACCTATACCATTATCCAAGCACGATTAGTTGTTGCTCTTAATTTTGTCACCTGTTAGTTACTTGTCTTGTCCATCACAACCACTTGACCCTATGTATACCTATAGTTGGCTTGTTTGGTTATTTTTATAACCATTGCTATGGAAGCAGTCTTCATTAGTTTCTACAAACAGTGAAAAAGTAGTTGCTGAAGGCTAAATGAGTCTAACTACTGAATGTCGATGGTCATGACTCGTAGTCTTTTACTTTATATGCTCAAATCACTACCAATATCTTAGAGTATGTTTGGATAATGCTTTGTTTGTGTGAGATTTGTGAGTTCATTTGCTTTGAGAGCAAGCTGCATATACGAAGCTTTGTGCTTGCCAAAGATCAACCAAAATCTAGTTATTTAAATGGTTATTTTTTTTTTGAAGCAGATGAAACTGACAAACAAGCCTGCGTTAGAACTTTATCTTCTCCATTCAGTTGACTTCCTGCAAATTTGTTTCTACCTGAGTGACTTTCTTGATTCTTCTTTTCTGAACTCCCTTATAAAGATGCATTAGTTTGATTGAGTTTTGAACTCTTGTCAGTTTAATAAAAACATTTGCTGGAATTAGAAGCTTGGAGAAACTATCATGTTGAATAAGCTTTGGTTGTTGCCTAGCGGGATGATGACCTACTTGAGTAATTTTGGGCAGCTAGAATCCTATCCATGCTAGGTCCATGTAGTTTGTGCCACAACATATTCATAACCTGAACCACTTCTAAGTTCAGATAACATGTGTTCCTTCATCAGACAGAACTTCCACCTTAGGTGCAGCCTTTTTAAGAAACATGTGCACCAGCATTTTTTCTTCCCGACAGCCCCTTTTTGTTGACTGGGATTTGTATTTGCTACTAGTAAAAAGATAGAAGTACCGATTGGCAAATCTAGGAGCCATGCCTTCTGAAGGGTCTTCATCATGTGGGTGTCCTTAACCTTTGTGCCGCTGTTCCTTCAGTGGAGACAAGCTACTTGAAACAAAACTGCTGTTAAAGCTTGCCTTTATGGTTACATTTTGATATTTTGCAGCGTTACCGTTGGAGGTTCTCGATTCCTTCAACGTCTTCTGTCTCATCAGATAAGTCATATCGACAGTATGTGGTGTCCATCAGGAATGATCATCCTCAAAATGCAGATTTTCCTCGCTCCTACTCAAGAAAAGAGAAGAAACCCTTTAAAGTACCAATTGTTGAGTTGAGGCGAGCAGCAAGGGAGAGACTTAAGAAAAGGAAAGATCAGCCCAGAAGACCTCCTTCAGCTCCGAAAAATGGGCTGGTCATTAAAAGCCTTATACCATTGGCTTATGATGTTTTCAATGCAAGGATTACATTAATCAACAATCTCAAGAAACTCTTGAAAGTAGTACCGGTCCATGCTTGTGGGTAATAATCTTGCACATTTAATGGTCTTTCTTGAAGATCTTTTTTCTGATGACAAAAACTCACAGCATCTGTCGCTATAATTTGTTTTTCAAGAGACAATTGAGCTTTCATTTCTTTACATGAAAGGACTATCTTGCCTCACTTGCTTGTCACAATAGTTTCATGTCTGCCTGTAGAATAGTTACCAAGTGTTCTTCCTGTCCACAAAGTCACATCTGAAACAAATTAAACCACTATTTTTCATTCAAGAGTTAGATGACATGTTGACCGAGTTTTACATTCTTTTTACACTTTTCAATGTTCTAGTTCATCTTTGTTTTTGGCCCCTAAGAGCTGTTGGACATCTTTTTATGGCCCACAGCAATTTTCTAGATGATTCAGTAATGGCAGTCTCCATCGATGGTGTTTTTGGTGGGAGAAACTCTATTGAACTATTTAATAGTTGTTAAAATAGGGGCCACATAACATGATTATTGTAGAAATTGAATGACTGCAGATTTGACTTCTTAGCCTTACAGTTGCATCTGTTTGATCATTGGACTGTGGCACTTTACTGTTCAATCCATTAAATAGATCTAGTCCTTGATGGGCCTAGTTGCCTCCGTTTTTCGCTATTGTTTTCACATATCTATTTCTTCTTATTTTCTTTTAAATTTGTGAATGTTCCACCATATCCCATGCAGGTGGTGTGATGAAATCCATGTGGGACCTGTTGGGCATCCGTTCAAATCATGTAAAGGTCCAACCTCATCTAAGCGCAAGGGCCTTCATGAGTGGACAAATGCCACTGTTGAAGATATATTACCACCAGTTGAAGCTTATCACCTATATGATAGACTTGGGAAGCGTATTTCTCATGATGAGAGGTTTTCAATTCCTCGAATCCCTGCTGTAGTTGAGCTCTGCATCCAAGCTGGTGTTGAAATTCCTGAATTATCTACGAAAAGGAGGAGAAAGCCTATAATTCGTATTGGGAAGAAAGAATTTGTTGATGCAGATGAGAGCGAGCTCCCTGACCCTGTCCCAGAAGCTCCCATAATTCCAATGTTGACTGAACTACCTGATTCTCAGATGCTAGCTCCATCTGATGATGAAGAAAGGCTGTTGCTTGCAGAGGAAACATTGCAGGCATGGGAGAAGATGAGGCGTGGAGCCAAGAGGCTGATGAGGATGTACCCCGTGAGGGTTTGTGGATACTGCCCAGAAGTGCACGTGGGTCCAACTGGGCACAAGGCACAGAATTGCGGGGCACACAAGCACCAACAAAGGAACGGGCAGCACGGATGGCAGTCCGCTGTGCTCGATGACTTGATACCTCCTAGATTCGTGTGGCATGTTCCCAATGCTGATGGCCCTCCATTACAACGAGAGCTAAAAAGCTTCTATGGAAAAGCACCTGTGGTGGTTGAGATATGTGTGCAGGCCGGTGCAAACGTGCCAGAGCAGTATAAACCAACCATGAGATTGGATGTAGGGATTCCCTCAGATGTCAGAGAAGCTGAAATGGTAGTTTGAGGTGATTACAGTGTGTTCAATAGTTGGAATATCTTACAACACACGCTAGAAGACATTACATAAGGGTCCGGCTCGACAAGGGTTTTTCCTTTTGCTGAACTGTCTGACACGCAGCATGACCAAGTTCTAGCTGCTCCATAGTTTTTGCTTAAAACTGTTGTAATCAATGTAGAGTAGAAGTATAGCTGGAAAGTGATTAATTCATTGAGTCCTTTGTTTTTTTCATAATAGGGGGTATCCAGACTTTTCATTTCCTCAAGACGATCTGTCCGATGTGATACTCTATACTTTACATTTTTCTTTTAAGAGCATTGGTTTTTAGATATGTCCTAATTGTTTTTTATCTGTTGTTTTCTGTTTCTGTAAAAGAGTTAGCATTGGCGTACTCTCAAACCTTGCAATGGAGTATTTGACAGATCAATTCTGCTTAATTGTGTCATTACCATATATGTTACTATCATTTGTCTCACAGTTGCAGTCTACCATTAATCAATCTTTTTACTGCCATGTCGGTATGTGTATTCTTTATTGGTGCTATTTGGGCAACCTACGTTATCTTTCAGGCACGACCGAAAAAAAAAGTTCTCTTTCGGGATTCTCATTAGTCATTGAATATGCATAATCATTCTGGCCTTCATATGCTTCCTTCCGGCTTCTCACGGCGCAGAGTTGATTTTTTGGAGTCGTTAACTGAATCCCTTTAATGAAGGAAAATGTGGAAAGTGGTCAATGATTATGTGATGAAGTCCTTTATGTTATCTTGGTACAAATGACAAGCTGTTGGGTTCTTGTAGTGAAACTTTGCTTCAGATAGCGCAGCAGCAATCCTTCAGTACGGAGAGGAACCTGAGACTTTCTTTTGAATCCGATTCAGATTTATTTTGATCGTACTCACTTTCCGTTTAACAAGTCGGATGTTACAAATTGATCATAGACGTTTTTCTCCAGTATTGCAGAAAGCATATCTGGAGTAGGGTGATTTGGAAGCTGCTTTGAAAGCTCTCGAGGACAGCCTCGTGACCAAGAACTTGGTATGCACCTTCATTTGCTTAGTTTCATGTCCTATGAATGGTGAGCCGCGCTCTTCCTAATGAGATATCTGTTCTGGGACGTTTACGGGCCGAGGGGATAGCAGAGAGGTTGTGTGAATCTGCATTGGCCGGTCTCGAAGTTAAGAAACTGGCCTCATTCACCAGGTATCTTCTACAGGGCATGTTAGGATCATCTTTCGGGACGTAGTTTTGTGGTCTCTTACCAATTCACAGGTTTTTATCCGCTTTACCAGAAGATGCTGAGTTCCCATGAAATAATAGCCACAGGGCAGCAATGAAGGAAGCTCTTGCTGTATTCTAACTCCCAGACGCTTGACCGAGGAATGTCCATGCTGCTAAAGAGGAGAAGAGCAAAAAGCACCGAAACCAGAACAGGCGGCACGGTGGCAGGCAGCTCTGCTTGGTGACCCGATACCTCCTCGATGTCGATGGCCCCGTGCCACCCGCTTGATATTGGGAGTAAAACTCTACACTATTAGATGGTAGATTTTTTCACGGGTGTATTAATTCGGGATCTTTCATGACACGAAAATTAGTTTTTTGGCAAATGAGATATCTGTTGTACCGGTTTGAATTCTTTTGCAACACGAAAAATTAATTTAAGGTAAATGTGGCACGGATGTATCTATTATATATTTTTTGCAGTATTGACCCTATTTTTTTTTTGCCTAATTTCACTACCTTTTTTATGTCAATGTTAATACATAAACACGATCCAACGTTCGTTTGCAATTTCATATGATACGTAAGATATTGTATATGACGATAAATAAAATGGAATTTAACGAAACAAAGTCACTCCATACATACTTGCTTTTAGTGATAGAAGCAAACATTAGCTTCACGGAAATGGAAAATTTCATATCAAGGCAATTTTTATGAAATAACTATACCATCAGAATTTTTTAGCTATTGAAAATAATTTCTTGTTCTCGTAAATCACTAATTTGTTTTACGCGTAATTTCGACCTCAGTTCAAAATACTTTCTTGATACGCTCGTCTAAAGTATAATGTGGAGAATACATAAAAAAAAAGATATCTGAATTTATGTTGGATTAATGTCTTTACGTGTTGCGACCGTACAAATTAGTTGGGTTTTTATTTTTATAAGGGTTAATACCACGAAAAATCTTAAACTGGTACACCTGTGATAATTTTATCCCGAACTATTTTTTTGACCACAAAAACCTCAAGCTGGTACACCTGTGATAAATTTATCCCGAACTATTTTTTTTATCACCAAAAACCCTAAACTTGTATACTTGTGATAATTTTACCCCAAACTATTTATTTGACCATCAAAAACCCTACACTGGTACACCTGTGACAATTTTACCTCCGAACTAATTTTTTGACCACTAAAAATCTCAAACTGGTATATTTGTTACAAATTTACCTTCTATTAGTGTTCGTTAAATTATATTAATATCACAAAAAATCACAAATTGATAAACTTGTGACAAACAGAGGGGTAAAATCCAAAACCGGTACACATGTCAATTACCACGTGTCATTAAACTTCACAATTTGACAGTAAAATTTAACGGAAACTAACGGAGGGTGAATTTATCACGGGTGTACCAGTTTGAGATTTTTGGTGATCAAAAAATTAGTTCGAGAGATAAAATTATCATAGGTATACCAATATGAGGTTTTTGATGGTCAAAAAATTAGTTCAGGGTAAAATTATCATAGGTATACCAGTTTAAGATTTTTTGCAGTCAAAAAAATAATTTGAGATAAATTTATCATAAATGTATCAGTTTGGAATTTTTCATAGTATTAACCATTTTTATAATTTACTTTGCTTGGAAAAGTAAAATCAAAGTAAAGGAGGGGGAAAAAAATATTTGGGGGTTTTGGAAATTAAAAACATTATAAAGTGGAATAAGAAAAAAATTAAAAAGCGGGAGTGGATATAGAGGAAGGCACCGGCAGAGATGCCTCGAAATTGGCGAAAATCTGCTCTTGAAGATCAAAACTCCAATCAAGCGTCAACTTCTCATCTCCTTCCCTCCTCGTCGCTCCGCCAAACGACGCGAGCTCTCACGGAGAAGAGAGAGAGAGAGAGAGAGAGAGATCCGCCGGAGGCGATCGCAGCCGCTCGGCACAGCGGAGCTCCTGCCATGGAAGTCGCTTCTTCTTCTTCTGCGCCGCATTCGATACGGCTCTGCCACGGTGCGCTTCCTCTTTCTCTCGGCGTGCATGTCGTCGTCGTCGTCGGTGCTTTTATGACGGGATTTTCTTTTTCTTTTTCTTTTTTTCCTGATTTCGTTCTCTCGTTCTGCGTTCCTTGCGAAGTGCGGAATTCGGGTTTCAGGGACTCGCGGAACTTCTCCTCCTCCTCGCCGCCGCCGCCGCCTCCGCCGCCGCCTCTCGTGCCGGTAATCTCCGCGTCCCCCTCTCGCTCTGTTCGTCCGTCCGTTCGTTCGCGGTTGGAACTTGCTGGGCCTCTCGGCCTCGTTCGATCTCGAATTCAGTTAGTGCGGTCGCCCGAACAGTGTTTCCTTCCGCGGAGTGTCGGCGGGACGCGTGTGCTTCCCGAGGTTATCGATCTAGTCCGAGCGCGCCTGGACTTGGCGTCGCTTTATGCCATTTCGTTTGGAAGAGGAGGGTGAAAGCTGGGGACTGAGTCGGAGTGTCAGTTGACTGGAGCATGACATGATTTTTTTAGAAGCTTTGAACATTGGATTGATGATTTGCCAAATAGTAGGAGGCATGACGGTAGTGTGCATGTAGGATTAAAGTGAAAATATGAAAGGGATACGAACAAAGACGGATCTTCTGTTTTGCATCTGTTGCTTGGCAGTTTAGATGAGGTTTATAATGATACCATGCTTGAATATTTTTTTTTTCTTTATAGCCTTTACGTTCCGCTCGTCTTTATCGGGGCTGACGATTTTCTTGTTGTCTGAAATGTTGCAGTTTTGTGTGTATAAAGCAGGAGTTCATAGTGGGCACTCTCTTTATAGACGTTCGATTCTTAGAAGTTCCAGTGATTGTAAGTATTCATGTTTAGCGTGTACATTGTAAAGAGTGGTAATAAACTGCATTATCAGATCATTATATGAGTTGCATTCATATGAATGGGTTCATTGTGGTGTCTCATTTCTAGTTTGCTCTTTTAGAGATGACTCCTTAGGGCCTTGCCACGATCAGGTGCTTAAAGTTACAATCTCGGATCATTATTTGGTCTGATTGTGTTGTGCCCATATCTAGTGCTGCATTTTCTCTGTGTAGCAGGAAGGGAGGTTAATCTATGCTTCAAGACTAGTATAAGAGAAGAAAATTAAAGCACTGCTCGACATTTATTGACCTATTTATCTCTCTTCTCTGAATCTTGTTTTGTTCAAGCAACTCAAAGATTTCCTTCTGGGGCTTCCTATTGCTTGTACGTTGCACTCATCATTGGCTATTCCTTCTGAAAACCTCCAGTGCATATGTTTGGGTCTGTTCAAAGAACCACGCATATGAGTGATGATTTTGGATGTATTGAAAGGACAATAAACATGAGAAGTGAGAATGATTTATGACACTAGCTGGGGACAGTTTTCTGTCGATGGTACCATAATATCCCTTTTCCTGAAGATATATAAACCTGTGGGGGTGCAGTTAGATGGTGGATGGACTTGGAGGGAATGTGATGAAATTGATTGGATAGGATCAGCTAGGTGATTATCGTTTTAATATCTTTTATATAGCGTTGAATGGCTAAGAAGTAGGGTAAGAACGTATAGAATGATATCCATGATGCCATAAACAAAATGATGTTATTGTTGTCTCGTCGCCTTTGCTTTTCTGCAATACTGGCTCTTCAGGAGTGCTGTGCCATCAACTATATTTTCTCATTCTTTTAATGCCAAAATATGGTTCAACTGGTGACTCTTTGGAACTTGAGTAGTTTGTGGGAACATGGCGCCACTGATATGGTAGTGGCTTTTGAAAAGGTGCCATGTCCATAAAAGATATTCAATGGCTCAAAATATCTGTTTGCTATAAGTATCTATCTTTCCAATGAACTTCTGCGGGACAAAGCAATCACCCCCATGGTCCTTTTTGGTTCAGATGGAAACTCACGCTAAGGGGGGAGAAAGGTGAAAACAGCAACCCTTTGCCTGTTTTTGTTAAAGTAGATGATACAGAAATCTAAGGGATAAAAGGGGCACTATAGAGGAAGGTTTTGAATTTCATGAAAAACCATTTTTAGGACATTATTTGCTGCTTATGTTTTTCTGTTTATTTCTTGCATTTAGGTTTTTAAGAATTAGAGGTGGTGGCATGTGACACGACACAACTCAGTAGAGTTGTACAATGAGGACAGTGTATGATGAAAGTACATAGATGGAAGGGAGTATCGACTGCTGATCTTTAGGAGTTTATTCAAGGAAAAAAGATGAAGTAAGAGGTATTTAATTTTATAGGGGCATAAGGCAAATTTTTTGGGATGTTTAGGCTCTATACATGATACGAGATTAATCACATGCATTCCTTACTGAATTTAAATTTATGGAAAAAGGCCATTTTTCTTGAAGATTCGATGTGAGGTTTGCATTTTCTACTGATTGTCGAGTGAAGGGGACTAACAAGAGTAGCTTAGTCTCAGGTTGATGTGGGTACCATTTGCATTTTCACATTGGTAGACATCACTTCAATTCCTCATGAGTTTTGTTTACCCCTTAAGACTTAGATTCTTCTTGCATCATTGTAGTAAGCCCTCAAATTCTTTCGTGAGTTTTTTATGCTTGCATTGCAGTAAATATGCATACACCTAATTCCTAGCCTTCGCTGCTTCTGGTTTCAGTTTCTTCAAAATGCTTTTTCCACCACTCAAAGAAGCAAATCCCTGCTTTGCAGCGTCATCCTAGCCGCAAAGTCGAGTTCAACAGGCCATATTACTATGATAACTTGTACTCTCAGAATAGATATTATAGGTATACTGTCAGAAGATGTGAACTGGCTGAATTTGGGAATTCTGGTGCGGCACTTCCCTTGGCAGGTCTGTTTGAAGTCTATTTTATACGTTCCCCCCCCCCCCCCCCCCCCCATTTGAAATTTTAATCTCAATTCTATTGTGTTTTCCCTGTTGAATCGCAGCGCATGAAGTGCTTGCTAAAGTGAGAGGAGTTTGCTTCTATGCTGTCACAGCAATTGCCGCAATTATTCTTTTTCAGCTAATGCTAGTGGCACATCCTTTTGTGCTCCTCTTGGACCCATATCAAAGAAAAGCTCAGCACTTCATTGCCAAGATTTGGTCCACATTGACCGTTGCTCCGTTTGTTAGAATTGAAGTTCAGGGATTGGAGAATCTTCCTCCACCAGGAACTCCTGCTGTTTATGTTTCCAACCATCAGAGCTTTTTCGACATATATACTCTTCTCACCCTGGGGAGAAGCTTCAAGTTCATCAGCAAGACCAGCATATTCCTCTATCCCATTATTGGTTGGGCAATGTATTTGTTGGGTACTATTCCTTTGAAACGAATGGACAGCCGAAGCCAATTGGTAAATTCTCTTCTTTCATTTGTTGATGAAGTGTTCCTTTGTATTATCTGGTTTGTAGGTAACAGTTTTAGACTTGTAGTATGGAATTTCATCTTGGTTTTATTGTAGATCATTGTTTTAGAATATTGTTTTGTCTTCTGCTCGTTGCAATGCTTTACCTGGTGTAGATGTAGGTTTTATGGATAAAATTGTTCTTTTTCTCAGTTTACTGATACTCTAGGTTCCGTACATGTAGGAATGTTTTAAGCGGTGCATGGATCTCATTAAGAAGGGAGCATCTGTCTTTTTCTTTCCGGAGGGAACACGGAGTAGAGATGGAAAATTAGGTGATTTCAAGGTGATGCCCCTTTGCCCTTCTATAGTCTCGAAATGCTAATTCTATGAGATTAGTTGAAGAAAACTAAATTTTGCTTCTATCTGCATAGATGGAGACCGGCGTTGTCAATTCTGTAATATGATCTTCTATTTGTACTTCAACATGGATACAGGATTTATGTCATTATTTTTGGTATAAATTGTTTAAGAAATCATGACATTCTGGTTAATATGAGAAAGGAAGAGTAGACTTCTTGACGTCTACTGAGATGGAAAAGTATTTTCTGATGCATTGTTTATCTTGACATGTAGAAAGGTGCATTTAGTGTTGCAGCGAAGACCAGAGTGCCTGTGGTACCTGTGACCCTGATTGGAACTGGCAAAATCATGCCGGCAGGACATGAGGGCATTGTAAATTCAGGATCTGTGAAAGTGGTTATACATAAGCCAATAGAAGGTGGTGATGCTGAAACCTTGTGCAATGAAGCTAAAAGCACTATAGCAAAAGTTCTGAATTGTCAAGGATGAGGAACTTATGAAGACAAGTTCAGTTCCTTCTGCAATCTGAGAATTTAATCCATTTTTTTGGCACAATGGAGAGATAAAAGGTACGAGTCAACTATAGTGCTGCTTATTTCCACGATCTACGAAGCAAAATAAAATAGTCTACGGTCTAGTACAGCGTTTAGATGAAATTCTAATTAAATCTTCAATTGAATCAGATACTGTAAGGCAGATTACTTGTTGATCTAGTTAGTTACTTGTGATTTTCATCATCATTTTCTGTTAAGCTTTTGCCGAATGCTGGTGCACACAAAAGTACTTCTGTTGATAAGGTAAACAGTGAGTAAGCCTGGTTTTAATTGTGCTTCATGCATGCACCAAGGATTGTTTTGGGTAAACATCGATTTCAAATTTCTACTTGTTTCTTTTTTTAGATTATTACTGATTTTATTATTTCTTCTTATTCTTGTAAAACTTCTATTCTCTCAGCTTTTTCAAATGGCACTTCTTCTTTTTTTACCTATTCCAAGCTTAAACTATTGTGCTTCCATCTTGGCCCCTGTGAAGCTATGTCTTGATCATACTTAATAACAATTGGATGAGATCCTACCAAGTCATGGCTTGACTGTTGTGGACATGTAAGATGGGAAATATGGATAACTGCACTCCTACTGCATTTTTGTTGTGGAAGTCTCTCAACATAATAAATTTGTAGTCATTGATGATATATGCCTTGATAAAATAAGTGAAAAAAATCCAAATGGTATTATCATACATTGAATGCCATAGATCTTTGTCCTTGTTAAGTGTTATGTGCATCCTTTGCTTCTAATATGATTAAATATCGCCTTTTTTTAATTTTTAGGCTGCACTTTGGAGAAATCCTATTTGACTCTGGATAGGATAGGTGTTTGGCAGTGGCCTTTCGATGGAATAGAGAGCTAGATAAGCATGGATATAGCCTGTCTATGGATTCCAACTTCAAGGGGCCAAATAAGGCTGGATGGGATTAGCCTATCCAGCAAGAGAGACTCATGATGGAAAGAGAAAGTTACACAGAAAATTAGAGCTCGATTTTTTCTGTCGTGATATCTACGTAGGTCATACCCATCGTGAGTGGCCAGGCAAGCCCTTGCTTTGGATGCTCTCTCTCTCTCTCTCTCTCTCTCTCACACACACACACACACACACACACACATCCCGTTGCTGCAATGTGCTGGAACTTCGTTTGTTAGGCCAAATTGGGCCTGGACTGCTCAGCCCAATTGCAACTGAGGGTTAGGAAGGACAGAATGAAAGGTTCACAGCTCAGACTTTGGTCTGAGACCAAGTTGCAGCAGCTCAGGTGGTCATCTTTATAGAATCGGTCGCCAATCCCTGTGCATGTTAACAACTGTTTACCAGTTAAAAACAACTGTTTACCAGCTACCAGCTCATTGGTGTGTAGCACCGACCATGGGCTTCTCGTAGGTGGTCAGCCAATGGTTGGCAAACTATGAGGGCAAATCTCATTTTTATCTTTGTAACTTCTTTTGTTATATCTGGTCTTCAATGTGTGCCGAACATCATATATAGGAGTTGTCATTTCTGACTTAAACTGGTGATTTCCCTCAACTTATTTTGTATAACGCCCGCGCGCTGGGGTGTGTATTGCAATCCGATTTCTTGTTATTGGAAATTATACACAGAAAACCACGTGCAGCCCTAGATTTTGCCATCTTATTAGACTAACGGATGCATATTCGTTATTTCTGCAGGCAATATATACAATTTGCAGAGGACATATTGTGCAGTACAAAATTGTAGTTGAGGCAAATTCTTGCTGTTTGGCGGGCTGTTATGTCTTGTTCACCTTACAACCACGAGAGCTGGTTTGATTTAGTCATGAACAGTTCACCGACTGCTATATAAGCTTTCATCCCGATCCTTCCCCATCCGGCATGCCCGAGTCTAAACGGTAGAGTTTGTCAAGGTTGACAAATGATTGTGCCCGTGTATTATTCAAATGCATTCCTTGTGAATCGAATTATGGGAGGTCGCGATCTGAACCGTAATATTTTTTTGGCATGGTGAAAGTGAATGATAGGGAGATTCTCTGGAAATCCTGAGATGGAGAATCTGAAATACTACCCCAACCAAAACAATTGAATTTAGCAGTTTCCATTTCGTAATGGTTCTTTTCTTCTTTTTCGAGAAGTGGTAACTCGTTCGGTTCCTCTGTACACCTAGCAGCACCTAAATCTAGCTTACGTTTTATAGTTGCGCTATATGTTGCACCAAACTTTCAGGCTCACATCCCTGGAACTCTTCATACCTAATGATACTTCTAACTCCCTCCTGTGTTCGGAACTTGTTCTCCAAAGTTCGGATATGAGATCCGGATCTTCACGACCGGCGGGAAGTACTGGCGCTTAATCTCTTTCTGTGGACGCTAGTCCTGCACAACGCATAATCAAGATTGCGTTTCTTTGACAAGAACGAAATGAGTTCTATTTTTACTTTATCCTAATGTTATTCAAGGAAGAAACTCCCAATTCATCCGGTATGTGGGGCTTACTTGCCTATATGAGTGATTTGGTAGCCGGGACATGTTCCGAGATTCCCGGTGCCCGCGTTCAGACGAGGACGGAAGCTGCAAGCTCTGACTGTCGTGCGAATATACGCTCTCTGAGTACGGGACGACAACATATAACTATTTACAGATTTATGTACTTGACATGGACCCAATGAAAGGATTTCACCTGTCCTTTATCCCTCGGATCGTTTGGCTGTGCCAAATCGATTTCTATACTGCAATTTGCAGTGTCGTACCATGGAACCCATCTCAAGCGTCGACATCGGCACATGTCGGTGCTTTGTCGTATGGCGAATTGAGAGATTTGCCATGGTGGGTGAGCGCCATTGGTGATTTGTCTATTTATTCTTGATTTGAGAATGTATTGAGCTACTTCAAAGGTCTTATTTTGATTTGATTGACCATTATGCTAATTGATCCATCCTTTGAGAGAAATAAACATAGGAATTGGCCAACCAAATAGTAGCTTAGATAGCAAAGGAGTTTGCTTTTCTATTTATGATCTTGGGGTTTAAGCTTTGTAGAAATATCCTAGGACTAAAATCTCGCATGCATCAGGCCAATACGGACAGATGCACGAAAACTGATCCGAACAGCACATAATCGCTATCCAAAAAATTAGGAATTGAACGACCAAGACCAAATCAAATAAGATCCTTATTTGAATGGGCTATTAAGGACTTCTTGGTGTACTAAAGATGGACTTGGAATGAAAAGAAGATTTTATTTCCTAAATGCGTGTTTATATATAGATAAGATAATAAAAAATGGATTTGATAGATGAGATGCCCATGATAACATCTAAAATATTCATGAGATGATCAAGTCTGACCCCTAATACAAATTTGAATTAGGGGTTTGCTTGACGAGTTGAGTCGACTTCTTTCAAATTATATTTGGGGGAAAATAAAAAAAGCTGAAGACCCTCCCTTTTATAGTTAGGATGTAATTTTGTTAATTAAATTAAAGCAGCCGTTTGTTTAATGATATGCCTAAAAGGAAGCCCATCTTCCAAGGTAAGATCATATTTCCCACGATTGTCGAAAATGTTTTGATCTGGAAAGATTTTATTTTTAATCAAAAGGTAATTATTAGAGCTTTTCGCCGAAATGGCAAAAAGCCCAAGTGTATATCAAAGAATTTGCTTCAAGGCTCAAGCTTCTTTCACAAAAGTTCGTCTATATACATTTTCACTATAAAATAAACACGGGTCGAACACCAAGAAGAAAGTCTCAAGCGTTACAAAGTTACTATGTTGAAAAAGAGTTAATACGGATTTTGCTTTGCTAAAGCCAAAATTCAAATTTCGAGCTATTTTGTTTAATAAATAGTCGATGTTTCATGTAATTGATTTACCCCCATACTTTACTATCTTAATACATGAATATATGTATAGATACATACACAATTATAGGCATAATCCATGTTCACATACATGGAGCTTCATGGAAAAATTGTCCAAAAAGTCTCTATCTTATTGCACTTTCGTCAAGCCATTTGTAGGGCTCAATTGGCTCAATTAAGTCATAAATCTTTTGATAATTTGCCAATTGAGTTCATTCGGACAAAATTGACCGGAAATTACTAACATGGACGACGGCAGTCCTTCGTGGCACGATCACTTGCTAACGTGGACATAATTAAAAAATATTTTAATAATTTTTTTGGTTTTTTTCTTTCATTTTCTTTTTTTGTTTTGTTTTTTGGATTGGGAGCCGGCAATTCTAGTTGGCACTGGGCAAGGGCATCGCGACCCTCGCCCAGACCCAACGAAAGCTGCAATGCCCTCACCCGGGGCCGGTAAGGGCCACGGCACCCTCACTTGGATCTAGCGAGGCGTCGCGACCCTCGCCCAATGTTGGCGAGGGTTGGTGCCAGCCCTCAATCCAAAAAACAAAAAAAATGTAAAGAGAAAAACAAAAAAAATTAGAATTTTTTTTAAAATATTATTTAAAACTATCCACGTCAGTAATTTCCAGCTGAAATTGATCGTGGGCTCAATTGGTAAATTGTTAAAAGATTTAAAACTTAATTGATAAAATTGAAAGATTTATGATCGAATTGATAAAAGTTTAATAAATGTAGGATTTTTTAAACAATTTTTTGGGAACCTTGTTGATCAAATGGATATCGCTATCATTTCACATTCACTCTTATCCATGATGCACTTCGGGGGTTTGTCAATCCCGTGAACAATTCATGCTTTTCTCGATCACAGCTCAAAAGCTAATTATCTTTTTTTTTCTATTTTTTTTTCTCTTTTTGCAACAACAAACAATTATCTGACTTCGTCAATCCTTACCAAAAAAAAAAAAAACAATTATCTGACTACTCAGCATTTCCTCTGTTTTTTAAAGCAAAAGTTGCGTCAGTCAAATATAATTGACCTCATACTCCAATAAAATCAAGGACAAAGACCATAAAACAAATTCAAAATTATGATCACCGTGACATAAATATCTTATCACCAAAAATTATAAATTTGCCTACTGTGACACAATACCCTAAAAAAATTTGTGTCACGAAAAACCCAACCTTACATATGTGTTAAATATATACCTCGGTTTTAATTCCAACGGGGGTATATTTGTTACACTAGTATAAGTTTGGGTTTTTTTATGATTGTGTCACAATGGGCAAATTTACTATTTTCAATGACACAAAAAAATTTGGGGTATTTATATCATAACGAGAATAGTTTAAAATTTTTTGTGGTGTTAACCCTAAAATCAAAGAGCATGTAAGATTCACTTTTTTTAAAAAAAATTATTTATCTGAATTTTGGATGCAAACGTTTTCACTTTTTAATATCAAAATATCGGAGACCTTATAAATTGATATCTAACTCTAAATAATTTTTTAGAATTAGAATAATATTTTTTACTTGTTGTCACGGTTACTGTCCTCGCCCTTCATTTTCTTATGGGCAAATAATACAACTTGTCCCTAAATTTTCGCCCGATATGTAATGCGGTCTCTAAACTTTTAATTTGTTTAATATGGTCCATAAATTTTAGCTCAATGTGCAATGTTGTCCCTAAATTTTTTAATCTATTTAATGTGATGAATTAGTTTTTGGACTATATGAAAATATTCAATATTATCTGTTAACTTGAATTAATGAAATGGCAATATTTAGATAATTCAGGGACCGTACTGAATAAATTAAAAGTTCATGGACAACATCACACATCGAGCTAAATTTCAGGGATCGCATTAAATAAATCAAAAACTCATGAACGATATTACACGTTGGACTAAAGTTTACGGGCCATTTATATAATCATTCCTCTTTTTTTGCCCTTTTGAAAGAAATATATATATATATATTTATTTATTTATTTTTGTGATGTCCCTTTTTTCAACTGGACACGACAAGCAAGCAAAGCAGGCCCGGCGCAACTTCCTCTCCCCCGGTCGAAACGACGACCGCGACGGCGGAGGAGCGCGTGAGGAGGGAGCAACTCGGTTTCGTCCGCGTCGTCGCGTTCGGCAGTCGCCCGAATTTATCCAATAAATAAAAGAGAAAAACCAAACCCCATTTTCAATTTCAATTTCTCAGGTTTTTCTCTTTTCTCGGCCGTCGCGGCAGTACTAGTAAACGATATTTCTGACTTCATTTCCTCTCTCTCTCTCTGTAATCCCCACGTCTGCCCCTCTCTCTCTCTCTCTCTCTCTCTCTCCTCCGTCTACAATCCCATGGACTGAGAATTTCGGACCAGCGACAGTTGTTTCACTCCGTAAGTCCTCCGGTCGTCTCTCTCTCTCTCTCTCTCTCTCTTCCCACGCCCTCGATCGTCGCCCGGTTTCCGCCTTGATTTGCCGTCTCCGGCGATGCTCTTCTTGCTCTGATCGCGCGTTCGTGTAGTCGTGTTCCCGAGTTTTCATCGGCGTGTTCTCGGCTCGGTGCTCATCGTCGTTTCGTGTCGTGTCGCCTAGGCTGTGAACTGGGGGTTTACCCTCGTGGTCAACGCCCCGCTTTTTGCTCGTCCGTGATTGGAATCCGACTTAGCTTTCTCTCCCTTTGCTGTTTTCTCTGCACCGCGCGAATTCGCCTGCAACCGCTAGTCAACGCGAATTCGTTCGTGAGGAGGAGGTGGGTGGGGTTTTGCGCGATTGGTTTTTGTGGTGGTGGCGGCTGCGGCGATGGAAATTTCATCCGTAGCGATCGTTTTGCGGTGATGGGTCGGTGAAGGATCTGTTCCCCGGCTGGTATTAATGGGCGTTGCTATGCGGATGGCTGTCTGGTATGAAACTGATGTTGTCGCGAAAGATGAAAGGGAAATGTAATCGGTTTGGCTATTTTGGGAGATATTGGGGGCCAAATTATGGGTTTTCACTAAATTGGACCGTATGGGGCTGTCTTGTCTTAGCAGCAGCTTAGCAGTTAAAGTGATGCACTTGGGTGTCGTTTAGGTGCATGGTGTAGTGGGGGAGGGGCAGTGCTTTTATGTTTAGATGACCTGCTTGGGCTCGGGTTTCGCTCGATCACGAAGCTAGGGTTTACTCGTGTTTTACTCCCCATTGGAATATTGTTTGTTTTTTTCCTTTTTTTTGGGGGGGAGATGTCAATGCGTCTCTCGGTTGACATCTTCTGAAAGGCTTCGAAGGATTGGATTTTCGCTATAGAGGACTGTATCATAGGATTATCTCTGGTTTTTAAGAACACGCGGTCGCATTGATATTCAAGGGATCAGTTAGCTGCACTAGATTATGCTGGTGTTGGAGCATATCGGCTTCATCAGACTCTGTTAACAAGTCTAGAATTGGTTTTGCTCTATACATTTTGGTAGTACTCTTCGTAAATTCTTGCATCAAGTGTTTTAAATGGAATACACATTTATGTGTTGTTGCTTTTGCTGTTGACGAAATTGATGGATTTTGCTGCATGTTTTTATGGACGTGCTTCTACAGCATGCTGTGCAAGTGTCCTGCTACACAGTGTGTTTGTATGCGTGCATGCATAAAGTGTCCATTTGAAATGGATTTAGTTATAGGATGTATTTGTGACCATGTCTGCCAGTATAGATTTTTCTATGTGTGGATGGGGAAGTGCCTATCTATTCATCATTAATGAAGAAGGACCTTTAGGTAATCTTTGGGTTTTTTTTTGGGGGGGTTTTGTCAAATGCAAGTGATACTACTTGAGGCCTTCTTTAACTTAAACCACTTTCTTGTCCTGCAGTTGACTTATATCTGGTTTCCGTCTGCATAATGTTCGACTGTGGCTTGAAATCACACTACATGGGTGGCCAGCAAGAGAAGTTTGTGAGGTATTATATGAAATAGCCATTTTTTTCCATTTGAATGCAATGTACAGTGAAGGTCCTATGTTGGATGATGGTTAATAGCTTTTGCATAAGAAAATTTTTAGAAAAGTGGCCAATTTTAAATACATGTTTGTGAAGGCTGAGGGCTAAAACCTGCATATCAATCAGGCATTTGGTAGAGTTTGGTAAATTATGGGGCAACCATCTGTGCACTTGTCATAAAGTTCTCATTCCTGTAAATGCTAACCGCCTGGGCTCTTGAGAACATTGCTGTATTCTTTGTCTTGAATGATGAAGGTCAACGTTGTCAACTTTCTTTTATGTATGTACGAGTGAGCATATTGTCATTTGGAAAAAAACTTAACATTGGGTCTATTTGATTTGAACATTCTGAGGTAGTTAATTGAGACTGTGGCTTATTCATCTAGATTCATATTTTTGCTCTCTGTGTTTCGAGGCAATTTTGAAGTGTGGTGCCTGCTGAGATTTTTTGTCACCTTCTTTTACTGTTTCATGAAAAGAGCTGGAAGGATCATTGCTGTAAAATGGTAAAGAAAAGTTGGGCCTTTCCCATGCTAACACTGTTTTCAAACTTCTAGGCTGGACGATTTGGACTCTAGAGTATCCTCATCTTCTGATACAGGAATGAAGAAGTGTGGATTCAACATTGAGGGGTTGAGCCGATCCAGCCACACAAATAATGCCAAATCTAAGTCCTTCAAAACTGGAATGCGAAAGGGATCTGAAGGACTTAAGTCAATTGGTCGTTCTCTTAGATTTGGAGTTTCTAGGGCAGTGTTCCCTGAAGATTTAAAATCATCGGAGAAAAACATATTTGATCCTCAAAATAAATTCCTACTGTATTGGAATAAGCTCTCTGTCATATCATGTATTATGGCAATATATGTGGATCCCTTTTTCTTTTATCTTCCTGTCGTTAATGCTTCTAGTAACTGTATTGGCATAGACAGAAAATTAGCCATCACTGTCACCACATTGAGAACTGTTGTCGATGCTTTCTATCTCATCCACATGTTCCTCCAATTCCGAACTGCTTATATTGCTCCATCATCCCGGGTTTTTGGACGCGGTGAACTTGTGATAGATCCTGCCCAAATAGCTAAACGGTACTTGCGGCGGTACTTCATCGTTGATTTTCTTGCTGTTCTACCCCTGCCTCAGGTTCTTACTGAACTCTTTCTGTGTTCTTTTTCTTGGAAGTTCCACAAGGCTGTGTGTTTTCTCCCTGTTGCAAACTTTTCTCATCATAGTGCTTGTTTGTTTCGCTGAAAATCAATGATTTGTAAACCATTTCCTTAAAATGATGGCCTGTATTGCTTACAGAAATGAATTAATGAATAATATATTCATCATCAACAAAAATACATAAGCATAGTTCGTTACTGATAATAAATTTTTTTCTGCATTGACTCCTTTACTATGCAATACAAACAATCATTGTTAGTAAAATATTTTCCACATCATTGGTTTTCCTTTGAAATGAATGCACCCAATTCTTTACTTTTGATTCCAAATTTTCTATACTAAGGTTCCTGCCGTGTGCTGAGTTGTTTCGTTCAATTGGTTCCAATATACACTTCCAGTTTTATTTTTTTTTTTCGGCCAAACTCATTTTGTTTTGGCTGATATCTATGTTATTATACTGCAAGTATATTATATTGGATGAAAAATTCTATTGTAGGCTTTGCAGATTGTTATTTTGGAAATGGACATGGAGGACGCTGTACATTGTTTTCTTTTATTAAATGCAGATTGTTGTCTGGAGATTCCTTCTGAGATCGAATGGTTCAGATGTATTAGGGACAAAGAGGGCTTTGCTTTTCATCGTGTTTGCGCAGTACGTTTTTAGATTTCTTCGCATCTTTCCGTTGACTTCAGAACTAAAAAGGACTGCTGGAGTTTTGGCTGAGACTGCCTGGGCTGGAGCTGCATATTATTTGCTACTGTATATGCTTGCCAGTCATGTGAGTGATTCCAGTTAGCTCTTATTTTTTAATTTTGTTTTCTACTACTTTATTTGATGGATTATTTTAATGACTTTTATCTAATCGTGGTTTATCCTGCATTCTGCTCTGTCTAGTCTAGGTATCTTTAGGCTCATTATTATGTATTTCTGTTGTGAACTGTTCCTTTGTTCATTGTGGAGTTTTGAGAATTTGCTGGATGATATTACTGATGAATCTAAAGGAGGTGGCTGGAGAAAAAGGAGGGCGAGCGATTTGGTTCGCATGCATCTTAGTGAAATGTGGTATACTTGTACGTGAAAAAGGAAACTGATCTGGTCTTCAGGATCAATACGCAGCGTGAATCATTGTTAGTTTTCCTTTTTTGTCGGTTTCAGGGGCTTTTGAAGGAATGCCCTTGGGTGACAATAGGATTCTCTCTCACACTGTATAGGGATGCATGCTCATTTTTCGAACTTCAGGATGAGATTCCAATCATACATCCCTATCTTCCTTAAATTATGCTAAAACTTACTATTTAGAGGAAAAAACATAGTTATGGATAATTGATTTCTTAAGTGATACTCTCTGGACAATGTTATGAACAGATATGGCTTGCTGTACTTCAGTAAGACTGGCTTATGTCTTATCGTTGGAGTTTATGATTTATCTATTTTCTAGATTAGTCAGGACTCTTTGGTGCACTTTTAGCTTAGTGCTGGCTGTAGCTATCATATTTCTACTATGTATTTTGTTACAATATGTGAAAGAAACTTCAATTGGTAGAAATGATAAACTGTTGCTATATTATTTGCTTAATATTTCTACCTTTTTTTTGGGCCATCATTCTAACTTCGGTTGAAATTGGTCTCAGTTTACATGTACCTGGTTTACTATATGTTAACAAAACTTCAGTTGGTCAAAATGACTCACTCTCAAAATTATTCAGATAGTTGGGGCATTATGGTACTTGTTGGCTGTGGAACGAAATGATACATGCTGGCAGGAAGCTTGCACTGGAACCTGCCAGAAGGGTTTTCTTTACTGTGGCAATGAAGGAATGCCTGGTTATATTGACTGGAACAACACAAGCGCAAGCTTGCTCAATACTAATTGTACGGCAGATGGTGACAACCCGCCATTTGATTATGGAATCTACCAATCGGCAATTTCATCGGGAATAGTGTCGACCACGCAATTCATCTCAAAATACTGTTATTGTTTGTGGTGGGGGCTGCAAAATTTAAGGTACATAATTCTATTTAATTATTGTAACAGATGACTTTCAGGTTATCTTATGTTATAATATGTATAATGTATCACGTATCTTTGTGTTTTTCATGCAATCTCATTCATTATGGAATTAAAGGTAATAAGAAGACTTTAAAATGAGGCAAGAGTAGTTTTGACTTGTTACAGAAATTTCATGCTCATGCTGAGATATGCAATAGGTTTCATTGCTAAGTTGATATTGTTTCCTTTTTCTATCTTGTCTTTAGCCAACAAAAAGAAAATGGAGGCATCTTTATACAGTAGTGTGGTTGTCAGAAAGAGTCACGGGATTAGCCTGTTGTATGCATTAAAAAATGACATGCGATGAAAAACCAAAGACAAAGTAACAGAAGTTGAAGAGTAAAGAGACGGAGGAAGCTTACTTTGGAAAAAAAACAGTCCTAACTATAGCAGGATCCATTTACTATCAAGTTTAGAGGAAAATTTTTTAACCGTGATATGTCAATTCCAAGTCTATTAATATTCTCCTGTCTGTTTGAATTTGTAAATTACGAATAGAAGAACAAGAGATCTGAATGTTTCTTCCTAAACCTAGCTCCTCCATTCAGTTCCAGGAAGCAGTCCTCATATTTAATGCCATCTTATGGTGTAAGATGATGTTAACATATCTGGATTTTGTGTACTTAAGAACCATAATGACAACTTTACAAAGCATGAGATCACCAGCGTGTGGTTTAGTCCCTCTTGCCTTCCAATAAGAATGGAGAATTTACTGTCGTCACTCTCTCTCTCTCTCTCTCTCTCTCTCTCTCTCTCTTATGCTGTTCCTTTTTGCATTATGAAATGACCTCTCTGGTGTGGCACATAGGCTACACTATAGATCTGGCCATTGAAAGGCCAGCACCATTCTTTTCAAGATTCGAAATATGCACTATCCCGCAGACAAAGATGAATCGGGCAAATTCTGAATTAAGGGATTATGACTTACCATGTCAGTAGCTAATATTTTTGCTTGATATCCTGATGCACAGTATTTGTGCAGAGGAGTCTCGGGCATCTTGAATTGTTTTGTTGATAATAAAGAAAAAATAACTCTACCTGCTGCTATGCCTCCATAGGTTCTGTGGCTTTCTCAGAGGGAGAGAAAATTGAGGGTTTTTGAGATTTTTATTGTAAATTATAGATGCTACAGGTTTCTAGTTTGGAGTTTACCGAAGAACCACTTTCTATTCTGTTATAAGCTGATGGAGAAGATCTATCTTGCATGGCTGATAAATTTTTCCAACATGTATTAAGCTGGTGCATTTAGCCATCACCATTGGTTAATTGGATTCTGTCAAATGTACCGACATTTAGTTTCCAATTGAGGTTCTTTCTTTTATACAAAAGATTTATCTGAGAAAGTTGAAGCATTTATCCTTTCTCTGAAGGTCAATTGTATGTATCTCTTGTATAAAATCACCTCCTGATGATAATCTGTTACTTGCAGTACACTAGGGCAGGGGCTTCAGACCAGTACCTACCCTTGGGAAGTGATATTTTCGATTTCATTAGCAATTCTGGGTCTCATCCTATTTGCTCTCCTGATTGGGAACATGCAGGTAAACTCTTAATTCCAAGTCATTTTGTAAAAGTTTTAACTGTGGACCTTCTGTAACTTATCTATTTTGGTGGTAGGTGCTGATCTTAGGGTTTGGTTGGTTCATCTTATCTGTTAGTCTAGATTCCCTATCCTGTTTAATTAAGGACACTTCAACTACTCATGTGCCTACTGCCTACTAAGGATAAGTAATGGTTTGTTCAATGCAACACTAGCTGGTTTATTGGACTTGTAAATGACTGCTATAGGTTATGCAGTTGAATTCGGTGGCTCTATGTGCATCCTCAAAAGTACTAGCAAGGTGCTTGTTCATTCTGGATAAGTGAACAGAGAAATGAAGATGTTTTTTGTGAAACAATTGAGAAGATATATCTCTGGTTGATTAATCCATACCTGCTTTCATATGCATATAAAATCCTCAAACTTATAAATATCCTTTAGTTTCCTTTATACCTCTGTTTCTTGTCGCACTAAAAGCTTCACAATTAGCTGGAAATATGTAAATTGCCTGTTGATATCATAGAAGGTGTGATAAAAACAGTAATATATCCCTCTGATTGACAAAAGGTGAAAGGAGAGCATTACTGGAGGTATACTGGTTACGCATCTACTTAACTTGTGTCGGACCATAAATGCAAAGCTCGATATGACTTTAGTTGCATTTAAAGTCATGCTATCATGGTTTTCAATTCTTTAAAAATCACTGCAAAATTTTTAGATGAAAAATCCACAAGCCAATTAGTCAAAAGTAGGGTAACATAGTTTCTGTCTTTTAGTCTTCTAGCTTTTATGCCACAAACCATAATCCAAATGATGGGGGCAAAAACCCTTCAACTCATTAATACACACTAACAATAACACTCTTTTGTTTGTCTGACAGTGTGGAGAGAGTGAGTAATCAGCTCATTTGCCTGAAACAATTTCCTACTTTAGGGCAAAATGGTTTCAACAATTAAAGAACACTATTGGGAATCTTGCAGCTTGTGGTGGTATTGTGGTAAATAGGTTATAATGTCCCATACTGGTACCTAGCATACGATATAAAGCTTTTGTTATAGTAAGAACCCAGGATGCAGGGATGATTTGAATACACAAGATACAATGTGTATTTTACCTATAGAAGGCAAACTTTAATTTGCAATGCCCAATGCCCAGGAAAGGGCTATTTCATAGCGACAATATAACCCGTCTTCCTTCCACTAATTCCTGTTATGTGCCACCACTGTATTCACTTTGCTCATTCAGGAATATTTCTTAGTCAATCATGAAAAGAATTGGAAAAGGGTAGTTTTCTTTTTGCTTTTCATGTAAGAAAAGATAAATCCTTGCTGAGTTGCTGTACTTGTGCATAGGAGTGTAATCAAGTTGAGTCAAGTCATCATAATTTAATACTTGAGCTCAACTCAATTTGAATATTCAAGGCTTGATAATCAACTTGAGCTCAACTCAATTTGAATATTCAAGGCTTGATAATCAACTCGAGCTAGACTTGAGTAAGTTGTCAATGAGTCCGAACTTGCCTCGATAAGTTAACAAGTTTTAGTTGAAGCTCCATTCAAACTCAAACTCGAGGATGTGCTTGAGCTGGAATTTTGAATATACACTTCCCTTGAAAATTTAAGGGGATAATGACGGAAATGGTCCTTGAACTATATAATAATGTTTAATGTTGTCCTTTCATTAATTCAGGTTCAGGGACAATATTAAACATTTTCATATAGTTCAGGGACTAAATTGAACATGTAGCAAAAGTTTAAAGACCACATTGAATAAATTAAAAGTTCATGGACCACGTTGCATATTGGGCAAAAGTTTAGAGACTATTTATGTCATTTTTCCAAAATTAAACAATATGTATTTGTTTATATTTATCAATGTATTAGGTAATTAAAATATCTAAAATACAATTACTTGATTAGGATAGCAAGCTACTCGAGTCAAGTATTTTAACTTTGAGCTCAACTCAATTAAGTACTTGAGCTACATGAACTCGAAAGGAATCTAGCCGAGTTCGAGTACTCAATGAGGCGAACTCGAGTTGCTCACAAGCAGCATGACTCACTTGCGCTTCTACAGTTGTGTTGAAGATGCTCATATTGCAAGAAAAGTCGGAACTTCGGTGTTGTTTCAAATTCTTCAACATGCTCATATTGTGAGTTGTTTTTATTGTGACAGACCTATCTTCAATCTCTTACTATCCGGCTTGAAGAGATGAGAGTCAAGAGGCGTGATTCAGAACAGTGGATGCATCATCGACTGCTACCACCAGATCTTAAGGAAAGAGTTAGACGCTATGACCAGTATAAGTGGTTAGAGACAAGAGGGGTGGACGAAGAAGCTTTGGTTCAAAGTCTACCAAAGGATCTCAGGAGAGATATCAAACGTCATCTTTGTCTGGCTCTGGTTAGGAGGGTAAGATCTTTTTTAACTTATTTTGCTAATTCCATTCATATACTTAATGCGATAATGCATTTAGATGGTTGTTGCATTATTTGCTGCTACTAGTGTCTCCAGTTACCTCAACATTTGGGGCTCAAAATATGCTGTATTGCATGGTAAAATTTGTTTTTATGAATCGTGAATTGCAGTTTATTTACCTTACTCATACCGCACATAATTTATGGGGTAGTTTATATTTGAAAATGAACCACGAAATGAGTGGAATTCATCTTAAATATGTGTTGCTTTGATATCCTGAGTCTTATCTCGGCACATTGCAAATATTACTGCCAGTGCAAGAGACAATATCTTTGGAAACTATATATGTTTTGATACTCATTTGGAAACTATATCTTTTACCGTGTCTTTACCCATCTGCCAATTGCCAAACTATTCCATCAGATAGGGTGGCGAAACTTTTAGAAATGTTTATTTTCATCATATCACGGTGGATTGAATGAAAATTTATATTGCCATACAATTTATTGCTTTGCCTACTTTTTTAGGTTCCTCTCTTTGAAAATATGGATGAAAGACTACTTGATGCAATTTGCGAGCGTCTCAAGCCCAGCTTATTTACCGAAAGCACATTCATAGTTCGGGAGGGGGATCCTGTTGACGAGATGCTCTTTATAATTCGTGGCCGCCTAGAGAGTGTAACTACAGATGGTGGCAGGAGTGGTTTTTTCAATCGCAGTTTGCTTAAAGAAGGGGATTTCTGCGGTGAGGAGTTGCTAACATGGGCCCTTGATCCCAAGTCTGGCTCCAACCTCCCATCCTCCACACGAACTGTCAGGGCAATAACTGAAGTAGAGGCTTTTGCCCTAGTAGCTGAGGAGCTGAAGTTCGTGGCTAGTCAATTTCGTCGGCTCCATAGCAGGCAGGTTCAACACACGTTCCGGTTCTATTCACAGCAATGGAGGACTTGGGCCGCTTGCTTTATTCAGGCAGCATGGCGGCGATATTCCAAGAGGAAGAGCATGGAACTCCGCCGAAAGGAGGAGGAAGAAGAAGTCGAAGGGTCTGATGGGGCACGCAAAAATGCCGGTACTGGTGGTTCTTATAGCATTGGTGCAACCTTCTTAGCTTCCAGATTTGCGGCAAATGCACTCCGTGGGGTTCATCGGAATCGGATTGCCAAGAGCGCAAGGGACTTGGTGAAACTGCAGAAGCCTCCTGAACCTGACTTCACTGCCGAAGATGCAGATTAGATTTGTTGTATAATAACTACTTGATTGAGACGTGATGCTGATTGTGTATCTGATTATATTTGCTCAGAAGGCTCAAGATGACGTATGCTTCCATAAGTTATAGCTTGGCATTGTATCTAGTGGATTGCCGGTTGAACGTAGTTTTATCACTTGTCTTTTTTATCTCGAATCAAAGCTATGTATTTGTTTCGAGCTTTGTTGCTGTCAAGCCTAAAGAAAATGGAAGCTTGTTGCAACATCCAGTTAAAGATCGTGATGCAACAACCAGAAATCGCGACTTCCTGAACTTGGTGAAACGATCGACCTTGGCCTGTGTACTTACTGTACGAGAAAAGAAGCGACACTTACGCAAGTTTGATGCGTACGCAATGCGAAATACCATAGCAAGTGAAAACCATGAACGGGTAGAGGGACAAGCTAATTGATCACGTATATTTCATGCTCAATATCTGTGTAAGTGATTGTGCAGGACGCTAGGATCTTCTTTGATTTGGGCAAAATGTCAACAGCTTAAAAGAAATTTCGCCTTTGTTGGCTATCTTGGGCTTTTCTTTTTTGACTTGAGACTCAATGAAAGTGTTCATTGTATTTGTCCAGTCTGCTTTAGAGAGGTGATTTTGTGCATTCCTTGCCCTGAGATAATTACTACACGGAAACTCGAGGCCCGGCTCTGGCCGTCATCGCTGTGAATTGTTCTATTTTGGGAAATGAGTATGCACAAAAGGCTCCTCCTTTACTATGGAGGAGTTATGAAAATGCACGTAAGCGCCTTATGAAAATGCACGTAAGCGCCCTTCAGATAATCAAGCGGTTTGGGTACACGAATTGGAAGTGATGTTTCGAGTTCATCATAATCACAATCTCTATGATGAAGCAACATAGAAATGGTTCGTCACCTACTAACGCAGTTCACAAATTGAGATTTGAGAAGATGTTTACTAAGAATGCTTTTGTTCCAGTAATCATGGTTTCTACACATGGAGCCAGGAACCGTGCACATTTCATAGGCTTTGCCACTTCCCCTGGCTCATCCCTAGTTAGAACCCGAAGATCATGCTACATTCACTGCGAACGAGCATCTAACTTGGACTACAAGTACCTGAAAATCTTCCCAACCAAGAATAGCATGTTCTTTACCTCATCACAAGGCGCTTCCCATGTAGACAAGGCTATTAATCCCAGTAATTGAAATCAAGCATGAAAGGAGTTGCAAATGTCCCAAAAATTATCACAGCATCTCGAGTTTTCAATTCGTCGGTAACTTCAGCAGCCGTTAATTTTATTTGCCTATGGGCAACACATATGCTTCTAGCAAAAGTATGTATCTACGATATCTGGAGATGTTTTAATGAACATAGATTTTCCTAGTCAGTTCAATAGATGGGATAGACGAGAAGACAACACATTATCATCTCATGCTTGATCAACCCAGCTATCTACTTCAAAGAACTAAAAGTACCGTAAACAGATTAGAGGAACATGTGGAAATTCTAAATGAGTTCAGTTTGATTACTAATTCACCAGCTCTCCAGAGAGACTTGTTGCATCTGACTAGTCTTATTAGATACAGCACTTTGTTTTCACCTTCACTCTATTCATAAACATAACCATTTTTGCACTTTTTCTCAGGTGAACAAGTGAGAAACCACTGTGTATTTTGGGTGAGCTCAACTCGATGACTTCCAAACAGGTACCCTGGAGTAAAGTGAGTGAAGTTCATCTTCCCCTTTTCGTTAAAAGACTCACATTGCATCTATTTAAGTTTACAAGTTCTACAGTCATCTAATTTGACAACTTGGCTGTTCTGATACCCTCTTAATAAACAATGCCGCCAAACAAATTGACCTCACCCAAAAAAATGACGACAATAATGGAACTCAAGAAAGCCAAAAAGGTGGAAACAGATTTCAACCACCGAAGATAGAGACTATGAGTCTTCTTGTGCAGGAGGTTCAAGCATCCTTACATTACGAGGCAGCATAAACTCGGCAAATATGGGATAGCGGGATGATGGATAGCATCCATCAATGTTATCACTGACCACTTCACAAGAAACTGGTATGAGAGATCTACCACGGAAAAGAATCCAATCTCTGTGTAGATCCTGAGTTTGGCGATCCCAGCAGAGGCAGAGTGCCCTGAAAATCAATTTGATGTACTCAAGAGTTCCCTGCTTGTCACCTACTAGGGGTGAAGATAAAATTAGTTCAAAACAACCACAAACTCACTTGCAGTATACATGGACTATGCCCCTTTTTCACTTGAGAACCAAAAATTATACCTCTAAATCCATGGTAAGTGCGAACAAGAGAAATGTTCTTCCGCACCCGTGCGTTAAACCATGCATCCCTCATATCACCTACTACACCATGCTCTCTGCAGCAAGTAGAGAAAACCCACCAAAAGAAGTCGTCATCATTAAAGGGAACCAAAATTGCACCTGTTCAATTTATATAAGAGTTTGAGGCAAACTCTAATGCTACACAAAGAAAATTTTGTTCATTCGTATATGGAGCAGCAAGCATCAGACATATGACCATCTGTCCACATAAACATAGAAAAGGTATTTCACACGAACTATCCTTTTGTTGTAAAAGAAAGAAGAACAATGATGGGTGCAGGAATTTTGACCTAAAAAATATGATAGTTTATTGATAAAGGATCTAATGGTATTGAGCTTAGGCTTCGAATAGATTAGTATTACATAAGATAAGGCATAGAAATTTTCAACACGACACGTCACTTCTGAAAACCTAACGGAGACTCAAGCTCAGAAGTCAGAAGAGGACAATCAAGGCACTTCTCATTTCTGTAGACACATTATTATACGGCTAGTGCTAGCCATAGCTTCAAGCTTTTGCTAGTGACGGAAGTGAATTGCACATGACAAGCATTGCCTAAATCAATACACCAGATATCAATGAAACCTTGATCTTCCAAGAAGAAAACGCCCCGTAGTTGATTCCTTTTGAGTGTTGAATCCTCCGGAATACACAACTGGCAAGCTAGGAGGTAAAGACGCAATATGTTGCCAAGTGAGCAATGCGCCTCTCCTGCGAGCACGTGGGCTCAGTTCGTCCATGTTTGTATTTACTATCTGAAACGAAAAACCCGGTGGCTCAACGCCTTTCAATTGGAATGTGTGGGGGCATCACGTCAAGGAAACACCTTTTCTTCATTCATGCAATAACTTTTCATCTTTCAATTGTCAAGCATATTTTGGAGGAGAAAGAAGACCGACAGTCAAAACAGAAGTACATTATGAGAAGGATATCGCCCATGTCGCAATAGAAGGAACCTCCGAACCCCATGATATGCTTCCGGGAACAGAAGGTGACTCTGACAACCAAAAAGTTCCACCTTCTAGTAGCTCTACCTTTTGTGATTAAAAAAAAGACAGATAATAAGCTATGACACTCCGAACAATTATGTTCTGATGGTATGATTAGAAGAGGGAGAAAAATAGTACTTTCTCTTTGTCGTAGAAAATGGTGCACTGCTCATCTGTAGTGTCTTGGGACCCTTTTCTTGAGATTCCAAACTGATCATAACCTGTCCATTACATCCGTGAACAGTGGATTCACAAGCAATCTTAAAGCTTTTTGAATGATGGACTATCACATTAACATTTCATAGACAGCAAATTCCAAATACGGAGGGCATGGCATGTGCAACTTGGATTATAGCTTATACAACAACCCAGACCATCCACAAATGTACTCCAATATGGATGCACTTAAATTGTTTCTAAAGCTTTGAGGTATGATTCTCCACATTGGAACTGACAGGTCTATTGGTGACACTTGACCACTTTTAAGGGATATATCACCTAAAATATGCAGAGTGTGACATCAAACTATCACCTGGATAGAGCGCACTCTATCCGTTCAATCAACCAAACATTCAAATCCTTCCTTCCCATACGAAGGAGAAACATCAAAATATCACATTCTTTAAGCTTTCTATTCACCCCCCTAGTCCGCTTTCTCCTCCATTAAGGTTTCAGATGTTCACAGATATTAAAGATCGGTGAAATTGGTAACTTGGGAACAAAATACATGACCTCATGAAAGTCTACCTTCAGCCACAATGAGTTCCATAGTTGAGGAAGGCATTGAGCTAGTACCGCGGAGTGAAACCCGCGGCTAGCCCAAATTATATCACTTCAACGAAGCAATTATATCAATAGAACTTCAGAGAAAATTCAACAAAACTCATTTTCAACCTTATTGTTAGTCAACTTAACAGATGGAAGTAACAACAGCAGAAGATTTGAGCTCACTTGTCTAATATTCTTGAAATAGAGAATATGTGAAATTTACCAGGCAAGCACTGCTGGAGATAATCAAGCTGCGCTTTTACACCTGCAAGATCAATAACAAGAACAGAAATTAGAAAGTCAAGGAGGGAGACACAACATTCTGATCTCAAATAAAAAGCAGCTGGCTATTCGATTGTTGGAATAAAGAAACCTCCTAAATCGAAGTTAGACAAAGTGAAGTTTTAATCCCCACAAATTAAATGCTGCTTCTTCTTCATTTGTCAAGTAGCCCATTTGCCAACTCCCGTGGCGATGTTCATCAAGAAAATGGAAAATCAAAGAGACCCAGATCCGCTAATCAATAGCCGAAGCCAAGATACACGCGCGCGCGCCACCCACACACAGACCTTGCTGGGTGCAGAGAATGATGGGGGAGTAGCTGGTGATGACACTGACACATAAATCCCTCCTCTTCAACCATGAATTCGGGCTGTCTTCACCTTGATCATCGAGCAGATTGAAGGTCATCACCGCGAGGGAGACGCTCATCTTCTCTCAATGATCTCTCTCTGTCTCTCTCTCTTCTCTCTCTCGACCCTTTTCGCTACCCGATTGCTACATGATGATGCTCATGGACCCTCGATCAGTAAGCATTACATGAGCTCTGCGCAACGAAGAAGCGACTCGTGCGTTGCTTCTCGGTTCTCGCTTGCTTGCGAGTTGCGATGTTGAAACTTGTAGGACTGAGTCGGAGTTCGACAGGCGGAAAAAGACAATTATTGCGACGCACAGGATGTCCGGAAATAGATTCGAGGTGGGTTTTGCTTTGACCACCGACGTACGTGCGAGGACCAACTTCCCAGGAAGAATATTACTATGTGCCAAGAACATGTTAGCTCCATTTATCTCAACCATCAAATAATTTAACTTCGCATCGAATCCACAATATTTAGTAATTAAGATAAAGTGGGCTCACATGATCGGATTGAAAATAAGAATTTTTACACTGTAGATCATGCGACCAAGGTTTTTTTATTTTGCAAATTCATCTAAAACGTTAATTATGTGGATCTTAAAGCGGGGCATATATGATCATTGGTGAATATAGTATTGGCCACATCAATGTGGATCTTAAGGCGAGGATACGTATAACCAATGGTGAATATGGTATTGGCCACATTATCTAAAAAACCATGCAATAGCTTCTCCAACTTCTTACCCTTGAATAAATAAAAATCATCACATCATTGGATTTCGTTTGTTTCACGAAAAATGAGTTATTAAAAAAGATCGTTTGTGTTACATACAAAAATGAATGAACGAAAAATATTTTTATCATTCACATGTTGTCGATACAAAAATTATTTTTAATTGACTAATTATTTTAAGTGATATAAGTAATCATTTTTTAAACATATATTTTTCTTAATATTTATTTTCGCAAAACAAACGGAGCGCGAGGGTTCATAATTTATTACTAACCTAAGCACTCCTCTTTCTATTTCTGAATTTCTTACTGATGTAAAATACTAAACAAACACCATGGTGAATGGCTAGGTCAAATTAGGTTTTTATTTAACAGTCCTTGGATCTCCTTTTCACAATGTTCCCTTCGTTCTTCATTCATTTGGATTGCTTTGGACATATCAGAGGACTATTTCTCTCAACAGATCCTAGTTCTTATTATAGAGTGCATCTGCAATATAGGCCCAAATTCTTTTTTCTACAATATTCCTAAAATCTTCTATTTTATTCTGCAACTCCGTTTCTTTTAATTTCCTCTGTCCATTTAATTTCTTTCTTTATGCACACTATCATATTTTCCTTTGATTCTAATTCTCTTTCAACCACTTGTATCTTTGATAGTCTTCCAGGTTCAATGAATTCCAGCCTATTGTAGGTCCAAGTTTTGATTAAGACATACTTTCCGCCAACATAATCCTATATATTCCTCTTATATTTAGTCTACTACTGTTTGCACCAGTCAACTCATCTTGGTATGATTTGTATGTATTCTAGGAATCGACCCTTTGGTAGTCTTCATTTACTACTAAAGTTATTTTGCTATACCATTTTTGTGAAATCACCGATTGTATAGAATTGATTTTTAGTGATCCTTGTCTATCTTGAGCTTCCTCTATAATTTCTAGAGCTGGAGTTTCTTTGAAACATTTTTTCCAATTTTTTTTACTTCTTTGCTTCTCATATTCATCAATTTCTTCAAAATTTTCTAATTTAAATTCCAATGCATCATCCTCTGCCCCGTGAGAAACATTTCCTAGTTTAACAATTTGAACCTTAGGTCCCTCTTTTTACATATGCTCATTCCGGTTGAAAATCTACAAAAGTTGTAGTGTTTGGTTTTAAAAATATTTGTAAAGTTATATGATTCTGGTGAAAAAAAGTTTGTTAGAAATGCTATAACTTTCGTATGCGCTCTGTCAAAACTTTTTAAGCGATCACTTGAATGTCATTTTCGTAAATAACAACCATTTAGTGCCATCAATGATTTGGGTTACCAAAAAATTCAACATCGCAATAGTTTGATGTTTTTTTACCAACATGGGTCACCTGCAAAGTGATTCAACATGAATTGTAAATGACGTCGTCTATATGTTTTATTTGGTCCAAATTTGTGAGTGGGGGGCGGCTAAATTATTTCTCTTCTTCAGACCCTACTTTCGATGTGTTCTTCAACAAAGAAATTGGAGAAAAATTAGCTGATGAAATTTGCAAAGGAAAGCAGGGTTGGACAAACATTGCCAAATTAAACATGTTCTAATCAAGAAGCAGTTTCTTTCTTTTTTCTCTCTATAGGCAAACCCCCCTCATCTCCCAAAATCTCTTTCCTCTTCTAAAGCTTTCCTATGGGCTTTCAGCTTTAGTTAGTCTTTGGTTTCTTTTTTATCTGCTCTGACAGTCTCTTCTTTTCTTTCTTGATCTGTTTTAGGAGTTTGTGTGCATGAATAAATTTTTCCAATTGATCTTGAGAGAATGTGGAGACCAGTTTGGTCATTCGTCCACAGCCATTGAGGAGATTATTCGTGACGTGACTCCACAACCTTTTAAAAATTAGACCGCTCTCCTCTTTCGATTAAAATCTAAATCTGGAAGTTTTACTCTCCTAAACTAGATTTAGTTATAGATCTAGAGGTATTTGATATGTGTTCTTTCAATGCATTAATGTTAGTGTTTTTGCACGGTGACGGTGACGAAGACATTAAACCTAGACGTGCACCACAAGCTATTACAAATGGAGTCGGAAATCATGGCGTGTGGTCATCATTGAATTTGGTGATTGGCCGCTGAATGTTTACCGTAGCAAATATGTTTTTGAGCAATGAGAGTGTGCTTTTAGTTGTAGACTATGATTTATTAATTGCATTATGGGATTTGCTATGCTCGAAAACCTTTTATTTACCTCGAGTATTATTTTAGATTTTACTTTCACAATTTAGATTTAGATCAGAATATGAAGGTTTTACTTTCGTAAACTAGATTTAGACATAGATATGGGAGTTCTTTATAGATATTTGATACGTGTTCTTTCAACGTATTGAAGTTGGTGTCTTTACACGGCGATGGTGACAAAGACGTTAAACCTAGACGTGCACCTCAAACCATTACATATGAAGTGAGAAATCTTGGCGTGTGATTATCGAATCTGGTGATCGGCCGCCGAATATTTTCTGTAGCAGATCTGTTTTTGAGCGATGAGAGTGTGCTTTTAGTTGCAGACTGTAATTTATTAATTGCATTCTCGCATTTGCTTTGTTTTACAGTTATTTGGGATTTGCTAAACTTGAAAACTTTTTATGTACCTCTTGAGTATTCATCTAAAACTTGCATAGAATCTTTTTTTCGACAAAAAAAAATTCAAGAACCGGACAAACAAGAGTTGCGAAGGAGACAGAGCATCATATCGAAATTCAGGATGTTACCAAAATGAATCAATTGTTGCTATCGAATTGCTTTGGATGAAGATGAAGACCGAGACGAAAAAGATGAAGATGAAGGAGAATAGAAGGTAAATTGGTGAGTTAACCAGTTGTCTTCTTCAAACCCTTACCCAACATCAAATCCTCCATTTCTCTCTCCTCTTCTTTGGTGGTTGAGCCATGGTTCCTCAATTTTCTTCTTCTTCTGTCAAAGCTTTCTAGAAAAGACTCAAGGATTAGGGTTCCATTTTCGGGGGACAAAAGGGCCAACAATGTCGTTTTGGCCCCCTTTTTGTCACATTAGTCGAAAATCGTCACGTTGGACTTGAGTTTGTTTAAAAAGAAAAAAACTACTTCGGAGTCAAAATATAATTCAAAAAGCCATGTAGGACAAATAATTGGAAGAAACACTTAAGCAATTGAATTTTCATCGGTGGGACAGTCAAATGATTGCTCGAAAAATTTTGGCACTAAAATGAGCACTGTATCAAAGTAATGACAATTATAATGTCCTTTTTCCCGATTCTAATTCCTTAATTTAAGGTGCTTGCTTTTCATAAAGACAATAATTATTATTGTTTTTGTTATTGTCGTGATCTAATTCGGTGTCTTTTAATATGATTTTTTTTGTCTCATTATTATCTATTTTATTTATCATATCTATAATAGTATGGTTTCCTTTTGTTATTACATTAATATTGAAAGCACAAGTAGCACATTCAGTCTTCGAAGCATTTTTCTGAGTTACTATCGTCCAAATACATCGATCTGATTGTCTCCACTCCAATTGGAATCACTGTTGATTTGCTCCTCTTCTTCACTATCACTATATATCATGATTTTGAGCAATTGTTTTCTAAGTTCATTTATCTTTTGTTTTGTTCTAAAATTGTTTCTGTAGTGACATACATTGGGCACCTGCACCATATATGGTAGGGACGTACCGATTTAGGATATATGGTGGTATTAACCATAATCATAATTGTTGCTTGTTTTTAGATGTTGAAATTTAATCGGTAGATTGGGCATATTTCCTAAAGATTTTCAAAATAGAGTGCAAAAAAGGAAAGTAGGTCCTTTTTAAGAAATCTAGCGATGGTGGCAATTAGTCCTTAAATTTTGGTCCAACGTATAATGTAGTCCCTGAACTTTTAATTTGTTCAATATAGTCTTTGAACTTTAACTTAATATTCAACATGATCTCTGAACTTTTGGTACATGTTCAATATAGTCCCTGAACTTGAATTAATGGAAGAACTGCATTAAATAATTTCATATAATTCAGAGACTAAATCGAACATGTACCAAAATTTTATGGACGACACTGAACAAATTAAAAGTTCAGTGACCACACTGCACATTGGGTTAAATTTCAAGAACCGCATTGAACAAATTAAAAGTTTAGGTACCTTATTGCACATTAAGCAAGAATTCAACGATTGTTTGTATTATTTTCCCCTCTTATTATTAATATTCGTGGCTATAAAGGGCAAAAAACGCAATAAAAGGATTTACTTCTTTTTATGAATTTTGGATACAAATGAGACAGCGGCGCCGCTTGGGGTTTTTTTTTGCATAATTCTTGAAAGTTTTGGGGGGGCCCGAACTTTTTAAGAAATCTAGCGATGGTATTTTTTCTTGTTTTCGTTTAAGATGGGAATGATGAATGCATTCGAGCGACTTCTTGTCTAAGCCAGTGCCAAAATCCCTCCCGCCGCCGCCGCCGAAGGGAAGAAGGAGTCTTCCTCCGTGTAGAGTAATCTGTGCAGCGCCGAAGAGAGCAGGGAGCGAGGATGGTGGGGACGGATCTGAAAGCGGAGACGATGAAGCTGATGGAGAAGAGGACCGCCGTGGAGGCCGAGATGGACGCCATCATCGAGCGCCTCGCCCGGCCCGGCGGTCCCGGTCTCTCGGGCAACCTCGTCGATTCCGAGGTACCCAGAAGAGAAAGATGAAGAAGAATTTAGGACTTGACAGGAGATGGGTTCGAGCGATTCGGAGCGTTCGAATTTTGTCTGTCTGAAACTTGGGTTGTTCTGCTTGTTGTGCAGGGGTTTCCTCGGACGGATATTGACATCCCGGTGGCGCGAGCAGAGCGTCGCCGTCTCTCTGGTACTGTGTTGGGTTTGCTTTTAGATTACTGCGTTTTGGCTACAGAAATTTGTGTATGAGGTTGATGGGAACTCGGCTAGCGGTGCTGAAGTTTTCGGTTGGGTTTTCCAATGAGCTAGTGAGCCTTGCTGTTGAGGGTTCGCTCCAGTTTGGTCGATTACTTTTAGGGCTGTGGATGTTTTAGTCTTGAAGCAAGAGGCAGTCCGTTTTAGCATGCGTTTGGGGGTCCTGGGAGGTTGTGCTGTCTCTTGAGTTGTGTTGGGGGTTGACATACTGTGATGAGACGTTCGTTTGATTGCAGAGCTTCGGAATGACCATAAAGAGATCACTGATAAACTTAATGAGAATTTACAAGTCCTTCATTCAGCTAGACTTGCTCCAAAATCGGCACCGGCTAAGGGTTCTGGTAGGCTGCTCAAATAGTCATGTTACTTTGTTCATCTTCTAGCGGGGTCAGACATATTACTGTTTGTCTGACCTTAAGTTTTTCTGTAATGACTTCGTTTGGTTACATATCTTCCTGTAATAGCTTTAAACTAGCTTTCTCTTCTAGAATATGATTTTGGTCACTAATGCTGTGTGTTCAGAAGCTGATGATGCTGAAAAATCCAGGTTTACGTTTGCGCTTTCGTTTCATGTATTGTGCCTTCTTCTGCATATGCATTGGTTTCTGGCAAGTCTACCTACTTAAGCATTTGCTTATTCTAGTGTTAGACCCTTGGGTGCAAACTCTTAAATTGGGTTGAGAGAATTATTGAGAAAATAAAGAACTTGTACAATAGAATGAACAGTGAAATACTTCTTTTGTAATGAAAGGGTTATTTAGATTCATGTAAACGGATATATTTGGGCCTCTAGGATGAGAAACTATCCCTACCCATTCAATCACACTCCCTACCCTCTCAATCGTGCACTTAATATCTGATGATCCGCATCAAATAGATAAATGCCGTAGCATCCTGGTTGCTAAAGTATTTATCCCTGCATTTGATCAGGTTATTGTGAAAGCAGTGCACTTTGATCACCTTATTCTTCTTTTACATCTTGAGCTATCAAGAGATTTGATTGGGATGACTCCCACTATGTAGGTATTCTAAAATACTGGCTCAACAATAATTCATATAGTTGTTTAACTTGTTTGATGCTTTTACCATTCAAGAACTCTATTGTTTATATTTTCTCCAACCTTCTTAGACATTGCCATTTTGGGATTGTAAACTGATTTTGCATTACTTTAAGTAACATGCATAGGTATGCGGTGAATTCACATGGCTTTTTTTTTTCTGTCCTCTTTTTTATTTTAAGGTGATGCCGTTACAGCATCAGAATCCTCGCATAATGTCATACAAAGAGATACTCCCAGCGACATGGATGTTGATGTGATAGTCAGCAGACCCTTTGCAGTAGTTGATGAAATAGCTGATGGTTCACCAGCAGCAGAGGATGGTTTGCAGCTGGGTGATCAGATTGTGAAATTTGGGAATGTTGAATCTGGGGATAATTTGCTCCAACGACTTTCTTCTGAAGCTCAGGCAAGTCAGGGCCTTGCTTTAACTTTGGTGGCTATGAGGCAAGGTGAACTCATCAACTTAACAGTGACTCCCAGAACATGGCAAGGCAGAGGCTTACTGGGGTATGTGATTTTCTTTCTCCCAACTCATTTCTCGTTGTTTAGTTCAGTTTGTGGCAATATATATATATATATATATTTTGTCTTTTCTTGGTATGCTAAGAGCATACTGCTCAGCGATTCTGCTGAATGACCTTTAGATTGTTTCTTGCCCCTTGAAGAGAAAAATAGCATTATGAAGAATTAGCAAGAAATTAACAGATTTGTGATATAAATAAGCTGTGAATGTACTTCTAACTTTGATGCTTTGAAGTGAAGTGACCATCACAAAGCGGCTTTGAGCTGTAAATTTGATTAAAGAGCTTGCACATTACATGAGATACTGAGTCCAATCTTATACTGTGACCTTGTGCATTTGTGATAGTTGGGTCTTGTTTTGTCCTTTGTTTTATGGAAATATCTGATTAAAGACTTAATTTTCATTTTTTGTTCTGGTAGCATGGCTTTTGCATTTCCTTTTCACTCTAGGTTAGAAAAAATGAAGGAGGAATAAGAGCAAAACAACTCAGAGCTCACAACCCTAAATCAGCAAATCCCACAATTATATACTTGCCCAGCAAATTTTAAAATAAGAAGAGAAATGATGGCTCCTTTAGATGGCTTCTAGGTTGCTTCATATAGTTCCAGGAAAAAACAAAGTTATATGAGGTTTTCTTAGTGATGTCCTTTCATTTGATTCATAGAATGCATCTTGGAGTGCAACGTCATGTCCAATTTTCCCTGGGAAACATTACTTCCTATATTGACTGAAAGATACACGTTTTTCAAGTCTGTTTGGAGTCTGCCTTAGCTGTTGGTATTGTAACTCTGATGCTTTCCTGTGTCATTACTGTTGTTATGAGTACTGTGGGCGTTCAGCCACTGATATTCCAAAAACACCCGCACTACTTCCTGGAATTAACATTTATTTACCTTCTTTTTTGCCTACATTTGCTTTTGAATGCTTACCAAACAATTTTACTGACTAAGCTGCTGTAGTGGAGAAGGATGAAGCCTTGCAAAAGTGTTCACAGATCCCCCAAATCTCGTTTCGTGATTGGAAGGGATGTGTACCCAGTGATTTATTGCGCATGCACTTTGCTCCATCTATGAAAGAAGATAAAGAAGTCACTTGTATATATGTTGGCTAGGCACATCGTAGAAACGCCTTACTTGATTGCAAAGTTGTATCACAACCATGCTACTGGCTCCCCAAAGGAATAACATGAACTTTGAATGCTTGCAGGTGCCATTTTCGGATCTTATGACATGCTGTGTCTGCGAGTACCCCCAGAGAGGTTTTTTAACAAGGCGCAAGATGCGCTTAAAAGGATGTCCTACCTTCAAATTCTGGTCTCCTCTTTTTGTTGCCAAAATATCCCATTTACTTAATGAAGTTAATATTTTGGCGAAAATCAAAAAATTATGAAGTGCATGTACTTTCTTATGAACATCACTTCTACCATTTGCTGGTAAATATGATGGACAGAGTTTTCCCTGGGATTGTACTGCTGATATTCGACCATTTAATTATCCAGTTTTGTTCCTGTTGATTGAATGGTGGGACTCATTTAGAATTTGCAATGACAACTTCGCAAATTCCGTCTGGCTATAACGTGACATCTTGTTCTTGGGGTTTAGCTTCAGAAGCTGAAGCACTTTGATTTTGGCATGTGATGTTCCTTAGCATATCGGTAAGTATTCTTTCTCCACAGAGCATCGCAAATCTATTTTTTGGTTATTGTTAGTTAGATTTCAAGGAATAAGGTCTAAAACTTGTCAAGTTGGTGCATTTAAGTAATAAAACTTTCATTTTGTTAATTTATGTCTTAAAACTTTGTACATTAATTCTTTCCTTCCGTTGATGAAAGGATTCAATCAAATGGTAAGATACAAGTTTTAGAGCTTAAATGCGCGAGTAAAGTCTTATAATTTACGAACGATGTTAACAACTTTTAAAAGCCTGTTCGATGATCATCTTGGTTTTGAATAGAGAGGACTGGCTGCAATTTGGCTGTTGGAAGTTCGACCCCGAATTCAGCGATTTGCTTTTGCAAGTTGGTGGATCTCAATATGATATTTAAGCAGATGATCCTATGTCGATGCTGCCGAGGGGGGAGATTTCTTGCCCGGAGCCGGGATCACCGAACTAGATCCATCATAACCGTGTTGATCGTGTGGGTTCTACGTTGGCAGCGCTTACGGGGTCGCACAAGATCGACAGCTGAGATTGCACCCTGTTTATGGACTCGGATATTGGCAACAATTTCCTCGCCATAGGAGCAGGTTGCTACGCAAACTTAGGAATTGAAACGTCGGAGACATGCCGCTGTGACTTTGATATTCGACGCAATTTTCTCGTAAATAATTGTGAGACTTTTGCCTCTACTTTATGCATTTGATCAATAAACAAAATTTGACTTTAGAGTTATAACATCGCCGTATATGCAACTTTTAAAATTGGCTTCTTTTACATTAATTGTCGATACTTCAATTATCCTTTCTACTAAAATAAACGAATTTGTTACTACATAAATGAGATGTATTTGTAGGTCTTTGTCCATCAAAGTGAAGGAGAAATCCACAATTCTTCTGCGTATTTGGAATAGCAACAATTTAACAATTATTCTTATTCATACGCCATAGACTTTTAAATTATAGATTTTCATTGTTTAATAAGCGAAAAACTAGAACAAGCGCACGCTACGCGCGCCCCGTGCATTGTGCTAGTAAAAAGTCCACTCAACTATCAATCAAGCAAGACTTCCTCATGGTTACTCCTCACATCTCACGCTCGAGCAGTAGAATAGTCTCGCTATGATTCTTCAGGTACCTACCTCTTGCTCATCAATGAACAATGAATAGTCAATTATGACGCACTAGCATATGTTCGCTTTTGGGACATCAGCGAAGTTCGGCTTTAGTCTCCAATTTGATTTAGAAATAATCCAAGGCAAACAAAGATCATACCTTTCGCCTCCTTTTCCCCCGGCTATATAATGTATCCTAACTTGTCTTGATCATGTAGCATTTAGCGTGCGCTTCTCCAAAAACCATTACGACTGCATGTCAAATCTTGAACCACACCGAGTTCTTGTATTGAGCTTAGTAAAAAAACCTCCATCTGGATGATAAATGCCATCATGCATGCGCTATTTCTTCATTCGCTAAATGTCATGACTTTATGTGCACTACACACTATCTCTTCTCCTCTATTTAAACAGATTCTACAGGGCATTTAAAGGGGAACTATACAGGCGCCCACAGAGACTACAACAGAGAAAGACATATCAAAATAAATACAGACTACAGGGCAAAAGAATTGAAAAAACTCAAACCTGGCAATTAATTCTACTCCAGTTCAGATCTATTCACTTTTCAATAGGGCTTGATTTCGAATCCGATGCTTAGAAGGGTCCTTGCTGATTCCATTGCCTTCTCACCTCCAAGTTCCATGGCCTTTCCAGTCAATTCACCCCCTGTATCTATGGACAATTGGGTTGAAGCCTTTCCAGTTTGGGATGCATTGACTTTTTTAAGTTGTGCACTGCCCATGGAAGCTGGAGCAGCAGCAGCAATAAGGGGAGCGCTTGGTGGGCCATGCCTCTTTTTGGGAACTGGCATGTCATGGTCATGTATTCCCTTATAAGTGATTATGACGGCATTTGCATTATCTATGGCCGTCTCAATTTGTTTACGAACTGGGCAACCCGCTGAAGTGCACCTGTAGTAATTCCTGAAATTCGTAGAGATCATAAATGCGATTACAAAAAGCTTCAATCTAAAAAGAAATGCTAGATCATGGAACACGTCGAAAAAGCTTTCTCGCATATCTTTTGATATTGTCCCCTTCATGTATACTTAGAACAATGTCAAATTCAAGTTACTTATAGAAAAACAACCACAGCCACCAGTACCTAAAACTAGCAAGGAAACACCAGGCACACACCAACAATCCACTACTATAGTGAAAAGTACACAAGCATACTTTCCCTCAACTTAACTGCCTACCAGGCCAGAATACTGGTTCATGCAGATCACTTATTATTGCAATCATCAGGTGCTTACCTTATGCGAGTGTACAACTAGGAAGACCTCGTACAGGCTACAACAGCCTCATTGCAGAGCATATTACGCTGTGCTCGAAATATGATTCACAGTTATCCACTTGCAGATTATGTAAGTACTTGAACTTCGAAATTGATTAGAGGAAAAATCTTGTGATTGCAGAGACCTGTCATGTTCATCTATGTTGTGCTTATTCATATATACAGCCAAATACAGCTTTACCTCCTCTCACTATAGTCATACTACAATCGCATACATTTCATTTAACTCTCTGGTCCCTATATCCAATTTCCAAATATGATTGAACGTGCTTTCATTTACTTAAAAGCAAGCAAGCAATCATTCTTATCTATACATAAGTACCAAGTGACGCAAACAGGAAAGTAAAACAAAATTAATTCCCATGCATTGCCCAAGGAGCTCTTACGAAATCCAAAGAAAAGGGACAGAAGTAAGAAAATCTTTTTTCTTTGAAAAGGAAATAAGATAAACAATCAGAGAAAAAGATTGTTCAAAACAATAAAAGGTCCAGTCCCTTCATTTTTCCTCCACAAAGCCAAAGCTTACCCTAAAAACCTTGCCACATCAATATATTCTGATGAATTAGTAGTCTCTTTCTTTTTATAACAGAGAAAAAAGCCAGAGTAATCATATATCTATGCACCTGGGCTGAGGATTTCCCTTTACCATCTTCTGCCCGTACTTTCGCCACCTGTAACCATCAGCAGAGATCCCCACATCACCCGCTGCATGCACAACAATCTTAGGTTTCTTTCCAGGTTTCGGTTGAGGATCCGAGTGAGACAACTTGTTCTTGTTACCACTGCATGTCAGAGAAGAGGAGAAAAATAATTAAGACACCATCTAAACAATAACGCTTCCTTGGGTGATTGAGAGATTAAAATTATTCTAAGAGAGAACACAGGAGGAATCACAGCTTCCTTCAACTTGCCTTTGTCTAGGTTCTATTTCATTGACAAGCTCGCTCTTTATGGTAGTTTCTCCCTTTCCACCAAAGCCACCTGAATTTTGATGCTCACTTTTGGTTCTAGCAGGAATTTCTTGGACTAGCTCCTTGGAAGAAGAGGTTGGAACTGAATCATCAAGCACTCCGGCTGATTGATTATTAGAAAGATTCTTGACAGCAGGCCCAACAGATTTTTCAAATTTACCCTCCAACATGCCATTGACCTTCTTTGGTGGATCATGGTTATGTTGACTTCTGTAAACAGTCTCTAACATATGGCCTAGCTCATCACAACACTCGATCTTTTTTGCAGAACATTCTGTGTTTGTGCACCTGAAATAACTTCTTGAACCTTTGGGACTTTTGACTTGCTTTTGACCATATTTTCTCCAGTTGTAACCATCAATGTTTGAGGTCCTTAGAGCTCTAGGGACATTCCTCGTGTAAGAACTTCTTATGTCCGGATCTGGCATGCAGGAATCCAAAACCTTCATCCCAGAACCTTGTTCTACTGGAGTTGGACTCGGAATTGATGAAATAGATTGAGTAACAGAAGTTGGTGATAATTCTGATGACGCCATTGGACAAGATGATGAATGCAGCTGGTTCTGTGTCTCTCTCCGAACTGCCTCCACTGTTCCAACTGCTAGAACTTCCTGGTGGGACTGTTGAACTTGCTCCTGAAGGCCAAAAATTGTCATCACGTCAAAGGCTTGCAAGCATAGATGAATAAACGAAGTCTTGTTAACACAATCCATGAACAAGTGCATGATGACCTGGTGACAGTAAGAGAAAAACATATTTCCTGAAACTATCTGGTTTCTGATTCATTGGAAATGTACTTACATCTAAGCTCACGATGTCACAATTGAGATGGTTCTAGATGATGTCTTTTACAAATCATGGCCCAAAAATTTGCCAAGAATTTCAAGCTAGTCTCTTGACTGCAAATTTTGATATTCTCACCCCCAAACTTTCAAGCATAGTACAATTTTCAACATTTATCATATACCGCACCAAATTACATAGTAGATAGAATCTCACCAGGATACATCGGGGAAAATGCAGATGAATAATATAAATGCCTCTTCATGGCACTTTGTTCTTCTTAAAATTACTGCCAAAACTAAGTAATTATACAAAGGTTTCACATGATGTTACATTTCTAAGTTCTTTAAGATTTTAAGTATCCAGAATCAAATAAAAGTCAAATCTCCAAAGCTCAAAGTGACAGCGAAGCAAATTAAAAAAAAAGGAAAATTGTTTCATCACACAAATTTTTAAGTCTGGGAAAGAAAATCAAATTGTTCCAACTTACAATCATGTTCGAACATACATTTTTCCTGAAAAGGGAGAAAAGGTGAACCGCATATTCTTTTGACATTTCGGAAAGCCATCCTATTATCAAAATTATCCTGAAATGGTTTAAAAGAGTTTTGACTGTATTCAAGATCAACATTCTGCCAAGATATGGCAAGTCAATCGTGGAGAAAGCAAATGTCCCAAGGACATAGAAAGTATTGCTTCTTTCACAATCAATTGCATATCTCCTTTATAACACCGCTATGCCTCATTCCAAGTCAATCCCACTAGATCTTCAAAGTTCAAGATCGATAAATCTTCAGGTACTGTGTACCAGCGCACTGGGAGCACTGTTACATTTTCCTTCCTATCTTTCTTTTAGCATGCAAATTTCATAAATGAGACAAACCTGACACACTACCCACATAGAAAAAGTTACTTGTATGAGTACTATCCAACATCTCTATAAACCATCATTGAAGGAAGAACCCCATCTAGTAGACTGAATATATAGGGTGCAATAGGAAAACACCTCATCTACATGAAGCTCAAGAATACCGTTCTTGCAGATGTTTGGTTAACACGTCTCCTGACACATATTATCAAAAGTCGCCTTGTGGCTGACCAGGTGGTGGTACGGGCATTCCATTATTGAGCTAACACTTTAAATGATTTCTATCCTTTAATCAGACTTGCATCTGGTTTAGATTTCTTCCTCAATCCTCGTGTTCATCCTACACTCAAACTGGTATGGCAAGGTGCATCCTGAAAACAGTCCACGCAAAACAAACATAGGATTGTACATGTGCTAAGCTTTCTGATCAGATCCAATCCCATAAACAATTCTTGATTCAGGAAATCACGGTTTTGATTTTTGAGGACAACAGGGGTTCCACGAGCGGTCTGCCAACTGTTCAAAAGGTCGATTACTTGAGATAAGCCAGCAAGTCATCTGAGCCCCAAATTGCAAGTATTGACTATCAATTGGTAGCCCATTGAGAAGCCCACTGACAAGTTTAGGACAGTGAACCAGCTAAGAGGAATCATATGCCCTATAGTCTTCACAACAGTATCAGTCAAGTAATAGCGCGAATTTCATCATCATCCATATGGAGAAGTGAAATTAAGTGGAATAGAGTGAGAGTGACAAGCTCGCCTTATGCAAATAAATTCACAAGGACTAAAATTAAGCTTCCTCCAACACAAACAGTAATCAAATGGAACGCCAACTGATATTAACGAGCGTAAGGAATCGCCATCACCTTGGATTCTTCCACCGCAGCGGAACTCGCCTTCGAACCTGCCAATTCACCCACCACCACCGCCTCAATCACCAAAAGCACCAGCAAAAAGAGACGAAAACAACAAAAAACCACTGCCCAACACAATTCTTGCCCCCCCTTTTTTTTTTCCGAATTCAAGACAGCTTCGGGAACTCACCTTCGCACCGATCACGATCGCCCCGCTGCGACAGGGCGGGGGGCGCCGCGGCTAGGGTTTCCAACGGCGGGCCTCCCTCCCCCGCTCCCGCTCCCGCTCCCGCTCCCGCTCCCCCTCCCCCTCCGCCCCCACCCGAGCTCGGGAGCTCGCCCGTACGGCCGCCCTCCGCCTCGGGAGCTCCTCCCTCGCCCGCCATGGCCGTACTCCTCTCCCGCCGACCACCACCGCCGCCAGCGGCGAGCCGGCGACGACGACTGCAGAACACGCCTCACGGCTCGAGCGAGAGAGGGGCACAAAAACCCCGCCGCAGATTCCGGAGGTTTCCGGCGGTCCGAAGCTTCAGGCGCGCTCCGGCCTCGATCCCGTTCGAATTCGCGATTGATGAGAGGGAGAAAAGAGAGAGAGAGAGAGAGTGGAGAGAGATTCGTTCTTCCTTCCTCCTCCTCCTCCTCCTTCTTCGTTGGGAACGGAGGAGAGAGGAGAGGAGAGAGAGAGAGAGAGACGGGGCAGTAATGTATCTGTGTCGTTTTGACTGGGGGATTGACCCCCCCGCCCCCCAGGTGGGGGGCTTGTGTTTCCGCCATGCGTCGCGGGGGGAGGAGGGGAACGGCGTAACGGAAAACGGGCGCCCCCCAGCCCCCGAGGGGGTCGCCGTTTCGCGTGGCGCGGGGACGGCCGTCGGATCGGTTTCACCTTTTGACCGTTTCGTTAACGGCGTGGGCGGGGGGCGACCCCCGCTTGTTTTGTTGCTGACTCCCACAGTGCCACGTGACGAATGCCATCATGCTGCTGCCGCTGCTTCTTTCTTCATTTATTACTAATCTTTTCGCGGAATAATTATTGGATTTTTAATGATTATGAAAATATTTTTAAAAAAATTGTCTCTTACATCTTTCAGAGTGCATCTGACAATCATTTTATTCCCGAAAAATTGATTCCACTAAGAAATGATTATTTTTTATTCAGTACTTGACAATAATTTTTAAGTATTTAAAGGCGTTTGGTAACTGTCTAAATTTTCTATTCTTGAAATAAAAAAAGAACAGAAATGCATCTGGTAACAAGGCTGGACCCTCGCCGCTAGGCCGCGAGTCGCCCACGCCAGATCCGGCAAGGGCGGTCCTCGCTTAGGCGGCAAGGGTAGCTGGCCCTAGCCTGTGGGCGGTCATCGGTGGCTGGAGACCGGCCACGGTCCAGGAAGAAGAAAAAGAAGAAAACCAAGAAGAAGAAGAGGAAAAAAAAATTATTTTCCATTTCTGATTTTTGTTAACATAATCAAAAAGTAACTTTTTTTGTTTATTGATTCCGTTTTAAAACTGATTCTGGATTGTGCCCAGGAAAAAAAAATTTATCAAATGGATTTTTGTTCCAATACCGAATTATGGGAACAAAAGAATAGAAATAGTTACTATTTGGTCGGTTGCCAAACGCGTCCTTAATCCAATTAACCAATGAAAAACGTTTCTACATCGATAGAAATTAATATCTAAGTATTTTCATGAACGACGAAAATATGTTCCGTTTATTTATTTTTGTAAGCTATAAATCAACACTTTTCACAAAATAAATATAGCCAAACAATGGGACTCCTGTTCGTCAAAGGAATGATTACGTTCAAAAATCCAAACTGATTTCATCTAAACACACTCCTCCTCATGATGTATAAAAACCTGCAAATTGGCATGGTTATTTTCATTTGTACACTGCCGTCATAATTTATATAAAAAAACAAAATTTTTCCTTTACTTTTTTGCCTCTTCACGATCTTAAACACTTACATGATTGTCATCAAGGCTATGTTTTCTTATGTAGCACGTAGTTTTTGATTGTTCGCTCTTTTGCACTCCATTCTACGGTTCTTATGAGATATAACATATCCACGAGTTAAATATAGCAGTCGTAAATAAATAGTAATTTCAATTGAGCCTAGTTGTATCTGAATATGACCCAGGTCACGCGACCCGTGTAAATCCTTATAAATTACAATCTGTGTTGAGGTAGAGAAAGGGAATTAATCAATGACAGGTAACAGACAATACACGATGGATTTGATGTTAATTTGATGTTCTAGTAAAGGTATAATGAATAGGCAAAACAAGTTGAAGAATTTAGAAGAATAATATATGTTGAGGAAAATTTAGACGATTGTGATAAAAAAATTGGTCTTTGAATTACTTGCAAAAGGAATGTTAAGTGATCTCAAATTATTTCAACATGGGATTGTTCCAAATTGCTTCAAAACCTCCATGAATGTACACATCGATGGGATGACGCAAAATGAAAAAGATCGGCGCCTACTAAAGTAAAAGGGGAGTAAATGATGAAGAGTGAAGAGTATGACATGACGTGGTATTGTCTCGGAGAAACCTCGAAGCTAAGTCTTTATGGTGTCTCCGACTCTAGATATAGCGCTAGCGAAGCTAGTATGGTCTCGCTGCTTTGGTCCGAAACAGTCACACTTGTATGAAATGTATTTTGTCTCAGATCATGTACAATGCCTGTACACATGCGTAGGCACGGGCACGGGCACGGGCACGGCACGGGGTGGGACGAGGCCCGGGATCGCATTCCCCATCCCCGCCCCATGAGGTGAAACTCCGCCCCGCCACAGCTCCGGGCCCGTGCGAGGCGGGGCAGGGCCGGGCGGGGCGCTTCGTACAGCAGGCATTGATCGACCTCTCTATGCACACCACTTGTAATGCCTCAAGTCGATCAGCTACATTACACAGAACAGCAAAGAAACATCCATCGAGAGATTTCACATGGCAGACTTTACCAGTTCGTTACGATAATCTTTTGCTGCAAATCAACCAACTTCATATCAAACTCAAAATCTCCTCAAGAGCAGCGCTGATCTTCTCGTAGCACCGCCGCACTTGAGGCCCGTCCCGATCCCTCGCGGCGTAGTCCAGCCTCAAGACGCCGTTGAAGAGGTCCGCGTACAGCTTCCTCAGCCTCGGCCTCTCGCCCCCAGGCCTGCTCTGGATGATCGTGTAGACGTCCTGCTTCAGGAGGGCCGAGCTCTCCCGCATCTCCCGCTGCGCCTCCTCCCACGACCCGGACTCCAGCAGGGGCTTCACCGCCAGGAGCGACCGCGCGTGGCCCCGGACTGCGCCCTCCGCGTCCTCGACCGTCTGGCCGGGCTTGACGAACCCGAACTCGAAGGCCTTGGCAGGCTCGGGTCGACAGAGGAGCGCGGGCGAGGAAGAGAAGACGAGGGAAGAGATAGAGGAAGACAGCGCGAGTCTTCTGGTGACGGAGACGAGTGGGCGTGGGCGGTCCGTGGTGCGTTGGAGTTGAAGTGGAGAGAGGTAGGGTTGGAATTTGGGTTGACAGAGCGAGGGCTTGGTTGCTTCCATTTAGGAATTTCGTCGAACACTTGGTGGGTGGACTAAAGCTTCGGATATTTCTGTTGGTGAAGCGAGGGAGACAGACGATGGAGACCCGAAGGGAATGGAAATAAGGATAAGGTAGTTGTTGTGTCGTATGGGGACGGCCACGCATGTTGAGTTTCGTTTTCGTCTTAATAACATTTTACTCTTTTTTTTCGTAATTTAAATAATTTATTTTGAATTTTTTATTTTATTTTGAGGATATGAAACTTTTTTTATATTTTATTTCAACGTAGTCTTTCTAGTTCAATTTTCGGCGGAAATTGCTAATGCAGCGGTTTAATTTTTGTTGGTCATCTTATGTGACACGCCACCATGTTAGTGATTTTTGACGAATATTGGCCGGAAGCACTTTATGCTTAATTGACAAAATTGAAAAATTTAGAACTGAATTGACATCCGTACATTAAGTTTAGATACAAGTCTTTGCATCTCATGCATTTTATGTTTAATTATCTTTAGGTGTACCGTGCGGAATAAAAAATTAGTCCAGCTAGCATGAGCGTATGGTTATGTTGAATTGTGGCGGGGCAACATTGACGACAAGTTTCGACTTGTTAGAGGTGGGCAACCGGATGCAAGAAAGTACCATGGAATGAAGATTTTGCTTTTTTTTTTTCCAGTTTTATTTAAGGAATAATATCACAGCTGTCTTTCTATTTTTGTCCAAAATTAAAATCATTCGACTATCTTTTTTTTTTCGTTTGTTAAAAAACTTCCCCCTCAACTTTGTAGGAAATGTCACTGTTAGTCTTTTTATTATACTTTTTCTTTCGCTAGTTAATTTTTCTTTTTTTGAGATTGGCTAGCATAAGGGCATTATCAGACAAATAGTAACAGTGCCAGCAGGACCACAATTAGGATGGGCAACCGGAGGATTAGTTTCAAAATGGGAAAAAAATTGTTTCAAATTGTTGAGATACAATCGCAAAATCAAATGCCAGCCAAGTCCTTCAAATGTCAAACGCTAGTTTCGAACTTGTTCGATTTCACATCTCATAATTTAGAGAAAAGGTATAATAAAATCTAAGGATTGATAAATGAGAAAAGTATATATTAGGTATACCTAATGGAGGATATAAATTGTAGACTATCAATTCTTTTAACGTTTTCTGATCAATGTACACAACGACTAAGCTCTTTTATCTACACATTGAAAAACAAGTTAGTCTTTCATTGCATAAAAGAAAGTTTACTAGTCTCTTACTAGCTTTAATAGCTTACAGAAGAGGATTCTTGAACATTGTATTTTAGTTGTCATTTATCAGAATATTATATTATTCTTGAATTGGATAAGCTTAAACCATTTTTTCCTTGTTTGTTTTTTTTATATGGAGTTCCTTTTATAGTGATTGGATTGATGAAAAAATATTATAAGATTTGGTTGAGAAAAATTATTTAATTAAAGATGCCAATGATGAAGATATCATGACAATAAGGAACAAGGAATTTATGTTATCTTAAATGAGTATAGAGTTTAACTCTTATAAGTTCATACATATTATAATATTTATACCAGAAAGCTATATTTAACATTAGACTTTTAAACTGTTATAAAAGGAAAAATAGTAATGAAAGTATAATTCTTTAAAATGTGATCAAAGATTGATGTAAACAAAATAAAAGAAAAAAATCAGCTTAAATGTAATAGAAGATTTTAATCAACTAACTAGCATTTCATGTTTGTGATTATCTGCATTTTGCTCATTAATAATTTTAGGTTTTTCCCCCTTTAAACTTACTTTTAGCAAAATTTAGTTATTTACAAAAAAGTCATCCGGTTTCCTTGGGAAATTGTGGAATGCAGATTGCACAGTTATTTTGCCTAAAGTAACGGTGCAGTCATCTAAGCATTTTCCTCTATGGAAAATTAACGTTCCACAAGGATATCCAAGGAAATGCGATGGTAATAATCTGCATATGAGAGAGAGGATCATAGCGCTTTCCTCAATAATTGGAACTGTGCACTTGTCTTAAAGACGTCTTAATGATTATGTCATGACGGGAACAAAATGATCTGAAAATCATCTACTAGGGATCATCCAACACGATTAACATCTCCTCTTTGATCTCTCTCTCTCTCTCCCTCTCCCCCTCTCCCCCTTAATGCAATGGTAATAATCTTCATTAAAGAGAGAGAGACAGAGATGCTATCCTCAATAATGTGGAGCTGCGCTTGTCTTAAAGATGTCTTGATGATTTTCTCGTGAAGGGAACAAAATGACCTGAAAATCATCTATTAGAGATCGTCAAGATTTCACCGTTTATCTACTTTTCACCCGTATGATTAACATATCCTCTTTGACCTCTCTCTCTCTCTTCCTTAATGCAATGGTAATAATCTTCATTATAGAGAGAGAGAGTGGGGATCATAACGCTTTTCTCAATAATTTGGAGCTGCACTTGTCTTAAAGACGTCTTAACAATTTTGTCCAAAGGGAACAAAATGACCTGAAAATCATCTATCAAGGATCGTCAAGATTTCACCGTTTATCTACTTTCCACCGATATTACCTCTTTGACCCATCACTCACTCTCTCTTCCTTCACCTCGCATTTGCATACATGAAGGTGTCTGCCAGTTGCCGGCGATGACGATTCGTGGGAACGTTTCATCTGTATGCAACGATCCCCCTTTGTTTACAACGAGTTCATCCTATGTGTTCTTGTATTTTGTGATTGCTTGTAGTTCTGCCTGTTGCATGATTTATTAGAAGTTTTAGCAGTAGACATGACGGGTGTCGGGCAATGAATAATTTGGAGAAACAGATTTCACCGAAAGAAGGGCTTTGCATGAAGGAATGTACCATATGATGACAGGGATGCGAGAGTTGTTGGATATATAGTAAGGTATATAGTTTAGATCTAAAACTTCAACGAATGATCATTTTGATCGCAAAACCTTTTAGAATCAATTAAATTTGAATGGTGTCCTTGACTTAGCTCGCACGAGAATCCTCCGAAGCATTATTTTTAAGAATATGTTGATCAACGTGGCTCTTTGCGGCAATCCACATGGCGTGACAAAAGGATCAAGGGAGTTTATCTGTGCTCAAAAGAATAAAAAAAGGAAATGAAATTAGAGTATCTATAAATAGTGTTACGATCGTGACTTCATTCGCATGCATTGTTTGTGCCTCTATGCTAGTACATTTTGAAAGAATGTTGTTAGAATTTTTTTCACTTTTACGTGTTGCATTGTGACAGGTGCCAAACACTGTTGCTTCTGATCTCTCCAGTCATGAAGAGCCTCTTAAGGAACAAATTGCCCTAGAATGTCAAGAAGCAGACAAAGGAGAAGTACCCATCTCATCGTCTTTACCCAGAGAAAAAGGGTGGTTGACTGAGCATTTCTACAAGTATGAAGGCTTCTGGTATGACAATCACTTCCTAAGAGGAGTCATCTGGGCCCAGCAACATTTCGAGGCCCGGCCCACCGACACACTCTTGGCCACCTTCCCTAAAACCGGATTGACATGGCTCAAGGCTCTCTCATTTGCTATTGCCAATAGGCACAACCAAGACCTCCCAAGGCACACTTTGCTCACAAAGAACCCTCATGAATGCGTGCCCTACATTGAATTCTATGCCTATGAGAAGGACCCTATCTCGGTCCTCAACTCACTTCCCTCGCCTAGGCTTATCTCCACTCACATTCCTTATGCCTCACTGCCGAGATCTGTTGCGACCTCAGGGTGCCGGATCGTGTCCATCGTCCGAGACCCGAAGGATGTATTTGTATCAATGTGGATCTTCATTGGCAAAATAAGAGTTACAGATGGTGATAGGCCACCTATTTCTTTGGAGGAAGCATTTGAGCTATTCAGTAGAGGGGTATCTCTTTCAGGGCCATTTTGGGACCATGTGCTGGGCTATTGGAAAGCAAGCTTGGAGTATCCAAACAAGGTCTTAATGTTGAAGTATGAGGACTTGAAGAGTGAGACAGAGCCTCATGTGAAGAGGCTGGCAACTTTCTTGGGCTGTCCATTTACTCCTGAAGAGATTGATGGTGGTGTAGTGCAAGAGATCGTAAAGCTGTGCAGCATAGAGAGTTTGAAGCAAATGGAGGTGAACAAATCCGGGGTCCATCGTATGGGGACTCAATCAGGCTCGACGGTCGAGAATAGTGGGTTTTTCCGGCGAGGGGAGGTGGGCGATTGGGAGAATCACCTCTCGCAAGAGATGATTGAGCAGCTCGATCGGATAACTGATCAAAAGTTTGAGGGTTATGATTTGAAGTTCCAGTGTATATCTTGAAGCATAAATGAGAAAGCTATCCAACATTGCAGCATAGCTCTCGATCACTGTCGCGACCTAAATTTTCCCTCTCAGGTTAATGGATTGTTAAGACTAAGCCTAACTCGGGCCCTCCCAAGCCCTACCAATTCGCAACTTAGAGTTTAAGTTTTTAACATGCAAAAGTTTTCATGCTCGGAGTCGCCACTAATCTATTTGTGGTAGGTCGATTAGAAACCTAAATAAAACATAGGGAGATATGTTTTATTCCTACGAACCAGAGATTCTAAGTTCGGGGACTTGATTACGCTAGATCTAGTCTAGCGCCCTTTCGGTACCTTTTCTTTTCAAAAAAAATGTTTCGTATGCAGTCTGGATCCATTTTATTACCCAATCTCTAACATGTGAAATATTCATGCGGGTGCGCAAATCACCAATTTAACACCCAAGAAAGCAATAAATAAATTGCAAGGATGGATAGAAAATACTTACCTTAGAGCAACGTAAGCATCTGCATGGTTAGCTAGAAAATCACGTTGATAACCCTAATATGATTTCTAATTAACATGTAATTCCACTCAAATCTATTTTTTAGGGTTTTCTTTTATTTAAATGAGAACTAACCTATATGCAGTGCATGTAATACGATTACTATAATGCGATGACGTACAAAGCATGCCTATTTTAACGTGACTCGCAATTTCATGATCCTAACATATAATCACCAAATGATATGCAAGCAATGACATGTCATATATGATGACACGGCAAGTTAGGAATGACGCGGCAAGTTATGAATGACGTGATAAGATGACATGCGACGTGACCAGTAGCAATGACATAGCAATGATAATGCAAGCATGATGCAGTTAATCTATATGACATGCACATGATACCCTTTTTGTATTTTTTGTTGAAATTCGAAATAAAAAAAATGCCTAAAATAACATGCAATCTAACAACTTCTTTTTTGTTTTTTTTTGTATTTTTTATTAAAATTCGAAATCTTAAAATAACCTAAATAATCTATTAGGAATAAAATAACACCTAATTTAAACTAGGAAATAAGTCATCTCAAGTCCCAATTTAAATTAAATAATTATCCTATCTTCTAGATATATTTAGGGTTCCCTAAACATGCAAAATTTCTAATTTAAATCTAACTAACAAATTTTTGGATTTTCTTTATTTAAAAGGAAAACAATTAAACAAAGATAGCAACCACATTCAAACAAAACACGCAATCCGCAAGATTTTTCAAATTCGGATAAGGCAAAGAAATCAAACTGACAATCATATCTATAGGGTTATAGATATTGACGGAAAGTTGATTGGTCAAATTTGGAAAGCAAATAAAATCTATTATCGTGTCCAAGTGATTATGGACAAGATAACGATTTTCCGTATTGCCGCGTATCGTACCTTAGGGATAAGGTCGGATAGTCGTCCAGATACGTTGCCAAATTAGGAAAATTTCCCAATTTTGGGTATTTTTTGAATATTGCGGATATCACAAAATTACCTTAAGATATCTAGCTATCCACCAAAATATTCACGAAATATTCAAACATCCGAAAACTAGGAAATTAAATATTTGAAAGAAATATTCGGATAATCTTACCTAATTGGCGGATAATTCCAAATTTGAACTCGGATCGAACTCGGGCTTGCGGATCGGGACGATGATCGGCGGTGGCGCAAGGGCGGCTCGACTAGGCTCCGAGCTCATGGACGAAGCGGCGACGATGGTTGTCACGCCCCGTACCCCAATTTGGCATGATTATCCGCCTAGGTCTAAATAAAATGTGACGCTCCCAGGATTGCGTCAACGACCCAAAACCCAAATCAGAGAAAAAACGCACGTCACATGCGGAAACCACGTATATATATATATATACACCCAGACATGCAATTATAACCATGAATAGCAATAGACATTAATATGCTAAAGAAATACTAACATATATGCACCCTTTTTATAAACTTATACAAACTAGTTATTTACAACCAAAAAGAATACATCAAAGGCCACTAAACAAAAAGGATCGGTGGCCTAGGGTTATCAGCTGACTAACTGGGAGAGGTTACATCAAAAGAGGGTTAGTCTAGCGCCTAACACTGAAACCAGCTCTACGGCTCCCGGTTTGGATCGGATGGTGCTGTAGATTCCTCAGAAGAATCCTCCTCCGATAGTATTTCCTCGTCCGATCCAACTTCTGCTACTTCTCCAGCTGCTTCAGCGTTCTCTCCTACCACTTCCACATTTAGTTCTTCGTCTTCCTCCTCGATTATATCGTCAGCTATAACTTGCTCACCACCTTGCACCTCATCCATGGGTATCGGTCCATCCACGGTATCACCCACGCTACTCACGCTAAGAGAGGCTGGAGGATCAGAAACTTCTCCACTTACCATCTGGGGAATCATAACGCCATTAACATCTACTGGAACATCAAAAGTTCTCATCGGGGGTCCTATTATGCCGTCTGCACCCCTACGGCACCAAGCCACATACTCTTGAGTATGATTAAAATTTTCTCCCACATCTACTAATACCACTGAATGAAACCTAACATAAGCTGTTCCATCCCCACACGGGTGTACACTGGACGATCTTTGAATGCGGTGCGGGTATCCAAAAAGAGGGCCGTCCCTCGGCATGCTATGGACGGGGGTCTGAAAATCGGTTTTACCACAACCGTGAGATAAACTCAGCAAGTAAAATCTCTAATCCTAAACTAGGCTAACGTGCACCTCCAGAAATAAATAAAACACATAATTCACTGAACCAGTAAATAACTCATTATAAGTTCACATAGGCTCACAACCCGATCCCAATATTCCAGCCCTGCAGGTTAGGCTTTCGATATCAATATAACTCATAAGCAATTAAATCGACCCGAAGGCCATGACCCAATGGTCATCACAGTTTAACTCGACCCGAAGGCCATGACCCAATGGTCATCAATCATTCGACCCGAAGGCCCGACCCGTCGGTCACAATTATACTCGACCCGTAGGCCTGACCCGTCGGTCACAATTATAAATCGACCCGTAGGCCTGACCCGTCGGTCACAATTATACTCGACCCGTAGGCCTGACCCGTCGGTCACAATTATAAATCGACCCGTAGGCCTGACCCGTCGGTCACAATTATACTCGACCCGTAGGCCTGACCCGTCGGTCACAATTATAAATCGACCCGTAGGCCTGACCCGTCGGTCACAATTATAAATCAAATCATATCAAAACCAACGTGGAATTTCACAATCAAAGGCCCATTTAATTTCCAATTGGGCTTCAAACAAATTCAATTCAATCTACAACAAAGGCCCAATTAATTTTCCAATGGGCTTCAAACCATTTCAATTTAATCCATATCAAGGCCCATTCAACTTTCCAATCGGGCTTCAACACATTTAATTTAAATCCAACTTCAAGGGCCCATTTAGTTTCTAATGGGCTTCAACAATTTTAATTTAATTCCAACAATCAAGGCCCATTTAAAATTCTCCAATTTGGGCCCATTAAGACAAAATTCGGAGCCCATGAGGCCCATCCCAATTCAGCCCTCATTTCCTCTCTAAATTACCACTAAACCATTGTAATTAGTCCTAATTAAGTCCACTAATAATCCATTACACAAATCACACTCAATTAGGTCCTAATTACCATAATTAAGCCCCTAATCTAGCACAATTAAGACTAATTTAGGAATTAGTGGTTTTACTCGCCTAATGACGACGCGAGACGACGGGAACGAGCGGCCGATGACCGGCGAGCGGTACAATCGGCGGCGGCGCTCCAAAGCAAGCCGGCGGCTCACGGCGGTCCGGCAAGCACACGGCCTCCTCACGGCCAGAACAGGGGAAGCTTCGGTGGGGGTTGGCTGAGGCTGAAGGAGAGAGAGAGGGTGAGGGTGAGGCCGGTCAGTGGGACGGCGCACGGCGGCGCGGCCAGGCGGACGAGCCCGGCGACGGCGACGGCGTCCTTGCACGCCTTCGGCTAGAACGGCGGCTGTGGACGGCGGGGACGGGGGAAAAGGTTGCGACTAGGCTGGGGGCGACGCTAGGGGTCGGCACATGGCGGCTGGTGACCAGCAGCTCCGGCGAGGACCACTATTCCGGCGTGAACAGTGGCCGGCGGTGCTGATCGGCGAAGGAGAATGGAGCAGCCGAGAGAAAGAGAGAGAAACGGGAGGAGAGAGAGAGAAACGCGGGGAGTGAGGGAGCTGAGGAGAGAGAGAGAAGGTCAAAGATGGTCAAGAGAGAGAGTGAGTGGAGGACACTTGTCAAAATCCTAGCCTAAATGACCAAAATACCCTTGATCCAAGGGCTCATATCCATTCTAATCCAATAATGCAAGGGTAAAATGGTCATTTGCCCATAACCATGGTTAACCAACCCTAGTTAACCTTAACCAACCTTGGTTAATCTCCAAAATTAATCCAAAATTCGAAATAAATCAAAAATGGCCTAGGGGCAATTCCGTCATTTTTCCGTCCCGAACCGAAATTCCGATTTCCACTTATACCGGTCCTAAATATTCATGTAAGACCTAATCCAGAGTCGGAATCGCGAAATTCGCTTTCTAAGCCTTCGAAAATCCCCTGCGAAGTTTCCGGGAATAAAATAATATTATTTTCCAATTTTTGTCGAAAATCCACTTTTTGTCCAGAATCACTCCAAACACACTTGGCTACCCCAAAATGACGTTGGCCGCGAAAAATAACCTCAAACGGCCTCCGAATTCGGCCTCGGCGTTCCCAGGGGCAAAATGGTCTTTTTCTCACTTTCTGACAGATTTTCAGTTTTCAACCGTTTTTAATCCCAAATATGAATGGCCATTCCAAATTGACGTCCGTCTTGCAAAATAGTCGTAATTACCCTTGAGATTTTGATATCGAAACTCGGGTCCAATATTGTAATCTCAACATGCTCGTTTTACAGTTTTAGGGTCTCTCACTAACGAGCTGCTGTTTAGGTGTTACGCGTATCGACCTAAGATTGTCCGAATCGTGATGGTCTAAATTTCGAGAGAACGAGAGGAATTATCACTAGCACCAGGGTCGCGATCGTTTGGATTACAATCAGGTTTCATTCGTCAGGTGTACTTTCGGTCGTGCGAAATCACTCGCGATCCGATCGTACGTTACTGACAAAATCAACCAGTCATTTTCCTAAGATCGGCCTATATTGGCTCAAAATATTTCCTCAACGTTCTTTGAAATCAGCGTTCAGTCGCGATCGGGTCCTCGGTCCACGTACCTGTTCCTATTTAGCCTTTCTCACATGGTTAGTGTCCCGAGACTGATCAGGTTCAGGCGAGACTCACTAAAATCACACGAGAATGAATATACACTTTATTGGTCCCGATAACGGGTCAAAATTCAAGATGTTACAACTCTTCCCCCCTTACAAAAATTTCGTCCTCGAAATTTGCACTTCAACCCTGCTCTTCGAACAACTGGGGGTGTTGACGTCGCATAGCTTCCTCGCTTTCCCAAGTAGCGCCCTCTGTCCCGTGATGCTCCCAAACTACCTTCACCATCGGGATTGTCTTATTCCGCAGTACTCGTTCTTTCCTATCTTCGATTCTGACTGGTCTCTCCACGTACGACACCCTGTCGTCCACGTCTATTTCTTCGTATCTTAGAACGTGCGTCGGATCTGGTTCATATTTTCTCAACATCGACACGTGGAAGACATTATGTATCTGGGACAAATTTGGTGGCAGGGCTAGTCTGTACGCCATATCACCAATCTTTTCCAGAATCTCAAACGGCCCAACAAATCTCGGACTCAACTTTCCTTTCTTGCCAAATCGGGATAATCCCTTCATAGGCGATACCTTTAAAAACACATGGTCCCCAACTTGAAATTCCAGATGTCGTCTTCTCCGATCGGCATAACTTTTCTGTCGACTCTGTGCTGTCTTTAACCTCTCTCGAATGATCTCAACAGCTTCCACTGTTTGCTGTACCAACTCTGGGCCTGTAATGCTCCGTTCTCCCACTTCATCCCAGCACACGGGAGTCCTACACGCTCGGCCATACAAAGCTTCAAATGGGGCCATCTGGATACTCTGCTGATAACTGTTATTGTATGCAAACTCCACCAGATGCAGCTGTTCTTCCCATTTGCCCTGAAAATCCACTACACAAGCCCTCAACATATCCTCAAGAGTCTGGATTGTTCTTTCTGATTGCCCATCAGTCTGCGGATGATAAGCTGTACTGAATTGCACCTTTGTCCCCAAAGCTGTCTGCAGACTTTTCCAGAAGTTCGCTGTAAATCTCGGATCACGATCGGAAGTAATCGTCACTGGCACTCCATGCAATCTCACAATCTGTCTTACATACAGCTCCGCATACTTTTCTAACTCTAAATCCTTGCGCACCGCCAGAAAATGCGCTGACTTAGTCAGTCTATCCACTATTACCCAAATAGAATCATGCCCTCTCTGGCTTCTCGGTAATCCCGTTACAAAGTCCATGGTTATGTGTTCCCATTTCCACTCGGGAATTTCCAACGGTCGCAGCAGTCCTCCAGGTTTACAGTGTTGTGCCTTTACTTGCTGACACGTCAAACACTTAGCCACATACCTGGCCACATCCGTTTTCAATCCATTCCACCAATAATGCTGCCGTAGATTCTGATACATCTTCGTACTGCCAGGGTGGATACTATAATTGCTGCGATGAGCTTCTCTTAATATTTCTTCCTTAAGCTCAATATCATCCGGCACACACCATCGTCCTCTATACTTCAGGATTCCATCTTCTGATACTTGGAAGTCTGGCTTCCTTGCCGAGGCATCCATTCCCACAATTTTTTGAATTTCCTGATCCGTGGGTTGTAAAGCCTTAATCTTAGTTTGAATCTCCGGCTCGATCCTCAAAGTAGCCAGCAGATTCGACACATGGCTTAATTCCAATCTAAATTCTGAGTCTCGGATCTTTTCCAATAACGCCCACTCCTTGATCATCATGTGTGCCATGCTAGACTTGCGACTCAATGCATCTGCAACTCGATTTGCCTTCCCAGGGTGATACATGATGTCGCAGTCATAATCCTTTAGAAGTTCGATCCACCTACGCTGCCTCATATTCAGTTCTTTCTGCGAAAACAAGTATTTGAGACTCTGGTGATCCGTATAAATCTGAAACTTTTCCCCACACAAATAATGTCTCCAGATTTTGAGTGCAAAGACGATGGCAGCCAACTCTAAGTCATGCGTCGGATAATTCACTTCATGAGGTCTCAACTGACGTGACGCATACGTAACTACTTTTCCATGTTGCATTAACACACAACCAAGTCCTTTGAACGAAGCATCGCTATAAACCTCAAATCCACCAGGCCCAGAGGGGATAGTCAAGACTGGAGCTGTCGTCAGTCTATGCTTAAGTTCCTGAAAGCTTCGTTCGCACTTATCGTCCCATTCAAACTTAGTTTCCTTTTTCAGTAATCGCGTCAAGGGCGTGGCTATCGACGAGAATCCTTCCACAAAACGTCGATAATAGCCAGCCAATCCTAAGAAACTTCTGATCTCTGTCACTGATGTCGGCCTGGGCCACTTAAGCACTGCTTCAATCTTAGTTGGATCCACGGATATTCCTTCTCCCGACACGATATGTCCAAGAAAGGCTACCTTGCTAAGCCAGAATTCACATTTGCTGAACTTCGCATAAAGCGCATGTTCCCTTAACGTCCGTAGAACTTCAGTCAAATGCACTTCATATTCTTCTGAACTCTTCGAATACACCAAAATATCGTCAATGAACACGATGACGAACTGATCCAGAAATTCCTTAAAAACTCTGTTCATCAAATCCATGAAAGCTGCAGGGGCATTCGTTAAACCAAAGGGCATGACTGTAAACTCATAATGCCCGTACCTCGTCCTAAATGCAGTCTTGGGTATATCCTCCTTCCGAATTCTTAACTGATGATACCCTGTCCGTAGATCAATCTTGGAAAATACTGACGCCCCTTGCAACTGATCAAACAAGTCGTCGATCCTTGGTAGTGGATACTTATTCTTTATAGTCACCTGATTCAACTGCCGGTAGTCTATACATAACCTCAACGTCCCGTCCTTTTTCCTCACAAACAGGACTGGTGCTCCCCATGGAGACGCACTAGGACGAATAAATCCTTTGTCTAGTAACTCCTGCATCTGGACTTTCAACTCCTTCAGTTCCGACAAGGACATCCGATACGGGGCCTTAGAAATTGGCTCAGTTCCTGGGGCCAACTCTATTACAAATTCCACTTCTCGTTCTGGTGGCAAACCCGGCAACTCTTGAGGAAAAACTTCAGGGAAATTACATACTACCGAGATTTCTTCCAATTTAGGCTCCACTAATGTCGGATCCTTAACGTTAACCAAATACCCCTCACAACCTTCCTCAAGCATCTCTGTTGCCTCCACTGAGGAAATCCAAGGGATCGAGGTTCCTCCTCGGTTTCCCTGAAACTCAAACTTAGGACGACCAATCGGATTAAATTGGATCGTCCTGCTGCCGCAATCCATAACGGCTTTCTGTTTAGTCAGCCAATCCATACCAATAATCACATCAAAGTCATACATGGCTAACACAGCTAAATCAATCCTTTCCTCAACATTTCCAATCAAAATTTTACAGTCCAAACATCCCAATGATACTAACACCCTATCATGCAGTGGGGTCATCACACACAACATCATCTCAAGTAAAACAGGCTCCAGACCAACCAATCTAACAAACTGCTCAGAAATAAACGAATGGGTTGCTCCGGGATCAAATAACGCATATGTCGAATGATTGCAAAGAGAAACGGTACCTGTGACCACGCCCGGCGCGTCCTCAGCATCCTTTCGCGCCAACGCGTATACTCGTCCTTGCGCAGGCGGTCTGCCCTGAATAGCCGGTGGAGGATTTCCGGCCTGATTTCCAATTCTAAGCGGCTGCTGTGTTTGACCTGGGGGTTCCAAAAGTCATTGCTGGGGGCAATTCTTGATCTGATGCCCCATACTCCCACAGCGAAAACAAGCTCCAATCATATGTGGCGTCTGACTGGACTTCCCGATAATCCTTCTCGGGGGCGGAACAAACCGTCTATTACTAGCCATTGGTCTCCTTACAAAGCGACGATTGTCCCGATTAGGAATAAACCTCGAACCCGATGCTGATGCCCTTTCAATCTGATCCCGCTCCATAGTCTGGGCTCGCTCATATAACTTTCGATAATCTCTAATATTCAATAAAAGCATCTGAGTGCGAAGCTCCGGTTTCAGTCCATCCCGGAACCTTCGAGCCTTATCCAAGGGATTCTCAATCATTCTCGGGGCAAACCTGGATAATCTAGTAAACTCTGCCTCGTACTGTACCACTGTCATCGATCCCTGACGAAACCTCATAAACTCTGCCATTTTCTTCTCCTGGGCACTCTCAGAGAAAAACTGCCCATAGAAATGCTCAACAAATATCGCCCAGGTCGGTTCCATAAATGCTGGAAACACTCTATCCTTAACCGCCTTCCACCAATCGTGGGCATTATCTTGCAGTTGATACGATGCCAAGGAGATCTTCTCCCTCTCAGTACACTCTAACAGCTCAAATGCTTTTTCCAACTCCTCCACCCAACGCGGGGCGGCTTCGGGGTCACCTCTACCCGTGAACTTGGGCGGTTTCAACTTAAGGAAATGCTCCACCAACTGGTGTATTGGTCTCGGTGCCACCATTGGTTGAGCTTGCACTGGCTGAGCTTGGGCTTGATTCTCATGGACGGCAGCAACTGCTGCAGCCTCAGCAGCCTGAGCGGTCGCGTTCTCTCTTTCCTGAGCTTGCCTGTCCATCACATTACCAATTCGGTCTAACGCTCTGAGAATTCCTTCCATGCGCGGATCTTCCGCCTGTCTAACATCAGCTCTGGGGTCCACTGCAGCCCCAACACCAACTCTAGGGTTCTCTCCCTCTCTAACACCCACACCAATGTTTTCTATCGCTCTCGCTCTAGCGCGACCTCTACCACGAGCTTCTCTGCCTGCGCCCCTCCTTGGGGCCCTTCCCACTCTTCCTCTTTCACTGCTCATCTAATCACTCTGAGTGCTCAACTACCTGACATAATTCCATCTAGGAATTAGAGACCTAAACCAACTAACCGGTCTAAGTCCTAGGCAGGTATAAACACAGAAATAATTAAGCACTCAGCATGCGGCTAACACAACAGCATAAAATTTTCACCCAAGAACTCGCACACTAACCTTGGGTCCTGTCGCACTTGCACAATACTGGTTCAATCAATCACCACAACAGTCAAGCACAAACATTCTGGAGGTACACTTAGCACACTAAATCACCCTATAGCTACCCATGGTCATTTCTCCTTATCACTCCAAGGCTCCACTAAATCAAACAGAGCTGTCCTTGCTCTGACACTTAGCACACTAAATCACCCTATAGCTACCCATGGTCATTTCTCCTTATCACTCCAAGGCTCCACTAAATCAAACAGAGCTGTCCTTGCTCTGATACCAATTCGAACGGGGATGTCACGCCCCGTACCCCAATTTGGCATGATTATCCGCCTAGGTCTAAATAAAATGTGACGCTCCCAGGATTGCGTCAACGACCCAAAACCCAAATCAGAGAAAAAACGCACGTCACATGCGGAAACCACGTATATATATATATATATATATATATATATATATATATATACACCCAGACATGCAATTATAACCATGAATAGCAATAGACATTAATATGCTAAAGAAATACTAACATATATTCACCCTTTTTATAAACTTATACAAACTAGTTATTTACAACCAAAAAGAATACATCAAAGGCCACTAAACAAAAAGGATCGGTGGCCTAGGGTTATCAGCTGACTAACTGGGAGAGGTTACATCAAAAGAGGGTTAGTCTAGCGCCTAACACTGAAACCAGCTCTACGGCTCCCGGTTTGGATCGGATGGTGCTGTAGATTCCTCAGAAGAATCCTCCTCCGATAGTATTTCCTCGTCCGATCCAACTTCTGCTACTTCTCCAGCTGCTTCAGCGTTCTCTCCTACCACTTCCACATTTAGTTCTTCGTCTTCCTCCTCGATTATATCGTCAGCTATAACTTGCTCACCACCTTGCACCTCATCCATGGGTATCGGTCCATCCACGGTATCACCCACGCTACTCACGCTAAGAGAGGCTGGAGGATCAGAAACTTCTCCACTTACCATCTGGGGAATCATAACGCCATTAACATCTACTGGAACATCAAAAGTTCTCATCGGGGGTCCTATTACGCCGTCTGCACCCCTACGGTACCAAGCCACATACTCTTGAGTATGATTAAAATTTTCTCCCACATCTACTAATACCACTGAATGAAACCTAACATAAGCTGTCCCATCCCCACACAGGTGTACACTGGACGATCTTTGAATGCGGTGCGGGTATCCAAAAAGAGGGCCGTCCCTCGGCATGCTATGGACGGGGGTCTGAAAATCGGTTTTACCACAACCGTGAGATAAACTCAGCAAGTAAAATCTCTAATCCTAAACTAGGCTAACGTGCACCTCCAGAAATAAATAAAACACATAATTCACTGAACCAGTAAATAACTCATTATAAGTTCACATAGGCTCACAACCCGATCCCAATATTCCAGCCCTGCAGGTTAGGCTTTCGATATCAATATAACTCATAAGCAATTAAATCGACCCGAAGGCCATGACCCAATGGTCATCACAGTTTAACTCGACCCGAAGGCCATGACCCAATGGTCATCAATCATTCGACCCGAAGGCCCGACCCGTCGGTCACAATTATACTCGACCCGTAGGCCTGACCCGTCGGTCACAATTATAAATCGACCCGTAGGCCTGACCCGTCGGTCACAATTATACTCGACCCGTAGGCCTGACCCGTCGGTCACAATTATAAATCGACCCGTAGGCCTGACCCGTCGGTCACAATTATACTCGACCCGTAGGCCTGACCCGTCGGTCACAATTATAAATCGACCCGTAGGCCTGACCCGTCGGTCACAATTATAAATCAAATCATATCAAAATCAACGTGGAATTTCACAATCAAAAGCCCATTTAATTTCCAATTGGGCTTCAAACAAATTCAATTCAATCTACAACAAAGGCCCAATTAATTTTCCAATGGGCTTCAAACCATTTCAATTTAATCCATATCAAGGCCCATTCAACTTTCCAATCGGGCTTCAACACATTTAATTTAAATCCAACTTCAAGGGCCCATTTAGTTTCTAATGGGCTTCAACAATTTTAATTTAATTCCAACAATCAAGGCCCATTTAAAATTCTCCAATTTGGGCCCATTAAGACAAAATTCGGAGCCCATGAGGCCCATCCCAATTCAGCCCTCATTTCCTCTCTAAATTACCACTAAACCATTGTAATTAGTCCTAATTAAGTCCACTAATAATCCATTACACAAATCACACTCAATTAGGTCCTAATTACCATAATTAAGCCCCTAATCTAGCACAATTAAGACTAATTTAGGAATTAGTGGTTTTACTCGCCTAATGACGACGCGAGACGACGGGAACGAGCGGCCGATGACCGGCGAGCGGTACAATCGGCGGCGGCGCTCCAAAGCAAGCCGGCGGCTCACGGCGGTCCGGCAAGCACACGGCCTCCTCACGGCCAGAACAGGGGAAGCTTCGGTGGGGGTTGGCTGAGGCTGAAGGAGAGAGAGAGGGTGAGGGTGAGGCCGGTCAGTGGGACGGCGCACGGCGGCGCGGCCAGGCGGACGAGCCCGGCGACGGCGACGGCGTCCTTGCACGCCTTCGGCTAGAACGGCGGCTGTGGACGGCGGGGACGGGGGAAAAGGTTGCGACTAGGCTGGGGGCGACGCTAGGGGTCGGCACATGGCGGCTGGTGACCAGCAGCTCCGGCGAGGACCACTATTCCGGCGTGAACAGTGGCCGGCGGTGCTGATCGGCGAAGGAGAATGGAGCAGCCGAGAGAAAGAGAGAGAAACGGGAGGAGAGAGAGAGAAACGCGGGGAGTGAGGGAGCTGAGGAGAGAGAGAGAAGGTCAAAGATGGTCAAGAGAGAGAGTGAGTGGAGGACACTTGTCAAAATCCTAGCCTAAATGACCAAAATACCCTTGATCCAAGGGCTCATATCCATTCTAATCCAATAATGCAAGGGTAAAATGGTCATTTGCCCCTAACCATGGTTAACCAACCCTAGTTAACCTTAACCAACCTTGGTTAATCTCCAAAATTAATCCAAAATTCGAAATAAATCAAAAATGGCCTAGGGGCAATTCCGTCATTTTTCCGTCCCGAACCGAAATTCCGATTTCCACTTATACCGGTCCTAAATATTCATGTACCTAATCCAGAGTCGGAATCGCGAAATTCGCTTTCTAAGCCTTCGAAAATCCCCTGCGAAGTTTCCGGGAATAAAATAATATTATTTTCCAATTTTTGTCGAAAATCCACTTTTTGTCCAGAATCACTCCAAACACACTTGGCTACCCCAAAATGACGTTGGCCGCGAAAAATAACCTCAAACGGCCTCCGAATTCGGCCTCGGCGTTCCCAGGGGCAAAATGGTCTTTTTCTCACTTTCTGACAGATTTTCAGTTTTCAACCGTTTTTAATCCCAAATATGAATGGCCATTCCAAATTGACGTCCGTCTTGCAAAATAGTCGTAATTACCCTTGAGATTTTGATATCGAAACTCGGGTCCAATATTGTAATCTCAACATGCTCGTTTTACAGTTTTAGGGTCTCTCACTAACGAGCGGCTGTTTAGGTGTTACGCGTATCGACCTAAGATTGTCCGAATCGTGATGGTCTAAATTTTGAGAGAACGAGAGGAATTATCACTAGCACCAGGGTCGCGATCGTTTGGATTACAATCAGGTTTCATTCGTCAGGTGTACTTTTGGTCGTGCGAAATCACTCGCGATCCGATCGTACGTTACTGACAAAATCAACCAGTCATTTTCCTAAGATCGGCCTATATTGGCTCAAAATATTTCCTCAACGTTCTTCGAAATCAGCGTTCAGTCGCGATCGGGTCCTCGGTCCACGTACCTGTTCCTATTTAGCCTTTCTCACATGGTTAGTGTCCCGAGACTGATCAGGTTCAGGCGAGACTCACTAAAATCACACGAGAATGAATATACACTTTATTGGTCCCGATAACGGGTCAAAATTCAGGATGTTACAATGGTTGTGCTCGATGATGAGACTACTCACGATGTGGGGTGTTTGACTGTGCATCACAAGTAACTCGTCGACGTCGCGGCTAAAGATGCTTCCGGTGGATGACTTACGGCCGATGGAGACGTGATGGTTCACGAACGGTAGCGTTTTGTTCTTCACCCCAATATCATAGTGGCCACACGTCCAAGTTCTTCACGATCTCCTTGCCAACTATCCTTATGCTTGCATGAAATACAAGCACAAAACCCACGAGGAGTATCAAATATGGACAACACTCAGAAGAAGACACAAATCCAACCTTCTGATGTGCTTGTTCGCAGCACAGGAGAAGCAGCAGATCGCAAATCGTTGGTGATGCAGGAGCTGTTCACGTGATTGGTGCAAGAGGAAACCGCGGTCTGTCGAGGCAGCAACCCGTCAGCGTCTCGGTTGAGTGGGGGTCTCGTCTGGGCTTGGTCACACGACAGTAAGCTTCAACTGGGGAGGAACAGCATGTGTTGTGGAGGTCAGCACAGCAAAGCAGCGTCGGCGTCAAGGCTAGGCGAGGCGAAGCTAAGAGGAGCTCGGCTGTGGGCACTCCTCTTCTCTTTTCTCTCTTCTCTCTTTTCTCTCCAAGTTCTCTCGTGTCTTCTGGAAATTCTCCGAAAAAACCGCCTTTTGTCTGCGCTTGGTCTGCTTTTTATAAGCGGGATAGTTGAGTCTCTTCAAGGAAAGAACAAAGTTTTCTTTCCTTTTACGAGCATCCAGAATATTTTATTTCATTCCCTCTCCTTTATTGACTTATTCAACTCTCCTTTTCCAATTGAAGCCTTGATTTGTTCGGGTGAGATTTCCCAGATTCCAAATCCTGCAGATATGCTTGCCATATGGCCATGAACGTGCAATATCTCCTTTGAATGCTTGCCTTCACCGAAAATATTTGGATATCTTCTTTCTTATCTTTGCTTAGCCGAATATTGTCCATACCCACTAAAATCGATCGCTTATTATCCTTCAAGTGACCAAATCTTGGTAATATAGCATTAATAGGCTGGGCCAAATTTTCAATCCACATAGGCTTAGTCTAATTTCAATTAAGTTCAGAGCCGTTCATTCGAGTCCATCCACCGCCGGTCCAATAAATATGCAAGCTATATGGGCCTAATTGACTATGAAATGCTCCTAATATCTATATGCAATTTTAACTAATTAATAAATTAATTTTTTTTCTAGGGACCGAGATCGATCCCTAATTTTTATGCAACGAACGACTGACTGGATCGTCAAAATTTAGGTGTCAACAATCACGAGCTACTATGAAGTTGCTAGAAAGAAGGCTTCAGTTCAAATACGATGTTCTTGTCTCTGACACTATAAAGTGCGCACCAATGTGGAAACTGCAGTAATTTAAGTTCCAACGGCTTTGTTTGTTTGCTATGCTAAGTCCCAAGAAGTAAAAAACTGTCCAAAAAAATAAAAAAATAAACTGGGTTTTGACAATAATGTGGTATCAATTACTGTTAGAGTTATGATGTTCTTTAATTGGTTTTGAACAATGAATATTCATTAAGTTTACTTTCATTGAATTCTGAGATTAGAAATGATATATTTTGTACTATACTTAACAAGATGCAATTAAATGTTTTGGCGATTAATGTAAGACTTAAATCACTCACACACACGTGAAATGTTTCCATGGTTTTGGCCTCGCATCACTTTCACTAAATACACGAGGTAAGTGTCTAGATATATAATTCTATTACCTCGGATCCTCTAAACCTAAGACAAAATTATGGTTTTCAAACATTTTCATGGTCATCCAGTTTTATACTTGAGATTTGAAAAATGTAGATGAAAGATACATAGAAAAGTATCAAAAAGTGAGAACCTTTAGGTACTCATATTTTGTAATTTTTTAGCTTTTGTTTAGGTACTTGAATTTATTAATGTTTTAAACTATTTATACATATACTGCCGTTTTGAGGCACTGTAGAACAATTTAGGTATCCATCTCATGTGGCATTCTTTTCTGTTTGTGTGAGACTCCATCCTTTATGAGAACTTTGCTCTAAGCCCTATTTGGTCGATGGAAATTAGCCATTAGGCAATCAAAATGAAAGTGAAAAATCCAAATGACAATGTAAGATTCAGGATGACAAATTCAGTTTCATTCCCTATGTTGGTCAATGATTCCAAATTCCAACAAAATACATGTTCTTTGAGACCAAGAATAATTTTGCGTATATGACCTCTTGAGGGGATTTTGAGACTCCCCGAGCGGTTTGGACGGATTTCCAAAAGGACGCCAAATGGTCCCTTTTATGAGGTGGGCATTCGCGCTTGGCTTGGGCTCTCCTAAGTCCTACCAATCGCGATGTTGATTTATACTCGGTTGATTATGCAAAATTTTTTTTGTTTAGGAGTCGCCGTTTATCTACTATAGGCCAAGTAAAATGCAAGAGTTAGTTTTACTTTCCTCGAGCTAGAGATTCGGAGTCGGGGACTTGATTACGCTAGATTTTCACTAACACCCAATCTTGGTACCTTTTTCTCTTTTAAATGAAAATGTTTGACACGATCATTTGTCTTTTAATCCCTAAACAAACATATATATGATCATGCATAATCAAGCTCATACAATAGGATCTAAATACATTAACAATCCAATAAGCAAGATAACGCCACAACAAGAAAAGTATGGTTATATCAAGGCAATTAAAGTGGAGTAAGTAAAAACTGAGCCATGTTGGGTAAAGAATATACATGGCCCTGTTATCAAGCGCCAGGATAGGTTCCGTGAGCTAGTGAACAAGTTTAAACGCGCCATCAATGCAGACTAGGGATGCCGACTTTCCTAGACTAGATGATGAGGATAGGCATATTTCAAGTGAAATAAGATTAAATTTTAACCAAGCTTGGCCCTATGAATCGATCTTTTTAATTTACATGCGATTATAATCCTAATTCCCCCTTTTCTTCTCTTCCTTTTCTTATCTCTATATATATACAACCGATGTCCACCTCGGTTTCCTTTTCTCTCTCTCGTGTATTTTATTAAAAGGAGGGGCACAACCTTGTTAAATGTTAAGCACAAGTGACGTGACAGTCATTGTTGGCCACGTCTTCATCCGTTTGGCAAATTGGATGCCAAATAAGCAAAGTCTCATGGCAAGTCTAACGGTGTCTTTCAGGTGCAACTCATGAATTATTTGCAAGACACTTGAAAGATCGGTGAAATTTATGACTTTTTTGCGAGACACTTGAAAGTTCGTGCTTTTTTTTTTTTTTGGAGTAGGCCCAAAATAAATGAGTATGTTCAATAAAGATAACATTTATTGAGCTCTGCAGCTTTTTATGAGATAAAATTACCACTACTTTCCGAAATTTTGAAAAATGTTCAATCAAGTCTTTATACATTTTTGACTAATTGAGTCCTTGAACCGCATAATTTTTTTTTTAATGTTGGTCCTTTCGTTAGGCGTAAGGATAGAAATGACCACGTGGCAAGCCCCGTCAGCAACGAATGGATGACGGCTGGATTTATTTACTTATGCAGGATAAAAATAAGGAAGGAAATTAAAAATCTAAAATCACAAACACTAGAAAGGGAGGGAGGGAGACAGCAGAAGAGGGAGGATGGGCGGGGCACCACCACCGACGCACTGGCGAGCTTTCGGCGTCGCCTCATCGGACTCAAGCGAAAGTGCTACCACCTCAAATCTCAAAACGTGCCCGGGCCAAGAAGCCGGCGAAGATCGCACCTCGCCGCCATGCTGAAGTGAGGTTGCTGACTCTCCCTCACCACTTCATGCTTATATACCAAAAAAGGTTTCTTTGTCTCAGCTAAACGCAGCCATGGAAGCGGAAATGCCCAAGATTGCCGTGGCCACAACAGGTCTGGATTCGACAACTCTGGCTTAGATCCGCCTCGATCATATTCTCCACGATTCTTCGACCATCCCTTTCAGCACCTCTAGTCTCGCTTCGGCCGAGAGCTTGCTGATGATGTGGGTCGGAATGATGGTGACGGTTGGATCTCATTTGCACCTACTCCCTGTTTAGTTTGTCCTTTTTTCTTTCCATTTCGAACTTTCTTTTCTGGAACTTTCGGAAATTACTTATTTGATTCATCTAATTTAACTAGCCTGCTAGGGTTGACGCTATGGCATTTAACGGTGATCTAATGGCCGTGTCTGCAGTTCTTTCAACGGGAGAACCAATAAGAAGAAAATAGTATATAGCTCAAGGATTCAAATAGCCAAACAAGAAAAAATTTAGACGCCTTGCAAAAGTACAGGGACTATTCCAACTTTAATACAATATTCACTTATAAGATCACTTTTTAATTGCTAAGATAATTTGAGTCTAACCTCTTTAATTTCAAAGCCGAGTTTGTCATGACCATGCTATTTTAGTTGTAAAAATCCTCTACTTTAGTTTAATTTTCTCTCACCATTGAATTGGTTAATGACATATACTCTAGTGATATTTTTTGGTATAGCTTTAGACTCCGTTTGTTTAGTGGAAAATGAATTATTTGGAAATTTTTTTTCAAAAAAAGATTGTTTATATCACTTGAAATAATTAGTCAATGGAAAATATTTTCATTATTAACAATAAATTATGTCTTAAAATTTTTATGGATAATGAAAATAGTTTTCGTTCATTCATTTTTGTAGGCGATACGAGCGATTATTTTTAGAAAAATATTTTTCAAATCATTTATTTTCCGCGAAACAAACTCATGCTTAGTTTGTTATGATTTTCCTCTAAATTTGTCACTTCGTGGAGACGAGTTTTTGTCTAGTCATACTAGTACGATGAAGCTTGATGTGATTTTTCTTTAAAAAACCGATGGAATTTTTTTATTTGTTAATCTTAATTTAGTTTAAGAAAAGAAAAGACTAGAAGAAAAATTGCCAGGTTGTCGGTGGAGAAAGTGCCGAATTGTCAACTTCTCATAGAGCACTATGCAACAACATACTTTTATTTAATTAAACTAGATTAGATTACACTTAGTTATTGCGTAATGTGAAAAATGTGGAAATAAAACTTTAAAAAAAAGTTGTTCGAAAGGAGACAATGAAACAAAGAAATGGTAGGGAAAAAGAATAATGAAAAAAAAAAGTTAGGCAAAATATGGTACGTGTGAAATGAGGAGAGTACCAATTATCAACCATACATAGGTCTCCCCCTTAAAGCGCCAAAATACTTATTAGATCATCAGATTATGAAATGAAGTGGATGACATTATCAGATTGGATTAGATTAGATTGGAAAGATTAGATTAGATATTAGATGTCTCTGTCGTTAGGCAAGTGAATCATAGAGAAAGAGCTTTTGTACTTTCAACTATCTATGAAGATCCCACATCAGACTTGAAATGGAACATAAAAAAACTGGACATTAATCCCAAATACTTGCTAGGCCAAATATATTGTCTCCATATAAGGAGATATATAATAATAATGAAAGCGAGAGAATGTTATATTAGATTTGGCTGTAACATATCTACAATGAGAAAACCTTTCCGATCGAATTTGGTAGATCATAAAACCTTTCTGATGGGATAGTGGTGCCATTACGGGTGATGCTTCCACCGGTTCCAATTCTTTACGGCCTTTAAGTTTGATCGACTGAGTAAACCCCGCATATGATTCACATCAACGTCGGGTTCCATACATTGTTTGCAAGTTTTGTCAAAGTCACCAGAATCGTCTAACATCGGGCATCCATGAACATAGAGATGACATGTGTTTGGTACATCAGGCAAACCTTGTAGCGATTCACAGTGATAGAGGTGCAATGTCCGCAACCCATGTAGTTCTGATAGATTAGACAACCTTTGTAAGGAGCCGCAATTCTCTATTGATAATTTCTCCAGCGATTCCAATTCTCCTAAATCTCGAATCTCGACTAGCTGACAGCAGCTCATCACTATTAGCCTTTTGAGCTTCCCCAAGCTTGATAGACCCGATAGCCTTATTAGAGATTTACATAATAACACATCTAAGTAATGGAGACTCTCTAGCTGTTCAAAGTTGATCTCTCTAAACCAACATCTAAAGAGTGTTAACTGGGACAAATATCTCAAACATCTCAAGTTGGAAAAGAATGTTTGTTCTGACGATGACTTGACATCTCTTAATGCCAAATTATAGAGTTGAGGAGGCCATGTGAGAGATCGAGGATCATCACAAGATATGCCAAGTCTCCAAAGCTGAGGAGGCCATGTGATATTTATACTTCGACTCCCATCCTCTACTTTTGGTGACTCCCCCATGCAGGTGATATTTTTACGACCGCTAGATTCCAACACTTTAGGATTCTCCGGCATTCCAGCCAGAGTTCAGAACTTCAGCCTTCTAAGATGCCCGACAGAAGCAGGTAGTCTTGTGATCTTTGTATTCACCAAATATAACTCGACCAATGATTCTAGTCTTTCAATGGAGTTCGGCAGCTCCCTTATTCGAGTCGATCCTAGGTTCATTACCTCCAACCTAGTGAGATCTTTAATAGAACTGGGTAACTCTCTAATTCTTGTGTAGGCCAAATTCAATACCACCAAAGATCTCAATTTCCCAATGGAGTCTGGAAGCTTTCTAAATGGACGACAATTCATTAAAGACAAGCATGTCAAGCCCGCCATCTCTCCAATAGATGGATGAAGCTCTCGTATACACTGCCCCTCTAGCTTTAAATAGCTTTAAATTGGATAGGTACTTTAGATAGCATATTGCAGAAGGCACTGCAAACAGGTCAAAAGGGATGCTTGCGGGCAAATTTGACGGCTGAACTTGGGCTGGAATTATTTCCAAGCGCTTTAGGCGCTCTAGCTTATGGATAGAGCTACTAATTTGTAGCGACTTTGGACAATTTTCATCAAGAACTAGTATCTTCAAATTCAAGCACGTTGAGAAGTTTGGAGTTGTCGAGAGATGACATCTCATGAGTTGTATAATTTTCAAGTCATGATTCACCTACGAAACAAATTAGACTAAGAAAAGTAAGGCAAGGCAAATGGCAACAACGTATTCGTGATATGAAATCATACCAAGTATGGCCCCCATCCATTCCAGTTCTCGGGAATGTCACTGTCCGAAAGCTTAAGCACAACTAAGTTCCCTAAACATAGATTGATGGCCCGCAAGTCTGAAGGGCAATGACGCCATGAGAGCCATCTTAAACTAGAGAGAAGATTCTTAAAGTCTCCTATCAAGTTCCCCCTCTAATTCCAAGAACCTTAAGCTAGGTAGCCTGGAAAACTCTTCACTTTTAAAGTCGTGCTCTTTGGAAAGTCCGGTTAGTTTGAGTGCTATGATGTTATATGTTCCCTGATAACATGAAAAGGAATAAATTAAGTTTCTACAGTGAGAAAAAGAAATGCATTCCGTGAGTAAATACTGCATAGACTTGTTTTATAAGTAAAGCGGTGAATAGAGTTAATCATAGTGAAGAAACTGATTGAGAAGATAGTAGCTGTGAACTAAATTTACCTTTGTAGTCCTCACTACACCCAACGCAATCTTGGGACACCATAGTCTACTACGCTTCCCAGGAATTTTGAGGTCTTCTTGTTGAACAATTTCTCTTCCAAGGTCTCTGAGCAAGTCATGCATCAATAGTCTATCATCATCATCAATTTTTATCAAAGACACGCGGATAAGGAAATTGATCTCAATTCTGGGGTGATAATCCAATGCTTTCCACATATAATGTGAATGTATTCTTTCTTCACCAATAAAGTAACATGCAATATCAAGAAAAATTTCTCTTCGTGCATCCTCTAGCATTTCAAAACTGATCTTTAATTTGCGAAGGACATCTTGATTGGGAAATAATATAACTTCTTCAACGTGTCTTTCCAAAGTCGTCTACTCTTGCAATAAAGAGAGGAACCAATGACCTCGAGAGCCAAAGGAAGTCCACCAGCTTTGGCAATAATACCATGGGAAATATCATCGTAGTCATGTGGAGGGATATCCATTCTGAATGCATGCTTACTAAAAAGCTGAACAGCATGGCCATGGCACAATCCTTCCATTTGATAGATTTTAAACTCTTGGAAACACGTTTGGACATTATTATCTTGGTTCTCCTCTTCGATTGGCAAAAAGTTGATGTTTTGTTGTAATAATAATTCTGCTCCCTAGACCAAACCAACCACACTTTTCTACAAGTTTTGAGAGTTGGTACCACTTATTTAGGTCATCAAGAACAATGAGGACTTTCTTATCACGGAATCTCCTTTTAATTTGGTTAATCCCTGCATCATAGTCAGCAATCTCCACTGGTTTGAAGTTTAGAATTTCCGACAATAATTGTTTTTGCAATTGAAAGACTTTACCACCCTTTGAAGCTTCTCAAACATCCGAAAGAAAGCTACACCCATGAAACCGAGCAGAAATTTGGTTAAAGATAACCTTAGCAAGAGTCATCTTACCGATGCCCCCTATATCATGGATCACTAGATAAAGGACATCAGGATAACCTTCCTCTAATAAGCGCATGGCGTCTTCAACACGATCCTAAATTCCAACTAGATGTTCAGGCAGATTTTTGTCTCTTTTATTCAGCTTGATCAAAACTTCAGCAACGATTAATCTAATGTGTTCACCTTGGCTGTCATATTGGAGACAAAAGGGTGGAGTCAGAAAAAGATAGAATATTAATCCATTAAGTTCAGAAATATTCTAAATTAAACAAAAACCAGCCACGGAAGGAGGGGCCAAAGGAGGAGTTACAAGCTCTAACTCTTTTTTTAAAAAAACATAAAATAAAATTACTTAAAATCCATGTCAACTTATAATGAATAGCATCTACTTACTGTATTCAGTGGTCAAAGATGTAAATTGTTAAAAAAACATAAAATTATTTATGTTCACCTAGTGCGTAAGTTTATTCACTACTCACGTGCAAAAGAATTTTTCTGACACTATATTTCATCAATGACTTTGATCCTCCCTGGACCTAAATTCTGATTGCGTCGCTGATACAAACTAATAAATTAATGTTCTCCTTTGAAGAGACGAGGTCTCATGACTTCTAATGCGTCGAGTTTCGCACGCCAGAATAGAATAGAGTGGAATATAATGATGATTACAATATTTATTGTTTGATGAATTGTCGGAATGGAAGGGAAATTCTCATATATGTTTGTAAGAAAAAATGTTTGGGGAATGGCATTGGATGAGAGTATTCTAACAAACTCTAATAAATTTAATTTAGGTAGAAGTAAATCATAAGTGCTACAACTTTCATGTGGTATTCACTCAAGTGTCATAACTTTTATTTGATCACTTAAGTGTCATGACTTTTAAAAAATATTGTTCTGAGTGCCATAACTTTTTTTAGAAACGTTCACCAAAAGTACTAAGTACACCACAATCGCCATAACTTTTATTCGACAACTTAAGTACCATGACTTTAAAAAAATGTTCACTTAAGTATCATAACTTTTATAGAAACGTTCACCACAAGTGCTAGAAGTTCGACATGGTATAACACTTGTGGTGAACGTTTTCTGTAGTTATGGCACTCAAGTGAATTTATTTTTAAAAGTCATGGTACTCAAGTGTACATTCTTTAGAAGTCACGACACTCAACAGATTGGAAAAAAAAAATTATGGCGTTCAAGTGAACACCCAACGAAAATTATGACACTTATCCCATATAATTTACGCTGTACTTATTCACATAAAGATCTCACCCTCTATCTTTGAGATCCCATCCTTTGGTATGAGCGACCACCCTCAGAGCCTCCTTCCATTGCCGCACTACATCACAGCCAAACTTTTGCTCGTGCTTCTGCAAAGCATCATGGTACAGCCCCGTTTTGAGCTGGACATCGTTAGGATCCATGTCGAAAAAAATTGGCAAGATCAACGGTTTGCCATCTTTGTTTCTCAAGCAATCCACCATGCACGCAAGCTCGCGAAGACACCATGCACTGGACGCATAGTTTCTAAAGAAGATGGGCATACAGATTGTGGAGCTCTTGATCACACGCTCTAGTTCATCTCCAATTGCTTCGCCTTTTCTGATCTCTTCGTCATCTCTAAAAACGCGAATCCCAGCTCTGTCCATGGAGTGATAGAGGCAGTCGGCAAAATTTAGGTGAGTGTCGGGCCCTCTAAAATTTAAGAACACCTCAAATTCAGCCCCCAACAACTCGATATCATCTCTATCAGGTGTCGATGCCGTTATTCTATTCGATGAGTCCCTCCTCTCCATCTTCAGATGCTAAAGTATATCGATCGAGTTCGATATAATAATGGGGAGAGAGATTTAAGAGTAGTGTCTGATCCATTTGATTTTGGAGGATTTATACACAAGCCAGAGAGTCATGGGAAGTCTCCTTCGTCACGTTGCGGTGTGTCTTGGAAGAGCCGGAGAAATTTCCTAGGACCAACAAATATTCAATCGTGGTGGAAAATTAGGCTACTAGACAGAATTTTGGATGTGGTGGAGCCATACCGCACTTTAAAAGTCAAGGCACATTGTTCTATAAATTATTATAATTGATTACCCTCCAAAAAAGAAATATATAATTTCAAAACATTCCACTTTACATCTAAATTGTTGATGAACAGGAGCAAAAACGACAAGAGATACGAGAAATCATGACCCTAATATTTTCTCTCTTTATATGATGTTGTTTGAGACAGATTCGTGGAAAATAGGCCGCTAGACTTCGAGAAGTGTCATTTCCTCTTTATTTTTATCCTATTCAATGAGTGAGGACTCCACAGTTCGTGCAAGATTGCCCCGTTGTGTACGTGAGCGTCCGTTACACGAAGGTTCAATGCATTTAACGATCTTTCAAATTTTTACAAAGAAAGAATTTCATTCATGCATTACATTCTATTGACATCACTCTTTCGTTTACGAATATTTGACGCACCAAATGCTAAAACAGGGAACCATCTCAAGTTCACCAAATTATTAGTTTCAACTTTCAATTTCTCCCTTCCACTTCCAGCATCTGTTACTCATGACAAGAAACATGAAACAGAATTTATTCCAAACCATCCTACTCTTGCTGGCCTTATGAATGTAGAGACTTATGAGCCGCCCAAGGTGTAACTTGGTTTCCTTGGTGACATATGATAGGGTATGTGGACATCGATATCGTGGCATAGAATTTCAATCCTGCATGAGAAAAGTAAATCACAGTTTTGTTTTGTATCGTTCTACTCATCGTTGCACCTAAAGGTCATCCAAATAAACTTTTAACACAAAGCAAGTGACAAAACCTTCTTCTAAAGCATGCAGTCAGCTAAGATAGCTAGTTCACCTATAAGAACATCAACTTGATGAAAGATGTCATCTTCTTCCGCTTTCACAAATTCAAAAGTTTCTTGCTGCGCATTTTTGCTTGGCAATGCAAAGAAGCAATGCCAAATGTATTAATATGAGATCCAGTTGCCGCCGCCACGATGTCATTGCTAGTTCATTTGTAATCTGAGATGCGAGCTAAAGAGAGCAAGTAATGAAGAAACGTGAGCAAAAAAGAAGATTCATTACCATTTAGGATAATCGCAGGAGACGGTTCCGTTCAATGGGCTTGAGCGGCATTCCACTCATTGTCCTTGATGTTTAGCCCTCCTTCCATTTAGTTGTCCTGGTTGTTCAAGTTAGGCTGTCCACATTTGTGCTAGGATTTTGCGTAATTCGCTCATGAGATTGAGAGATTATTTTCTGAGGAATTGTGAGGGCTAAACATTGTGCGAGTAGTTAGGTGTAATTAGGGGTTGAGAAATACTGAGAGTGTTTAAGTAACTCGAGTGTGGTTGTAATTTCTATTGTATCGCTTGATTTCTAGTGAAATTTTTTGTTGCTCTCTCCATAAATGTAGGTCACATCAACTAAACCATGTAATTTTGATGTCCAATTTACTTTTTTTTTTGTTTATTTTATTTTTCGATTGCTCGATTCTGTAACAATTGGTATTAGAGTGAGACTTGGCTAAGGTGAAGCGAAATTGATGGCGACTGAAGAAGAATAAGTGAAAATCGATAGATTTTGTGTACCAGAGGAATCTGCACCTACCTTTTCTAGTAAGAAGGCAAAGTTGATGAAGCAAATTGATTGAGAATTACTTGATAGACAGGCATTGGGTGTTATTCATCTATCGTTAAATTGTAATGTCGTGTTTAACATCATGAAAGAGAAGAACACTACGAGACTAATGAATGTCCTGTCAAACATGTACTAAAAGCCCTCTGCGATTAGCAAGGTCTACTTGATTCGACATTTATTTTACTTAAGAATGGGCAAAGGTGTGTCGGTTGTTGAGCATATCAATGAATTTAATGTGATCGTTAGTCAATTGAGTTAAGTTGAGATTGATTTTCATAATGAGGTACGTGCTTTGATTTTATTGTCCTCAATAATTGCTCTGGGTCAAGAAGCTTGACGAGGTTCGCGATTTAATTCTAAGTGAGGACAAACGTAGAAAGAATCTGGCAAACCTATGCCTGCTGCTTTAGTAGGTGAAAGTAGAGGAAGAACTAATACTCGTGTGGGTAGGAGCAGTATGAATTTGAATTGATGAAGTCAGTCTAGGATTGGTGGTGTTGTCCGTTGGAGTTGTGGCAAGATGAGACATCTTAGAAGGGATTACCTTCGACTAAAGAATGAGAGGGGTAACGGATTAGAGTTGAGTCTACAAATGATGTTGTAGCTGTAGCTGACAATAATTCGAATATGCTGATTATGTCTTGTCTGTCATTAATGATTCATCATTTGATGGATAAATTATGGATTCTAATTGTTCATTTCACACTACGCCAAACAGGAACTGGTTAACTACGCATGGATAGTGGTAGTGTAGTTGGGGAACAACGCTAAGTGCGATGATGTGGGTGTTGGCGATGTCAGAATCAGAATACATGATAATATTGCGAGGGCATTGACTAAAGTGAGGCATGTTCCAAAATTGAAGAAGAACATGATTTCCTTGAGTGCCCTAGATTTAGGTTGGTGTCGGTATACTTCAGAAGGTGGAGTTCCGAAGGTCATTTGATTAAAATGAGACTGGTAAGATGATGAAGCATGTGTGGACTAACAGTAGAATGAAATTATGCTTGGAGTTGTTAAGCAAATTTTGCTTGAAGGAAGGCATGATTAAACACTGTACTAGTGCCTATGAGCCATGAGAGGTTGTGGAGTTGATAAGCATAACAATACTGGAGATGACCCATAAAATGCTCTTTAGCGTTGGATGGCTAGGAGATCCTAGCAAATGTGTTCATTATAGCGAGCTACCTGGTGAATAATTTCCTATCGACTATTGTTGGATGTAAGACTCTTGAAGAAGTATAATTGGTAACATTACTAATTATTTTGTTCTTAGATTATTTGGTTGCTTATGTTATGTTCGAGTGAGTGATGGTAAGCTTAATGGAAGGTAAGAAAATGCTTATTTCTAGACTATACACAAGATGAACATGGTTATTAGTTGTGTTGCCCGGACTTAAATTCGTCTGTTGTCATTACAGAAGTTAAATTTGATGAGTCTCTAGTACTTTTAGGTAGGAGTGATGCTAGTAGTTTTTATACAGATCTGGATGGTGTTATGCTCAAGATGGAGTTGCAACCAGAAACTCCAAAGATAGCAAGTACTTGTGCAGTAATTAACACAAATGATACTTATAATGAGGTGGAGCCAATGGATCCAATAGTCATAATAGTTGTTGAGTTTGACAAGGTGTGTGTTCAATCTCCTAATATAAATGGATGCAACAATGATTTTGCTTTATCTATTATTGAGGAAATTGTGTTGGAAAATCCTTGTGCAGTAGCTAAATTTGTGTAGTTAGTGTTCTGATGAGGTCTAAGGTTATGGCGAAGTTCAAGCAAGGCTTGGACTTGGAAGATGTATGTAGCGGTTGTGCCCTTGAGGGGGCTGTGGGAGAATATGAGCAAAGTTTAGGTTTTTTAAAGAAGCAATTATAACTTGGTTCAAAGTTCGAGTCACAAATGTACCAGTTTGGGGTTTTTAGTGGTTAAAAAATTAGTTTGGGGTAAATTTGTCATAGGTGTACCAGTTTGGAAATTTTCGTGGTATTAACCCTTAATTTAAATAGGTTTTATAGTTGGAGTTGATTTCCTATTTGTATAGTTACCTATTTTGAGTAGGTTTCTTGTTTTGGATACAACTCTTATCTACGTGTGAGAAGTTAGTCTTTTTTGTGAAGATGATCCAAGAGGCTGCTTCTTCGTGAATTCCATCTTAAAGCAATCCAATAGTGTTGAAGCCAATAAATCTTGTGTTAAGATTTTGTGTAATTTCTTTGTGAGATTAAGAGATTATTTCATAAGAAATTATGAGAATTAAATACTGTATGAATTGTTGGGTGTAATTGGGTTTAGGAAACATTGAGAGTATTTGAGTGATTCGGGTATAGTTGTAATTTCCACCGTATTGCTTGATGTAGAGTGGAATTTTGTGCTGCTTTCCCTGTGGTTTATATCACTCTAATCAAACCACATAAATCAGATGTCCGATTTATTTTTTTATTATGTTTATTTTATTATTTGACTTCTTGTTTACACAACACTCACCTAGCTCAAGTAGAGCTAGACTCTTTGTCTCAAATTAACGCAGCCATGGAAGCAAAAATGCCCACGATTGCCATTTCCACAACAGATTTGGATTCGACAAGTTTGACTTAGAATCTCTTCAAGCATATTCTCCATGATTTTTTGACCATCTCTTTCGGCACCTTTAGTTTCGCTTCGCCGAGAGCTTGCTGATGGTGTCCGCCGGGATGACGGCAAAGGTTGGATCTCATTTGCAGGTGTTCTTGTTTACTTTTTCTTTGTTTTTTTTTTAATTTCAAACTTTCTTTTTTGGAAATTTCAGAAAATACTTATTGTATTCTTCTAATTGAAATAGCCAACTAGGATGCCACCATGGTATTTAACGGTGATTTAACGGCCTTGTCAACAGTTTTTTAATGGAAGGACAATATGAAGAAAATGGTAAATGGTTCAAGAACTCAATTCGCCAAAAAACAAGAAGTTTAGAGACCTAGTTAAACATTTTGCAAAAATTAATGGATTATTGATGCCTTTATTCCACTTTTTATACCATAGACTTTTAGTCCTATTGCAATATTTATTCATAAAGTCACATATGTTTGTTAGAGAATTTGAGTTAACCTCTTTAATTTCCAAGCCTAGTTGGTCATGATGATGCTATGGTAATCATTAAAATCTTCTACTTTAGTTTAATTTCCTGTCACCATTGAATTGGTTAATGACATGTACCTTAGTGATATTTTTCGTGTAGCTTTAGTTTGTTACGATTTTTCTCTAATTTTGTCACTTGGTGGAGACAAGTTTTTGTTTACTTTCTAATACTATTGTGACGAAGCTTGATGTGATTTTTCTTTGAAAAATTCTTGGCATTTCTTTATTTGTCTATCATATTAAGTTAGCTTAAGAAAAGAAAGGAAAAATTAGAAGACGATGTGGATATGCATCTTTAGAAGTCCACAGGAAAAAAAATTATAAAAGGTTGGCTAATTGTTTGAAAGGAGACAATGAAATAAAGAATTGGGAAAAAAAGGAAAATGATAGAAAATTAGGCAAAATAAAGTACTTGTGAAATGAGGAGAAAAACAAGTGTCAACCATACATAGGTCTCCCCCTTAAAGCACCAAAATACTCATTAGATTATTAGATGAGATGGATGACATTATCCATTAAGATTAGATTATATTCGATGTTAGATTAGTAAATGTCTCCGTCGATAGGCAAGTGAATCATAGAAAAAAGAGCTTTTCTGCTTTTCTGCTATTTATGAAGATCGCAATTCACACTTAAAATGGAACTTAAATAGGTAGACATTAATCAAAATCACTTGCTAGACCATATATATTGCGCAATAAAAGAGATACAATAACAATAAAACCAACTTTGAGAGATAATGTCATATTAGATTTAGCTGTAAAATATACATAGAGAGAAGGTGCACATTCTCACGCCACCTTTGACTTACACCTCAAGGTTTTCATTGATCAATAGACCTTTTCGATGGAGATGCAGTGCCGAAATTGATGATGATGCTTCCAATTGTTCCAATTCCTTCCGTTCTGTATGTTTGGTCAAATGAGTAAACTATAAACGTAATTCGCGTCTGTCGTCACCATACTCACCTACATTGGGCATCCACGAACGTAGGGATGGCATGTATTTGGTACACCTGACAAATATTGCAGTGATTCATAGTTAAAGAGGTGCAATGTCCGCAACTTATATAGTTTTGATAGATCAGGCAACCTTTCTATGGAGCTGCATTTCCTAATTAATAATTCCTTCAATGATTGCAATTCACCAAATCTTGAATCTCGATTAGCTCCGAGCAATTCCTCACTGTCAACTCTTCGAGGTTTCCTAAGCTTGATAGGCCCGATAGCCTCACTATGGATTCAGATTCAACCACGATGGAGAATCTCTAACTGACTAAACTGATCTCTTTCAACCAACATCTAAAGAGTGTTAACCTGGACAAATGTTTCAAATATCTCAAGTTGGAAAAGAATGGCTGTTCTATCCGTGACTGGACATCTCTTAATTCCAAAAGAGAAAGACTAGAAGGAAGCCTTCTGAGAGATCGAGGATCATCACTATATATGCTAAGTGCCCAAAGCTGAGGAGGCCATGTGATATTCCAATCCTCCTTTTTTGCAGGCTTCCCCATCCACTTGGATGAAGTTTGTCCAGGGGTGCCAAGCGCAGTCCCCGCTTCGAAACAGAGAACTTTTAGGCTTGCAGGAAGTTCTGGCAACCTTTGAAGCTTATGACAGTCTCCGAAATGAAGTTCTTGAAGATGAGATAGCTTATTAGTGGTGGTTGGCACTCTGCTCACCTTGCTAGCTGATGCGTCTAGCACATCCAAAAAGGACACTTGCCCGATCTCGCTTGGGATTTCCCCGTCAAGATTTTTACAATTGTGGGATTCCAACACTTTAAGATTCTCCAACATATACCTATGGCCTTCGGTAACTCTTTTTTCTTACTCCGAGCCATAAATAAGCACTTAAGCCTTTTAAAATATCCAATAGAAGCAGGCAATTCTGTAATCTTTATATGATACAAGTTCAAGCCGAGCAATGATTTTAGTCCTCCAATGGAACTTGGTAGCTCCCTAATTTGAGTGAATCCAAGATTCATTTCCTCCAACCTTTTGAGATCTCCAATAGAATTGGGTAACTCTTTGATTCTTGTGTGGAGCAAATTCAATAGGAGCAATGATCTCAATTTCCCAATGGATTCTGGAAGCTTTCTAAGCCGATGACAACCCCTTAAAGACAAGCATGTCAAACCCGCCATCTCTCCAATAGATGGATGAAGCTCTCGCATACACTAATCCTCTAGCTTTAGACTTGACAGGTATTTTAGTTCACATATTGCAGAAGGCACTGTGAACCAGTCAAAAGGGAGGCTTGTTGTGTAAAATTCTCAATTTCAATCTCTGGGAAATGGCTATGGTTTAAGTTTGGTGGTTTTCTAATTGGAGCCAATTTTATTCTTGTTCTGGAAAACCCAGATTCAGATACTCTGTGCCCTTTTCGTTTTGTTATTTTTATGGAGACTTTTGTAATCCGAATTTCCAAACACTTCCCTTTAAAAGTCTCTCCAAACATCTTGAAGTTTTACATACTTTAATTTTAGAATTTTTGGACTTGATATGAGTAGTACGATAGCCTAATTTTCGGACCATGTAAAACTACCTAGAGTGGATATTTCTATGATGTTCACACTTTCTCGATTTTCTACAAACTTTTCTAGGCCGAATTCGAACAAACTTCCTCCGCAAAAGTTGTTGAGAACTTCTTTCTATATAACATGTATAAATTTGAGAATTTTTGGAGATGATTTTGGATTCTGGAAATAGCTTACATTTAGAAGCAAAGATTTTGTTCCTAAAAACCGATTTTAGTTTGTTTTTAAGCTACTAAAAGCTGTGTTTATAGAAAGATTAAGATCTTATATTCTTCATGGAAAATGTTTGTTAAGGTCTTTGTATGACATATTCAAATTTGGGAATTTTCTAAGTTCATTTACTATGGTTGTAAGCCTGATTTCTAGAATATTGCAAAAACTGCCCGTGACATTCTAAATTTTGACCCACTTTTGGGATAAATGAAATGGGTATATTCTTCAATGCATTTGTAGTTAAATCTTGCCCGGAACTGATCATTCTAGGGATACTAACCATTAGAGAATGGCTACCTAAGAAAATATACATGGACCTAAGAACTCGACCATGAGTCGACCTTCGTTGATGATTGTGGTCTCCATGACTTAAGTAACTGCAGATCGATATGCGTAAACCCTAAAAGGCCGCCCGTTAGTCAGAGATACACTAAAGTCGTATTTGAGTGAAAATGACCGTCATTTGAATTCGAACTTGGATGTCGAATTTCTCGAAGTATCACGACTAATTTATTTGGACGACATCACATAAGCGTGGACAACCTTAAGGTTTATTAGATTTATCGGAAAAGTAAAATTTAGACTGGGTATTGAAGAAAGACCATTTTACCCTTGGGATATTTGAATTCCTTTGAAGGGTTGGAGGGCAATTTGGAAATTGACAATTTCCCTCCAATGGCTGAAGCTAGAGGACCATTGTGCCCCTCTCTCCTTGCATATTTCTTTTGCTTGCCATTTATTATTTTGGGTAATTGGTTGGGAGGAATTTTGTGAGCCCTAGGATCTTGTCTTGCCCAACAAGATGCAATGTGATCCATTGGATGAGATAGTCGGGTTGGTATTGGGGTTTATAGTGGGGTTAGAAGGCTTGTCTTTCTCTCTCTCTTCGCCATCTGATAAAAATTCTCCTCTTATACACTCTCTCCCTCATCTCTCTCGGCTAGCTCCCCCTCCTCCCCCTTGCATGAGCAGCTGCTTGCTCTGCCTCAGCCAGCCACCGTCTTAGCCCATCTTCGTTGGAACCGCCGTCCGCCCTTGTTGCTGATTCGCCGGAGCTGTTGCTACTTGCTTAGCTTGGATTTGCTTAGGTTTTTCCCTAATAAGTGGCATTCTAAACCTTATATAAGCTAAAAGGTTACCAATGGGTTTATTAGGGGTTGATTAGTAGCTGTGGTTAGTTGATTTAAGGGCTAGACAAGTAGATTTGCTTGTTGGTTGTGTTCCCGAATTTCGTTACTGCTGTGTCGTCGAGTTTTGCTATTTTTGTCGAGACCTATGTGGGTCGAATCTGGGGTAATGTCCTTCATGAAAGTTGTTCAAAACATCTTGAAGTATAACATAATTTAATTTGAAAATTTTTGGAAGTCATTTGAGGCCATTCAGAAGTCCATCTTTGGACCGAAATTAGTTTGCCGGAAACACTGTTCCTCTGACATTCTTTTGGACCGAAATTAGTTTGCCGGAAACACTGTTCCTCTGACATTCTGGTCTGTTTGAATTTTTATTAATCTTTTCAGACCTATTTTCAAAATACTTCCTACAAAAATTGTTGGGGACATTTGTGGCTATGCCATATAAAAATTTCAAGGCTTTCTAAGGAGATTTGGTTACTGTTTGAAATGCATTTTAAAAGCCAGATGGCCAGTTTGAGTGAAATATTTTATGTCCGAATTTGGGTAACAAAACGAGGTGGTTCTAGGCAAAACTGGGTTTTGTGTTCTCATGAAAAATGTTCATCAGGATGTTGTCTAGGACATATCCGAAATTCATAATTTTTGGAATTGAATTACTGTTTATGTTAAAAGGAATTTCAGAAATGTGCACTGGCTCAAATTTGCCCCAATTTTGTGTATTCAGTTTTCTTTGACTCTTGTGGCTGAGTTGTGGTGTTTGGTGGCTGAGTTGAATATTGTGGTGCTTGATGGCTAAGTTGAATATTGGGATGTGTGGATTTATGCCATTGAGTTTATAGCTTGAATTGTAGATTGAAAGGTGTTGGAATGATTGGGTGATATGGTTGAGCTACATTGCTGCCCTTATGAATGGACTGATTGGGCTGAGTTGTTGATTTGAAATTGAGCATGTTTGTGTGTGATTAGGGCATGTAGATGTTATGTGAAGGGAATGAGATATGTATCGTGTATGATCGATAGGCCTTGAGGCATGTTGACGCGGGGAAAGACATGAAATTGAATGAGGATGTACGTTTGATCCTATAATCCTTGAGACTTGTTTACGCGAGGAATTGGATTTCTCTTGAGGCGTGTTACGCGAGATAATGCCCGGATAAACTGGAGTGCTGTAAACTTGATGCGTGTTATACGAGTTGTACGATGAGGTGGGCCTGAGGTGTGTTACGCGGGTCGGTGTTGATCGGGGTGAACACTTGTGTGTCGAAAGTTGAAAGATGTGAGCATGTGTAGAGATTGAGATTGGAATAGGTTGGAATGTTATTATGGATGCATGTGTAGGAAATTGATTGTATCTCGGAGTGCATGTGCATTGATAAGTTGGTTATGTTATTGCGATCCTACTGACGTGCAGGGATATATATGCATCGAGGTAATGCTAGAGAGTGCCTTTGAATGTTATTGCATGTTGATTGAATGTGTTGGGTGTTATTTTATTTGTCTGGAGGTACGTGTTAACCTAGGTAGGGTATAGGGTGTTGCTTATTGAGACTCGTTCTTATGGTTATTATATAACAATTTCAGAACCCCGACCCCGATCATGAATGGTCCGTCACAACGTTTTGGGATCCCGAGGAAGAGCCGATGGAGCAAGATCCTGAAGAGGAGCCCATGGAGTTGGTGGACCATTTTTGTATAGCTAGCCTAGTCTACCCGATCACTTATCCTTTTTTGATAATGGTGGTTTTAACCCTAGTGACCTTTTGTATGTAAGGTTGGATTTTGTAAGTACGTGCCGTTAAATGAAGCACGTTGTTGAATGTTCAAGTGTTTTCTCTACTACTCTTGGTCTTTAATCTTGTCTGGGTGCTTTTAATCGTTTCTGCTTGCTCTTTATGTTTTGATGTTCGTATGGGTTGGCGAAGAGTCTTAGAACGTCGCATTCGAAATACGACCATGGAGGGGTGTCGCGAGCCTGGTAGGGTCCGGGGCGTGACACTGCCGGTTTTGTCAGATTTCAAAGATTTATCATTTTCTATATGAGAATGTTGGAATCTCGACTTGATATCTTCTGGTGATTTAATGTGCTCATTCTGAGCTTTCAAATGAGCTATGCTAAGCTTTGATTGGAGGTCACACGAAGGAGGGAGATATGAAAACGAAATTGGCCAAGTCGAGGGCCAATTCTTCTTGTTGAAGCCACTATTATTGAGTCATGTTTAGGTGTCCCCCTCTATAATTGCTCAATAGTTGAAGTGTCCACCCTCATTATTGGAGAAAGGTGATTCATTGTCACCAATAATGAGCTAAAAACAAATGAGGAAGTCGGCCAAGAAGGGGGAAACCGAGAGGGAGCCAAGAGAGAGGAGGGAGAGAGAGAGAGAGAGAGAGAGAGAGAGAGAGAGAGAGAGAGAGAGAGCTATTAATTGTTAAGATTTGCTAGATTGTTTCATTATTTCATTTTGGCTTTCCTCCATTAATGTCATTAATTATCAAGATTTTCTAGATCATAGTCATGATAGCACTTGACTTTAGGGGCTATTTTAGTATGTCATTTGTCTTTTCTTCGTGATTAAGCGTGGGAAACAAGTTGACTTACCTATAACTAGGCTTAGTTTCCCCCTTTGCCACACCACTTCCTCGCTTGTCTCTCATCTCTCACCCTCACGCCAAACACTTCTATCTCTCTCTTGCCATTTGTCGCCACCAATCACCGTAGACGTTTTCTTGTGATTATAGGTAAGTAAATTCCGTAACACTTGGATAAAGCAGTGTGTTACGTGGTTGGAACGCGGCATGTAAGTGGATTTCCTAATCTCGGGATAGGAAATTATGATGCGTTGTTGGCTTGAGTTCTCACTCGAGCCTTTGTTGAGACTTGCGTGTTGTTGTTTGTCTTGATTTTACACGCATTGCTTGTTACCATTCTTGATGTTCTCATCCATACTTGTTGATTTGTAAGAGGATAGAAAGTGGTGTTACGAGTTTGGCTCGAGTAGTGACCGTATTTGTGATGTTCGATGTTTGCATGAATCCTTCTTGTTTTGCTTCATAATCGTAAGTCAATGCACGTACGAGTCACAAAATGGGGTGTCGTATGGTCTCGTACTTATGTTGTGGCATCATGGGACAAGTTCGGCCTGGTGTGGGTTTATATTGAGGTGCGCAGATCCAAGCCAAGTTAGGCTCTGACCCGGCGCTTGGCATGGCTGATTGAACCACGTGCCCTTGACCGCGACCCGCATGTTTTGAGATCATGATTACACAAGCATGTTGACACCTAATTTTTAGCTCATTTTTTCTAAATTTTCAAAAACTTCAAAATTAGGTCTAGGAATCTTGGCCAAGCCTGGAAACCTATTTCTCAACCAAAAAATAATTTTTTTAAGCATTTTTTAGCATTTTTCTTAATTTATTTTAGTCAAAATAAGTGAGAAAATCAAGAAAAATAGCAAATGGAATCAGAAAATTCCATAAAAATAGTCATTAGTCTTATTTTAAATTCAATTTCATGAATACATTGTCAATTTTTAAAAATCTATCTCGGGTATATGTTTTTCCCAAAATTGGGTAAAATTAAACCCGAATTGAACCAAAAATGAAATTAAATTTTTTTCTAGTCATTTTTAAGTCATACTGTCTTCACAACAATTGATTTTAGGACCTTGAATTGCATAATGATCGGTCCAATTGCACAATTTGACATAAAAATAAAAAATCCCCAAAATTTGATTGAAAATTAAGAATTTTGAACTCAAATTGGGAATCATGCCCAATATGAAATTGTCGAAATATGAGACCATCATTTCTAGGGTTAATCAGGTGTGGGTAATTCAATTTTGGCACCGGTTTTGCCTAATCAGATCATTAAGACATCAAATTAAACAAAACCCTATTAACCCGAATATAAAAATGAGAAAATTTTGGGCACAGTTATAATAAAAATTGGAGCAAATTATATATTTGGGTTCGGAACATGATGAAAAATTCAATTTTGGGATTAAATTTGGAAAATTGGGTCAAAATCTATTTGAATTGACGAATTTAGACCTACCCGGGTCTGTCGGGTTGGTCAGGTCAACCCAACCCGACCCGGGTAGGTCATCTTCTTCACCCAGATCGCCAAAGTGTGCACTAAACCCAGAAAATTGGATTAAACTTGGGACTTTACCGATCATTTCCAGCTATTTTTGGCATGTGGAAATCAATTGGGCCAGCTAGAAAATGTCCAGTTGGCATCAGTTAACCACCTTAACCGATCGGAAGTTGGTTCCAACCAATTTTGAGCGCGAAATTAATCAACAAAAATGAAGAAAAACGAAAAGGGAAAGAGGGAACCTATTCGACGAATTGCCGAGGAGAAGGAAGAGAGAGAAAAAGTGAAAAAAGAGAGGAAACTAGATAGAACGTGAGTTGAGGTTCTCTTAGCCGAGCGATCGGCGCTTTTTCGGCCGGAAAAGCACTGGCAAATCGGTTGAGGCAGCGAACCTCCTCACCTGAAACAACCGATGATCGGCTGATCATTAAGGCCTGAAATCGGGCCTTTTCCCACGCACCGAGACCTGTTTCGGCGAATCCAAGAGCACCAGGAGGAAGAGAAAGTGTCAAGGAACAACCCTTGAGGCGCAGATCACATCAATAATCTCGCTTAATCATCGAATGACGTAGGTAAAATTCCTTCGCGATCACGGTATCCAATTTAATCCGATTGGACATCCTAGATTCGAATTTGTGGAAAACCGAGGAGTAACCTCGATCGCGGTCACGATATCCAATTTAATCCGGTTGGACATCCTAGATTCGAATTTGTGGGAAACCGAGGAGTAACCTTGATCCCTTAGATCTCGTCACTTGAGGTGACTAAGCTGTTACACGAAGGGTGCCAAGAATTTCTGGCGATTGTAGTTGATTCGACGGCTAGAGAGCTAAGGTTAGAAGACATAGCCGTGGTGCGCAATTTCTCCGATGTCTTTCCTCAGGAATTGCCGAAATTGCCACCCCATAGAGAAGTAGAGTTTGTGATTGAGTTGGCCCTCGATACGAAATCGATCTCGAAAGCGCCCTATAATATATATAGTTTTTTGATAACCCAGGGAACCCCCGCACGGCCGACAGCCGAGGAGTAAACCCTGGAGGCGACATGCGCTAGCCACCACACATGTGCCACCGGTTAAGTCACCCTGCGGCGCCCGGGATTTGAACACTCAACCTTTTGCGAGAGGAAGAGTGCGCGCTCCAGCAGCGCCACCCAAGCGGGTGGTAAGTGCCCTATAATATGTCGTTGTCAGAATTGAAGGAATTGAAAGTTCAGATACAAGAGTTACTAGATAAGGGCTTTATTCGCCCAAGTGCATCTCCATGGAGAACGCCAGTGGTATTCGTGAGAAAGAAGAATGGGTCTTTGAGGTTGTGCATTAATTTCAAACAGTTAAATTAGGTGACTATTAAGAATAAATACCCACTAATAAGGATAGACGACCTGTTTGATCAGTTGCAAGGAGCATCGATATTTTCTAAGATCGACTTGAGGACGGGTTATCACCAACTGAGGATTAAGAAAGAGGACGTACCAAAGACGGCATTCAAGATGAGATATAGGCACTACGAGTTTACGGTGATGCCATTTGGATAAACTAACGCCCCTGCAGCCTTTATGGATTTAATGAATAGAGTATTCAAAGAATTTCTAGATCAGTTTGTAATCGTGTTCATAGACGATATCTTGGTATATTCAAAGAGTTCCGCCAAACATGAGATATATTTGGAAAAGGTTCTACGGACTTTAAGGGAACATACACTTTATGCTAAGTTCAGTAAGTATGAATTCTGGCTTCATCGCGCAGCGTTTTTAGGACATGTGGTATCCGAGAAAGGAATTACAGTGGATCCGATGAAGATCGAAGCCATCATGGATTGGCTGAGGCCGACAATAGTAATCGAGGTTCAGAGCTTCTTGAGTCTGGCAGGTTATTATAGACACTTCGTGGAAAGATTTTCAGCATTAGCGACACTGCTGACGCGATTACTAAAGAAGGAGACGAGATTTGAATGGACGGATAAGTGTGAAAGGAGTTTCCAAGAGCTAAAGCAGAGATTGATGACCGTGCCAATGTTGACAATCTCATCAGGTCCAGGAGGATATGAGATCTACAGTGACGCATCACTAAGGGGATTGGCATGCGTGCTAATGTAACACGGAAGAGTAGTGACATACACATCACGACAATTGAGACCACATGAGCTGAATCATCAGACTCACGACTTGAAATTGACTGCGATTATCTTCGCTCTTAAGATTTGAAGACACTACTTATGTGAGGAGAAATTTCAGATTTATACGGACCATCAAAGTCTAAGATAGTTATTCTCCCAAAAGGAATTAAATATGAGACAACGTCGTTGGATGGAACTCCTTAAGGACTATAACTGCGATATTTTGTATCACCCTTGTAAAGCTAATAAAGTAGCGAATGCACTGAGCTGGAAATCGAGCATCGCGCACATGATGGCCAAGGAATGGACTCTGTTGGAGGGAGTTCAGGATTCGGAGTTTAAGTTTGAAGTGAGTGATGTCTCAAGTCTGCTTATCGCATTGAGGATTGAATAAGAAATCCAGACTAAGATTAAGGCTTTACAATCGACGGACCCAGAGATTCAGAAGGTTTTAGAAATGGATGTCACAAAAAGGAAATCTGACTTTCAGGTACCTGAGGATGGGATTCTGAAGTACCGTGGACGGTTGTGTGTGTCCGATGATGCAGAACTGATTTTGTCAGAAGCTCACTGTAGCAATTACAGTATTCACTCGGGTAGTATGAAGATGTATCAGAACTTGCGACAGCATTATTAGTGGAACGGAATGAAAGTGGATGTAGCCAAGTGCGTGGCTAAGTGTTTAACATGCCAACAAGTGAAAGTGCAATATTGCAAACCATATGGAATATTGTAGCCATTAGAAATCCCTGACTGGAAGTGGGAATACGTCACAATGGACTTTGTAATGGGATTACCGAGGAGCCCGATGGGTCATGATTCAATTTGGGTGGTAGTCGACCGATTAAAAAAGTTAGCACATTACTGTCGGTGCGAAAGGACTTCGCCTTGGAAAGGTATGTCGAGATATACGTGCGACAAATAGTCTGTTTTCATGAAGTGCCGATAACGATTACTTCAGACCGTGACCCTAAGTTGACTATCGCTTTTTGGAAAAGTTTTATATGGCATTAGGAACAAAGTTACAATTTAGCACGGCTTAACATTCCCAAACGGATGGCCAGTTTGAAAGGACGATTTAGACCTTAGAAGATATACTACGGGCACGTGTATTGGATTTTAAGGGTAGTTGGAAGGAACAGTTGCATCTAGTTGAGTTTTCCTACAACAATAGCTATCAACAGAGTATCAAAATGGAATTATTTGAAGCGCTATATGGCAGAGCTTGCAGAACGCCGGTTTGTTGGGATGAAGTTGATGAGAGGAGCATCACGGGTCCAGAGTTAGTTCAGCAGTCAGTTAGGCTTAAGACTGCTCAGAGACGCCAAAAGAATAATGCAGATCGGAGACGTAGGCCTTTGGAATTTCAAGTGGGGGACCACGTCCTCAAAGTATCGCTGATGAGAGGATTGTCACGGTTTGGCAAGAAAGGGAAGTTGAGCCCGAGGTACGTGAGTCCATTTGAGATTTTAGAGAGAATTGATACTTTGGCCTATCGTCTCGCACTACCACCGAATTTGTCTCAAGTTCACAATATATTTCACGTATCTATATTAAGAAAATACGAATCGGATCCGACTCACGTGCTGAATTATAAAGAAATAGACGTGGATGATAGAGTGTCGTACATGAAAAAGTCAGTAAGGATCGAGGACAGAATGAAACGAGTGTTGCAGAATAAGATAATTCCGATGGTCAAAGTAATTTGGGAGCATCATGGAACCGAAGGTGCGACATAGAAAAACGAAGAGTTGATACGGCATCAGTACCCCCATTTGTTCGAATAATTAGGTTGGGTTATAAATTTCGAGGATAAAATTTTTGTAAGTGAGGAGGAGTTGTGATATTTAGAATTTCGACCCATTTTTTGGATTTATAAAACGTGTATTTCGTCGGTGCGCTTATAGTTAAATGTCGCCCAGAACTGATCACTCTCGGGATATTTTTAAATTTGAGATTTCGCTAAAATCGCACTCGATCGAATTTAGCTGTTATTTAGAGCCTGAACTTTGGTGTCGAATTTCTCGGAGTTTCGTGACGCATTTAATTGGATGGTGTCGATATTATTGTGGCCAGCGTCGATATTTTTCGGAATTGGAGAAAAGTAAAATTTGGATTGGATGCGAATTTTGAGCAGTAAACCTCCGCCTGGGTTTATTTTATTCAGTGTCTTTTGGCCCTTTTTCCTAATTTATAATTAGGATTTTTTGTAGACCGTCGGATCGACTTCAAGTCTAAACGTGGGCCGTTGGATCGCACTGGTGGGTTGACTTTCTCTCTCTCTCTCTCTCTCTCTCTCTCTCTCTCCTCTGCCGCGCGTCCCCTCCGAGCACGTCCCCTCCCCCAGCTCCCCATGCAGACCTCTATCTCTCTCCTTATTTTTCTTTTCTTCTTCTTCTTCTTCTTTCTTCTTCTTACTCCTTCCCCTTCGCCGCCGCTACCCTGCTCCCCTTATGCTCGTCGGTCGTCAGCCTTGCGCTGCTGCATGCCCAGCCGCCAGGGCCGCCGTCTGTCCCACTGTTCACCCCTGGGCCGACTACCCTTCTCCTTCCTTCCCTTCCCCTGCGCGCGAGCAGCAGCAAGTTCGCCGCCGCGGCCTGGCTCAGCTGAGCTGCCAGCCAACCTATCTGGCCTCGCCCAGCCACCTGCGACGCCACTGTGCTGCCCCCGACCGTCGCCGGCTCACCACCACCACCCCAGCTTCCCCTCTTGCCCGTCGCCACCACCATCGCTGCCACCATCACTCGTCGCTGTGCTGCCTAGCTCGTCGGCTAACTTGCGTGCTAGCCAGCCGAGCCGCATGCTTACCCATTCGCCATGGCCGTCGTAGCTCACCGGCTACCTGCCCAGGTCATGGCTGAGCTCGACGGCCGTTGTCCCTGCCTTGGCCGGACTGTCCCGACCGTGGTCAAGCCTATCGCCCGTCCACCTAGTCCGCTCGCCTGGCCATGGCCAAGCTTGCCTGGCCGCTGCCCAGGCCGTGCTCATGTCGCCCGGCGCTGCCCAGCCTCGCCCGCTTTCCTAGCCGTTTGCTCGGCCGTGGTCGAGGACTGTGCCGAGCCATGGTCGGCCACCTTGTCTATTCCGCCCGTGTTGCACTGAGCCCGCCATTGTTCCTCTGGGCCATTTTCTTGCCGATTTTCCTTAGGAAAAACCTAAGTAAGTGACTCCTTAAACCCTACCTAGTATCTTGGGTATTATTATAATTATTTAGGGGTGATTAGTGTTGGTTTAGTGATTAAATTAGGTAGGGATTAGTTAATTGCATGTGATTGTTTTGTGGTTTATTGTGGTGGTGATTTTGTGCTAAATTAGTAATCGATTGAGATAGGTTCAATGACTGAATTGTAGTGGCGTTTGTGGGTGAAATGGATGTTTGAATGTGGCCGACTTGAAGGTCGGATTAGTGGGGCTAATGTAGTGAGCATGACTCGGATTTGAATAGTATAATGTGTTAGATTAGTATTGGTGAATTGTGTTGTGGCGTATGTGCATGAGAAATGTCCTGAGGCGTGGTTATGCGGGACTAAGCCCAGATTGATTGGAGAGCTGCCAACCTAAGGCGTAGTTATATGGGTGTAGTTAGAAAGGCAAGAAATGACCCGAGGCGTGGTTACGCGGGTCGAAAGAAATGTCCTGAGTCGTGGTTACGCGGGACTGAGCCCAGATTGATCGGAGGGCTGCCAACCTGAGGCGTGGTTACGTGGGTATGGCTAGAAAGGTAAGAAATGACATGAGGCGTGGTTACATGGGTCGAGAGAAATGTCCTGAGACGTGGTTACGCGGGACTAAGCGCCGATTGATTGGAGGGTTGCCAACCTGAGGCGTAGTTATGCGGGTGTGGCTAAAAAGGCAAGAAATGACCTGAGGCGTGGTTACGCAGATCGAAGGAAATGTCCTGAGGCGTGGTTACTTGGGACTGAGCTCAGATTGATCGGAGGGCTGAGCCTGAGGCATGTTGATGCGGGCTGTCACGCCCCGAATCCCAACTCACCTCATCGGAACGCGAGCATCCCCTTACCTCTCCGGTCGATCAGAGTGCGACGTCCCCAGGAGACATCGCCGACCCAATAACAATCAGAGTATAAAACACATGCGGAAGCAAATTACAAACCCTGACAAATAAAGATGAACAAGGAAGCCACACACTCAATCATCATCAGGTAAAACCTCATTCTCATATATATAACAACAAACTGTTTACACAAGAAACATAGATACATGTACAGTCCGATCTACTACGGTCTAGGTCAGGTCAGGCTAGCATCAACGTCAAAAGGCCACTAATCCAAAAAGTGTCGGTGGCCGGGTGAGAAGGTTTGAACTAAGGATCACTAAAACAAAAAGGTAGGGATCCCTATCATCGTCCAACTACTCTAAGGCTCGAAGTCTGGGTCGCTGGAATCGTCAGGCTCCTCGGAAGACTCTGCTGACTCCGCTGAAGAGCTGCTATCCGGCTCTGGCTCATCCACGTCCATGACAGGGTCCTCCTGATCAACCTGATCCTCGACGGCATCTATGTTTACATCATCTCCTACCTCATCGACCTCACCATCCCCATCATCCTGCTCCATCGCCTCTGGCTCGGGGTCGTCCTCGTCCTCATCCATAGGCTCCGGCTCTAACTCATCATACCAAATTCCGGGGCCTGGCTGGGCATCGACAGCTGGCGGAGCACCAGGTGGAGGAGCGTCAACCACCTCGCCATCGGCAATCACCGGTGCTAACTCTCCATCAGCGTCTACTGGAATGTCAAAGGTACGGATAGGTCGACTGAGGGTCCCGTCCGCTGCTCTGCGACACCATGCTATGTACTCTTGTTTCAGATGCTCATCCTCACCCGTATTCACATAAACAACTGACCTAAACCTCACGTGCATCTCGCCTTCCCCAGCTGGGAAATGCTCCACGGTCTGCAAAATCTGCCTAGGAATCCCAAAAAGTGGAGGTGGCTCCAACATCCTAGGGGGTAGGCTCTGAAATTGTTCGGTTTTACAACAACCGTGAGACTAGCTCAGTGAATCAAATACCTAAACCTAGGTTAGGCTAAAGTGTGTCTCTTAACATACCAAAATCACGCATTCAAGCCAACAAACATAAGACTCAATATGTTCTAGTGATTCAACCCCTGCGAGTTAGTGCAATACAACATTTATATATACACTCACATACGTGTACATACGGGCAGGCGTACTCCACACACATGTGCTCATCTTCTTTAAATGGTTCAAATCACTCAATCCTCGCATCCCACACGAATGCCTCATGCAGTCACATGCTAATGATTCTCACAATCTCATCACCATACTGCATGATTCGCAAATCACATAATGCAATGCTCAGTTTGATCTTAATCTCACGACCCACAATAGGGCCCGACCCGAAGGCCAACAACTTTCCGACCCGAAGGCCCGACCCGAAGGCCACAACACTTCATGGCCAGCGTATATAACACGCCCCCGGCCCGGTGTCTTCTAGCCCTCAGGCGCAACACCGCTCACCTACGAACCAGAGCCTGCTACAAAGTGCATGAGGATGGTCGTCTTCCGGTCTCACCGGGCATCGTCCCGCGTAAACGCAGCAGACGGAACGACCCGAAGGCCACGACCCGAAGGCCACTAGGTGATCACACATCTCAATTTTATCTTAGCCCAATTCCACTCACTTCAGGGCGTTTACCGTGATCACACACAATGCAATGTCACACCGCAAAATCACATAATGCCATTTCACATCTCAATCTCGACATATCAAGTGCGTGACATGCATTTTCATATCAATGAACACAAATGCCACAACAATTACCAACATTTACAAACAATGGACATATTCTAGCATTTGTATCCTATCAAGTGCAATTCGGCCAACATGAAACCCCAACTCCAAACATGGCCAAAACACATTCAAAACACTCCAATTAAGCCTCCAATGTTCAGCCAAGACCCCACTAAGACATATAAGGCATAAACTTGGTTTAATCTTGCAAAACAAGTCCATTTGGTCCTAAAAACATCATTTCTAGCATGACCACTCAAGGGCTCCGAATTCCACTCACCATGGACAGCCATCAAATCCTCTCTAATCAGCCATGGTTTCACCTTAATTCAACCTTCAACAACATCCTCAATTCAGCCATTAACCTCACAATCACTAACAAACACTCATCTAACTTAAACTCCACAAATCAATCCAAACTAAACCAACTAAACACAATCAAGGCTAAGCTAGGTTTAGGCATTAAACTCACATCGGGGTGGACGATTTGTGGAAGAAACAAGTACATTCGACCTCCCGGCTCAACCACGGCGGCTCACGGTGGCACTCACGGCGGTGGCTCGGCCCTCACGGCTCACGGCGGCTTGGTGGTGGCTGAATGGAGCGTCCAAGGGGGAGGAGGAAGACGGCGGCTTGAAGGCTGGCCCGGCCCTCCACGACGTCCCTTGCCGTGGCCCACGGCTCCGGCGAATGGCTGAGGGAGGCGGCGACGGTGGCTGGTTCCGGCGGACAAGGGAGAGGAGACGGTGGAGAGGGAGAGGGAACGAAGGGGGAGGAGTGACCGAACGTGAGGGAGAATGGCGTCCAAGAGGGAGGAGAGAGAAAGAATGGCGTGGGAAATGGGGGAGAGAGAGAAAGACAAGACCAAATTGGTCAAAGCTTAGTCAAATCAAACTTTTGGGGGTGACAAGTGTCAATCATCTAAGCCCCTTGACCATTTTACCCTTTAATCCAATGGTCTACATCTATTCCAAATCAATTATTGAGGGGCATTTTTGTCCTTTGCCCCTAACCAACCCTTAACCATCCTAGTCAACTTAACCAACCTTGGTTTAAACCAAATAAATTCCAAAAATTCAGAATTATGCCTAATTAGACCAAGGGCAATTCCGTCCTTTGTCCATCCCGATCCGAAATTCCATTTTTCGCACCCATGCGTCCCATATATGTGTGGACAACTTATTCTGGCGTCAGAATCTTAAAATTAGTCCGTCGGGTCCCCGAAATACGACATCGAAATCTGGGCTCAATTCCGTGAACAACTCTCTCTCAAATTCAATTTTTCTGAACTCTCACCAACAGGCGGCTGTTTAGGTATACGCGTATCGACTTAGGGCTGTCCGAGTCTCTAGGGTTCCGATCATCGAGAGTAAGAGGGTTTATTACTAATCCCGGGGTCACGATCATTTGGCTCGAGTTCAGGATTGGTTGGCCACGAGCACGTTTGGTTAAGCATAATCACCCGCGATCCCAATTGTGCCTCGTTGGCCTTGGCCATACCATTTCCATCACTTTTCCTAGGATCGGCCCCTCACTGGTTCACAATATTCCCTCATTCTTTCTCAAATCGGCTCCCGAGTCGCGACTAAGTCCCTGGTCCACGTACTAATGTCCTAATTAGCCATTCCTCCATGGTTAGTATCCCAAGAGTGATCAGCTCTGGGCGAGTCGTACTCAAAAGAAATGAGAAATAACATTCATTTTATTAATCCCAGAAATTACATCGAAATTCGAGCTGTTACACGGGCTGTAAGAATGGACCTGAGGTGTGTTGACGTGGGTCGTGGATAGTTGGTTGGCCACGTATGCGAAATGTGTTTGGTTGAATTGGGTGAATGTACATAGTTATGATATTCAAGTGTTTATATTATGTTCTTGATCTATTATTGCATTATTGTGATGTGACTAATGCGCGGAGTTGGCGGGTCATTTGAGGCGAGGTAAGTGTGCATGAGAATTTTATTATGTCGATTGCTAGATTGCATGCCGGGACTCGTCTGGGTACGCATTGGCCTAGGTGGGGTATAGGTTGTTTGCTTATTGAGATTTATTCTCATTGCTGTAGTGCACACTATTTCAGATCCCTAACCCCAATCTTGATCATGCCGCAACCTCGGTGTTTTGGGATTTCTATGCATACGGTGCATGAGGAGACCGAGTACCCGGTAGGTCCAAATCAAACTTACATTAGGCACCTTATTACAGTCTAGGTAGATGTGGGCTTGGAGGACTTGCAGCGCCACACTTACCTAGCCTGGTTCTATCGTGATGGGTTGGAGCTAGTTGACCCAATCCGGGGTTTTGAGGGACAGCAGCACTGCAATGAGGATGCCATGGATTGGGAGGTCGGGGACGTATATGCTCATGATGGTGAGGTTCTAGACGCTGAAGATCTCCCGGAGAACCCTGGTCCCGAACCCAAGCCCGTACCAGAACCCATATGTTGACACCTAAATTTTACTTAGTCATTTAGGGTTTAATTGCATGAAAAATTAGGGATTATTTTTTAACCCCTAAATAAAAATATTTTCATTAAATTGCGTGGCATATAGACATTAGGCGCATTTGCATTAATATATTTAGTGAAACATATTTTCACTTTATTTTACTTCTTTTTATTTATTCAACATTATTACAAAAAATTAAAAAATGAAAAAAAAGAGAGAGAAGACAAAGGGGAGCTCTTCCCCGTGACTCTCCCTCTGACAGTTGCGAAAAAGAAACAAGTGAGAAAGGACGAGAAAAGGGGGTCTGCGTATTTTCATAAAAAAAAAGAAAGAGAAGAAAGCGGAACACGAAAAACAAGAAAGAAAATGAAAAAAAAGGTTTACGGCCCCAAGGCTCAAAAGAGGGAAAGTCCATCTTTCTCTCAGGGAATGCATGTCCAGAAAGGAGGCTAAAAGGAAAAGGAGAAGTCAAAAGAGAAAATGATAGAAAATGAAGAAGCTTTGACTGACATGGAAGGCACCCCCTTTGACCGTGCAGTCCATTCACCGAAAGAGGACATTCTGCACATACTAAAAAAAAAAAGGAGAGAAAAGAGAGAGGGAGACGGTTCCGAGGGAGAGAGGCACGGAGAGAGGGAGTTCCGAGGAAGAGAGTTCTGAGAGAGAGAGTTCCGAGGGAGAGAGCTCGAGAGAGCTAAAGGGGGGAACGCAGAAGCCAGAACGGGGGAGGGAGCCGAAACCGAGAGGGAATCAAGAGAGAGAGTGAGTTCAAGAGAGATCCAGAGAAGGGGAGGAGGGGGTCTCCGAAAAGGAAGAACCTTGCAAACCCCTCATCCTTCATCTCGCCCGAACAACCACCACCACCGTCGCCGTTCGACGTCCTCTAGCCGTCAACACCTTTCTCTCGGCTTCTTACTCCTAGACCCCAACATTCCCGAAGACGAGGGCCTAAACGTGAGAGGGGGAAAAACGCCCGAAGGAGAGGGAACCGAGAGAACCAAAAAAGAGAGATCTTTTCCTCTTTGACCGGCCATCCGTCTTAGTTGCCATTGGCCCCCGTCGAGCCTCAAGCCGCCGCGCTTCATCACGGTCAACCCCGAATCATGTAGGTCCCAGTCTGGTCTTACTCTGTTTTGGCTGCCCTTCCCCTGCCTCTCGGGAGCCAGGCGCACCGAACCTATTCGGTGATTACTTGGCTCCATTAATGGAGGTTTACAGTTGTTCGACACTAAATGAAGTCACTCTGAACATTGTATGTTGAAATTAGGCCATGAGCAATGCTAAGATCAGATCCGTACCTCGTCTTCTCAGTCACCAGCAACCTGTTCGACAAAAAGTCCCAAAAAGATAAATATGCATTTAAAATGCCGAGTTGGGTCTTTTAGGATTAAGAGCGATTCCTAGTGAAAGGAGACAAATTTGTCATGAAATATGATTATTGAAGCCTGCATGCATCGCGGTTGAACGCCGACCAAGACCAATGCTTCAGAGCTTTGATTAAGGACAATTTGCTCCAATATTGTCACTGACTTCGAGTTTTCTCTATTGTTCGTGTGGTTTTGTTGCGGTTCACATATCGTTCGAGTTGGCCATGGACGAGTCCTTCGTCGGAGACCTATTCTCCACGTCGGCGTTGCCCGCGGTCTAATACTACTACCGGTAGCTCACTATCCTCATTTCATATGCATGTACGTTTGTTTAGATTTAGCATGTGTTATTGGGGACGGAGTTTTGGTGGTCGGGAAACGAAAGTGGGTCACCACGTTAACGATTTAGTGGCCGATGGTGCTGGTTCAGCAACTTTGGTTCGGTGATGGTGGGGTTGCGATTTTGATTCGAGTAGATTCGTCATCGACGCCAGTTGAAGAAGCCAGTTTTGGTTCGGAGCTTGGGTCACCGGCGATTCACTAAGAAGGGGACGTTGGCGGTGAACTCTCGGTGAAGAACAATATGAAGAATAAAGCATTCTGGAAGGAGAAGACCAGAAATGCTCGCGGGAGAAGAGACCAGAAAAGACAAAGGGGAAAAAGAGTAAAGAGAAAAAGAAAAAAGAAAAGAGGAAAATCAAAAGAAAAGAATAAAAAATAGGAGTGGAGAACAGGGATCCCGGGTCATGTGTCGGACCTGACCCGATCCGGAATTATTATATTCTTAATAATAAAAAAAATTAAAAAATTCGGAAAAATTCAAAAAAAAAATCAAAAAAATTAGGAAATGTTCAAAAATCACTTTTTGGGCTTGGTTTCACTAGATATTAGTTTTAATTTCATCCTGGGCTTATTTTAAAATTCATAAAAATTGAGAAAATCCTTTAAAAAAATTCTCAAAAATCGGACAAGCCATTAGGGCTATACCTTGGGACTTTTGACTGCCTTTTCCTTTCTAGAGACGATGATAGGTCGCTGGTTGTTTATTTTAGTGGTGCACTTTAAATACATTGGTTGTTATTTTCCATTTTTAGCATGATTAGGACGAGCTTTAGGCTTTTCGATAAGTTGCCCGGTACGTTAGTTTGCGAATATTCAAGTTTAGGTACCGAAAGGGCACTAGTAGACCACTAGTGTAATCAAGTCCCCAAATTTTAGAATCTCTGATTTCACACGTATCGAGACGACGTTCCCGCGTCTCGATTAGGGTTTCTAACCAACCCCTAATCATGGCTAGTGGCGACTCCATTCAAATGTGTAAATTAGAAAATTCTCGTCGCACGAGGTATGAGGCTTGGGAATGCCTTGGTTTTTGGATTAATGAACCATTTGGTTTGTCTTTCGAACAAATCAATCATTGTTCACATCCATTGGCAAATACCGCTTGGCCTAAACCCGATCAGGACGGGTAGGTCGCGACACCATAGCACTTGAGGATCTCGAGCTCGATGAGGAATTTGAAGAGCCCGAGCTTGAGCTAGAGCCCGTGCCAGAGCCCTTGGAGTCCGAGCACAAGGAAGAGCCGATTGAGATCAACTCTAGCATGGAATCAGAGTGTTCAGGGTTCGATTTAGATTGGGTACCATTGGAGCATTTAGGTGCTGGGCTTGGAAGCTTTTTGGTAGAGCCCTTTTTGTGCAGCTAGCTAGCTTACCCAACCACCTGTCCCTGTTTGATGATGGTGGTGGATGTAACCCTAGGAGCCTAATGTTTGACTATTTTCCATTGTTGTGAAATTATTGTTTTGTGCTATCCCTCAGTTTGTCTTTTGTCTAGGTCGTTTTATTTCGCTTCTGCTTACGTATTCATGTGGGTATTCCGTTTGGATTGGCGACGTGTCCTGGGACGTCGCGTTCAATCCGACCGCCATAGGGGCGTCGCGAGCCCGTTAAGGTCCGGGGCGTGACAGATACAAGTTTGAAATTTTTTGTGTCAGAAAAAAGTGCAAGGTAAATGTTTCACAGTGAGTATGATTTGAGGTTTTTGGATGCTTTTTCCTTAAATATATTCAAACATCTCATATTCTTTGTCTAGTGAATTTGTTTACAAGGATGGAGTCTGGGAGAGCCTTGCCCCTCCAAACAACTTTGGATGTGTCCCCGAATTTTTGGATTTCCTTTAATGTCTCTCTACCTAACTTAGTTTGTGAGCAGGACTTTCTCGCGAGATAAGTTAAGCTTGTGATAAGTTAAGCTTGTATACAAAAATAGTTGCATTCAAATGTAAAAGGGAAAATGTCACAAGAAATCCTAAATTAGGTCTATTGTGATACATTCACTTTAAATTTTTTCTTGTGACTTAAAAAACTTCAAACTGATGCTTACGTGAGACATTTACCCTCCGCCAATGTTACATCATATGATTTTTCAGCCGAAATAGTGTCATTTTTATTTCACTTAAGCTATGTGAGTGTCATGTCAATACCGTTTGCTTTCTAGCGTCCATATAGATAGAATTTTAACAGTGCTCACTAACAGAACATTAACGGAGGTTAAATATGTCATACATGTACAAGTTGGGATTTTTGGTATCAGAGAAAAAAGTTTATGACAAATGTATCACGGTTGACATATTTGGAATTTGTGATGGCTTTTTTCCATATGTAAATGGTCAAATCACTTCATAAACAAAGGGCAGGACTAATTTTACAAACTAAATCCACTGCTTTTCGGTCGAATTGACCGATTTAGCCTAAAAACTGGTATAGTTCAAAACACTAGTTGATATCTTCTGTCGGATCCTTTGCCTTTCTATCCTAGCTGCCATTTTGGTCGTGATCTCTCGTATATTCTGCAACTTACTCCAACATTATCACACGTGACCATTCTCTAAAACCACCAAGAAGTTGTCCGGTTCGGCAAATGTGAGTATTCTATTTTCCCATGAAGTTACTTTATTAACCATTGTAGTGAAAGAGGAAAAATCAAACTATTGATAACTTTTTTGAGCACACAAAAAACAGAAGAGTAGATGACAGCTACGTTAGTCTTACAAGAGTGACGGAGACTCATCCGCCCCTTATTTTATGCTGGAAATTTGGAAACTTCTTTATCTGTTTCCAATGAATTTGTCCTCTTTGCTTGAGTGCAGCTACCTCTCCAACCGGTGGCCCACCTTCCACGAATGAAATGTGCGGCCACGGTTGCACTGTTACCAATAAAAAGTAACGACGCAGTTATCCTAGCAATGCTCCACAAATAATACACAACTCCTCTAAAACACGACTTCTCTTCAAACCGTAAATCCAGGAGTTCAACTATTGTCCTTTTCTTTTGTAGCAAATGGCTCAACTCTTTCGATGTAAAGTAGAGCTCTCAAAGGCGAGGTTAACTCTAGCCAATGCTATTTTGATGTCTTATGATATTTTGATGATAGCTTTTGGTTAACGTAACTAACGAGTTCTGGAAGTAGAGTCGCTCTAAACATATCATACCATGTTTAGTAGGAATGATATATCTCTTGAAGTAGTGAAGTCTGCATCATTCTCGAAAGGATGAAGCAGAGAGATTGAAAAGCCATGCGAATGTCGTACAAGCTAGTCAGATCTACATTCTGTGCGTACTTATCAGTTTGACTGTTGATAAGTGGATCATAGGTTTTGGATGCATACACCACATGACATCACATAGAGACTGGTTTAAGGATTATCAGTCTATTGAGGGTAGTACTAAGTTTATGGGCAACAACGGTAAGTGCAAGATTCTTGGCATTAGCTCAGTATAGATCCACCATCTAGGATCGTTCTCACTTATCTATCGCTTTATAGTGCCTCTTCAATTTGACTGGCGATTTGGAGTGTTACAATTCATTCCCAATCCTGATATATAAGACTGGGATTTGTATCTATGTTTTGATTTTACAAAAGAGGAGCTTCTGTCGTTCCCTGATCCGAGATCTTTTGGTGGCGTGCCCATATCTTTGAATTTGTTAAAAACGAAAGTAGTTCTCTGGAAATAGACACGAAAAACAAATGTAAGTGAATGAAAAATGGGAGACAGTAAGAAAAACGAATGAAAGGAGACAATGAAATAAAGAAATGGGAAGCGAAAAGAAAACTGAAAAAATTGAGGCAAAGTAAGGTACGAAGTGCTTTCAACCATACTTAAGTCTCCCCCTTAAAGCAAGCGAATCAAAGGAGAAGAGCTTTTGCGCTTTCTACTATCTACAAATATCTCATATCAAACTTGAAATGGAACTTAAAAAAGGTAAACATTAATCCATATAACTTGCTATAATCCATATAACTTGTTTCTGCTAATGAATGACATTGCCACCCTTTGAAGCTTCTCGTACGTCCAAAAGAAACCTACACCCATGAAATCGACTATAAATTTGGTTAAAGACAACCTTGGCAAGAGTTGTCTTACCGATGCCCCCATACTATTGATCACTAGATAACCTACATCAAGAGAACCTTCATCTAACAGGCGTATAACATCTTCAACACGATCAAGAATTTCAACTAAATGATGGGGCAGATTTTTGTCTCTTTTATCCAGCTTCATCAAAACTTCAGCAACGATTAATCTTATGAGTTCACCTTGGCTGTCACATTTGATACAAAAGGTCTACTCAGAAAGATTCGTAGATAGAATATTAACCTATCAACTATCAAGTTTCGGAATATTGTAAACACAAACGGGGCGACCACCCCGTCCCAAAAAATTTGGGAAAATCAACTATAAGTAAATCGTCACCCCCCCCCCCCCCGGGCCAAAATAAAAAGGAAAAATCATTAATTTTTTTAAAAAGAATCGATCTAAATCAATGTCAATTTACCTAAATTGAATTGCAATTAGAGATTGTATTCAAAGGTCAAAGACGTAAACTGTTAAGAAAATAATGAAATTTTGAACTTTATAAAAGGGCTCCTATGGATTTTCTTCCTTTAAATATAGGAAAAGGATTAGTTTATTCCTTTTTTATTGCTCACGTATAGTGCGTGCTCTGTTTTCTAGTTTTGCATGGATTAAAATAGTAATAGCTAGAACAATTGTTTTCTATATCAAACCTTCACAAAATTGATTTTGAAGTTAAGAGAAAAAGTATTTTATACTATCTAAAAGAAGCGAATCGAATAATTGAATTCAAATTGGATTTGTCATGCCTTATTAGAGAGTTTATCTAGCATTTTATTATTTTAGATCGTTACCGAATATGGGTTAACAATTATTTTATTCTTTATTCATATGTATTATTTTTTTTGTAAGAAATTGTGATTATTCATTGACATTATTTCTACGCCTCATGTGGCAATCTACATGTTTAGGTAAACTTTTCCATTCGTACAAAACTATTACTTAAATAACGATGAAAACCAACATCAATTGAATATTTTAGTAGAAGTTCTCGCTAAAGAATAGATTTTAAAATTTAATATAAGTCGATTCAAGAGTCACTAAGATAAAAAAAATTTCTGGTCCAAGTACTTATTTCTGTTCACTTAGGGTGTGTTCATTTCATAGAAAATGAGTAATTTGGAAAAAAAATTCCGAAAAGTGATAGCTTCTGTCGTTTAGAAAAAAATTTAATGAAAAATATTTTCATCATCGATAACAATCTATGCCGAACAATTTTCATGGGCAATGAAAAAAGTTTCCATTAATTTATTTTTCTCAATAATATAAGCGATCATTTTTTTTAAATATTTTCCAAATCACTTATTTTCCGCAAAATGAATGCACCCAAGCCGCGTTGGTTTCACGGAAAACGTAACGTTTTTGGAAAATGTTTTTTGGGAAATCATTTTCCTAGAAAATAATTAATTTTCCTTTGTTTGGCGATATGTGATCGAAAAAGTTTTTTGGTGTTTGGATCTCATTTGGAAAATGATTTCAAAATACGTTTATTTTACCATCCCGTGCTTGTGGCCATTTGCTGAGGCCAGTGACCGGTGGTGGGAGGAAGGAGAAAGAAAAAAAATAAAAAAAGAAAGAAAAGAAAAAAGAAAAAACAAAATAGTAATAAATTCAAGATGAGCAATTTTGGAAAGTATTTTCACCTTCTTAGATTAGGAAATTTATTTTTCTAATTTTATACATGAATGTCTTCCTTGACCGGAAAGTGTTTTCGGTTGACTTATTATTTTTAGCGAACCAAACAGGTGAAAGTCTAGAAAACGGATTTCAGGAAAATACTTTCTCTCAAACAAACAGACGATTAGTGTAGGTTTATTCACTACTCTCAAGTGAAAAATAACTTTTGTTGACTCTATATTTCAAAAATGACTTAGGCCTCCCCTGGGCCTAAATCTTAGCTTCGTCACTGACGCATGCTAATAGAGCCTCTTTTACCAAAATCAAATAATGTGTTTCTTTGGAAAGACGAGGTCACGTGATTATTAATGTGTTCTATTTGGTACGCCGCCACAATGGAATTTGCAAAGAGTAGAATTGAATAAAATGATAATTCCAATATTTTTTGTTTGGAGAGTTGTCGAAACGGAAGTGGGATTCTTATATTTGGTTGTAAAAAATATTGTGGGATTGGTATTGAATGAGAGTATATCAATAAATTAAAATAATTTATTTTACACTGTACATAATTGTATTGATTTTAATATCAATGTATGTAAATTACAGTGATACACTTTTATAATCATAATTGAATATTAAATTAATTGATTTTAAAAAAATGAATTTGAATTAGTAGTTATTAGTATTAATCAGATTATTCATTTTTATTAACTATGATTGAAAATTAGTAATCCTGATTTATAGTTGATCCTTAAACGTACTTTAGATTTACAGTATTTATATAGTATTAACAATATGTTCACAAATTATATTTGGCTAATAAAATTTTTTGCCATTATTATTACAGTTGTTGAGGCACACGTTCAACGCTTGCATAATTGTCATTGGATTACATATGAAGAGGAGTGAATCAATTTTATCAAAGGGATAAGTGTACCGGAAGCCATAAAATTTATTACGAAAGTGCAACTGAGTTCTAAAACTTTCAAAAAGTGCAATTAAATTCTAAAATTTATAACGAATGTGCAATTGAGTCTTATAACTTTCAAAAAATGCAATCAAGTTATAAATCCCTTTTGTTGCATTGTGTCCTTTATTGGAAGGACAGGAGAAATTTCTTACAATCATAAATTGTTCTATCAACTATTCTAATTGCGAAGATGAGTTTGATTACCCTCCACAAGAATTATCAACTATAAAAATATCAGATGACTCCATTCCACGTTCTAATTTATTGACAAATATCAACATCAAATGACAAGAGATACAAGAAATCGGAACCCTTTATTGATGTTGTCGGGCCAGATTTGTGGAAAATAGGCTACTAGACTACCAGGTCCCATTTTGCCTCTTTCCTCGATAGAGAATTTTGAAAATGATGGGGACTCATCGTAAGCATATCCATATCGTTTGTTTGTTTCACAAAAGATAAATACTTTGAAAATATTTTCGTAAAAATAATCGCTTATATTATTAGAAATAATTAGTCAAAGAAAAATATTTTCATTATCCATTATATTCTGTCTACATATTTTCATGAATGATAAAAAAAATTACGTTTATTGATTTTTATAAGTGATACAAGCGACCATTTCTGTAAAATTTTTTTATAAATCATTTATCTTCTGCGAAACAAAAACATCCCAAAAAGGAATGGGAAGATAGCATGACGCGGAGAAGGACCGAAGGTGGAAGGTGGGCATTGGACTTGGGACTCGTGAATTGCGCTCAAACAATAACGGATGTGAATTGCGCTCAACATGTCGTTTCACGTGGGCTGCATAATTTGGAGTAGGTATATTTCTTTCTCAACCCACGTAAGAAAATTCATCGCAGCTTATGAACTTGACAGCCATCCTCTGCTATTTAATCTCATATTAAATTTGTATTACATGCAGATTTATATTTAATCTCATATTAAACGGGGAAAAGGATATTGAAAATGTAATAATTTTCGTATAGCGCTTAAAGTTTTTTGAGCAAGCACTCGAGTGCCACATCGGCGGATAAACGATCACTTAAGTGTCTCCGCTAACAAATTCTGATAATTCATCGTATGTGATTTTTTTAAAATAAAATTTTTGTTTGTACATGGATTTTGTAATAAAAGGAAAAGTTTAATGTGACAAATTCTGCATACAACTTGGCAACGAGAACAAAACGACAACCCTTCCCTCTTTTTCTCTCTCTCTCAAATTGTCTCAGAGAATTCTCTTTCAAATGGCAATTTCAAAGTCACATTAAGAAAGAATAAGTGAGCCGTTCTTCTTTTTGTCAAACATATTTGACGCAACATGTCAGTTTCACGGGGGCGGCATATCTTCAAGTAGTTTATCCTGATTTTAAGATCATGATTACACAAGCATGTTGACACCTAATTTTTAGCTCATTTTTTCTAAATTTTCAAAAACTTCAAAATTAGGTCTAGGAATCTTGGCCAAGTCTAGAAACCTATTTCTAAACCAAAAAATAATTTTTTTATCATTTTTCTGCATTTTTCCTTAATTTCTTTAAGTCAAAATAAGCGAGAAAATCAAGAAAAATAGCAAATGGAATCAGAAAATTCTATAAAAATAGTCATTAGTCTTATTTTAAATCCAATTTCATGAATACATTGTCAATTTTTAAAAATCTCAACCGGGTATATGTTTTTCCCAAAATTAGGTAAAATTAAACCCGAATTGAACCAAAAAATGAAATTAAATTTTTTTCTAGCCATTTTTAAGTCATACTGTCTTCACAACAATTGATTCTAGGACCTTGAATTGCATAATAGTCGGTCCAATTGCACAATTTTACATAAAAATAAAAAATCCCCAAAATTTGATTGAAAATTAAGAATTTTGAACCCAAATTGGGAATCGTGCCCAATATAAAATTGTTGAAATATGAGACCATCATTTCTAGGGTTAATCAGGTGTGGGTAATTAAATTTTGGCATCGGTTTTGCCTAATCAGGTCATTAAGACATCAAATTAAACAAAACACTATTAACCCGAATATAAAAATGAGAAAATTTTGAGCACAATTATAATAAAAATTGGGGCAAATTCTATATTTGGGTTCGGAACATGATGAGAAATTCAATTTTGAGATTAAATTTGGAAAATTGGGTCAAAATCGATTTGAATTGACGAATTTAGACCTACCCGGGTCTATCGGGTTGGTCGGGCCAACGCGACTCGACCCGGGTAGGTCATCTTCTTCACCCAGATCGCCAAAGTGTGCACTAAACCCAGAAAATCAGATTAAACCCGCGACTTTACCGATCATTTCTAGCTATTTTTGGCATGTGGAAATCGACTGGGCCAGCTAGAAAATGTCCAACTGGCACCAATTAACCACCTTAACCGATCGGAAGTTGGTTCCAACCAATTTTGGGCGCGAAATTAATCAACAAAAATGAAGAAAAATGAAAAGGGAAAGAGGGAACCTATTCGACAAATTGCCGAGGAGAAGGAAGAGAGAGAAAAGGTGAAAAAAGAGAGAAAACTAGATATAACGTGAGTTGAGGTTCTCTTAGCCGAGCGATCGGTGCTTTTTCTGCCGGAAAAGCACCGGCAAATCTGTTGAGGCAGCGAACCTCCTCACCTGAAACAACCGACGATCGGCTGATCATTAAGGCCTGAAATCAGGCTTTTTCCAGCGCACTGAGACCTGTTCCGGTGAATCGAAGAGTACCAGGAGGAAGAGAAAGTGTCAAGGAACAACCCTTGGGGCGCAGATTACATCGATAATCTCGCTTAATCATCGAATGATGCAGGTAAAATTCCTTCGCGGTCACGGTATCCAATTTAATCCGGTTGGACATCCTAAATTCGAATTTGTGGAAAACCAAGGAGTAACCTCGATCGCGGTCACGGTATCCAATTTAATCTGCCCGTGTCGCACTGAGCCCGCCACTGTTCCTCCGGGCCATTTTGGCCTCTTGCCGATTTTCCTTGGGCAAAACCTAAGTAAGTGACTCCTTAAATCCTACCTAGTACCTTGGATATTATTATAATTGTTTAGGGGTGATTAGTGTTGGTTTAGTGATTAAATTAGGTAGGAATTAGTTAATTGCATGTGATTGTTTTGTGGTTTATTGTGGTGGCGATTTTGTGCTAAATTAGTGATCGATTGAGATGGGTTCAATGACTGAATTGTAGTGGCGTTTGTGGGTGAAATGGGTGCTTGAATGTGGCCGACTTGAAGGTCGGATTGGTGGGGCTAATGTGGTGAGCACGACTCGGATTTGAATAGTATAATGTGTTAGATTAGTATTGGTGAATTGTGTTGTAGCGTATGTGCATGAGAAATGTCCTGAGGCGTGGTTGTGCGAGACTAAGCCCGGATTGATTGGAGGGCTGCCAACCTGAGGCGTAGTTATGCGGGTGTAGCTAGAAAGGCAAGAAATGATCTGAGGCATGGTTACGCGGGTCGAAAAAAATGTCCTGAGGCGTGGTTACGCGGGACTGAGCCCAGATTGATCGGAGGGCTGCTAACCTGAGGCGTGGTTACGCGGGTGTGGCTAGAAAGGTAAGAAATGACATGAGGCGTGGTTACATGGGTCGAGAGAAATGTCCTGAGGCGTGGTTACGCGGGACTAAGCTCGGATTAATTGGAGGGTTGCTAACATGAGGCGTAGTTATGCGGGTGTGGCTAAAAAGGCAAGAAATGACCTGAGGCGTGGTTACGCGGGTCGAGAGAAATGTCCTGAGGCATGGTTACATGGGACTGAGCTCGGATTGATCGGAGGGCTGAGCTTGAGGCATGTTGACGTGGGCTGTAAGAATGGACCTGAGGTGTGTTGACGTGGGTCTTGGATAGTTGGTTGACCACGTATGTGAAATGTGTTTGGTTGAATTGGGTGAATGTACGTAGTTATGATGCTCGAGTGTTTATATTATATTCTTGATCTATTATTGCATTATTGTGATGTGACTAATGCGCAGAATTGGCGGGTCATTTGAGGCGAGGTAAGTGTGCATGAGAATTTTATTATATCGATTGCTAGATTGCATGTCGAGACTCGTCTGGGTTCGCATTGGCCTAGGTGGGGTATAGGTTGTTTGCTTATTGAGATTTATTCTCATTGCTGGAGTGCACACTATTTCAGATCCCCAACCCCGATCTTGATCATGTCGCAACCTCGGCGTTTTGGAGTTTCTATGCATACGGTGCATGAGGAGATCGAGTACCCGGTAGGTCCAAATCAGACTTACATTAGGCACCTCACTACAGTCTAGGTAGATGTGGGCTTCGAGGACTTACAGCGCTACACTTACCTAGCCTGGTTCTATCGTGATGGGTTGGAGCTAGTTGACCCAATCTGGAATTTTGAGGGACAGCAGCACTGCAACAAGGATGCCGTGGATTAGGAGCTCAGGGACGTATATGCTCCTGATGGTGAGGTTCTGGACGCTGAAGATCCCCCGAAGAACCCTGGTCCCGAACCCAAACCCGTACCAGAACCCATAGCACTTGAGGATCTCGAGCTCGATGAGGAATTTGAAGAGCCCGAGCCCAAGCCCGAGCCCGAGCCAGAGCCCGTGCCAGAGCCCTTGGAGTCCGAGCACAAGTAAGAGCCGATCGAGATCAACTCTAACATGAAATCAGAGTCTTCAGGGTTCGATTCAGATTGGGTACCATAGGAGCATTTGGGTGCTGGGCTTGGAAGCTTTTTGGTAGAGCCTTTTTTGTGCAGCTAGCTAGTTTACCCTACCACCTATCCCTGTTTGATGATGGTGGTGGATGTAACCCTAGGAGCCTAATGTTTGACTATTTTCCACTGTTGTGAAATTATTGTTTTGTGCTATCCCTCAGTCTGTCTTTTGTCTGGGTCGTTTTATTTCGCTTCCGCTTACGTATTCATGTGGGTATTCCTTTTGGGTTGGCGACGTGTCTTGAGACGTCGCGTTCGATATGACCGCCGTAGGGGTGTCGCGAACCCATTAAGGTCCGGGGCGTGACAGATACAAGTTTGAAATTTTTTGTGTCAGAAAAAAGTGCAAGGCAAATATTTCACATTGAGTATGATTTGAGGTTTTTGGATGCTTTTTCCTTAAATATATTCAAACATCTCATATTCTTTGTCTAGTGAATTTGTTTACAAGGATGGAGTCTGGGAGAGCCTTGCCCCTCCAAACAACTTTGGATGTGTCCCCGAATTTTTGGATTTCCTTTAATGTCTCTCTACCTAACTTAGTTTGTGAGCAGGACTTTCTCGCGAGATAAGTTAAGCTTGTGATAAGTTAAGCTTGTATACAAAAATAGTTGCATTCAAATGTAAAAGGGAAAATGTCACAAGAAATCCTAAATTATGTCTATTGTGATACATTCACTCTAAATTTTTTCTTGTGACTTAAAAAACTTCAAACTGATGCTTACGTGAGACATTTACCCTCCGCCAATGTTACATCATATGATTTTTCAGCCGAAATAGTGTCATTTTTATTTCACTTAAGCTATGTGAGTGTCATGTCAATACCGTTTGCTTTCTAGCGTCCATATAGATAGAATTTTAACAGTGCTCACTAACAGAACATTAACGGAGGTTAAATATGTCATACATGTACAAGTTGGGATTTTTGGTATCAGAGAAAAAAGTTTATGACAAATGTATCACGGTTGACATATTTGGAATTTGTGATGGCTTTTTTCCATATGTAAATGGTCAAATCACTTCATAAACAAAGGGCAGGACTAATTTTACAAACTAAATCCACTGCTTTTCGGTCGAATTGACCGATTTAGCCTAAAAACTGGTATAGTTCAAAACACTAGTTGATATCTTCTGTCGGATCCTTTGCCTTTATATCCTAGCTGCCATTTTGGTCGTGATCTCTCGTATATTCTGCAACTTACTCCAACATTATCACACGTGACCATTCTCTAAAACCACCAAGAAGTTGTCCGGTTCGGCAAATGTGAGTATTCTATTTTCCCATGAAGTTACTTTATTAACCATTGTAGTGAAAGAGGAAAAATCAAACTATTGATAACTTTTTTGAGCACACAAAAAACAGAAGAGTAGATGACAGCTACGTTAGTCTTACAAGAGTGACGGAGACTCATCCGCCCCTTATTTTATGCTGGAAATTTGGAAACTTCTTTATCTGTTTCCAATGAATTTGTCCTCTTTGCTTGAGTGCAGCTACCTCTCCAACCGGTGGCCCACCTTCCACGAATGAAATGTGCGGCCACGGTTGCACTGTTACCAATAAAAAGTAACGACGCGGTTATCCTAGCAATGCTCCACAAATAATACACAACTCCTCTAAAACACGACTTCTCTTCAAACCGTAAATCCAGGAGTTCAACTATTGTCCTTTTCTTTTGTAGCAAATGGCTCAACTCTTTCGATGTAAAGTAGAGCTCTCAAAGGCGAGGTTAACTCTAGCCAATGCTATTTTGATGTCTTATGATATTTTGATGATAGCTTTTGATTAACGTAACTAACGAGTTCTGGAAGTAGAGTCGCTCTAAACATATCATACCATGTTTAGTAGGAATGATATATCTCTTGAAATAGTGAAGTCTGCATCATTCTCGAAAGGATGAAGCAGAGAGATTGAAAAGCCATGCGAATGTCGTACAAGCTAGTCAGATCTACATTCTGTGCGTACTTATCAGTTTGACTGTTGATAAGTGGATCATAGGTTTTGGATGCATACACCACATGACATCACATAGGGACTGGTTTAAGGATTATCAGTCTATTGAGGGTAGTACTAAGTTTATGGGCAACAACGGTAAGTGCAAGATTCTTGGCATTAGCTCAGTATAGATCCACCATCTAGGATCGTTCTCACTTATCTATCGCTTTATAGTGCCTCTTCAATTTGACTGGCGATTTGGAGTGTTACAATTCATTCCCAATCCTGATATATAAGACTGGGATTTGTATCTATGTTTTGATTTTACAAAAGAGGAGCTTCTGTCGTTCCCTGATCCGAGATCTTTTGGTGGCGTGCCCATATCTTTGAATTTGTTAAAAACGAAAGTAGTTCTCTGGAAATAGACACGAAAAACAAATGTAAGTGAATGAAAAATGGGAGACAGTAAGAAAAACGAATGAAAGGAGACAATGAAATAAAGAAATGGGAAGCGAAAAGAAAACTGAAAAAATTGAGGCAAAGTAAGGTACGAAGTGCTTTCAACCATACTTAAGTCTCCCCCTTAAAGCAAGCGAATCAAAGGAGAAGAGCTTTTGCGCTTTCTACTATCTACAAATATCTCATATCAAACTTGAAATGGAACTTAAAAAAGGTAAACATTAATCCATATAACTTGCTATAATCCATATAACTTGTTTCTGCTAATGAATGACATTGCCACCCTTTGAAGCTTCTCGTACGTCCAAAAGAAACCTACACCCATGAAATCGACTATAAATTTGGTTAAAGACAACCTTGGCAAGAGTTGTCTTACCGATGCCCCCATACTATTGATCACTAGATAACCTACATCAAGAGAACCTTCATCTAACAGGCGTATAACATCTTCAACACGATCAAGAATTTCAACTAAATGATGGGGCAGATTTTTGTCTCTTTTATCCAGCTTCATCAAAACTTCAGCAACGATTAATCTTATGAGTTCACCTTGGCTGTCACATTTGATACAAAAGGTCTACTCAGAAAGATTCGTAGATAGAATATTAACCTATCAACTATCAAGTTTCGGAATATTGTAAACACAAACGGGGCGACCACCCCGTCCCAAAAAATTTGGGAAAATCAACTATAAGTAAATCGTCACCCCCCCCCCCCCCCGGGCCAAAATAAAAAGGAAAAATCATTAATTTTTTTAAAAAGAATCGATCTAAATCAATGTCAATTTACCTAAATTGAATTGCAATTAGAGATTGTATTCAAAGGTCAAAGACGTAAACTGTTAAGAAAATAATGAAATTTTGAACTTTATAAAAGGGCTCCTATGGATTTTCTTCCTTTAAATATAGGAAAAGGATTAGTTTATTCCTTTTTTATTGCTCACGTATAGTGCGTGCTCTGTTTTCTAGTTTTGCATGGATTAAAATAGTAATAGCTAGAACAATTGTTTTCTATATCAAACCTTCACAAAATTGATTTTGAAGTTAAGAGAAAAAGTATTTTATACTATCTAAAAGAAGCGAATCGAATAATTGAATTCAAATTGGATTTGTCATGCCTTATTAGAGAGTTTATCTAGCATTTTATTATTTTAGATCGTTACCGAATATGGGTTAACAATTATTTTATTCTTTATTCATATGTATTATTTTTTTTGTAAGAAATTGTGATTATTCATTGACATTATTTCTACGCCTCATGTGGCAATCTACATGTTTAGGTAAACTTTTCCATTCGTACAAAACTATTACTTAAATAACGATGAAAACCAACATCAATTGAATATTTTAGTAGAAGTTCTCGCTAAAGAATAGATTTTAAAATTTAATATAAGTCGATTCAAGAGTCACTAAGATAAAAAAAATTTCTGGTCCAAGTACTTATTTCTGTTCACTTAGGGTGTGTTCATTTCATAGAAAATGAGTAATTTGGAAAAAAAATTCCGAAAAGTGATAGCTTCTGTCGTTTAGAAAAAAATTTAATGAAAAATATTTTCATCATCGATAACAATCTATGCCGAACAATTTTCATGGGCAATGAAAAAAGTTTCCATTAATTTATTTTTCTCAATAATATAAGCGATCATTTTTTTTAAATATTTTCCAAATCACTTATTTTCCGCAAAATGAATGCACCCAAGCCGCGTTGGTTTCACGGAAAACGTAACGTTTTTGGAAAATGTTTTTTGGGAAATCATTTTCCTAGAAAATAATTAATTTTCCTTTGTTTGGTGATATGTGATCGAAAAAGTTTTTTGGTGTTTGGATCTCATTTGGAAAATGATTTCAAAATACGTTTATTTTACCATCCCGTGCTTGTGGCCATTTGCTGAGGCCAGTGACCGGTGGTGGGAGGAAGGAGAAAGAAAAAAAATAAAAAAAGAAAGAAAAGAAAAAAGAAAAAACAAAATAGTAATAAATTCAAGATGAGCAATTTTGGAAAGTGTTTTCACCTTCTTAGATTAGGGAATTTATTTTTCTAATTTTATACATGAATGTCTTCCTTGACCGGAAAGTGTTTTCGGTTGACTTATTATTTTTAGCGAACCAAACAGGTGAAAGTCTAGAAAACGGATTTCAGGAAAATACTTTCTCTCAAACAAACAGACGATTAGTGTAGGTTTATTCACTACTCTCAAGTGAAAAATAACTTTTGTTGACTCTATATTTCAAAAATGACTTAGGCCTCCCCTGGGCCTAAATCTTAGCTTCGTCACTGACGCATGCTAATAGAGCCTCTTTTACCAAAATCAAATAATGTGTTTCTTTGGAAAGACGAGGTCACGTGATTATTAATGTGTTCTATTTGGTACGCCGCCACAATGGAATTTGCAAAGAGTAGAATTGAATAAAATGATAATTCCAATATTTTTTGTTTGGAGAGTTGTCGAAACGGAAGTGGGATTCTTATATTTGGTTGTAAAAAATATTGTGGGATTGGTATTGAATGAGAGTATATCAATAAATTAAAATAATTTATTTTACACTGTACATAATTGTATTGATTTTAATATCAATGTATGTAAATTACAGTGATACACTTTTATAATCATAATTGAATATTAAATTAATTGATTTTAAAAAAATGAATTTGAATTAGTAGTTATTAGTATTAATCAGATTATTCATTTTTATTAACTATGATTGAAAATTAGTAATCCTGATTTATAGTTGATCCTTAAACGTACTTTAGATTTACAGTATTTATATAGTATTAACAATATGTTCACAAATTATATTTGGCTAATAAAATTTTTTGCCATTATTATTACAGTTGTTGAGGCACACGTTCAACGCTTGCATAATTGTCATTGGATTACATATGAAGAGGAGTGAATCAATTTTATCAAAGGGATAAGTGTACCGGAAGCCATAAAATTTATTACGAAAGTGCAACTGAGTTCTAAAACTTTCAAAAAGTGCAATTAAATTCTAAAATTTATAACGAATGTGCAATTGAGTCTTATAACTTTCAAAAAATGCAATCAAGTTATAAATCCCTTTTGTTGCATTGTGTCCTTTATTGGAAGGACAGGAGAAATTTCTTACAATCATAAATTGTTCTATCAACTATTCTAATTGCGAAGATGAGTTTGATTACCCTCCACAAGAATTATCAACTATAAAAATATCAGATGACTCCATTCCACGTTCTAATTTATTGACAAATATCAACATCAAATGACAAGAGATACAAGAAATCGGAACCCTTTATTGATGTTGTCGGGCCAGATTTGTGGAAAATAGGCTACTAGACTACCAGGTCCCATTTTGCCTCTTTCCTCGATAGAGAATTTTGAAAGTGATGGGGACTCATCGTAAGCATATCCATATCGTTTGTTTGTTTCACAAAAGATAAATACTTTGAAAATATTTTCGTAAAAATAATCGCTTATATTATTAGAAATAATTAGTCAAAGAAAAATATTTTCATTATCCATTATATTCTGTCTACATATTTTCATGAATGATAAAAAAAATTACGTTTATTGATTTTTATAAGTGATACAAGCGACCATTTCTGTAAAATTTTTTTATAAATCATTTATCTTCTGCGAAACAAAAACATCCCAAAAAGGAATGGGAAGATAGCATGACGCGGAGAAGGACCGAAGGTGGAAGGTGGGCATTGGACTTGGGACTCGTGAATTGCGCTCAAACAATAACGGATGTGAATTGCGCTCAACATGTCGTTTCACGTGGGCTGCATAATTTGGAGTAGGTATATTTCTTTCTCAACCCACGTAAGAAAATTCATCGCAGCTTATGAACTTGACAGCCATCCTCTGCTATTTAATCTCATATTAAATTTGTATTACATGCAGATTTATATTTAATCTCATATTAAACGGGGAAAAGGATATTGAAAATGTAATAATTTTCGTATAGCGCTTAAAGGTTTTTGAGCAAGCACTCGAGTGCCACATCGGCGGATAAACGATCACTTAAGTGTCTCCGCTAACAAATTCTGATAATTCATCGTATGTGATTTTTTTAAAATAAAATTTTTGTTTGTACATGGATTTTGTAATAAAAGGAAAAGTTTAATGTGACAAATTCTGCATACAACTTGGCAACGAGAACAAAACGACAACCCTTCCCTCTTTTTCTCTCTCTCTCAAATTGTCTCAGAGAATTCTCTTTCAAATGGCAATTTCAAAGTCACATTAAGAAAGAATAAGTGAGCCGTTCTTCTTTTTGTCAAACATATTTGACGCAACATGTCAGTTTCACGGGGGCGGCATATCTTCAAGTAGTTTATCCTGATTTTAAGATCATGATTACACAAGCATGTTGACACCTAATTTTTAGCTCATTTTTTCTAAATTTTCAAAAACTTCAAAATTAGGTCTAGGAATCTTGGCCAAGTCTAGAAACCTATTTCTAAACCAAAAAATAATTTTTTTATCATTTTTCTGCATTTTTCCTTAATTTCTTTAAGTCAAAATAAGCGAGAAAATCAAGAAAAATAGCAAATGGAATCAGAAAATTCTATAAAAATAGTCATTAGTCTTATTTTAAATCCAATTTCATGAATACATTGTCAATTTTTAAAAATCTCAACCGGGTATATGTTTTTCCCAAAATTAGGTAAAATTAAACCCGAATTGAACCAAAAAATGAAATTAAATTTTTTTCTAGCCATTTTTAAGTCATACTGTCTTCACAACAATTGATTCTAGGACCTTGAATTGCATAATAGTCGGTCCAATTGCACAATTTTACATAAAAATAAAAAATCCCCAAAATTTGATTGAAAATTAAGAATTTTGAACCCAAATTGGGAATCGTGCCCAATATAAAATTGTTGAAATATGAGACCATCATTTCTAGGGTTAATCAGGTGTGGGTAATTAAATTTTGGCATCGGTTTTGCCTAATCAGGTCATTAAGACATCAAATTAAACAAAACACTATTAACCCGAATATAAAAATGAGAAAATTTTGAGCACAATTATAATAAAAATTGGGGCAAATTCTATATTTGGGTTCGGAACATGATGAGAAATTCAATTTTGAGATTAAATTTGGAAAATTGGGTCAAAATCGATTTGAATTGACGAATTTAGACCTACCCGGGTCTATCGGGTTGGTCGGGCCAACGCGACTCGACCCGGGTAGGTCATCTTCTTCACCCAGATCGCCAAAGTGTGCACTAAACCCAGAAAATCAGATTAAACCCGCGACTTTACCGATCATTTCTAGCTATTTTTGGCATGTGGAAATCGACTGGGCCAGCTAGAAAATGTCCAACTGGCACCAATTAACCACCTTAACCGATCGGAAGTTGGTTCCAACCAATTTTGGGCGCGAAATTAATCAACAAAAATGAAGAAAAATGAAAAGGGAAAGAGGGAACCTATTCGACAAATTGCCGAGGAGAAGGAAGAGAGAGAAAAGGTGAAAAAAGAGAGAAAACTAGATATAACGTGAGTTGAGGTTCTCTTAGCCGAGCGATCGGTGCTTTTTCTGCCGGAAAAGCACCGGCAAATCTGTTGAGGCAGCGAACCTCCTCACCTGAAACAACCGACGATCGGCTGATCATTAAGGCCTGAAATCAGGCTTTTTCCAGCGCACTGAGACCTGTTCCGGTGAATCGAAGAGTACCAGGAGGAAGAGAAAGTGTCAAGGAACAACCCTTGGGGCGCAGATTACATCGATAATCTCGCTTAATCATCGAATGATGCAGGTAAAATTCCTTCGCGGTCACGGTATCCAATTTAATCCGGTTGGACATCCTAGATTCGAATTTGTGGAAAACCAAGGAGTAACCTCGATCGCGGTCACGGTATCCAATTTAATCTGCCCGTGTCGCACTGAGCCCGCCACTGTTCCTCCGGGCCATTTTGGCCTCTTGCCGATTTTCCTTGGGCAAAACCTAAGTAAGTGACTCCTTAAATCCTACCTAGTACCTTGGATATTATTATAATTGTTTAGGGGTGATTAGTGTTGGTTTAGTGATTAAATTAGGTAGGAATTAGTTAATTGCATGTGATTGTTTTGTGGTTTATTGTGGTGGTGATTTTGTGCTAAATTAGTGATCGATTGAGATGGGTTCAATGACTGAATTGTAGTGGCGTTTGTGGGTGAAATGGGTGCTTGAATGTGGCCGACTTGAAGGTCGGATTGGTGGGGCTAATGTGGTGAGCACGACTCGGATTTGAATAGTATAATGTGTTAGATTAGTATTGGTGAATTGTGTTGTAGCGTATGTGCATGAGAAATGTCCTGAGGCGTGGTTGTGCGAGACTAAGCCCGGATTGATTGGAGGGCTGCCAACCTGAGGCGTAGTTATGCGGGTGTAGCTAGAAAGGCAAGAAATGATCTGAGGCATGGTTACGCGGGTCGAAAAAAATGTCCTGAGGCGTGGTTACGCGGGACTGAGCCCAGATTGATCGGAGGGCTGCTAACCTGAGGCGTGGTTACGCGGGTGTGGCTAGAAAGGTAAGAAATGACATGAGGCGTGGTTACATGGGTCGAGAGAAATGTCCTGAGGCGTGGTTACGCGGGACTAAGCTCGGATTAATTGGAGGGTTGCTAACATGAGGCGTAGTTATGCGGGTGTGGCTAAAAAGGCAAGAAATGACCTGAGGCGTGGTTACGCGGGTCGAGAGAAATGTCCTGAGGCATGGTTACATGGGACTGAGCTCGGATTGATCGGAGGGCTGAGCTTGAGGCATGTTGACGTGGGCTGTAAGAATGGACCTGAGGTGTGTTGACGTGGGTCTTGGATAGTTGGTTGACCACGTATGTGAAATGTGTTTGGTTGAATTGGGTGAATGTACATAGTTATGATGCTCGAGTGTTTATATTATATTCTTGATCTATTATTGCATTATTGTGATGTGACTAATGCGCAGAATTGGCGGGTCATTTGAGGCGAGGTAAGTGTGCATGAGAATTTTATTATATCGATTGCTAGATTGCATGTCGAGACTCGTCTGGGTACGCATTGGCCTAGGTGGGGTATAGGTTGTTTGCTTATTGAGATTTATTCTCATTGCTGGAGTGCACACTATTTCAGATCCCCAACCCCGATCTTGATCATGTCGCAACCTCGGCGTTTTGGAGTTTCTATGCATACGGTGCATGAGGAGATCGAGTACCCGGTAGGTCCAAATCAGACTTACATTAGGCACCTCACTACAGTCTAGGTAGATGTGGGCTTCGAGGACTTACAGCGCTACACTTACCTAGCCTGGTTCTATCGTGATGGGTTGGAGCTAGTTGACCCAATCTGGAATTTTGAGGGACAGCAGCACTGCAACAAGGATGCCGTGGATTAGGAGCTCAGGGACGTATATGCTCCTGATGGTGAGGTTCTGGACGCTGAAGATCCCCCGAAGAACCCTGGTCCCGAACCCAAACCCGTACCAGAACCCATAGCACTTGAGGATCTCGAGCTCGATGAGGAATTTGAAGAGCCCGAGCCCAAGCCCGAGCCCGAGCCAGAGCCCGTGCCAGAGCCCTTGGAGTCCGAGCACAAGTAAGAGCCGATCGAGATCAACTCTAACATGAAATCAGAGTCTTCAGGGTTCGATTCAGATTGGGTACCATAGGAGCATTTGGGTGCTGGGCTTGGAAGCCTTTTGGTAGAGCCTTTTTTGTGCAGCTAGCTAGTTTACCCTACCACCTATCCCTGTTTGATGATGGTGGTGGATGTAACCCTAGGAGCCTAATGTTTGACTATTTTCCACTGTTGTGAAATTATTGTTTTGTGCTATCCCTCAGTCTGTCTTTTGTCTGGGTCGTTTTATTTCGCTTCCGCTTACATATTCATGTGGGTATTCCTTTTGGGTTGGCGACGTGTCTTGAGACGTCGCGTTCGATATGACCGCCGTAGGGGTGTCGCGAACCCATTAAGGTCCGGGGCGTGACAGATACAAGTTTGAAATTTTTTGTGTCAGAAAAAAGTGCAAGGCAAATATTTCACATTGAGTATGATTTGAGGTTTTTGGATGCTTTTTCCTTAAATATATTCAAACATCTCATATTCTTTGTCTAGTGAATTTGTTTACAAGGATGGAGTCTGGGAGAGCCTTGCCCCTCCAAACAACTTTGGATGTGTCCCCGAATTTTTGGATTTCCTTTAATGTCTCTCTACCTAACTTAGTTTGTGAGCAGGACTTTCTCGCGAGATAAGTTAAGCTTGTGATAAGTTAAGCTTGTATACAAAAATAGTTGCATTCAAATGTAAAAGGGAAAATGTCACAAGAAATCCTAAATTATGTCTATTGTGATACATTCACTCTAAATTTTTTCTTGTGACTTAAAAAACTTCAAACTGATGCTTACGTGAGACATTTACCCTCCGCCAATGTTACATCATATGATTTTTCAGCCGAAATAGTGTCATTTTTATTTCACTTAAGCTATGTGAGTGTCATGTCAATACCGTTTGCTTTCTAGCGTCCATATAGATAGAATTTTAACAGTGCTCACTAACAGAACATTAACGGAGGTTAAATATGTCATACATGTACAAGTTGGGATTTTTGGTATCAGAGAAAAAAGTTTATGACAAATGTATCACGGTTGACATATTTGGAATTTGTGATGGCTTTTTTCCATATGTAAATGGTCAAATCACTTCATAAACAAAGGGCAGGACTAATTTTACAAACTAAATCCACTGCTTTTCGGTCGAATTGACCGATTTAGCCTAAAAACTGGTATAGTTCAAAACACTAGTTGATATCTTCTGTCGGATCCTTTGCCTTTATATCCTAGCTGCCATTTTGGTCGTGATCTCTCGTATATTCTGCAACTTACTCCAACATTATCACACGTGACCATTCTCTAAAACCACCAAGAAGTTGTCCGGTTCGGCAAATGTGAGTATTCTATTTTCCCATGAAGTTACTTTATTAACCATTGTAGTGAAAGAGGAAAAATCAAACTATTGATAACTTTTTTGAGCACACAAAAAACAGAAGAGTAGATGACAGCTACGTTAGTCTTACAAGAGTGACGGAGACTCATCCGCCCCTTATTTTATGCTGGAAATTTGGAAACTTCTTTATCTGTTTCCAATGAATTTGTCCTCTTTGCTTGAGTGCAGCTACCTCTCCAACCGGTGGCCCACCTTCCACGAATGAAATGTGCGGCCACGGTTGCACTGTTACCAATAAAAAGTAACGACGCGGTTATCCTAGCAATGCTCCACAAATAATACACAACTCCTCTAAAACACGACTTCTCTTCAAACCGTAAATCCAGGAGTTCAACTATTGTCCTTTTCTTTTGTAGCAAATGGCTCAACTCTTTCGATGTAAAGTAGAGCTCTCAAAGGCGAGGTTAACTCTAGCCAATGCTATTTTGATGTCTTATGATATTTTGATGATAGCTTTTGATTAACGTAACTAACGAGTTCTGGAAGTAGAGTCGCTCTAAACATATCATACCATGTTTAGTAGGAATGATATATCTCTTGAAGTAGTGAAGTCTGCATCATTCTCGAAAGGATGAAGCAGAGAGATTGAAAAGCCATGCGAATGTCGTACAAGCTAGTCAGATCTACATTCTGTGCGTACTTATCAGTTTGACTGTTGATAAGTGGATCATAGGTTTTGGATGCATACACCACATGACATCACATAGGGACTGGTTTAAGGATTATCAGTCTATTGAGGGTAGTACTAAGTTTATGGGCAACAACGGTAAGTGCAAGATTCTTGGCATTAGCTCAGTATAGATCCACCATCTAGGATCGTTCTCACTTATCTATCGCTTTATAGTGCCTCTTCAATTTGACTGGCGATTTGGAGTGTTACAATTCATTCCCAATCCTGATATATAAGACTGGGATTTGTATCTATGTTTTGATTTTACAAAAGAGGAGCTTCTGTCGTTCCCTGATCCGAGATCTTTTGGTGGCGTGCCCATATCTTTGAATTTGTTAAAAACGAAAGTAGTTCTCTGGAAATAGACACGAAAAACAAATGTAAGTGAATGAAAAATGGGAGACAGTAAGAAAAACGAATGAAAGGAGACAATGAAATAAAGAAATGGGAAGCGAAAAGAAAACTGAAAAAATTGAGGCAAAGTAAGGTACGAAGTGCTTTCAACCATACTTAAGTCTCCCCCTTAAAGCAAGCGAATCAAAGGAGAAGAGCTTTTGCGCTTTCTACTATCTACAAATATCTCATATCAAACTTGAAATGGAACTTAAAAAAGGTAAACATTAATCCATATAACTTGCTATAATCCATATAACTTGTTTCTGCTAATGAATGACATTGCCACCCTTTGAAGCTTCTCGTACGTCCAAAAGAAACCTACACCCATGAAATCGACTATAAATTTGGTTAAAGACAACCTTGGCAAGAGTTGTCTTACCGATGCCCCCATACTATTGATCACTAGATAACCTACATCAAGAGAACCTTCATCTAACAGGCGTATAACATCTTCAACACGATCAAGAATTTCAGCTAAATGATGGGGCAGATTTTTGTCTCTTTTATCCAGCTTCATCAAAACTTCAGCAACGATTAATCTTATGAGTTCACCTTGGCTGTCACATTTGATACAAAAGGTCTACTCAGAAAGATTCGTAGATAGAATATTAACCTATCAACTATCAAGTTTCGGAATATTGTAAACACAAACGGGGCGACCACCCCGTCCCAAAAAATTTGGGAAAATCAACTATAAGTAAATCGTCACCCCCCCCCCCCCGGGCCAAAATAAAAAGGAAAAATCATTAATTTTTTTAAAAAGAATCGATCTAAATCAATGTCAATTTACCTAAATTGAATTGCAATTAGAGATTGTATTCAAAGGTCAAAGACGTAAACTGTTAAGAAAATAATGAAATTTTGAACTTTATAAAAGGGCTCCTATGGATTTTCTTCCTTTAAATATAGGAAAAGGATTAGTTTATTCCTTTTTTATTGCTCACGTATAGTGCGTGCTCTGTTTTCTAGTTTTGCATGGATTAAAATAGTAATAGCTAGAACAATTGTTTTCTATATCAAACCTTCACAAAATTGATTTTGAAGTTAAGAGAAAAAGTATTTTATACCATCTAAAAGAAGCGAATCGAATAATTGAATTCAAATTGGATTTGTCATGCCTTATTAGAGAGTTTATCTAGCATTTTATTATTTTAGATCGTTACCGAATATGGGTTAACAATTATTTTATTCTTTATTCATATGTATTATTTTTTTTGTAAGAAATTGTGATTATTCATTGACATTATTTCTACGCCTCATGTGGCAATCTACATGTTTAGGTAAACTTTTCCATTCGTACAAAACTATTACTTAAATAACGATGAAAACCAACATCAATTGAATATTTTAGTAGAAGTTCTCGCTAAAGAATAGATTTTAAAATTTAATATAAGTCGATTCAAGAGTCACTAAGATAAAAAAAATTTCTGGTCCAAGTACTTATTTCTGTTCACTTAGGGTGTGTTCATTTCATAGAAAATGAGTAATTTGGAAAAAAAATTCCGAAAAGTGATAGCTTCTGTCGTTTAGAAAAAAATTTAATGAAAAATATTTTCATCATCGATAACAATCTATGCCGAACAATTTTCATGGGCAATGAAAAAAGTTTCCATTAATTTATTTTTCTCAATAATATAAGCGATCATTTTTTTTAAATATTTTCCAAATCACTTATTTTCCGCAAAATGAATGCACCCAAGCCGCGTTGGTTTCACGGAAAACGTAACGTTTTTGGAAAATGTTTTTTGGGAAATCATTTTCCTAGAAAATAATTAATTTTCCTTTGTTTGGTGATATGTGATCGAAAAAGTTTTTTGGTGTTTGGATCTCATTTGGAAAATGATTTCAAAATACGTTTATTTTACCATCCCGTGCTTGTGGCCATTTGCTGAGGCCAGTGACCGGTGGTGGGAGGAAGGAGAAAGAAAAAAAATAAAAAAAGAAAGAAAAGAAAAAAGAAAAAACAAAATAGTAATAAATTCAAGATGAGCAATTTTGGAAAGTGTTTTCACCTTCTTAGATTAGGGAATTTATTTTTCTAATTTTATACATGAATGTCTTCCTTGACCGGAAAGTGTTTTCGGTTGACTTATTATTTTTAGCGAACCAAACAGGTGAAAGTCTAGAAAACGGATTTCAGGAAAATACTTTCTCTCAAACAAACAGACGATTAGTGTAGGTTTATTCACTACTCTCAAGTGAAAAATAACTTTTGTTGACTCTATATTTCAAAAATGACTTAGGCCTCCCCTGGGCCTAAATCTTAGCTTCGTCACTGACGCATGCTAATAGAGCCTCTTTTACCAAAATCAAATAATGTGTTTCTTTGGAAAGACGAGGTCACGTGATTATTAATGTGTTCTATTTGGTACGCCGCCACAATGGAATTTGCAAAGAGTAGAATTGAATAAAATGATAATTCCAATATTTTTTGTTTGGAGAGTTGTCGAAACGGAAGTGGGATTCTTATATTTGGTTGTAAAAAATATTGTGGGATTGGTATTGAATGAGAGTATATCAATAAATTAAAATAATTTATTTTACACTGTACATAATTGTATTGATTTTAATATCAATGTATGTAAATTACAGTGATACACTTTTATAATCATAATTGAATATTAAATTAATTGATTTTAAAAAAATGAATTTGAATTAGTAGTTATTAGTATTAATCAGATTATTCATTTTTATTAACTATGATTGAAAATTAGTAATCCTGATTTATAGTTGATCCTTAAACGTACTTTAGATTTACAGTATTTAGTATTAACAATATGTTCACAAATTATATTTGGCTAATAAAATTTTTTGCCATTATTATTACAGTTGTTGAGGCACACGTTCAACGCTTGCATAATTGTCATTGGATTACATATGAAGAGGAGTGAATCAATTTTATCAAAGGGATAAGTGTACCGGAAGCCATAAAATTTATTACGAAAGTGCAACTGAGTTCTAAAACTTTCAAAAAGTGCAATTAAATTCTAAAATTTATAACGAATGTGCAATTGAGTCTTATAACTTTCAAAAAATGCAATCAAGTTATAAATCCCTTTTGTTGCATTGTGTCCTTTATTGGAAGGACAGGAGAAATTTCTTACAATCATAAATTGTTCTATCAACTATTCTAATTGCGAAGATGAGTTTGATTACCCTCCACAAGAATTATCAACTATAAAAATATCAGATGACTCCATTCCACGTTCTAATTTATTGACAAATATCAACATCAAATGACAAGAGATACAAGAAATCGGAACCCTTTATTGATGTTGTCGGGCCAGATTTGTGGAAAATAGGCTACTAGACTACCAGGTCCCATTTTGCCTCTTTCCTCGATAGAGAATTTTGAAAATGATGGGGACTCATCGTAAGCATATCCATATCGTTTGTTTGTTTCACAAAAGATAAATACTTTGAAAATATTTTCGTAAAAATAATCGCTTATATTATTAGAAATAATTAGTCAAAGAAAAATATTTTCATTATCCATTATATTCTGTCTACATATTTTCATGAATGATAAAAAAAATTACGTTTATTGATTTTTATAAGTGATACAAGCGACCATTTCTGTAAAATTTTTTTATAAATCATTTATCTTCTGCGAAACAAAAACATCCCAAAAAGGAATGGGAAGATAGCATGACGCGGAGAAGGACCGAAGGTGGAAGGTGGGCATTGGACTTGGGACTCGTGAATTGCGCTCAAACAATAACGGATGTGAATTGCGCTCAACATGTCGTTTCACGTGGGCTGCATAATTTGGAGTAGGTATATTTCTTTCTCAACCCACGTAAGAAAATTCATCGCAGCTTATGAACTTGACAGCCATCCTCTGCTATTTAATCTCATATTAAATTTGTATTACATGCAGATTTATATTTAATCTCATATTAAACGGGGAAAAGGATATTGAAAATGTAATAATTTTCGTATAGCGCTTAAAGTTTTTTGAGCAAGCACTCGAGTGCCACATCGGCGGATAAACGATCACTTAAGTGTCTCCGCTAACAAATTCTGATAATTCATCGTATGTGATTTTTTTAAAATAAAATTTTTGTTTGTACATGGATTTTGTAATAAAAGGAAAAGTTTAATGTGACAAATTCTGCATACAACTTGGCAACGAGAACAAAACGACAACCCTTCCCTCTTTTTCTCTCTCTCTCAAATTGTCTCAGAGAATTCTCTTTCAAATGGCAATTTCAAAGTCACATTAAGAAAGAATAAGTGAGCCGTTCTTCTTTTTGTCAAACATATTTGACGCAACATGTCAGTTTCACGGGGGCGGCATATCTTCAAGTAGTTTATCCTGATTTTAAGATCATGATTACACAAGCATGTTGACACCTAATTTTTAGCTCATTTTTTCTAAATTTTCAAAAACTTCAAAATTAGGTCTAGGAATCTTGGCCAAGTCTAGAAACCTATTTCTAAACCAAAAAATAATTTTTTTATCATTTTTCTGCATTTTTCCTTAATTTCTTTAAGTCAAAATAAGCGAGAAAATCAAGAAAAATAGCAAATGGAATCATAAAATTCTATAAAAATAGTCATTAGTCTTATTTTAAATCTAATTTCATGAATACATTGTCAATTTTTAAAAATCTCAACCGGGTATATGTTTTTCCCAAAATTAGGTAAAATTAAACCCGAATTGAACCAAAAAATGAAATTAAATTTTTTTCTAGCCATTTTTAAGTCATACTGTCTTCACAACAATTGATTCTAGGACCTTGAATTGCATAATAGTCGGTCCAATTGCACAATTTTACATAAAAATAAAAAATCCCCAAAATTTGATTGAAAATTAAGAATTTTGAACCCAAATTGGGAATCGTGCCCAATATAAAATTGTTGAAATATGAGACCATCATTTCTAGGGTTAATCAGGTGTGGGTAATTCAATTTTGGCATCGGTTTTGCCTAATCAGGTCATTAAGACATCAAATTAAACAAAACACTATTAATCCGAATATAAAAATGAGAAAATTTTGAGCACAATTATAATAAAAATTGGGGCAAATTATATATTTGGGTTCGGAACATGATGGGAAATTCAATTTTGAGATTAAATTTGGAAAATTGGGTCAAAATCGATTTGAATTGACGAATTTAGACCTACCCGGGTCTATCGGGTTGGTCGGGCCAACCCGACTCGACCCGGGTAGGTCATCTTCTTCACCCAGATCGCCAAAGTGTGCACTAAACCCAGAAAATCAGATTAAACCCGCGACTTTACCGATCATTTCTAGCTATTTTTGGCATGTGGAAATCGACTGGGCCAGCTAGAAAATGTCCAACTGGCACCAATTAACCACCTTTACCGATCGGAAGTTGGTTCCAACCAATTTTGGGCGCGAAATTAATCAACAAAAATGAAGAAAAATGAAAAGGGAAAGAGGGAACCTATTCGACAAATTGCCGAGGAGAAGGAAGAGAGAGAAAAGGTGAAAAAAGAGAGAAAACTAGATATAACGTGAGTTGAGGTTCTCTTAGCCGAGCGATCGGTGCTTTTTCTGCCGGAAAAGCACCGGCAAATCTGTTGAGGCAGCGAACCTCCTCACCTGAAACAACCGACGATCGGCTGATCATTAAGGCCTGAAATCAGGCTTTTTCCAGCGCACTGAGACCTGTTCCGGTGAATCGAAGAGCACCAGGAGGAAGAGAAAGTGTTAAGGAACAACCCTTGGGGCGCAGATTACATCGATAATCTCGCTTAATCATCGAATGATGCAGGTAAAATTCCTTCGCGGTCACGGTATCCAATTTAATCCGGTTGGACATCCTAGATTCGAATTTGTGGAAAACCAAGGAGTAACCTCGATCGCGGTCACGGTATCCAATTTAACCCAGTTAGACATCTTAGATTCGAATTTGTGGGAAACTGAGGAGTAACCTCGATCCCTTAGATCTCGTCACTTGAGGTGACTAAGCTGTTAGACGAAGGGTGCCAAGGATTTCTGGCGATTGTAGTTGATTCGACGGCTAGAGAGCTAAGGCTAGAAGACATAGCCGTGGTGCGCAATTTTTCCGATGTCTTTTCTCAGGAATTGCCGGAATTGCCACCTCATAGAGAAGTAAAGTTTGTAATTGAGTTGGCCCTCGATACAAAATCGATCTCGAAAGCGCCCTATAATATGTCGTTGTCAGAATTGAAGGAATTGAAAGTTCAGATGCAAGAGTTACTAGATAAGGGCTTTATTCGCCCAAGTGCATCTCCATGGAGAACGCCGGTGTTATTCGTGAGAAAGAAGAATGGGTCTTTGAGGTTGTGCATTGATTTCAGATAGTTAAATTAGGTGACTATTAAGAATAAGTACCCACTAACAAGGATAGACGACCTGTTTGATTAGTTGCAAGGAGCATCGATATTTTCTAAAATCGACTTGAGGACGGGTTATCACCAACTGAGGATTAAGAAGGAGGACGTACCGAAGACGGTATTTAAGACGATATACAGGCACTACGAGTTTACGGTGATGCCATTTGGATCGACTAACGCCCCTGCAGCCTTTATGGATTTAATGAATAGGGTATTCAAAGAATTTTTGGATCAGTTTGTAATCGTGTTCATAGATAATATCTTGGTATATTCAAAGAGTTCCGCCAAACATGAGATACATTTGGAAAAGGTTCTACGGACTTTAAGGAAACATGCACTTTATGCTAAGTTCAGTAAGTATGAATTCTGGCTTCATAGTGCAGCGTTTTTAGGACATGTGGTATCCGAGGAAAGAATTGTAGTGGATCCGACGAAGATCGAAGCCATCATGAATTGGCTGAGGCCGACAATAGTAATCGAGGTTCAGAGCTTCTTGGGTCTGGCAGGTTATTACAGACACTTCGTGAAAAGGTTTTCAGCATTAGCGATATTGTTGACGCGATTACTAAAGAAGGAGACGAGATTTGAATGGACGGATAAGTCTGAAAGGAGTTTCCAAGAGCTAAAGCAGATATTGATGACTGTGCCAATGTTGACAATCCCATCAGGTTTGGGAGGATATGAGATCTACAGTGACGCGTCGCTAAGGGGATTGGGATGCGTGCTAATGCAACACAGAAGAGTAGTGACATACACATCGCGACAATTGAGACCATATGAGTTAAATCATCAGACTCACGACTTGGAATTGGCCGCGATTATCTTCGCTCTTAAGATTTGAAGATACTATTTATGTGGGGAGAAATTTCATATTTATACGGACCATCAAAGTCTAAGGTAGTTATTCTCCCAAAAGGAATTAAATATGAGATAGTGTCGTTGGATGGAACTCCTTAAGGACTATAACTGCGATATTTTGTATCACCCTTGTAAAGCTAATAAAGTAGCGAATGCACTGAGCTGGAAATCGAGCATCGCGCACATGATGGCCAAGGAATGGACTCTGTTGGAGGGAGTTCGGGATTCGGAGTTTAAGTTTGAAGTGAGTGATGTCTCAAGTCTGCTTATCGCATTGAGGATTGAATAAGAAATCCAGACTAAGATTAAGACTTTACAATCGACGGACCCAGAGATTCAGAAGGTTTTAGAAATGGATGTCACAAAAAGGAAATCTGACTTTCAGGTACCTGAGGATGGGATTCTGAAGTACCGTGGATGGTTGTGTATGTCCGATGATGCAGAACTGATTTTGTCAGAAGCTCATTGTAGCAATTACAGTATTCACTCGGGTAGTATGAAGATGTATCAGAACTTGCGACAGCATTATTAGTGGAACGGAATGAAAGTGGATGTAGCCAAGTGCGTGGCTAAGTGTTTAACATGCCAACAAGTGAAAGTGCAATATTGCAAACCAGATGGAATATTGTAGCCATTAGAAATCCCTGAGTGGAAGTGGGAATACGTCACAATGGACTTTGTAATGGGATTACCGAGGAGCCCGATGGGTCATGATTCAATTTGGGTGGTAGTCGACCGATTGAAAAAGTTAGCACATTACTGTCGGTGCGAAAGGACTTCGCCTTGGAAAGGTATGTCGAGATATACGTGCGACAAATAGTCTGTTTTCATGAAGTGCCGATAACGATTACTTCAGACCGTGACCCTAAGTTGACTATCGCTTTTTGGAAAAGTTTTATATGGCATTAGGAACAAAGTTACAATTTAGCACGGCTTAACATTCCCAAACGGATGGCCAGTTTGAAAGGACGATTTAGACCTTAGAAGATATACTACGGGCACGTGTATTGGATTTTAAGGGTAGTTGGGAGGAACAGTTGCATCTAGTTGAGTTTTCCTACAACAATAGCTATCAACAGAGTATCAAAATGGAATTATTTGAAGCGCTATATGGCAGAGCTTGCAGAACGCCGGTTTGTTGGGATGAAGTTGATGAGAGGAGCATCACGGGTCCAGAGTTAGTTCAGCAGTCAGTCGAAATAGTCAAGGTGATTCGGGACAGGCATAAGACTGCTCAGAGATGCCAAAAGAATTATGCAGATCGGAGACGTGGACCTTTGGAATTTCAAGTAGGGGACCACGTCCTCAAAGTATCGCTGATGAGAGGATTGTCACGGTTTGGCAAGAAAGGGAAGTTGAGCCCGAGGTTCGTGAGTTCATTTGAGATCTTAGAGAGAATTGATACTTTGGCCTATCGTCTCGCACTACCGCTGAATTTGTCCCAAGTTCACAATATATTTCACATATCTATGTTAAGAAAATACGAACCGGATTCGACCCACGTGCTGAATTATGAAGAAATAGACGTAGACGATAGAGTGTTGTACATGAAAAAACCAGTAAAGATCGAGGACAGAATGAAACGAGTGTTGCAGAACAAGACAATTCCGATGGTCAAAGTAATTTGGGAGCATCATGGAACCGAAGGTGCGATATGGGAAAACGAAGAGTTGATACGGTATCAATACCCCCATTTGTTCGAATAATTAGGTTGGGTTGTAAATTTCGAGGATCAAATTTCTGTAAGTGGGGAAGAGTTTTGATATTTCGATTTTCGACCCATTTTTTGGATTTATAAAACGTGTATTTCGTCGGTGTGCTTATAGTTAAATGTTGCCCAGAACTGATCACTCTCGAGATATTTTTAAATTTGAGATTTCGCTAAAATCGCACTCGATCGAATTTAGCTGTTATTTAGAGCCCGAACTTTGGTATCAAATTTCTCGAAGTTTCGTGACTCATTTAATTGGATGGTGTCGATATTATTGTGGCCAGCGTTGATATTTTTCGGAATTGGAGAAAAGTAAAATTTGGATTGGGTACGGATTTTGACCAGTAGACCTCTGCTTGGGTTTATTTTATTTAGTGTCTTTTGGCTCTTTTTCCTAATTTATAATTAGGATTTTTTATGGACCGTCGGATCGACTTCGAGTTTGAACGTGGGCCGTTGGATCGCACTGGTGGGTTGACTTTCTCTCTCTCTCTCTCTCTCTCTCTCTCTCTCTCTCTCTCCTCTTGCCGCGCATCCCTTCTGAGCATGTCCCCTCCCCCATCTCCCCATGCAGACCTCCGGCTCACCACCACCACCCCAGCTTCCCCTCTTGCCTGTCGCCACCACCATCGCTTCCCCGCTTTCCTGGCCGCTCGCCCGGCCATGGTCGAGGACTGTGCCGAGCCATGGTTGGCCACCTTGCCTATTCCGCCCGTGTCGCACTGAGCCCGCCACTGTTCCTCCGGGCCATTTTGGCCTCTTGCCGATTTTCCTTGGGCAAAACCTAAGTAAGTGACTCCTTAAATCCTACCTAGTACCTTGGATATTATTATAATTGTTTAGGGGTGATTAGTGTTGGTTTAGTGATTAAATTAGGTAGGAATTAGTTAATTGCATGTGATTGTTTTGTGGTTTATTGTGGTGGCGATTTTGTGCTAAATTAGTGATCGATTGAGATGGGTTCAATGACTGAATTGTAGTGGCGTTTGTGGGTGAAATGGGTGCTTGAATGTGGCCGACTTGAAGGTCGGATTGGTGGGGCTAATGTGGTGAGCACGACTCGGATTTGAATAGTATAATGTGTTAGATTAGTATTGGTGAATTGTGTTGTAGCGTATGTGCATGAGAAATGTCCTGAGGCGTGGTTGTGCGGGACTAAGCCCGGATTGATTGGAGGGCTGCAAACCTGAGGCGTAGTTATGCGGGTGTAGCTAGAAAGGCAAGAAATGATCTGAGGCATGGTTACGCGAGTCGAAAAAAATGTCCTGAGGCGTGGTTACGCGGGACTGAGCCCAGATTGATCGGAGGGCTGCTAACCTGAGGCGTGGTTACGCGGGTGTGGCTAGAAAGGTAAGAAATGACATGAGGCGTGGTTACATGGGTCGAGAGAAATGTCCTGAGGCGTGGTTGCGCGGGACTAAGCTCGGATTAATTGGAGGGTTGCTAACCTGAGGCGTAGTTATGCGGGTGTGGCTAAAAAGGCAAGAAATGACCTGAGGCGTGGTTACGCGGGTCGAGAGAAATGTCCTGAGGCATGGTTACATGGGACTGAGCTCGGATTGATCGGAGGGCTGAGCTTGAGGCATGTTGACGTGGGCTGTAAGAATGGACCTGAGGTGTGTTGACGTGGGTCTTGGATAGTTGGTTGACCACGTATGTGAAATGTGTTTGGTTGAATTGGGTGAATGTACGTAGTTATGATGCTCGAGTGTTTATATTATATTCTTGATCTATTATTGCATTATTGTGATGTGACTAATGCGCAGAATTGGCGGGTCATTTGAGGCGAGGTAAGTGTGCATGAGAATTTTATTATATCGATTGCTAGATTGCATGTCGAGACTCGTCTGGGTACGCATTGGCCTAGGTGGGGTATAGGTTGTTTGCTTATTGAGATTTATTCTCATTGCTGGAGTGCACACTATTTCAGATCCCCAACCCCGATCTTGATCATGTCGCAACCTCGGCGTTTTGGAGTTTCTATGCATACGGTGCATGAGGAGATCGAGTACCCGGTAGGTCCAAATCAGACTTACATTAGGCACCTCACTACAGTCTAGGTAGATGTGGGCTTCGAGGACTTACAGCGCTACACTTACCTAGCCTGGTTCTATCGTGATGGGTTGGAGCTAGTTGACCCAATCTGGGATTTTGAGGGACAGCAGCACTGCAACAAGGATGCCGTGGATTAGGAGCTCAGGGACGTATATGCTCCTGATGGTGAGGTTCTGGACGCTGAAGATCCCCCGAAGAACCCTGGTCCCGAACCCAAACCCGTACCAGAACCCATAGCACTTGAGGATCTCGAGCTCGATGAGGAATTTGAAGAGCCCGAGCCCGAGCCCGAGCCCGAGCCAGAGCCCGTGCCAGAGCCCTTGGAGTCCGAGCACAAGGAAGAGCCGATCGAGATCAACTCTAGCATGGAATCAGAGTCTTCAGGGTTCGATTCAGATTGGGTACCATAGGAGCATTTGGGTGCTGGGCTTGGAAGCTTTTTGGTAGAGCCTTTTTTGTGCAGCTAGCTAGTTTACCCTACCACCTATCCCTGTTTGATGATGGTGGTGGATGTAACCCTAGGAGCCTAATGTTTGACTATTTTCCACTGTTGTGAAATTATTGTTTTGTGCTATCCCTCAGTCTGTCTTTTGTCTGGGTCGTTTTATTTCGCTTCCGCTTACGTATTCATGTGGGTATTCCTTTTGGGTTGGCGACGTGTCTTGAGACGTCGCGTTCGATATGACCGCCGTAGGGGTGTCGCGAACCCATTAAGGTCCGGGGCGTGACAGATACAAGTTTGAAATTTTTTGTGTCAGAAAAAAGTGCAAGGCAAATATTTCGCATTGAGTATGATTTGAGGTTTTTGGATGCTTTTTCCTTAAATATATTCAAACATCTCATATTCTTTGTCTAGTGAATTTGTTTACAAGGATGGAGTCTGGGAGAGCCTTGCCCCTCCAAACAACTTTGGATGTGTCCCCGAATTTTTGGATTTCCTTTAATGTCTCTCTACCTAACTTAGTTTGTGAGCGGGACTTTCTCGCGAGATAAGTTAAGCCTGTATACAAAAATAGTTGCATCCAAATGTAAAAGGGAAAATGTCACAAGAAATCCTAAATTATGTCTATTGTGATACATTCACTCTAAATTTTTTCTTGTGACTTAAAAAACTTCAAACTGATGCTTACGTGAGACATTTACCCTCCGCCAATGTTACATCATATGATTTTTCAGCCGAAATAGTGTCATTTTTATTTCACTTAAGCTATGTGAGTGTCATGTCAATACCGTTTGCTTTCTAGCGTCCATATAGATAGAATTTTAACAGTGCTCACTAACAGAACATTAACGGAGGTTAAATATGTCATACATGTACAAGTTGGGATTTTTGGTATCAGAGAAAAAAGTTTATGACAAATGTATCACGGTTGACATATTTGGAATTTGTGATGGCTTTTTTCCATATGTAAATGGTCAAATCACTTCATAAACAAAGGGCAGGACTAATTTTACAAACTAAATCCACTGCTTTTCGGTCGAATTGACCGATTTAGCCTAAAAACTGGTATAGTTCAAAACACTAGTTGATATCTTCTGTCGGATCCTTTGCCTTTCTATCCTAGCTGCCATTTTGGTCGTGATCTCTCGTATATTCTGCAACTTACTCCAACATTATCACACGTGACCATTCTCTAAAACCACCAAGAAGTTGTCCGGTTCGGCAAATGTGAGTATTCTATTTTCCCATGAAGTTACTTTATTAACCATTGTAGTGAAAGAGGAAAAATCAAACTATTGATAACTTTTTTGAGCACACAAAAAACAGAAGAGTAGATGACAGCTACGTTAGTCTTACAAGAGTGACGGAGACTCATCCGCCCCTTATTTTATGCTGGAAATTTGGAAACTTCTTTATCTGTTTCCAATGAATTTGTCCTCTTTGCTTGAGTGCAGCTACCTCTCCAACCGGTGGCCCACCTTCCACGAATGAAATGTGCGGCCACGGTTGCACTGTTACCAGTAAAAAGTAACGACGCGGTTATCCTAGCAATGCTCCACAAATAATACACAACTCCTCTAAAACACGACTTCTCTTCAAACCGTAAATCCAGGAGTTCAACTATTGTCCTTTTCTTTTGTAGCAAATGGCTCAACTCTTTCGATGTAAAGTAGAGCTCTCAAAGGTGAGGTTAACTCTAGCCAATGCTATTTTGATGTCTTATGATATTTTGATGATAGCTTTTGGTTAACGTAACTAACGAATTGTGGAAGTAGAGTCGCTCTAAACAAATCATACCATGTTTAGTAGGAATGATATATCTCTTGAAGTAGTAAAGTCTGCATCATTCTCGAAAGGATGAAGCAGAGAGATTGAAAAGCCATGCGAATGTCGTACAAGCTAGTCAGATCTACATTCTGTGCGTACTTATCAGTTTGACTGTTGATAAGTGGATCATAGGTTTTGGATGCATACACCACATGACATCACATAGGGACTGGTTTAAGGATTATCAGTCTATTGAGGGTAGTACTAAGTTTATGGGCAACAACGGTAAGTGCAAGATTCTTGGCATTAGCTCAGTATAGATCCACCGTCTAGGATCGTTCTCACTTATCTATCGCTTTATAGTGCTTCTTCAATTTGACTTGCGATTTGGAGTGTTACAATTCATTCCCAATCCTGTTATATAAGACTGGGATTTGTATCTATGTTTTGATTTTACAAAAGAGGAGTTTCTGTCGTTCCCTGATCCGAGATCTTTTGGTGGCGTGCCCATATCTTTGAATTTGTTAAAAACGAAAGTAGTTCTCTGGAAATAGATAAGAAAAACAAATGTAAGTGAATGAAAAATGGGAGACAGTAAGAAAAACGAATGAAAGGAGACAATGAAATAAAGAAATGGGGAGCGAAAAGAAAACTGAAAAAATTGAGGCAAAGTAAGGCACGAAGTGCTTTCAACCATACTTAAGTCTCCCCCTTAAAGCAAGTGAATCAAAGGAGAAGAGCTTTTGCGCTTTCTACTATCTACAAATATCTCATATCAAACTTGAAATGGAACTTAAAAACGGTAAACATTAATCCATATAACTTGCTAAAATCCATATAACTTGTTTCTGCCAATGAATGACATTGCCACCCTTTGAAGCTTCTCGTACGTCCGAAAGAAACCTACACCCATGAAATCGACTATAAATTTGGTTAAAGACAACCTTGGCAAGAGTTGTCTTACCGATGCCCCCATACTATTGATCACTAGATAACCTACATCAAGAGAACCTTCATCGAACAGGCGTATAACATCTTCAACACGATCAAGAATTTCGACTAAATGATGGGGCAGATTTTTGTCTCTTTTATCCAACTTCATCAAAACTTCAGCAACGATTAATCTTATGAGTTCACCTTGGCTGTCACATTTGATACAAAAGGTCTACTCAGAAAGATTCGTAGATAGAATATTAACCTATCAACTATCAAGTTTCGGAATATTGTAAACACAAACGGGCCGATCACCCCGTCCCAAAAAATTTGTATATATGCTCCATAGATATATAGGAAAAAAATCAACTATAAGTAAATCGCCACCCCCCCCCCCCCCCGGGCCAAAATAAAAAGGAAAAATCATTAATTTTTTTAAAAAGAATCGATCTAAATCAATGTCAATTTACCTAAATTGAATTGCAATTAGAGATTGTATTCAAAGGTCAAAGACGTAAACTGTTAAGAAAATAATGAAATTTTGAACTTTATAAAAGGGCTCCTATGGATTTTCTTCCTTTAAATATAGGAAAAGGATTAGTTTATTCCTTTTTTATTGCTCACGTGTAGTGCGTGCTCTGTTTTCTAGTTTTGCATGGATTAAAATAGTAATAGCTAGAACAATTGTTTTCTATATCAAACCTTCACAAAATTGATTTTGAAGTTAAGAGAAAAAGTATTTTATACTATCTAAAAGAAGCAAATCGAATAATTGAATTCAAATTGGATTTGTCATGCCTTATTAGAGAGTTTATCTAGCATTTTATTATTTTAGATTGTTACCGAATATGGGTTAACAATTATTTTATTCTTTATTCATATGTATTATTTTTCTTGTAAGAAATTGTGATTATTCATTGACATTATTTCTACGCCTCATGTGGCAATCTACATGTTTAGGTAAACTTTTCCATTCGTACAAAACTAGTACTTAAATAACGATGAAAACCAACATCAATTGAATATTTTAGTAGATGTTCTCGCTAAAGAATAGATTTTAAAATTTAATATAAGTCGATTCAAGAGTCACCAAGATAAAAAAAATTTCTGGTCCAAGTACTTATTTCTGTTCACTTAGGGTGCATTCATTTCATAGAAAATGAGTAATTTGGAAAAAAAAAATTCCGAAAAGTGATAGCTTCTATCGTTTAGAAAAAAATTTAATAAAAAATATCTTCATCATCGATAACAATCTATGCCGAACAATTTTCATGGGCAATGAAAAAAGTTTCCATTAATTTATTTTTCTCAATAATATAAGCGATCATTTTTTGAAAAATGTTTTCCAAATCACTTATTTTCCGCAAAATGAATGCACCCAAGCCACGTTGGTTTCATGGAAAACGTAACGTTTTTGGAAAATGTTTTTTGGGAAATCATTTTCCTGGAAAATAATTAATTTTCCTTTGTTTGGTGATATGTGATCGAAAAAGTTTTTTGGTGTTTGGATCTCATCTGGAAAATGATTTCAAAATACGTTTATTTCACCATCCTGTGCTTGTGGCCATTTGCTGAGGCCAGTGACCGGTGGTGGGAGGAAGGAGAAAGAAAAAAAAATATAAAAAAGAAAATATAAAAAAAGAAAGAAAAGAAAAAAGAAAAAACAAAATAGTAATAAATTCAAGATGAGCAATTTAGGAAAGTGTTTTCACCTTCTTAGATTAGGGAATTCATTTTCCTAATTTTATACATGAATGTCTTCCTTGACCAGAAAGTGTTTTCGGTTGACTTATTATTTTTAGCAAACCAAACGGGTGAAAGTCTAGAAAATGGATTTCAGGAAAATACTTTCCCTCAAACAAACAGACCATTAGTGTAAGTTTATTCACTACTCTCAAGTGAAAAATAACTTTTGTTGACTCTATATTTCAAAAATGACTTAGGCCTCCCCTGGGCCTAAATCTTAGCTTCGTCACTGACGCATACTAATAGAGCCTCTTTTACCAAAATCAAATAATGTGTTTCTTTGGAATGAAAGACGAGGTCACGTGATTATTAATGTGTTCTATTTGGTACGCCACAATGGAATTTGCAAAAAGTATAATTGAATAAAATGATAATTCCAATATTTTTTGTTTGGAGAGTTGTCGAAACGGAAGTGGGATTCTTATACTTGGTTGTAAAAAATATTGTGGGATTGGTATTGAATGAGAGTATATCAATAAATTAAAATAATTTATTTTACATTGTACATATTTGTATTGATTTTAATATCAATGTATGTAAATTACAGTGATACACTTTTATAATCATAATTGAATATTAAATTAATTGATTTTAAAAAAATGAATTTGAATTAGTAGTTATTAGTATTAATCAGATTATTCATTTTTATTAACTATGATTGAAAATTAGTAATCCTGATTTATAGTTGATCCTTAAACGTACTTTAGATTTACAGTATTTAGTATTAACAATATGTTCACAAATTATATTTGGCTAATAAAATTTTTTGCCATTATTATTACAGTTGTTGAGGCACACGTTCAACGCTTGCATAATTGTCATTGGATTACGTATGAAGAGGAATGAATCAATTTTATCAAAGGGATAAGTGTACCGGAAGCCATAAAATTTATTACGAAAGTGCAACTGAATTCTAAAACTTTCAAAAAATGCAATTAAATTCTAAAATTTGTCACGAATGTGCAATTGAGTCTTATAACTTTCAAAAAGTGCAATCAAGTCATAAATCCCTTTTGTTGCATTGTGTCCTTTATTGGAAGGACAGGAGAAATTTCTTACAATCATAAATTGTTCCATCAACTATTCTAATTGCGAAGATGAGTTTGATTACCCTCCACAAGAATTATCAACTATAAAAATATCAGTTGACTCCATTCCACGTTCTAATTTATTGATAAATATCAACATCAAATGACAAGAGATACAAGAAATCGGAAACCTTTATTGATGTTGTCGGGCCAGATTTGTGGAAAATAGGCTACTAGACTACCAGGTCCCATTTTCCCTCTTTCCTCGATAGAGAATTTTGAAAATGATGGGGACTTCATCGTAAGCATATCCATATCGTTTGTTTGTTTCACAAAAGATAAATACTTTGAAAATATTTTCGTAAAAATAATCGCTTATACCACTAGAAATAATTAGTCAAAGAAAAATATTTTCATTATCCATTATATTCTATCTAAATATTTTCATGAATGATAAAAAAATTTCGTTTATTGATTTTTATAAGTGATACAAGCAACCATTTTTAGAAATTTTTTTTATAAATCATTTATCTTCCGCGAAACAAAAACATCCCAAAAAGGAATGGGGAGACAGCATGACGTGGTGAAGGACCGAAGGTGGAAGGTGGGCATTGGACTTGGGACTCGTGAATTGCGCTCAAACAATAACGGATGTGAATTGCGCTCAACATGTCGTTTCACGTGGGCTGCATAATTTTGAGTAGGTATATGTCTTTCTCAACCCACGTAAGAAAATTCATCGCAGCTTATGAACTTGACAGCCATCCTCTGCTATTTAATCTCATATTAAATTTGTATTACATGCAGATTTATATTTAATCTCATATTAAACGGGAAAAAGGATATTGAAAATGTAATAATTTTCATATGACGCTTAAATTTTTTTGAGCAAGCACTCGAGTGCCACATCGGCGGATAAACGATCACTTAAGTGTCTCCGCTAACAAATTCTGATAATTCATCGTATGTGATTTTTTTAAAATAAAATTTTTGTTTGTACATGGCTTTTGTAATAAAAGGAAAAGTTTAATGTGACAAATTCTGCATACAACTTGGCAACGAGAACAAAACGACAACCCTTCCCTCTTTTTCTCTCTCTCTCAAATTGTCTCAGAGAATTCTCTTTCAAATGGCAATTTCAAAGTCACATTAAGAAAGAATAAGTGAGCCGTTCTTCTTTTTGTCAAACATATTTGACGCAACATGTCAGTTTCACGTGGGCGGCATATCTTCAAGTAGTTTATCCATCTTTCTCAACCCACATAAGAAAATCCAACGCGGCTTATGACCTTGACAACCATATTAAGCTGATATTAAAATTTTATCTCACGTGGATTCATATTTAATCTCTCAATAAACATGGCATCGTACGGGTCTGTCAAGTTCATTGTTTTATGCAAAATCAATACTATAAGGACCAAACATTAAGACTACTTTCCAATCATCAAAAAGTAAGTCTTCATATACTTTGTTATTTTTTCCATAAGTTGTAAATCCTACTTAATAGAAAATCTCCTCTGCATATTTAGCAAATTAAAAATACTGCTCTTCTCATGTATTGCTCTATATCTGTAATGGTGCATTAGATATTGGCAAATTAAATATTGTTTCTTTATTTAAGTCATCATAAGCATAGACTCGTGATTTCTTACGGATAGCAGCCACGAGTTTGTTGTATCTTTGTGAATAATACATGTTGAGATACACGTGTGAGTTGTGTTAGAGAAGTCCCACATCGGATAATTGATGCAGTGTTGGGCAGTTAATATATCTTAGTTGGCCCTTAACTCATTGGCTTAAGTTTTTTAGTGAAGGTGGGTTCAACTGGATATGTTGACGGACTCGAACTTGGACTCCCTCTTGACTATCTCCCCAGATGAAGGTATCGGGCTTCTGCTATGCACTCCCAACAAATGATATTAGAGCCAATAGTTGATTGGTGGGCCCCCAATCTGTTCCAGTGTTTGGTAAATATCTCAACAAAGAAATCTCATGATCGATGCTTATTATCGATGGAAATTGCCATCACGGTTTGTTTGGCGAAAAGTGACCATGGACAATAGGTTTGGTGACGTGAGATAGAGATCTTGGGTGATGCAATCCTAAGTTAGCAATTGGTCTAGTCACGCGAGATAGAGATCATGGGTGATTCAAGTTGAGATAAGCTGATGCAGAAGAATACTTAAATTAAGAGAGAGCAAACCTGAGCAAACCTAACACTGAACTTACACGTGAGGGGGAGATTGTTGAGATACACATGTGAGCAAACCTAACACTGAGCTTACACGTGAGGGGAAGATTGTTGAGATACACGTGTGAGTTGTGTTAGAGAAGTCTCACATCGGATAATTGATATGGTGTTGAGCAGTTAATATATTCCAGTTGGCCTATAACTTATTGGCTTTAAGCTTTTGAGTGAAGGCGAGTTCAACTGGATATGTTGACGGGCTCGAACTTGGGCTCCCTCTTGGCGATCTCCCCGGATGAAGGTATCAGGCTTTTGCTGTGCGCTCCCAAGAATGCAAAACCAACGTCAAGAAAAAGATATATTTGATGACATTTGCATTTTTCTCATCCTTAGAATACTGGCTAAAGGAAATCATATTTTTCATGTTGGAGGAGGATAAAATGGAAGCAGATGCTGAACAGCCCGGCACAGAACTTTAGCTTCAGTTCCATCCATCTGCAAGTTCTCGGGATGATGAATTTAGCAAAGAGCCTCCCATTGACAATGTCAGAGAAGGGACTTCGCCTGGAAAGCAAAATCATACCATGGAGCAAGAAAGAACTTTTTAATTATTTTACTGCTGTTATTATGTCACACAGACTGAAAAATTAGCAGTAGCCCAATATTTAGTTGGAATCACCTACTTCAGCTCAATTCTGAACCCGTTAATATATTTAGTAGATCCTACATTTACTCAAAAGCTTAAGTCAATAAATTACGAATCAATTAGGATATATTAATTGCTCCAAACCATACCAACTCTCCGAAGTGAGACTTTGTTTGTCACAACTCACATGTGTTCTTAAGATGAACTTAAGCACAACCAATTTTGGCAGGTCTATATGAACTTGCTCCACCAAGAACATTTGTTGATAGGTTCAAGACATAATTAGTGAGCATATTGAATGCATCTACAACCGCAAGCTTTCCTTGCTTTTAAGTTGAAATTAATTGAAGTTCCAAATAGGAGAAGCATATGAAGGATAATTCAGAATTCGTGGAGATGGAAAGACCTAGTCAAGTCTTTGTCATTTTGGCAAGGGTAATTCAGATTTTCCTTGCCAATCAGACCTCCAAATTAAATAAAAAAACGTGTTTTGAGACAGTAAACGTTTTTGCCTTGTCTGTTCCTTATTCTAGTTACCTGTCCAACATACTATGCTATAGCCTATAAATTCCCATAAATAAGGTTTCGACACTCACAGAAAAGCCTCAACCCTCTAGCGTTCTTCATCCATATTTGCTCAGTCACCTAAATCGAGAAAACAGCGAAAAAGAGATGTCTCTTCCGATTTTAGCCATCCCACCTTCTTCTCCAGCTCAAGAAACAAGCCGTGTTGCTGAACGCCGTTCAGCCAATTTCCATCCTGGCATATGGGGGGATTATTTTCTCAAATATGCTTCTGACTCCAACTCGATGGTTGCATATTAAGTTGTTCTTTGTCTTCGATTATATTTGGAAAACTTTTCGATCGTTATGTTTTTTGAAAACTAAGGGCATAGAACATAATAAATCTCGAATGATTGGGCACCATCCCACAACATTTGCTAAAGAAAAAGAATTGAAGCACCACTTGATTTGAAACTTCATGCATGTGTTTGTCCTTACATGATTCAAAATATTTATGCGAACCTTGTGGCATGCGCATATGGCTTAACAAGTGTAGAAAGGATTTCTCCACTATTAATAAAACTAGTCATGATGAATAATTTTACAATAATTTCAATTCATATTAAATATCGTGATCAATCGGGTCATAGGCAACCTAATATATTTCTTGCATTCTTACAATTTACTTCCTCTAATTATTTTTCCAACATTCAATTTTATATAAATTGTAGAGTTTTCCTGCCAAAGCAAAGGGTCCAATCGAGAGATTGAAAGGAGAAGTGAGGAAGATGTTGACAGATGCTACAAATAAGCCTTCGCAAAAGTTGAACTTGATCGATCAAATCCAACGCTTAGGAATTGCCTACCATTTTGAAATTGAGATAAATCAGCAGCTTGAACAAATTCACAAAAGCTATTTTGAATTGCACGACAACGATAACAATGACGATCTACACATGGTCGCTCTTCTCTTTCGATTGTTGCGACAACAAGGTTACACAATTTCATGTGGTATGTAATGTTCTAATTTTCATTGATTGATTCGTTGGCAAATTTATATTGCAGATACTAGTTGATAGTCCATTTGATTGATTAGAACACATAATATCACTAACATGTTTAGTCACTCCTATTTTGATTTGTTTTTTTAGTCAACTTTTTCTCTATACAATTCTCATATCCCGAGTTTTTCAAACTTTCTTGGTTTGAAAGGTGAATAGTCCTTTCTTCTAATTCCTTGGTTTAGTAAGTCATTTTTTCCGATCGTTTCAAATTGATCTAGATGTTCAACATGAATTTTTCATGTTATCTCATGACAGCATCTTTCCCCACTTTTGTTTGGCCATTCAGAAATTTTTAACAAGTTCAGGGATCGTGAAGGGAATTTCCACGAATCACTCATTGCCGACGTGCAGGGACTGCTTAGTCTATTTGAAGCTTGCCATCTGAGGTTTCATGGCGATGATATTTTGAATGATGCACTTGCTTTTACTATAACTCATCTCGAAACAATTGATAAAGGAAAAGCAAGCCCTAAGCTCGAAAAACAAGTGAGTCATGCCCTAAACCAACCAATTTACAAGGGAATACCAAGGCTAGAGGCGAGGCATTACATTCCACTCTACCAAGATGAGCCTTTGCATAATGAAGTCCTGCTATCCTTGGCTAAACTCGATTTCAACTTATTGCAAGAGCAACACCAGAAGGAACTCGGCAACCTTACAAGGTTAGCTTCATGATAGCACGTTTGAATTAGCTAGATATTCTAAGAACACAAAATCATCATGGATTGATTCGTGCAATTTCGATTTATCCTGAACCAAAAATCATTTGTTAAAAGTGACAAGGAGTGTTAATCTCTTTGGATCATCAGGGTAAGATACTTTCTAAAATTCTCTCAATGATGTGTTTGCCTTAAATAGGATTTGTTGTTATGCTATAGGTGGTGGAAGGATTTAGATGTAGAAAGGAAGTTGCCATTTGCTAGAGATAGGATTGTGGAGTTATATCTCTGGATGTCAGGAGTTTATTTCGAGCCAGAGTATGAAGCCGCTAGAGAAATACTAACGAAAGTGGCCAGCATGGTTTCCATTATAGACGACATCTATGATGTCTATGGCACATTGGAAGAACTAAAACTCTTCACGGAAGCAATTGAAAGGTACAGTTCACACTCGGATGCTTTTCTCAGTTTACCAATCCTAAACTTATTCTAATTTGATCAATTGGTAAATAGAGTCAAGCGTGATATTTTCAGAACTTGAACTCAGGTGGGACGTCGATGCCAAAGATGGATTGCCAGAGTACATGCAGACGTGTTACGAGACAGTTCTTGATTTGTATGATGAAATTGGCTATGAGATGACCAGAAAAGGACGACCATACCGGCTGTTCTTTGCAAAAGAAACGGTAAGCCATTCGAGGTTATATCAATCAAACGCAATTTTTACTCTGTCCACTGGCAACAAAATATCAGGTTTTTGGATAAGAACGAGAGACACTAATATATTTAAGTCCACCAAATACATTAAAGTTCGAATATTGACGTAGCTTTATGTTTGAGAATCAATCGTCAGATGAAAATCCAAGTGAGAGCATTCTTCGCCGAAGCCAAATGGTTCCACGAAAACCACGTACCGACGATGGAGGAGTACATGCCCATTGCATCAGTATCGGCTGCTATTGAATTGCTACTAGTGACTTTGATGCTGGGAATGGGAGATTTCGTAACAAAAGATGCTTTTGATTGGGTGTTATACGGCGATCCCAAGATGGTGAAGGCTGTGAAATTAGTTGGTCGGCTCATGGATGACATTGCTGGACACAAGGTATATAAAAGCTATACCAGCGAACAACATTAATTTATTGAAATTTTGTCCAATAGATTTGATCAATAGGAGAAAAAAATAATTTCCACGAGATATTTGTTTACAGTTTGAGCAAGAGAGAGGTCATGTGGCATCTTCAGTGGAGTGTTTCATGAAACAGTACGGAGTTACGGAGGAAGAGGCGAAGGAGGAACTCCGTAAACAGGTGGCCGATGCGTGGAAGGATATTAACGAAGAGCTGCACTGTCCGACCATCATCCCCAGGCCACTCCTCATGCGAATTCTCAATTTTGCACGAACCATGCATGTGGTGTATAAAGATGAGATAGATCTCTACACTCATGCTGTAACCGAGTTTAAAAAGCATGTGACTTCTCTGTACGTCAATCCATTGCCGATGTGAAGGTTTGGAAGAACAAGTTAAAGTACCAAACCGGCGTAGATTGCATTAGACAGCCTTCGAGTCCAATGCTCTGTGTACAATTCGAATTGTGTGTCGACACTTGATCATTGCTCTTCTCTGGCCTGAGAGCCCCCTTTTTTCTGTGGATTTCGAATGAAATAAAATAAGGAGACTGTAAAATAATGTGACATTGGAATATATTAATGTTCTATGCAATGAGTGGTTTCATTACAAAAAAAATTAGGTTTTAGCGACGAATTTTGCCACGAAAAATTTGGCAAAATTCGTCGCTAAACGAATTTGCGATGGAAAAAAATCCATCGCTAATACGCAATCGCAAAATTTTGCGGCGAAAAATTTCAATTTTCGTCTCTAATTTGTGACGAAAAAAAATTCGTCGCTAATTATTCGTGACAAAATTTGTCGCTAATTTGCCACGAACTTTATTCGTCGCAAAATTTGTCGCTAATTATTGGTGGCAAAATTCGTTGCTAATTTGCCACCAAAAATTTTTACTTTTGCCATTAACATTATTCATGAACGAATTTAGCGATGATTTTTTATTAATTCTTTTGCAACGAACTCTACGACGAATATCGTTTAGGGATGAAATTAGCGATGAAATTTTATTTTTGCAATGAACTTTTGTAATTTGTGATTGTACAATAAAATCATTTATTTTATTTTTCGATTTTAAACCTAATTAAAAGCAAACTTAATTTTTGGAATTTATATTTAACATGGATTAAGCACTTAATAACATCAAAATATTATAATAATATGAAAATGAAATACATTCATCTACATTTTCCACAAGAATGACATAAACAAAAGCTCGGTCATTCGCGCCCAAAGTAAACATCCAATGATTTCCAGATTTATCATAGTATGATCAAGCTAGAGAAGAAGCAGTCGAACATCCCCCCTCATTCAATCTTTGCTCTTGAGAAGTCCATCTCTGGATGCCGCAAGAGAGGTCGCCAGAAAGAAGAAATTAGCAATGTTGATCTACAGATACAAGAACGCTCATCAATAAGAAAAGCAACCAATATCCACCTCTGCCATGAACTTCTTTAGAATCTCCTGTTTTTGCATCTCATCACTGGTAGGAAGACCCATTGCCTTTTGTCTCTGATCAAACTGATAAGTTAAAAGCAAAATGTCAGTATTGTATTTGCAAGGAGAAATGCAAACACTCCAAGGCCACCAGCATTGTGCTCGTCTACATGCACATAACAAAATACATGCAATGTGTGTTTGTTTAGTTAATACCCAGGAGGAGCTTAAGAAAGAGAGCCACTTACCATCATCTTTTCAACTGTCTGTCAAGTTTCTGGGTCCAGGTCAGACGATTTGCTATTCTCTGGTTCTACCTTCTGAGTATCAATTTCAGGATCCCCTTTGACCAAAGATTTCCACCACTCCATTTGATTGTGCTTAGTCAGGAGAATAGAGATCGCACTCTAGTCCTCTGTAGATTCACAACGTTAAGATGATCGCGCAACATGGAATTGACTCATAATACTATTAACTTAACAACAGGAGGCAGATCACTCTTGTTTGTGTTTGAATTCATATGCCATGTGATATTCTTGACTCAATCCACTATGTACCTAAACTCCAGTAACAATCATCAGGCTTGACAGTCTGGAAAAGCTCCCCCTGCAAGTAATCGTACATAGTCAAGAGAGTTATGCAAATAAAGCAAGCTGATTAAATAAACTCAAATTACGCACACTCACTTCTATGACAGGAGGTTGACCCTTGAGTCCAACTTTCAAGTGGTTTTTCTTTATGTCGCATAACGCAAACCTTCCTTTAGTACCCTTAGGAATTGGAACATGGACGGTAACCTCCTGCAAAGTCTGAGTCCAGGAATAATTCTCAAGATTAAGGCCATTGCCTTTGTTTGGCACTGTTCAACCAGAAACAATGTTAGAGCAACTACCGAGGCAACGTGGTATATTTTACACAATATGTCTACTAAACATATGCATCCACCTTGTAAAAGGAATCATAACAAGATAGTCTCTTATAGAGTTGCACTTTCCAAAGCACACTGGGTAACCTAACTGGTCATCTCAGCTAAAGCTATCTGAATCATACTCAATGCAAGAGCTAAAATCAGGCTCAGTTCATAATTTGGGCATAGGGATTGTCAAAGTCATAACTGTTGGTCCACATCAAATGTTGATGCTGAGGTGGTCAAGTTATCACTTTTTAATTGGTCTTTAACAACTTTAATTATGAGTCCTAAATCTTTTGTCCAGCCATGCTAAATCCCAAAGGCGGAAAGGCACTAACCAATCTCGAAGTTCCACAAAACAATCAGACATTCTATGCTTACAGTTGATCCATAATCAGAATCACCTAGTTTTCCAACTCGCCTGCCAAAAAAAAAAACAAGATTACACTTGCAAAGTAGCTTCTTTTCCTAATTTCCAAGGAAAATGGGGGATCCAATCAAGCATAAGCACCAAAACAAACTTGCATGAACCAAACACTGCAACGAGAAGACATCTCCAAAACCAAAAGCAAGAAGCTTACAGCAAACCTTCCATCACTAGAGTACTTGAATAAGCCAATGCACGCTTAAACAGATTATAGGAGAGATCAACACAAGAGAAATTTAATTATTCGGGAGAGTTCAGATTGCTGAACAAAGGAGCAAGTACCCATCAAAGAATATCCACACTTTAGCGAAATCGATAGCATAATAGAATGAAACATTTTCCCTGCCCATCGCCATCAAATAGCCAACCAGAGAAAACATCCAAGCTATATAGATGACTATGGCCACGAAACCGTCACAGCCTAACTATAGTAGCAGAAAAGAGCCACATCATGAGCGATCACTACGTAATGTACTTCTCATCTAATCTCCCACATGTCTCGACCCCAGCAGCGTCTCGACAGGCACTCATCGCGCTCATGCGTAGCAAGCAACAAATCACGACACTGTCCAAGAAAAATCAAAAGCCCTTATCTATCGCTCCACTCTTCTCCTCCTTCTCTTCCTCCGCATCCTTCATCTCCACCTCCTGCACCTTCTTCTCTTCCTCCACCTTCTTAGCCGCCGCCGCCGCCCTCTCCCGCTCCCTCTCCTTCTCCCTCTCGACCTGCCTCAGCTTCTGCTTCTGCTTCTCCCTCACCGCCCTCAACACCGTCGCGACGTCCCTCTCCGCCGCCTCATGCGCGAGGAAATCGCTCCGCTCCGCTCGGCCACGAACTCGAAGGCCTCCTCGATGAACCCCAGCGGGGGGGCTGGACGGATCGAACCTCGCGCTGAACTCCGCCGCGGCAGAGGAGGAGGCTGAGGACGCAAGGCCAAGGGCTTGGCCTCAGGTTGCTTCTCCTCTTCCTCCTCGAAGTCGGAGATGATCGCCACGGACGGTGAACTCCGGGAGGGATCGAATCGGAGATTGCTCTTCTCTGGCTCGATTTCCTCTAGGGCTCCGGAGGCCATGGGCGAGGAGGAGTCGCAGGAGGAAGCACGGGAGGGAAGCGAGCGCGAGAGGTTTAAGGGTGTGGGGGAGAGGGAAGAAGGAGAAGCGAGAAGCGGAAGCAGATTTGATCTGATCGAGAGAAACGAAAGAGGGAGAGGCAGGGAGAACAGCGAGCACGGGGGATATGAGGAATCAGCAGAGAGAGAGAGAGAGAATGGGGGTGAGGGCGGGCAACTCAAAATTTGCGACGGATCTCTTTGTCCGTCGCTAATTTTAGCGACGGACAAAAACGTTCATCGCTAATTTTCCGTGGCCCAATTTGGTTTTTGTAGTGTAATTTTGCGACGGATTTTAATCCGTGACTAAATAGCCACGAAAATAAAAAAATAGTTGGGAAAGTAAAGCAAGAGTTTAATTTCGTGGCTAAATCCGTGGCTAATTAGCCACGGATTTAGTCACGAAATTAAAAATAGTAGGGAAAGTGAAGTGAGAGTTTATTTTTGTAGCTAAATCCATGGCTAATTAGCCACGAAATTAAAAATAGTCGGGAAAGTGAAGCGAGAGTTTATTTTCGTGGCTAATTAGCCATGAATTAAAATCCGTGGCTAAATAGCCACAAATTTTTTTCGTCGCTAATTCCGTTGCAAATTACCCACCGACAATTTTCCGTCGCAAATTTCGTCGCGAATTAGCAATGAATTTTTTTCCGTTGCAAATTAGCGACGAATTTTTTTTCGTCGCTAATTTTCTGTGGCTAAATCTTTGTTTTTTTGTAGTGAATGTCCGCAACCCATGTAGTTGTGACAATTAGGTAACCTTTGTAAGGAGCCGCAATTCTTTATTGATCGTTCGTCCAACGATTCCAATCCTCCTAAATCTCGAATCTCGACTAGCTAACAACAGCTCATCACTAGTAGCCTTTTGAGCTTGCCCAAGCTTGATAGACCCAATAGCCTTATTAGCGATTTACATAATAACACATCTAAGTAATGGAGACTCTCTAGCTGTTCAAAGTTGATCTCTCTAAACCAACATCTAAAGAGTGTTAACTGGGACAAATATCTCAAACATCTCAAGTTGGAAAAGAATGTTTGTTCTAACGATGACTTGACATCTCTTAATGCCAAATTATAGAGTTGAGGAGGCCATGTGAGCGATCGAGGATCATCACAAGATATGCCAAGTCTCCAAAGCTGAGGAGGCCATGTGATATTCGTGCTTCGACTCCCATCCTCTACTTTTGGTGACTCCCCCATGCAGGTGATATTTTTATGACCGCTAGATTCCAACACTTTAGGATTCCTCGGCATTCCAGCCTGAGTCAAGAACTTTAGCCTTCTAAGATGCCCGACAGAAGCAGGTAGTCCTGTGATCTTTGTATTAACCAAATATAACTCGACCAATGATTCTAGTTTTTCAATGGAGTTTGGCAGCTCTCTTATTTGAGTCGATCCTAGGTTCATTACCTCCAACATAGTGAGATCTTCAATAGAATTGGGTAACTCTCTAATTCTTGTGTAGGCCAAATTCAATACGACCAAAGATCTCAATTTCCCAGTGGAGTTTGGAAGCTTTCTAAATGGACAACAATTCATTAAAGACAAGCATGTCAAGCCCACATCTCTCCAATACATGAATGAAGCTCTCGTATACACTGCCCCTCTAGCTTTAAATTGGATAGGTACTTTAGATAGCATATTGCAGAAGGCACTGCAAACAGGTCAAAAGGGATGCTTGTGGGAAAATTTGACGGCTGAACTTGGGATGGAATTATTTCCAAGCGCTTTAGGCGCTCTACCTTATGGATAGAGCTACTAATTTGGAGCGACTTTGGACTATTTTCATCAAGAACAAGTATCTTCAAATTCAAGCATGTCGAGAAGTCAGGAGTTGTCAACAGATTGCATCTCCTGAGATGTATGACTTTCAAGTCATGATTCGCCTGTGAAACAAATTAGACTAAGAAAAGTAAGGCAAGGCAAATGGCAACAATAGTATTCGTGATACGAAACCATACCAAGCATGGCCACCATCCATTCCAATTCCCCGGAATGTCACTTACCGAAAGCTTAAGCACAACTAAGTTTCATAAACCTAGATTGATGGCTTGTAAGTCTGAAGGGCAACAACGCCAAGAGAGCCATCTTAAATTTGAGAGGAGATTCTTAAAGTCTCCTACCAAGTTCCCCCTCTCTAATTCCAAGAACCTTAAGTTAGGTAGCCTGGAAAACTCTTCACTTGTAAAGTCGTGCTCTTTGGAAAGTCCAGTTAGTTTGAGTGCTATGATGTTCTCTGTTCCCTGACGACATGAAAAGGCATAAGTTAACTTTCTACAGTGAGAAAAAGGAATGTATTCCATGAGTAAATATTACATAGACTTGTTCTATAAGTAAAGTGATTGATAGAATTAATTACAGTGCAGAAATTGATCAAGAAGATGGCAGTTGTGAACTAATGTCACACCCCGCACCCTACGGCACGTTACATCCCTCGCAAAGGTCGATTCAAGTGCAACGTCCCAGGGCGCGTCGCCGACCTAACGCCCAACACAGAGATTAAAGCACACGCGGAAGCAATACAGTACCCGGACAAAATTAAACCACATAACCAAGGATAACCATGCAACACACAACGAGAACAGATATACACTTGCATTGATATAGGGAACCATGTACATCATCTGTTTACAGCTTGCGTGCCAAAAAAAACAAAAGCGGGTCAATGGCCACTATTGACAAAAATGGGTAAGTGGCTTAGGGGTCAAATTACTACTTAAGGTGGGGCTCCGGTCAAAAAGGGTACTGGCCCTACCAGACTGAAACTCAAGCTAAACCCTACGGTGCCCAGTCCGGGTCGAAATCAGAAGACTCAGAGGATGAAGAGCTATCAGGCATCTCCTTCTCAGAGTTTGATGAGTCCGGCTCGGACTCAGCCTATGCGGCCTCCTCCTCCGAGTCCATGTCCTCCGGCTCGGCCTCTGGCACAGGATCCTCCTCGATCGGCTCCGGCACCTCGTCATCCGGCTCCATCGGCTCCGGAACAGCGTCCCTATTAGCTGGCTCTAAGTCCATCGGATCGAGCTCATCTACCTTGTACTCTATTGGAACACTATCAGAGCTCGCACTCTCCTCGGCTGAGGAACCAGGGTCAATCACTTCACCATCGGGGCACCGGAGGTACCTCGTGCCCAATCCGGTAAATGGGACATCAAAAGTTCGGAGAGGACCATACTCTCCGAGACTATCCCTGAAGCACCAAGCTACATATTCGTGAGTCTGGTAATAGGTTTCCCCCACATCCACCCAAACTAAAGTATAATATCTAATGTACGACTCCCCGTTCCTTACGGGGTGTATCGTCCTCGTTCGCTCTATATGATACGGAATCCCAAAACGTACTGGAGCTTCAGGCATCTCAAGGCTGGGGGTCTGAAAAATTGGTTTTATACAACAGTGAGAATAATCTCAGTGAGTAGTTCTCTAAACCTAAACTAGGCTAGCATGCACCTCCTGACGAGCACTAAACAACCACACAAGTCGAAACATAAATGATTCAGGCCCTCGGGCCCAAATCCGAACCTTACTTGACCCTGCAGGTTAGGCATTTGATAAATAATCGCAATCACGGCACAGAATTCAATCACGGCACATAAGCACATCTCACAATGTCACGACGCATGTCATGCATATGCTCGTGTTCACACTCATGCTCATGTCTCATCAATGCATTATCGTACACTTGCATGCTAGCACTCTTGCCATTTATCAATTTCTTCTCCGACCCGCGTAAAACGCATCAAGTCCGACCTGCGTAAAACGCATCAAGTCTATCACTTCGAGATCGATCTCTGGCCCGCGTAAAACGCATCAGGCTCATGACACATTACCCGCGTAAAACGCCTCAGGTTGATCATCTTCCGGTAAACCGGGCATCGTCCCACGTAACACGCCTTAGGACAGGTTCACTACCCCGCGTAAAACGCATCAGGGTTTATTGTGATCACACATTCACAGGCATCAATTTTTATCTGAACCCCGCGTAAACCGCATCAGGGCATTTTAGGTGATCACAATGCACATATCACTCAGGCACACTTGTATATGCACATGCCGTGCCAATACTTGAGATGCACACTCATGGCTATAACGTTCACATTTGAGCATTCACTTGCACCTCGCATATTCAATCTCATGAATCAACATGCCCCATCAGACAATCAATTCAAAACAGCCATGGCACAAACTTGACACACAATCCGTGCACATATTCACACAACCGGGTCAACAAGAATTTGCGCATTCGAGGTCCGCCAAGCTATTCCATTCTTAGTCCCGCTAGACATGCGACACGACATCACAAAACCAACCACAAACAAAGGCCAATCAGCCAGTCAATCAATCAATGCGATCATTCCCGGTAATTGCACGATTAAACTCCAAATAGATCGCGCCTTGTCCAATTCAATTCGTTATGGACAGCCACTATACCGCTAATTCTAGGCCAATAAATATCTTCAAAATGCCCCATTAAACTCCCCAAAACATCATTCTAATCAGCCACCACAAAGACCAAATGAGGCGCGCACTAAAATCCATATTTAAAGCCTGAACTTACTCCAAACTTGGACCGCTCCGAACCAATCTGTCCAGCCATCTCACGGCATCTCACGGGTCACTAAATTTCAACTAAATTGTCGCACTAAGCCCGTAAAATAGCCACCAAGATAGCCACCATTCGGTCTCCCAATTTCACCCGCTAAGTCCACAATTCCGTCCAAATCACGGCACCTATGCCTCGCCAGATCACATCACACTATAGTCCACTAAACCTTGATCAAATCGTCACTCTCGGTCACCAAATACGCCACAAAATCAGCCCTTAACAACCTCCACCATTTAACCCCTAAAATACCCTAATTAACTCCTAAAACCCATCTAGAAATGCAATTTAGCCTAATTAGGGCTTAGGGTCGAACTCACCTGGATTCCTAGGCTACAATTAGGGTTGAGCACGTGACGAGGACGGCTGGGCAGCAGGGGGTCCGCACCGGAATAGGAACGGCAAGCGGCGGCTCCGGCGAAGAGCCTTCCACGGCCAAAACAAAGAGAGGAAGAGAGGGGGAGGGGGCTCACGGGATGGAGAGGAAGGAGGGGGCGCTGCCGGCTGAGGTGAGAGAGAGAGAGAGAGAGAGAGAGAGAGAGAGAGAGAGAGAGAGAGGGTATATAGACATTGCAAAGTGGGGTTGGTGAACTACTTTCCCACTTGGACAATCTTGCCCCTAATCTAAGGGCTTGCATAAAAACTAAAAAAAATATCTAGGGGCACAATTGACCATTATTTCTAACATTATTAGGCTGAAAAAACTAATATAAAAACCCTAAAATAAACCCCAAATAAGCCTAAAATTCGGAACCCTATAATTAGGCCTAGGGGTAAAACGGTAATTTTCCGGTCCCGGGTCAAATTTTCAATTTTTGACTCTACTGGTCCCAAATATGTTTGGCCATATAAAAATGACGTCGTCCTTGCAAAAATAGTCGCGCACGCCCACGAAATTCGATACCGAAGTCTGGACTCAATTTCATAATCGATTCCGCTCAATTTGCGATTTTAGCGTCTCTCCCTAACGGGCAGCTGTTTAGGGGTTACGCGTATCGATCTAGGGTTACTCGAGTCATGACGGTCCCAATTTCCCAGAGAAGACGAGGATTTATCACTAGTCTCAGGGGTCGCGGTCGTCCGGAATAAGTTCGGGATCGTTCGTCGCACGTACTCTCGGTCGTGCGGAATCACCCGCTATCCGATCGTACACCGTCGGTCAAACCAAATCCGTCACTCCCCTTGGACCGGCCCATGTCGGCACAAAATATTCCCTCGTCGCGTCTCGAGATCGGACTCAATTCACGGTCGAGTTTCTGAGTCCACGTACCGTTTTCCTAGTTAGCCATTCCCTAATGATCAGTATCCCGAGAATGATTAGTTCCGGGCGAGACTCACTAAAACGAAACAAGAAATAATCATCTATTTCATTAATCCTGGAAGTGGGTGAATTTCAGGACGTTACAACTAAATTTACTTTTGTGGTCTTCACAACATCCAACGCAATCTTGGGACACCATAGTCTACTACGCTTCCCAGGAACTCTAAGGTCTTCTTGTCGAACAATTTCTCTTCCAAGGTCTTTGAGCAGGTTGTGCATCAACAGTCTATCATCATCATCAACCTTTATCAAAGACATATGAGTAAGGACAACGATATCACTTCTTGGAAAAAAATCCAACGCTTTCCACAAATAATGCGGAAGGGTTCGTTCTTCACCAATGAAGTAACATGCAATATCAAGAAATATTTCTCTCCGTGCATCCTTTAACATTTCAAAACTAATCTTTAATTTGTCGAGCACATCTTGATTGGGAACTAAATGTAATTTCTTCAATGTGTCTTTCCAAAGTCGTTTATTTTTGCGATAAAGAGAGGAACCGATAACCTCGAGAGCCAAAGGAAGTCCACCAGCTTTGCAAACAATATCGCAAGATATTTTACCATAGTCATGTGGAGGGGAGTCCATCTTGAAAGCATGCTTACTAAAAAGCTGAAGAGCATGGCAATGGCACAATTCTCTCATATGATAGATTTCAAACTCTTCGAGATATGTTTGGACACTATTTTCTCTATTTTCCTCTTCGATCGGCAAAAAGTTGGTGTCCCTTGTTGTAATAATAATTTTGCTCCCAAGACCAAACCAATGCTTTTCTGCAAGTTTTGAGAGTTGGTCCCTCTTATCTAGGTCATCAAGAACAATGAGGACTTTCTTGTCACAAAATCTCCTTTTAATTTGGTTAATCCCTGAATTAGAGTCAAAAATTTCCACTGGTTTGAAATTGAGAATTTCTGACAATAATTGTTTTTGCAATTGAACTATTTTGCCGCCCTTTGAAGCTTTTTGAACATTCGAAAGAAAGCAACACCCATGGAACCGACTAGAAATTTGGTTAAAGACAACCTTGGTCAGAGTCGTCTTACCGATGCCTCCCATACCGTGAATTACTAGATAACGGACATCAGGAAAACCTTCATCTAACAAGCGCATGACATCTTCAACACAATCTTGAATTTTGACTAAATGTTCAAGCAGATTTTTGTCTCTTTTATTTAGCTTGATCAAAACTTCAGCCACGATTAATCTAATGAGTTCACCTTGGCTGTCGTATTGGATACAAAAGGGTCTAGTTAGAAAAATCGCAAATGGAATATTAACTTATCTAGTTCAGGAATATTGTAAATTAAACACAAACTAGCCATGGAAGGAGGAAGGCAAGCAGGGGCGACTGCTCCCCTGCCAAAAGATTTTGTATTTATCCTTTGCTGATATATAGGAAAAAGTTCAATTACAAGTCAATCACTCCCCACTTCCGCCCCCAAAAAGAAACATTAATTTTTATCATGTCAAAAGTAATCTCTTATACCTTTTCAAGCTCTAACTCGTTTTTTCTTCCAAAAACAAATCAAGCAAAATCCATGCCAATTTACTTATAATGAATAGCAACTCTATATTGTCTTCAATGGTCAAAGATGCAAATTGTTGAAATAAGAATGAAACCTTGAATTTTCTAAAAGCTGCTCCTTTTTTTATTACTCACATATAGTGTGTGCTCTGTTTTCTAGAAGTTGTAATAGCTAGAACAATCGTTTTCTATATTGTACCAACATAAATTCGATTTACAAGTTAAAGGAAAAAGGGATAATGACATAAACAATTCCAGAACTTTGGCCAAATGTATAATATAGTCTATGAACTTTTAATTTATTCAATGTAGTCCCTGAACTTTAGCATAATGTTCAATGTGGTATCTGAACTTTTAATTTGTTCAATATGGTCCCTGGACTTTTGGTATATGTTCAATATAATCCCTGAACCATATGAAAATGTTCAATGTAGTCCTTGTACTTGAATTAATGGAAGGACTATATTGAACATTTTCATATAATTCAAAGACTAAATTGAACATGTACCAAAGTTCAGGGACTACATTGAGTAAATTAAAAGTTTAAGGACCTCATTGCACATTAGGTTAAAGTACATGGACCACATTAAATAAATTAAAATTTTAGGGATCACATTGCACATTTGGCCAAAGTTTAGGGATTGTTTGTATCATTTTCCCAAGAAAAAAATATTTGATGAATTCAAATTGGATTTGCCATGTCTTAGTAGAGAATTCATCTGGCATTATATTACTTTAGATCTTATCATACATGTATTAACAATTGCAATCTTCATTTCTTCGTATTATTTATGTTTGCTTAGTGTGAGAGTTTATTCACTACTCACATGTAAAAAAATTATCGATTTCATCAATGACTTAAGCCTTCCTTGGTCGTCATTGACACAAATTAATAGATCCTCCTTTTACCAGAGTAAAAGAATGTTTTTCTTTGAAGAGACGGGGGTGTCTCTTGACTTCTAATATGTTGCATTTGGTACGCTGAAATAGAATAGAACCATGATTCCAATATTTTTTGTTTGATGAATCGTGGTAATGGAATGGGAATTCTTATACTTGGTTGTTAGAAATAAATGTTGTGGGAATGGCATTGTATGAAAGAATTTTGATAAATTCTCATAAAGTTAATTGAAGTTGTACTTATTTGTATTAATTAAATTACATCAAGTGAATTTCTTAAATACGATTTAGAATTTTCAGTTATTTACTTTAAAAAGAGCTCAAACCTTACCCTCTAGTTTTGATATCCCATCCTTTGATACAAGCGGCCTCCCTTAGAGCCTTCTTCCATTGTTGCACTACATTGCAACCGAACTTTTGCTCGTGCTTTTGCAGAGCGTCGTGGTAAAGCCCCGTTTTGAGTTGGACATCGTCCGGATCCACATCGAAGAAAATTGGCAGGATCATCGCTTTGCCATCTCTGTTTTTCAAGCAATCCACCATGCATGCAAGCTCGCGAAGACACCACGCACTGGACACATAGTTTCTAGAGAAGATAGGCATACATATTGAGGAGCTCTTGATTGCACGCTCCAGCTCTTCTCCGATTGCTTCGCCTATTCTGATCTCTTCATCATCTCTGAAAACGCGAATCCCAGCTCTGTCCATGGAGTGATAGAGGCAGTCAGCGAAATTCAAGCAAGTGTTAGGCGCTCTGAAACTCAAGAATACCTCGAATTCAGCCCCCAGCAATGACTCGACATCACCTTTATCGAGTGCCGACGCCATTATTCCATTTAATGAGTCCCTCCTCTCCATCATTTGGAGCTAAAGTATATTGATAGAGTTTAATAATGAGGAGAGAGATGTAAGAGTAGTGTCTAATTCATGTACTGTTGGAGGATTTATAGACAAGCTAGAGAGTCGTGAAAAGTCTCCTTCTTGCGGTTTTTCTTGGAAGAGACGGAGAAATCTCCTGCGTCCAAAAATATTCTATCGTGGTGGAAAAATAGGCTACTAGAGACAATTTTGGATATGGTGGTGCCTTACCCCGTTTCAAGGTCAAGGCATTGAATTTCTATTCAAAATTTTGTTCTATAAATTATTCTTATTGATAACACGAGTTAATTACCCTGAGGAAATATATAATTTCAATACATTCCACTTTAAGTTCTAAATTGTCGATGAACATGAACACAAACGACACGAGTTTAATGTTGTTTGAGCGAGATTCGTTGAAAATACGCCACTAGACTACGAGGTATCATTTTCCACTTTTTTTTTTCGTTCTAATCATTGAATGAGGACTCCGTCAGCCCATTTCAAATTGTCCCGTGATGTACGAGAAAGTATGATTCCATGAAGGTCCTTAATATTGCCTTTTTTAATTTTTTTTTGACTTAGTCAAAAGTGGGGTTGAATTTTTTTGTTAAAGAAAGGAAAATAAAAGGGAAGTGGACGTTGAGCCCTTAAAACGGGAAAAGCACACGCACGATATGAAAGGGAAAAGAAAGAAGAAGGAAGAAAAGAAAAGAAAAGAAAAAAGAGAGAGGAAAAGGGAAAGAAGGCTTTGTGTGTACACTTTACGGGCTCTCATCGAGCCTGATTAACTTCGATTCATAACATTCGGTATGATTTACGCCCTCTGTTCGTCTAATCGGGGTAGTTTTTTAGGATTAGGGCACAAATTCGAAATTATGCGGAATTTGAATTGTGAAGTTTGATTTTGGAGTTGTTAAGCTATGGAATTTCATGGAAATCATGGATTAGGATGTTGTAGAGCCATGGGGTTTGACAAGGGTCGATATGGAGCAACGATTTAGTCGGAGCGAAATTCTAAGGTTTTGTGCTCGAGTTTTGTGTTGTGGATAGCTTTGAAAATTTGCTTTGGCAAAGCGATTTCTTGACGGATGGGAGTACTTTTGTTAGTGATTTAAGCTTAGTTTAGCTGACTCGTAGTTGAGGTGGTGTTTAACTTGGTTTTGACGTCAATTCTTGTTCAATTGGTAAGATTATCAGATCGTTAGCTCGTATGGCTATGTTGTTTGGTTTTGGGTATTCCCAGGTTAGTGGTGTCATCTCTTCTTTGAATTTATAAACTCATATTTTGAAAATGAAAAGGATTAGACATATTATGTGCAAAGTGTGATATGGCTAAAAGGCAAAAGTGATGTTTATAGCATATTTAATGTATAACTTCGGATTGGGCATTAGCTACCCTACTTGTTATTTGAAATGGTTTAAGAAGTGTTTATGAAATGAATTATGAAAGGTAATCTGGTGGATGAGCTGAGTTGCAAAAGATTAAATGCTTTGTTTTGTTAAATTGATTTGTGATATTGATTCTGGATTGGCTTCATGGATTTTGAAGGATACTATTGTGGGTTTGTATTGATGCTCAGTATCTCCGTGAGCCGATTGAGGGATTTGTGGGTATGCAAACTAGTTTTTGGATATCCTTGTGGGCAGGCCACTAGCAATATAGATGGAGACTTAGTTAAGGAGGGAATCTTGATCACCTTTGTTACAGAGCACTATGCATGATCATGGTTAGATATCTAAGCTTGAAAGTGATCAATGGAATATACCATTGACGTGTAATTTGATGAAATTGATCAGTGGATTGAACCATTGATATTTGTTTTGATAATTATTGATGAAATGTGTATTTCTACTATGAATACAGTTATGTTTAAGTAATACATAACTCATTTTGATCTTGTAAGTTTGTTATATAATGGATTTGGTGTAAACGAGTTACGTTTTTGTGTCTTAAACGTGTATAGTGGATGCTCGATCTGCTTAGAAGAGATGTATTACTACTCACTGGGTTGCGGTTGTTGATTCCATTAATCTAACATGTTTTTCAGGTTTCCTTATTAGTCACAAATAGAATGAGAGTGTTTATGTAATCGATGAGGCTTTTTGATAGGGGGATTTTCAGGTATGAACTTAGTTGTATATTTCTAAGCTGTATATGATTGAGATGAGTTTGCTGGGTTTAGTTGTTAGTTGGAGATGCACATATTTTTTTATGGATTATAAAAATTCTGATGTTATAACAAACTTGATAATTTATTAATATATATGAATGGAGGTATATATTTTGATAATAGGTTGTTGGTTTCTGTTTGGGGCAGCGTCTTTTGAGTGGAATGATGGTTGCGTCATCCCCCATTCTTGTTGATTTTGGGGTGTAACATCGATGCTTGTAATCATCCTCCCAAATTTTTATGGAGAAATCATTTTCATTCATGTATTACGTTCTATTGACATTGCTCTTGCGTTTACGAATATTTGACGCACCAAATGCTAAAAACAAGGAACCATCTAAAGTTTGCAAAATTATTAGTTTCAACTTTCTATTATTCCCTTCCACTTCAAGCATCTGTTGCTCATGACAAGAAAAATGAAACAGAACTTATTCCGAACCATCCTAATCTATCTAGCCTTATGAATGTAGAGACTTATGAACCGCCCGCAAGTTGTAACTCGGTTTCCTTGGTGATATATATGATAGGGTATGTGGACATTAATATTGTCGCATAGAATTTCAATCCTGCACAAGAAAAGTAAATCACAGTTTTGGTTATTGATCATTTTACTCATCGTTGCACCCAAAGGTCATCCAAATAAACTTTTTAAGACAAAGCAAGTGACAAAACCTTCTTCTGAATCATGCAGTCAGCTAAGATGTCTTCTTCCACCACTTTCAAATTTGCAAAAGTTTCTTGACGCGCATTTTTGCATGGCAATGCAAAGAAGCAATGTCAAATGTGTTAAGTTTAAAGGTAGGAGACCCAACTGCCGCCACCTTTATGCCTTTGCTAGTTTATTCACATCTGAGAGCCGAGCGAAAGAGAGCAAGTAATAAAGAAACTTGATTAAAAAAAAAAACAGATCGCAGTGGACGGTTCCGTTCAGCTGGACACGAGCAGGATTCCACTCGTTGGAAGATTCTTAAAAAAATATGAGGCGCCTGTGCTGGACCATCGGGAAAGTACTCATCTAGAAACAAGAAATAGATTGCTTTTCTCATTCAGCAAGCGTGGCCAACTTACTTGAATGAAAAATGACACAAATGATCCCTAAACTTTGGTTCAATATGTAATGTCGTTCATAATATTTTAATTTGTTCAATACGGTCCTTGAACTTTAGTTCAATATGCAATGTCGTTCCTGAACTTTTAATTTGTTCAATGTGATCCCTGAACTTTTGGTACATATTCAATTTAGTCTTTGCACCATATGAAAATGTTTGATACCGTCCATCAATTTATTTCAGTTAACAGAATTTGTCGATTTGACTTCTATTCCGGTACATTTGAAGGATTGAGAAAAACGGTACAAGTGGATTATCATATGCAAGATATTAAACTCAAATTAAAATATAGGGTTAATATCACCAAAAACCCCAAATTGGTATATCTGTGACAAATTTACCCAAAACTATTTTTTTGATCACAAAAAATCTCAAATTGATACACCTGTGACAATTTTATCCCGAATTAATTTTTGACTACCAAAAACCCAAACTGGTACACCTGTGATAAATTTACTCTCCGTCAGTTTCCGTTAAATTTTATTGTCAAATTACTAAGTTTGATGACACGTGGTAGTTGACGAGCGTACCAGTTTGGGATTTTACCCCTCTATTTGTCACAAGTTTACCAATTTGTGATTTTTCGTGATATTAATCCAATTTAACGGACATTAATGAAGGGTAAATTTGACACAAATGTACCAGTTTGGGGTTTTTAGTAGTCAAAAAATTAGTTTGGGATAAAATTATTACAGGTATACCAATTTTAGATTTTTGGTGGTCAAAAAAATAGTTCGGGGTAAATTTATTACAAGTGTACAGGTTTAGGGTTTTTGGTGATAAAAAAATTAGTTCGAAGTAAAATCGTCACAGGTGTACCAGTTTAGAGTTTCTCATTGTATTAACCCTAAAATATAATAATCCTTTTGTCACGACCTTCCAATAGGTGAACCATTAAGGGAAAGTTTGTGACATCCCGAAAAATTTGTCCATTTGGGATTTATAAATTATTGAGTTTTATAAATGTATTCGCAATTGATTCTCGCCCGGAACTGATCATTCCTGGGAATACTAACCATTAGGAAAAGGCTAACTGGGGAATTAAATTCTTACGACTAATAGAAAATTCAATCTTGAGTTTAATTTCGACCATGAAATCGCCGAGGTAATATTTTGAGCGCTATTGGCCGATCTAAGGATAATCAGGAATCAGTTCGCCACTGTCATAGTAGTGAATTGCGGGTGATTCTGCTGGGCCACGAAATGACTTGACGAATTATCCTAAACCTATACCGAACGATCGTACCCCACGGATCTAGCGATTGATCCTCGCGATTTTAATGACAACCGAAATTGTCACGAACCGAACGGACTTGCACGTGACTCGATATATTATCAGTCACAAGTCGAATATGCGAATTTCCCCGACAAGCCGCCCGTTAGTTTGAGAAACGCTCGAGTTACGTTTAATAGAATTTAATTATTTAATTTAGCCCAAATTGGACATCGGAAAAATTTGGAAGTCACAACGGGACGTTAGGACGATGTTGCAGTTGTAACGTGCAATTTTTGTTGCGCCCGAATCCTTCAGAAAAACTTGATTTTGATGAGAAACGAAGAATCGGACCATTTTACCCCTATGAATTCACAAAGGGCATGTTTTATGGGCAAAGGGCATTTTGGTCATTTTGCCCTAACTTTTTGATTGGACAATTTTTCCCTTGGACTTTTTGAGAAATTACAAGTATACCCTTGGATATTTTTGGGTGAGATGCGATCTCGATCGTCGGATCAAGATAAGATCGAATCTGGACCGTCGGATTAAAAAGGTTAGACGAGGGCGTTTTGGTAATTAGCCACTTTAGTCAAATTGGACTATTTTAGTCCAATTTCTTCTCTCTCCTCTCACTCTCTCTCCCCCCTTTTTGCTGTGAAATCCCCCCCTTTGCCGTGAACACCATCCCCCACTGTGACTCTCTTCCTCTCTCTCACGCCCAAGCCGCGCCGTCGCCGCCCAAGCCGATCGCCGCTGCCCGGGAGCCGTACACCGTCGCCGCCGTTCCCGATTAAGTGCCGTCGCTTTCCATTCTAGTCGCGATAGTCTAGAACGTGGGTAAGTCGCAATGTAAACCCAACTTAGGACTTCGGGTATCGACGGACGATTTTGGGTGAAACCGGGAATAGATTAGGTGCGGAATGGCATGATTTAGGAGTGGAATTATGTGGCGGGCCTTAGGATTGAACTCGGAAAATTTTTATTGGAAATTTGTGAATAACAGTGGGCTACGAACTACTGTTCATGGGGCTGTGATGGGCCGATCGGGTCGCAAGTTGGATTTTTAGAACCGAGAATTTATGGCGAGAAAGTCTCATGAAGGACCCGAATCGATTTGAGACCATTTGGTTAGAGAAAAATAGCAATTTTCGTGTTTTTCGTGCGTTGGAATTATGACCGATTGTGGTGTTGGAAATTGAGTGTGTGATTGTGTAATTGGTTGACTTAATTATGCTTGTTGGGTGCACATATGAGCCAGATTATTTTAATTATCAATATTGGCCGTGTCAATTGCTGAGTGTGCATGGATTTGGTGTAATTAATGCGTGCACGGGCCACGTGAGAAGGGCCAATTGTGTGTAACAAATGCTTGTTGAGCATGTGCATAAGTAAGAAAGTGAATATGAGATGGCATGGGTGATCATGGAATTCGTGCCGTCCTGAGGCGTGTACTTCAACGCGGGACGATGCCCGGTATTACCGGAAAACTGCCAGCCTGAGGTGTGTACTTCAATGCGGGTTGCGCAGTAGGTGGTAGGTGTTGAGCCTGAGGCATGTACGTTTATGCGGGCAAGAAACACGGCCTGAGGCGTGTACGTTTACGCAGGCCTGAAATGTTGTGATATGTGGTCGCAGTGGACCTGAGGCGTATACGTTTACGTGGGTCACTGGCGAGGCATGAGAAAGAAACATGATAATTACCGGAAGACTGCCAGCCTGAGGCGTGTACTTCAACGCGGGTTGCGCAGTAGGTGGTAAGTGTTGAGCTTGAAGCGTGTACGTTTATGCGGGCGAGAAACACGACTTGATGCGTGTACGTTTACGCGGGCCTAAAGTGTTGTGATACGTGGTCGCAGTGGACCTGAGGCGTGTACGTTTACGCGGGTCACTGGCAAGGATTGAGAAAGAAACATGATAAGCTGGGATTAAGAGCATGAAAAAAAAAAGTAAATCGTGCATGTGATTGATTATATATTGGTTGTGGCTGACGTGCAGGTAGCACGCTGGAAAGGCTTAGGTATGTCTCGGTTGATGTGTCTGTTATGTGATGATTGCACGTGTGTTATTGTGTTGTATGAAATTGTCCGGAGGTACGTGGTAGCCTAGGTAGGGTTTAGGTTGCAACTTATTAAGAAGTGTCTCATGGTTATATAAACCAAACCATTTCAGATTCCCCGCCAGAGCAATGAATATCCCGTCACCGCCACCAGAACGTTTTGGAGTCCTCAGTGGATGGGACGATACAAGGGGACTCAGACTCAGAGGACGAGGAATCAGATTCAAAATGGACGCCTAGCAAGGGGCGTAGGGTTAGAGTATGAGTGAACGAATTAACTTTTTGAGGAGCACTATTTTTGGGTACTAACGGGTCCAGGTCATCGACTTACAGTGTGTTGGGTTATTGTAAGGCGGTGGACATATTTATGTTGGATGTTTTTATAAGGATGTAAATATTATGGTATAATAAGGAAATGAAAAAGATATGTACATTCTCCCATTTATCTCCAGTTTTATTTGTCAGGGTATGTATGTTATTCCGCTGAGCAGATTAAATCTCTAATGTTCGTAAGTGAGGTCGGCGACTAACCTGAGACGTCGCACTAATCGACCAGAAGAGGGATGTCGCGTGCCCGATGGGGCTCGGGGCATGACAAAGTTAATGGGTTACTAAACTCAAAGACTTGGTGTGGACTCTTCCAGGCCCATACCTACTAGTTGTTTTAATTTAATCAATTTAAACATGCAGATTAGTTATTCGTAGTCTCTAATAATCAGTTATTGATAAGTCGATTAGACACCTAAGAGTACAGTGTGGAAGAGTACTTTACTTCTGTGAACAAGAAATATCATGGATACGGAGACTTGATTACTCTAGATAAATATATCGCCATTTTAATATTTTTCTATTTATTTTCAAAAATATTTTGCAAGCAATCTTAATCGATTTTAACTTAAGCTACTAACATACGAGAGGTGATCATGCGGGTGCACAATCGGATAATGTAACACTCAATAATCCAAGTAATAAATAAATTGCTAGAAATAGGGCTACCCTCAATGCAAAGCAAAGTACAACTTTACTATGATTAATTTCTCAATCTCTGCAAAATGTTAATTGAAAAAGCATGCATATCCTAAACATGATTTCTAAATACTTATGCAATTCTAACTAATTTTTTGGGTTTTTTCTAGTTAATGAAAACTAAACTATTCGCAATTTTGGTCTAAATTTAACATGCATGAATTATTAAAATTAATGGCATGTGACATGACCTAATTTTAAGGATGGACAAAATTATGAACTAATCTAGTGTGACATGCAATCTAATTTATATTAAATGATATATAAATTATGACATGGAAATACGATGACGTGAAAATAATGACATGGCAATGATGACGTGATAATGACATGGAATTGATGCAACTAATTCTATATGCTACATGCATGTTATTTTTTGGATGGTGCTAGCGTAATGGTTGCCGTCACCTAGAATTCCTGACGGTGGGATTTTGACCACAAGATTCAGTGAGAGATGGGCAAAAAAAGTTATATCTTTCTAATTTATTTAAAGGAACAAATCAAAAGTGATAAGAATTAAGCAATAAATAATTTATAAGAAATTGAACTGCAACTTTTTAACGGACGATGAATATTGTTCAATCAAATAATAACAATCTCCATTAAATATACAAACGAGTTACATTTTTTCAATTTACATTTTGAAATACAAGTGAAGTCCTAGTGTTGAAGCAAGAAAGATTCATCGATCAATCTCTTGATTTTATTGCAAGAAAGTGATGTACTTAATTTCTGTCGTTCACTTTGAAAACATTATTTTTAGAAAAACAATATTCAATCCTTTTTAGATAGATGCGGTGTATATTAGAGGCAAAGTGATTGATAAAGATGATGCCAATGGCGAAAATGAGACCGATTGTTAGTTAAGAAAGAGCCCTAACACAAAAGATGTGGTGAAAGAGGGGTTAATTAAGTCAATGTAGTTATCCAACAATTGTGAGAAATCCTCTACCTGAGCCCAAAATAACAAGAGCCCCTTTCAAACCAACTTAAGTTGAGCACAAAGATTGAGGTGCCATGTAAAGTACAATAATATTTTCATTAGTTAAAAAACAATATTTCTAATTTTTCTCTGTAACTTTGAAAATTAATAAATATTTCTAATAACATTAATAATCTATTTTTAATGTTATTGTTATCAGAATTCTTGTTATTTTATTTTAGTAGTTAATTTTTTCAAAGTAATTTTGTCTTCCTTTATTTCTTTTTCTTATATGCAAATCCCAACTGAGATTTTCTATTGCTGATTTTCCAAAGAAATTGAGTAAAAAAACGTTAGTGGTGGAGAAGGCACCGTTACACTGCAAGAGTAACGGTGCCGTTAGTTCATCATTTCCCTTATTTTCTTGATTTTCTTTTAAAGTCAAAATAGTAAACTACCTAAAATATATGATCACCTAGTTTTAAACTAGAAAATAATTTAGATTAAGTCCTATCTTAAATTAGAAAATTTCCTAAATTACTACATTGCTCCTAAACATGCAATTCTAAAATAGGAAACCGATCTGTTCTAACATGCAATGTATTTCCAAAATAGGAAAGCATGCAATATAATATGCCCACATAATCACATATTCAATTCAATCAAGCGGTAATTCTTGAAGATCAAATTAACGACTATATGCACAACTCAAAACGGGAAATTTCCTATTTGGAAGATGCGTCCAACTGTGGGACACCCATGGCCAAAAACTCCTCTGGCTTCTTATATGGGCATTTCGTCGAACTGTCGACACCCATGGCCAAAAACAGGGAACTCTGACCTATTTCGAGGTTCCAGCCTCCTCTGATGACCCCATACTTACCTTCGACGATGATGCGTGGACCATGGGAAGGACCGGTATGGGCTGAGACTCTCGCGAAACGATTGGTGCGAGTCCCGGCCAACTTGTGAAGCATAACAGGGGATAACAGAGGAAAATAGGGGCCAGAGAAAATTTACTGGTCGGGGCCGCTTCTGAGGGGTCGCCGGTCGGTCTGCAAGCAGCGACGAGGCTGGTTGCGTCCCTTTGCAACTTTCAGACGCTCAAAGTTCACTCTTCTTCGCCCTCTATTTCCCTCAAACTCTCTCTAAATCTCTCGGTTTCACTCTCTCTGTTTTTCTTTGTTCACCATGGCTGACCCTCTCTCTCTCCTCTGAGTCTTTCTATAGTCGACGACCACTTGCATCTGCTCGCTTCCATGTTCTCCCCTTGCTTATCCATACTCTTGGCCTTTTGTGGCAATGTTAGGCCAGTCAGGGAGACATGTTGGCTCGAGGGAAGGGAGAGGCGAGTGGCTCAAAGGAAGGTGGCCGACCGCTCGGTGCTCCTCCCGGTTTTTGCTGAGTGCCCTTCTGAGTGCTCCCCTTTTGCTTATTTTATTTGGTGGAAAACGGTGAAGCTTCTCCATCGTCCGTTTCACTCCACAGCTGAGAACAGGGGACGACAGAGGAAGGAAGGAGGAGGCCGGGCAAGGTTGGGGGAAGGAGGGAACGGGCTGGGCTGGGCTGGGCCCAGTCCCCCGTGGAAGGAGAGAGAAAAAGGAGAAGGGGCTTGGGCCCGAGGGGGGAAAGGAAGAGAGGGCCGGGTCGACCCGGCCCAGACCCGGCTTGATATGATTTTTTTTTGTTTTTGTTTTTTTTAAAATTACAATAAGCAAAATACATTCTAATAATGCAAAATGTACATAATGTCTATAAATAATGCAATTAAATAGATTTTTTTTTATTTTAGAAATTAAAGAAAATTAACTCCTAAATATTGTGCAATTTAATTGGATGATTAAAAAATAGGTGTTAACAACAAGTTATACTGAGAAAGCAACTCACATTTGCCAAGAACAGCTAGCATTTACCACTAGCGAGTTCCTTTACCCCCTCGTTCGTTCTTTTACATTAAATGGGATCTTTTAATGTAAAATCAATAACATCTACAGTGTAATAAATATTTTTACCACACATGCGACACTTTTACTCCAAGAAGGGGACATATTTAACAGGTAAAAGTATAGACGGGTGAGATTATTTTAAATTTATTATATTCAACGTTGAGAGATTCGATTGCACCTCAACGTAAAAGATCCTTTGGTGCTCAAAATAATCAACATCAAAACCTAAATAATTACATAAAATAAAATCATACTTTTTATCTCTAAACTTATGCAATTTTTTTAAATGAAATGATTACCTTCAATTTATCTAATTCAATTTTTTAAATTTGCGTAAATTTTCTAATTAATTCCATCCAACATCAATTTCCGATCAATCTAAGCTGATGTGGCCATTGGAAGAAGTCGAAGGATGATACGAAACAAAATTCATACGAGATGATACCAGGAGGCAATTTTTTTTTATTCTATAATGGCTTGGCTTGTTTACTAGAGATTATTTTTCACAATGGCTTGTTCGCGGAGGCAAAAGTTCCTTCCACCCAATACTTCGACATGGTCCGACAACTATGTCAACTTGAATCGACTGGAATTGATGTTGCTGGAGGATTTGATTATAAAATTTACAAAAATTTAAAGACTTGATTAGATGAATTAGAAGTGCAAAGATTTGATTGAAGAAAAGTGAGTAAGTTCGGTGAAGAAAAATGGAATTTTTCAAAAGAAAAAGAAACACATAAGACGTGGCAGTGACGAGAGAGAAGTGAGGTGGGCTGGGTCCCATGAGGCATAAATCGCAAAATTACCAATATAAAAGTAGCTATATAATTTATTGGCCAATTGTGTAGGGACCACAAGCAACATTGGTCTCCTCATGCGAGTCCCGAAAGAAAAAAAGACTAAGGGCGCACAAGATAACTACTTTATTTCTGGTCAGATCTATTTTTTTGTTATCGGGAATAGATTTGAAACAGAAATTGATTTGGTATCATAATTTCATTTTTTTATTTTTGAAATAATTTAGTTCAGGATTAGGTTTGGAATAGAAATTGACCTTTTATCTTTGTTTGTATCTTAGAAAAACAAAGTACATAAAAATGCTTCCTGAAATTTTGTGCCTCACATCAAAGTTTCTCTTGGAATGTAACTTTTTTTTTTATTATTATCTTAGGGCTAGTTTGCTTTAACTTCTTAAAAGTACTTATGACTTTGAAAAATTCATAAAAGATTTTTACGTGACCAAAAATGAGGTACAATGTTAATGTGACATAAGATTTAAGGTGTTCGGTATTAGATAAAGCCAAATCTCAAATAAAAAATAAAGCATAACGCAAATTTAAAAGTAAAAATTGCTCCGTAAGAGACCATGAATTGACTTCAAGAAAACCACAAGAGATCGTTTCACTTATATAAAATGAAAGTTTATGTGTCCAGTAAACAACTATTCAAATACTTGGGAAGTGATTATGCTAATGAAGCATCATTTCCACAGTAGACACAGATAAAAGTAGGATACAGCTCTTCGTAAGGTGAGCAACACGGATCACCTGAACCAAAAACCGCCAGGTTCGGACAGGCCGGTTCTAGGTGGTTCCCGAGGGTGTCGTTTCAGCTTCCGGTTCCCAGTTCCAGGAATCAGACTGACTGGACCGGGCTGATTATTTTTTATTTTTTTATTTCTCACGCAATTTCTTTCCCTTCCCTGTTCGCCTCTCACGTGTCCCCCTCTCCTCTCTCACCTCACGAGTCACTCCTCTTTCACGGAAACCCTAAATCGCCTCTCATCTGAGCTTTGCCTCTTACGCCTTGCTCAACCTCACGCCTCTTAGCTCGGGGGAAGATGACTTGGCAGTGTTCTTGCACAAGACACGCGCAACCAAAAGCAGATTTCAAAGGTCTCTCTCTCTCTCTCTGATCACCAAAATCTTGGGTTCTCACTTCTCATTCTAGAGTTTGAGTCGTAATCAATTTTCTCTCGGCTCTGGATTCGACATCTCATTGAATCATTGTCGCTTCAAGGTTACCCCCTCAAACTCCAAAGCAGATAATTCTCCGTACAGAATTTGCAATTTCTTTCCTTTTAGACTGACTGATTATGGTGTGGGCGTTCTTCTTTTCCGAGAAATCGTCGAGCATTGCATCTCTTCTTCTTTTCCTGACAATTTGTCAGGGTTAATGAAGTTTACATAATATTGCCCCCAAATGATATCGAAGCTTCTGACTACACGAAAATGTAGTTTACATTATTGTGAATAACCGGTTCCATTGGATCACTCGGCAATCAGACCGGACCGGGCCAGACAATCTAGTCTCACGACCAAGCGGTACGGACCCCGGTTCTAGAAACTAGGAACCGGTACTTCTGGTACGATTCCCGATACCTGGATAGAACTGGATCAGGAACCAATCACCCTTAGCTCTTTAGTTCTAAAAACCATTTGCCCTTTAAGTGTCTTTTCCATCGAAAGTCGATATTCCTTGGGCAGTTCATTGATTCCTTCGCCAGCAACTCTCTCTCTCTCTACAACGTACTCTTGGGCCACTTTCGGTTCAATCGGGATTCATAGATTCCAAATTCCACACATTTTATGTTTTGAGAGAAATCGGATAAGAATTCGATTTCACTTGAAACAGTATTTCCCACAAATTGTGTGGAACTAGATTATCTAACTAGAGTTTAAATTGGAATTTTACTTCCGCATAAACGCCCCAACTTTTATTCATGGGACAAATTTGGCTGCAAATTTCAAGTGCCTCATAAAAAGTGCTCTAAATTCATCCGAGGTACAAATTTGGCCTCTGTTAGACTATGCTCACGTGGTATCCAATTTGTGAAAGTAGCACAAAGTGTTCAAGGGTGACTGCCACGTGGCAAAAACTTTAAACAAAAAAGACATCATCCCCTCTTCTGCAAAATACAATGTTGTCAAGTTAGGATTTCAAAATTAAATCGGAAGAGAGAGACAGAGGGGGTAGGCAATTTGGGGGTTTGGGTTAGGGTTCTTGAGAGCCAAAAGCTAGTTTGTCCAGTTAGGTCTTCGATTTGGGGCTCGATTCCATCTGATTAAGGAGAGATAAGGGCGCTCGATTTGGGCGATTTGAGTCTCGATTCGGTGCTAGGATTCATCAGCAAAATCAGTTTGGGGGAAAATGAATCGAACTTATTCAATCACTTGTCAAATTTAGAATCAAAATGCGAAAAGTCAGATGCATGATTTCTTCAAGTATTGAAATGAGTGGACAACAATGACCGCAGTCGCTGCATTGCTCTATTTTCGCTCAAGAACCTCCAAATCGAAATTGCAACCGAAAAAACCCTAGCTCAGATGAAAAAGAGTGGCACAAAGTTGTTTAAGTTAAACAGAATCTCAACTACATTGATTGACATGGCAATCCATCATCCTTGGGTGGAAGTTGGGGCCTTTTTGTGAGACACTTGAAAGTTGGAGATCAATTTGTCTCGAGTAAAAGTTGGGACCTTTTGTTTTGTGGAAGTGGTCAAAAGAAGAGTATTGTTAGAAAAAAAATAAGATTTCAATTTTTTTATGAGATAAAGGCACCGTTAGTCCTTAAAAATTAGCAAACGGTTTAATAAGGTTCGTAATTTTTTTTTTTTGACGAATTGAGTCCTTGAACATATAGGTTTTTGTTCATGTTGGTCATTACGGCAAGTACATGGATGAAACGTTCGAGTGGCAAACCATATCAGTAACACATTGACAATGACTGGATTTACTTACTGATACATAATAAAAATAAGACAGAAAATGCAAATTCTAAAATCATAAACCCTAAAGAGGGAGGGGTGACACAAGGAAAGGAGGGAGGATGGGTGGCGGCACCGCTGCCTAGGCACCAACGAGCGTCCGACGTCTCTTGTTAGAATTAAGGGAAAGCATCGCCGCTTCATATCTCACACTCATCATCGTGTGCTCAGGCCAATACCAGAGAAAGAGAGAAGAGAGGGAAGTAGGTAAAAGTCGCACCTCGCAGAACGGCTGACTCGGTCCAATCTAAGTGAAGTTATCCATAGCTCATGAGAGACGAATCAAGCTGTAGATTGATCAGCAAAAGCCCAACACAAAAAGACCTACCTCCTAACGAGATGTCCAACCCACTGCTGGCTTTATGGGAGTTGTTATGCTTATAAAATCATAGCATATGTTATGCTTTCAAAATATGAAGAATGAAGTGCTTTCCCGACGACCCCACCCCCCACCCCCCCCCCCCCCCCCAAAAAAAAAAAAAGGTGCTTATGCGTGACCAGAAAAAAAGTACTTGCGAAATGAGGAGAGTACCATGTGTCAACAATACATGGGTCTCTCCCTTAAAGCACCTAAATAATTGTTAGATTAGTAGATTATCAGATGAGATCGATAACATTATTTTTAATTAGATTCAATGGTAGATTAGTTAACGTCTCCGTCGATAGGCAAGTGAATCATATAAAAAGAGCGTTGTGCTTTTCTACTGTTTATGAAGATCCCAAGTCCAACTTAAAATGGACTTAAAAAGCTAGACATTGATCAAACTCACTTGCCAGACCATATATTGCGCCATAAAAGAGATACAATAATAATAAAACCAACTTTGTGAGGAGAATGTTATACTAAATTTAGCTGTATATATCCATAGACAGAAGGTGCACACTCTCACGCCACCTCTGACTTACACCTCAAGGTTTTGATAGACCAACAGACCTTTTCGATGGAGCCGCGGTGCCGAAACTGATGATGATGCTTCCAATTGTTCCAATTCCTTCAGTTCTATAGGTTTGATTGACTGAGCAAACCTCACACGTAATTCGCGTTCATCGTCACCAAACTCACCTAACATGGGGCATCCACGAACAAAGGGATGACATCCATTTGGTACATTAGGCAAACCTTGCAGTGATTCACAGTTAAGGAGGTACAATGTCCGCAACTTATATAGTTTTGATAGATGAGGCAACCTCTCTATGGAGCTGCATTTCCTAATTAATAATTCCTTCAACGATTGCAATTCTCCCAAATCTCGAATCTCGATTAGTTGTGAGCAACTCCTCACTGTCAGCTCTTCGAGTTTCCTTAAGTTTGACAGACCCAATAGCATCACCAGAGATTCAGATTCAGCCACGTTCAAACGATGGAGATTCTCTAACCGATCAAACTCGATCTCTTTCAACCAACATCTAAAGAGTGTTAACCTGGACAAATGTTTCAAATATCTCAAGTTGGAAAAGAATGGCTGTTCTATCGGTGATTGTACGTCTCTTAATTCCAAAAGAGATAGACTGGAAGGAAGCCTTGTGAGAGATCGAGGATCATCACAATATATGCTTAGTGCCCAAAGCTGAGGAGGCCATGCGATATTCCAATCGTCCATTTTTGCTGACTTCCCCATCCACTTGGATGAAGTTTGTCCAGGGGTGCCAAGCGCAGTCCCCGCTCCGAAACAGAGAACTTTTAGGCTTGCAGGAAGTTCTGGCAACCTTTCAAGCTTATGACAGTCTCCGAAACGAAGTTCTTGAAGATGAGACAGCTGATTAATGGTGGTTGGCACTCTGCTCAACTTGCTACCTGATACGTCTAGCACTTCCAAAAAGGATACTTGACCAATCTCGCTTGGAATTTCCCCGTCAAGATTTTTACAGTTGCGGGATTCCAACACTTTAAGATTCTCCAACATCCCTATGGCTTTTGGTAATTCTTTTATCTTACTCCCAGCCATAAATAAGCGCTCAAGCCTTTTAAGACATCCAATAGAAGCTGGCAATTCTGTAATCTTTGTACGCTGCAAGTTTAAGCCAAGCAATGATTTTAGTCCTCCAATGGAGCTTGGTAGCTCCCTTATCTGAGTGAATCCCAGATTCATTTCCTCTAACCTTTTGAGATCTCCAATAGAATCAGGTAATTCTTTGATTCTTGTGTAGAGCAAATTCAATAGGAGCAACGATCTCAATTTCCCAATGGATTCTGGAAGCTTTCTAAGCCGATGACAACCCCTTAAAGACAAGCACGTCAAACCCGCGATCTCTCCAATAGATGGATGAAGCTCTCGAATACACTGCCCCTCTAGCTTTAGACTGGACAGGCATTTTAGATTGCACATTGTAGAAGGCACTGCGAACAAGTTAAATTGGAGGCCTGTTGACAGGCTTGACAGTTGAACTTGGGCTGCAATTATTTCCAAGTGCTTTAGGCGCTCTAGCTTACAGATAGAGCTGCCAATTTGTAGCGATTTTGGACAATGTCCATCAAGAACCAATATCTTCAAATTCAAGCACGTTGAGAAGTTAGGAGTTGTCGAGAGAGTGCATCTCATGAGATGTATTACTTTCAAATCGCGATTTGCCTATCCGAAAAAAAAAGAATTAGAAAAGTAAACAAGCCAAATGGCAACAAAGGTACATATGTGATACGAAGCCATACTAAGCATGGGCCCCATCCATTCCAGTTCTCCGGAATGTTGCTATCCGAAAGCTTGAGCACGACTAAGTTCCATAAACATAAGTTGACCGTCTGTAACTTGAAAGGGCAGCAATGCCAAGATAGCCATCTTAGACTAGAGAGAAGATTCTTAAAGTCTCCAACCAAGTTTCCCCCCTCTAATTCCAAGAACCTTAAGCTAGGGAGCCTTGAAAACTCCTCACTGGTAAAGTCATGCTCTTTGGAAAGTCCAGTTAGTTTGAGTGCTATAATGTTCTCTGTTCCCTGGTAACACGAAAAGGCATATGTTTAAGTTTTGTAGTGAAAAAAAAAGAGAACGCATTCCACCAAACTATTCTGATTGATTCTACTTTCAGATTGCAATTGTAAGCTATTATTATCTTTTGCTCAACATAAATCATACCTTCATTTCACTCAAATTAAATAAATTTAGTTTTTTGCAAGACACAACACATAAAAAGAACACATCCAAGAATATACTCTAAACTTCAAGCTGATGTTCCCTTGATTGAGAATACAGTAGTTGTGAATGAAATTTACCTTTCTAGTTTGCACTACGTCCAACGCAACCTTGGGACACCATAGTCTACTACGCTTCCCAGGAACTTTGAGGTCTTCCTGTCGAACAATTTCTCTTCCAAGATCTCTAAGAAGGTCATGCATCAACAATCTATCATCAACAATCTTTATCAAAGACATACGGGTAAGAACAATGATATCACTTCTTGGGAAAAAATCCAATGCTTTCCATATATAATGCGGATGGATTCTTTCTTCACCAATGAAGTAACATGCAATATCAAGAAAAATTTCTCTCTGTGTGTCCTCAAGCATTTCAAAACTAATCTTTAATTTGTCAAGGACATCCTGCTTGGGAACTGAATTTAATTTCTTCAATGTGTCTTTCCAAAGTCGTTTGCTTTTGCAATAAAGAGAGGAACCGATGACCTCGAGAGCCAAAGGAAGTCCACCGGCTTTGTGAATGATATCGCAAGAAATATCATCATAGTCATGTGGAGGGGAGTCCATTCTAAAAGCATGCTTACTAAAAAGCTGATGAGCATAGCGATGGTGCAATTCTCTCATTTGATAGATTTTAAACTCTTCGAAATGCATTGGGACACTATTTTGTTGGTTCTCCTCTTCGATCGGCAAAAAGTTAGTGTCCCTTGTTGTAATAATAATTCTGCTCCCTTGACCAAACCAATCACGCTTTTCTGCAAGTTTCGCGAGTTGGTCCCACTTATCTAAGTCATCAAGAACAATAAGGACTTTCTTGTCACAGAATCTCCTTTTAATTTGGTTAGTCCCCGCATCAGAGTCAAAAATTTCCACTGGTTTGAAGTTAAGAATTTCTGACAATAGCTGTTTTTGCAATTGAACCACATTTCCGCCCTTTGAAGCTTCTCGAACATCTGAAAGAAAGCTACAGCCATGAAACCGACAAGAAATTTGGTTAAAGATAACCTTGGCAAGAGTTGTCTTACCGACGCCCCCCATACCATGGATTACTATATAACGCACATCAGGAGAACCTTCATCTAATAGGCGCACGACGTCTTCAACATAATCTTGAATCCCGACTAAATGATCAGGCAGATTTTTGTCTCTTCTATTCAGCTTGATCAAAACTTCAGCAACGATTAATCTAATGAGTTCACCTTGGCTGTCATATTTGATACAAGGAGTCTAGTCAGAAAGATTGTAGATAGATTATTAACCTATCAAGCTCAGGAATATTGTAAATTAAACACAAGCCAGCCAAGAAGAAAGGAGAGGAAAGCGCGGGCGGCTGCCCCCCTCCCAAAAGATTTTGAATATATACGTTGCACACATATTGGAAGAAAATCAACTATTAATAAAACGCCCCCTTCCTCCCCAACAACAATATTTATTTCTATTACTAAATGGTAATCTAATATTAGTTCCTAGTTGGGGTAGTCATTAAATATGTGTAAATTGAGTGATAAGTTGATGAAAGACAGAGCAATGAGTAGTTTTAACTTTTGATGCAAGGATGAAAATCTTTCTTGGTGTTTTTTATATTTTTATCAGTTAAATAACTAATTAAAAAAAAAAGCTTAAAACTTACCCTTTATCTTTGAGATCCCATCCTTTAATAAGACCGACCTCCCTTAGAGCCTCTTTCCATTGCTGCACTACATCGTAGCCGAACTTCTGCTCATGCTTCAGCAGAGCGTCATGGTACAGACCGGTTTTGAGTTTGACATCGTCAGTATTCACGTCAAAGAAAACCGGCAGGATCATTGCTTTGCCATCTTTTTTTCTTGAGCAATCCACCATGTATGCAAGCTCGCGAAGACACCAAGCACTGGACGCGTAGTTTCTAGAGAAGATGGGCATACAAATTCTAGAACTCTTGATCGCGTGCTCCAGTGCGCCTCCAACCGCTTTGCCTTTTCTGATCTCTTCGTCATCTCTGAAAACACGAATCCCAGCTCCGTCCATGGAGTGATAGAGGCAGTCGGCAAAATTCAGGCGAGTGTCGGGCCCTCCGAAACTCAAGAACACCTCAAATTCAGCCCCTAGCGACGACTCAGCATTATCATTATTGGTCGTTGACGCCATTGTTCCATCCAATGAGTCCCTCCTCTTCATCTTCAGGAGGTAAAGGATACAAATCGAGTTGAAGAGTAGCGTCTAACCGACGTGATTCTGGAGGATTTATGGACGAGCCAGAGAGTCGGGGGAAGACTCCGTCGTTGCATTGCGTATTTTCTTGGAAGAGCGGGAGAAGTTTCCTCCGATCAGAAAATTATTCTACCAACTATTTTCCTTGACGGTAGGAGTGCGTCAACTCGCGAGGCATTTTTCTTCAGCCAAAGAAAAGGAGGCACTTTCATTTCTAGACACTTCGGGAACAGTACTTTGGTCCACCCATAGGCATGAAAAATCTAAGTAGTGGGTCAAAGAGTATTTTCATTCTGATGTGGATTTGATTAACGGTATCCGCAACCCCCAAATAAATTGATTAGAGAAAATTTCTTCTGACCAATCACTCATTGACAGATCATTATGAACACCAACGACAAGAGACACAAGAAACCGTAACACTATACTTGAATTTGGGCAAAAGTATACTATAAGTGCCATAACTTGTGTACGGCGCTCACTTTGGTGCCAAGTCGGAGGAAAAACGATCACTTAAGTGTCATAACTTTTTTTTGGATCACTTTAGTACTAAAATTTTTGAAAAACGATCACTTAAGTGCTAAAATTTTTGAAAAACGATCATTTAAGTGCTAAAATTTTTGAAAAACGATCACTTAAGTGCCAATCTCCAGCGAGACTCCGGCGAGCCACGTCAGCTTCAAAAATTAATAAAAAAAATGCCACGTCAGATTTCCGGCGAAAAATTGTGTACGGCACCGGAGTTAGCACTTAAGTGATCGTTTTTCAAAAATTTTAGCACTTAAGTGATCGTTTTTCAAAAAGTTTAGCACTAAAGTGATCCAAAAAAAAGTTATGGCACTAAAGTGAGCGCCGTACACAAGTTATGGCACTTGTGGTGTACTTTTGCCCTTGAATTTGTTATATATAGTTTATGATTAATATCACAAAAAACCCTAAATTGGTACATCTGTAACAAATTTATCTCAAACTATCCATCCGTTGAGTGATAGAGGCAGTCGGCAAAATTCAGGCGAGTGTCGGGCCCTCTGAAACTCAAGAACACCTCAAATTCAGCCCCTAGCGACGACTCAGCATTATCATTATTGGTCGTTGACGCCATTGTTCCATCCAATGAGTCCCTCCTCTTCATCTTCAGGAGGTAAAGGATACAAATCGAGTTGAAGAGTAGTGTCTAACCGACGTGATTCTGGAGGATTTATGGACGAGCCAGAGAGTCGGGGGAAGACTCCGTCGTTGCATTGCGTATTTTCTTGGAAGAGCGGGAGAAGTTTCCTCCGATCAGAAAATTATTCTACCAACTATTTTCCTTGACGATAGGAGTGCGTCAACTCGCGAGGCATTTTTCTTCAGCCAAAGAAAAGGAGGCACTTTCATTTCTAGACACTTCGGGGACAGTACTTTGGTCCACCCATAGGCATGAAAAATCTAAGTAGTGGGTCAAAGAGTATTTTCATTCTGATGTGGATTTGATTAACGGTATACGCAACCCCCAAATAAATTGATTAGAGAAAATTTCTTCCGACCAATCACTCATTGACAGATCATTATGAACACCAACGACAAGAGACACAAGAAACCGTAACACTATACTTGAATTTGTTATATATAGTTTAGGGTAAACATCACAAAAAACCCTAAATTGATACATCTGTAACAAATTTATCTCAAACTAATGTTTTGACCACTAAAAATCTCAAACTAAGCTAGATGACACGTGACAGTTGACAGGTATACCGATTTTGGGTTTTACTTTTCGTTTGTCACATGTGTACCGGTTTGTGATTTTTATGGTATTAATTCAATTTAATAAGAGATAAATTTTTCACAGATGTACCGATTTAGAGTTTTAGGTGGTCAAAATTTTAACTTGGAGATAAATTTATTCACATGTGTAGTGATTTGGAGTGTTTTGTGGTATTACCTCTATAGTTTATGAACAGATTATGCCCGTGAAAGTAACATAGCTGAACTAAATATAATGATGAGGCCACATGACAAAGACTTGCATGCAGAGCCAACAAGGCCCCCATGGAAGTGGAGTGAGGTCCAAGGCAAACCAGCTGACAAAGAGTTCACCCTATTCAATGTAAACGACCCAAACGAAGGAAAACTTGTCATGTTCATAATCTTAGCGATTGGCTTCTTCCTTGACTACGGTGATTTGTGGTCCCTACTTGTCCCCAATTATTAAGCAATCTTCACGCAGGAAGGCACACTGTTTAATGTTCATAATATATGTTAAAATATGTCTTGAATTTGAGCTTGGTAGACGAAATTTAACTCACGATTAATTATTATTTGTGAAGATTCGAATATTCTAAATTGAATATTTTTACGAATGCCCGAAATCGAGCAATATGTAAACTCTTCTTGATCGTGAAATAAAAGAAAAAAAAAGGAGGGGCACACAATTAATTTAGTTACTGGAGTCAGAGTCGGCCAAGGCAAACAAAAAGGGGAAGTTGACCTTGGACTCTTGAAATATACAGATTTCCTACTCTTGTGGTAGTCATGGCCAAAGAAAATTTCGCGAGGAATTGTGAGTTAAATATTGTGTACGTTATTAGATGTAATTGAGGTTTGGAAAATATCGAGATGTTTAAGTGATTCGAATGTGATTGTAATCTCCATTATATCGCTTGATCTATAATAAAATTTCGTGCTGCTCTCCTTATAGACATAGGTTGATACAATTGAATCACGTGTGTTCGATTTATTTTCTAATTCTGTCTATTTTACCATTCCATCGCTTGCTTCCACAACAATATGAGTGTGGGGCTTCTTCCTCCATCATCGTTCTATGCTTTGGCCGAAATGTCTAGTTCAGTTGCATTATATTCATATGCATAGATAAAAAAAAAAAATTCTTGTTGGACAAAGAGCTCAAACCGAACATACAGTAACGAGAGCATGACTCTTATGGTAAGACTTAGGGTGCTTTTTGTGACATTCCGAATTTCGGCCCATTTTTGGGATTTATAAAACGTGTAATTCATCAGTGTGCTTATAGTAAAATCTTGTTCGGGAACTGATTATTCTCGGTTATTGTTTTTAAAATTGAGATTTCGCTAAAATCGCACTCGATCGAATTTGGCCGTTATTTAAAGCCCAAACTTTGGTGTCGAATTTCTCGGAGTTTCGGGATGAATTTAATTAGACGGTGTCGATATTATTGTGGTCAGTCTCGATATTGCCCGAGATATGCGAAAAATGAAATTTTGACCGGGTGCAGATTTGGACTAGTAGATCTCCCTTGTAGTGTGTTTTATTTAATATCTTCTGGCCCTTTTCCCTAATATTTAATTAGGATTTTCGTGGACCATTAGATCGTTTTTGGGTTTGAATCGTGACCGTTGGATTGTATTCGAGGACAAATTATGACTTTTGTCCTCTCTCTCTCTCTCCCCTCCCTCTGCTGCTTCTGCGCTCGTCTGCCCATGCATGCAGACGTCCCCTCCCCTTTTTCCCGCTCACGTCACCTCTCTCTCTTCCTTTTTTTTCTTTTCTTTTTCTTTTCTTCCTCTTCTCTTCCTCTTCTTCTTCGTCTCTTTTGCCCCTGACTCTTGCTTCTTTTGGTTTGGCTTCCTGCTTGCTGCTCGCCGCCCGACCAGTCACTGCTGATCGCCGCGCGCTGCCACCTTCGCTAGCCAGCTCGACCGCCGTGCCGCATCGTCTGCTAGCCGTCGCCCCTGACTCGACTATTCTCTCCCTCTACTCCGCGTGACAGCAGCTTGTTGCTGCGTCTACCGTGGCCAGGCTCCGCCGGGCCGCCGGATAGCTCGTCCGGCCGCTCGCCTGGCACCGCCGTCCCCCCTCCAGCAGCCACGCCGTGTCACCTTGACCACCGCTGGTTCGCCCCCCCTCAGCCTCAGCTCTCCTCCTCTCGTCACCCTTGACCTAGTTGACCTCCCTCTCCCCTTTGGCGCCATTGCCGCCATCGCCGATTCTCCCTAGCTCCCTCTCTCTCTCTCTCGCCACCACCGCCGTCGTAGCTCGCCGCCGCCACCACCTAGCTTTCCCCTGAGCCGTCGTCGCCGCTGCCTTGGCTGGACTGCTCGTGCCTTGGTCGAGCCAGTCGCCGGGACCAACCCGCCGCGCGTTGCCATCCTCCCATCGCCGCCACCGGCCAACCAGCTCGCCGACCAACCAGCTCGCCGACTAGCTAGCCAGCCAGCTCGGCCATGGCCGAGCCCGTTGCCTAACGTCTCGAGCAGTGACCGTCATTACCCAGGTCGTGGCTGAGCACCAGGCTGCTGCCCTTGTCCGTGGCCGAGTGTCCTAGGCCGTGGCTGAGCGTCCTAAGCCATGGCTGAGCGTTGCGCCGAGTCACCAGGCCATGTGTCGAGCCATGGCCGAGCCCCGCGCCCTCGCCCTGCCAAGTCATCACTGTTCACCTGGGCTATTTTGAGCCCGTGTGGATTTTTCCCTGGCCAAATTTAGGTAAGTGACTCTCTAAACCCTACCTAGTACTTTGGGTATTATTAGACTTATTTAGGGGTTGATTAGTGCTGGTTTAGAGGATGAGATGGGGATAGATTGGTTGAATTAAATGTGATTGGTTAGTAGGTTTAATTGTGATGATATTATGGCATATATAATGATTGACTGAGATGAAATGATTGGCTGGTTGTCATGGCATTTGATAGTAATTTTGATATCTGTACGTGGCCGGCTTGAATGTCGGGCTGGTGGAATAATGTGGTGAACATGCCTTGAATTTGAATGATACAACTTGTGAAAATAGCGAATTGTGTTGTGGTGCATGTGCATGAAAAAAGTTCGGATTGATCAGAGGGCTGCCAACTTGAGACGTAGTTATATGGGTGTGGCGAGAAAGGCATGAACAGACCTAAGGCGTGTTTACATGGGTCATTGGACAAAGCCTGGATTGATCGAAGGGCTGTCAGCCTGAGGCGTGTTTACGCGGGCTGTGAAAGGAAGGTTAGGCCTGAGGCGTGTTTACGCGGGCCGTGAGAATGGACCTGAGGCGTGTTTACGCGGGTCGTGTGATTGGGCCTGAGGCGTGTTTACGCGGGCTGTGAGAATGGACCTGAGGCGCATTGACGCTGGTCGTGGATAGTTGGTTGGATACGTGTGCGTAATGTGAGTGGTTGGATTGGCTGGATGATTATGTGGATGTTTTGTTGAATTGGTTGAATGTACGTATAGATGTTTGGTTGGATTGGTTGAGTGCAAGTGTGGATGGCGCTCAAGTGATTGTGCTATATTCTCGGGATATTATTGAATTACCATGATTTGACTAATGTGTAGAGTGGGCGTGTGATTTGAGGTAAGGTAAGTACATTATGTGAAATTTGTTATGTGAATAGTTAGATTGCATGTTTAGACTCGTCTGGGTACGCATTGGCCTACGTGGGGTTTAGGGTGTCTGCTTATTGAGAATTGTTCTCATGGTTGTTTAACCAAATTATTTCATATTCGCGACCGTGATTGATTGGAGACGCTGCAAGGATAATCTCGGGGATCGAGGACGGGTCAAGTACCCTATATTTTGAGTGCCCCTTTTTGTACAGTAGTTAAGTTTACGAACCACGATCTCTTTTGATGAAAGTGGTTCTGTCGTTTGTGGCCTAGCTGGCAATTGTCTTTTGTGAATGTTGTATGTATCTGCCAAGTGTATGATTTGCAAGTGTTGATTTGAGCTGTTGCTACCCCTTCGTCATTATTAATTGTCTGGGTTGTTTCATTTTGTTTCTGCGCGTGCCTAATCTCTAATGTTTGGGTTGGGTTGGCGACATGCCTGGGACGTTGCATTCAATGATCGACCATCGAGGGATGTCGCGAGCTCGTGAGAGTTCGGGGCGTGACACTTTTGGTTCAGCATTCCCAAGTAGAAAGCTGTTTGGGGAAATGCTGAGGCGTTTGGCGAGCATACCTAATGCTGAAAGCCCAAGGCTAGTTCGGACCAGGTTTGGGTGAATTTGGTTTAGCTTTGCAAATGGGCATTAGGGAAATGCAAATACTTTTAACTTAAAGCCTCTTGGGAAAATGCAAATTGCGTTTAATAAAAAATCATTTGTGAAGCTATTTCAAGCCAAGTAGTGTTTGGCAAATCTTATTTTGGAAAAGGCTTTGGGATTTTTTTTTATTAAACAAAAAAAGCTTACCCTTCACCTGAGTTGGCGATGGGTTGCGGCCGCCGGCGAGCTTAATCTGGCATCGACAGTTATCGCTCGAGGTCAGGTGACCCTCGGCGAGGGTCGCGTGACCCCAGGCGGCTCTCGTTGGGCTCGTGTAACCCCAGGCAACCTTAGGTGGCCGTCACCGAGGCCGGGCGACCTTGCTGGCCCCTCGCCAAAGCTTCGTCGTCCCGATTTGGCCTCGGGCTGCTCTAGCCAGCCACCCTCAGCCCAAAGAAGATGAATAGTTACGAGGGGCAAAATTTGAATATTAAAGAATTAGTGAGGGTAGTTTAGAAAGAAAAAAATATTGATTTCAGCATTAGGCAAATGCTGAAAGCTCAAAACTGGTCCAGACCTACCTTGGGCTTAGTCGGGTAGTTGAAAATATTCTTCTTTATAATATTATCAAAGTATTATCTTTCTCGCCGATGACAATTCTTTTCCCTCTAAATAGAAATTACACACTATCAACTTGCATTAAATTGGCTAAATTATCCAAATATATTCCTGTCGCGACCTAAAAAATCAGTTGTACGATCTTAGGCTAATGGATTACTAGATCAATTAAATTGACTAACCTAGCTCGAGTTCTCCCAAACTCTACCAAATCGCAAATTAGGTCCAATTGTGAGCATGCAAATATTTTCAATGGGAGTCGTCACTAATCATTTAAGGTAGGTTGATTAGAAACCTAAATAAAATAGCGGGAGTACTATTTTATTTCTGCGAACCAGAAATTATAGATTCGAGAACTTGGTTACGCTAGATTCCCTAACGCCTTTTCGGTACCAATTTCAAGAAAAATACTCAATTTGACAATTTTGATAAATCCTGACTTAGAGTTCAAAGGTGCAGAAATTTCTTTTTGATTTTTACTTATTTAAATGAAAGCTAATCTATATGTAATGACATGCAAAAATTGACATGCGATTAATGCAACCTAACATGCAAACTATATGTCATGCGACGACGTGACCTATTTTTAATGACGGGCATATTATTTTTTGTATTTTTTTTTAATGAAATTCGGAATTAAAAAATGCCAATTATCTAAACATGCAATTTTAAACTAAAGAAATTAACCTATTCTAGAGTAATATTTTTGGTATTTTTTTATAGAAATTCAAAATTAAAATCAAGTAAAAAAAATATAACCGCTAAATCTTTCGAATTAAGTTTCGATCTGAAGCCTGACAGATCGATCCTAAAATTCGAAATACCCGCTATGGAAATAACTCTATCTAAAGCCTGATAGATAGATTTATTTCCACGTGTGCGGTTGCGGATTAGGAAATTTTCCTAATCGATCACATCTTGAAAAAATTTAGATATCTCAAATATCTTGGATATATTCAAAGGATTTTGAAAATTCTAAATTCTATCCAAATTTGATAAAATCAGATATCCAAGATTTCAAAAAAAAAGAAATAAATCCTAATTGAAATATTGCCTATTATCTAAATGTGCAAGATTAGATATCAATAAGCACGAATTAGGCAACAAAATATTCAAATCAAATCAGGATAAGATAATTACCCGATTTGCAGATTTCTTTCCAATTTTGAATTTGCAGCGGATCGGGATTGCGGATCGGGATGGTGACTGGTGGTGCGTCGGGAGTGGCGGCGCGGTGTCGGGATTGCGGATCGGGATGACCGACGGCGGATGGACCGGCAGTGATGGTTCTCGACGAGCTCAGCCAAGGAGGGACAGAAGATGGTTTCTTGGTTCGACAACACTTGGGGAAACCTGCAAAATTAAGCTCAACTTCAGCCGTATAAATAAGTTGCGGTGAACTCGTTGATCTTGTTGCTATTGGTGGACTGAAGATGTGCCGATGCTTGCTGACTTGCTTTGCCAAACCTAGACACAATCAAAGGAACCACTTCAAGCTCTCTAATTTGACATATGTCGTGCTTGCCAATTGGCTCCTCCATCTTTTGTTTTTATTTTTATTTTCAAGTGCTCACGAGGGCATGAGATCAGAGAAGATAAAACAAAGATAATGATGGGATGTTAAGGATGGAATTTCTATGAAGAATCGAGAGCTCCTTTCTGTTCTTTTCTTCTCTCCGTATGTTAACGATCCCTCCTTTAAAACTGCGGCTGCGGCCGTCTGGTTTCGGTCGAGCAGAGCATATTGTAAAAGTGATCCGCGATGCTGTAGCAGATAAGCAACAGGTCATCGTTGATGCTCACGGTTGACTGCTTCGTTGTCGGAGGAGATTGTGTCGCAGCTGAACACCTTCGATGAGTGCTGCCAATCCGTGCAGGAATAGAGCGGGGAGGCAATATAAGCCGTCAAAACAAGGTGACAGCCTCGCAGTAGGGGGGAAGTGCCAGATCGCGTCTCACAGCAAGGAAGCAGCAACGTCGACAATGGAGGAGGAAGCGGTAGCCATCGTCGTTGGTTGATCGAGATCAAGTAGCCACGTTTGAACGTCTGGAGGGTGTTTTTTACCAAAAAAGACCAAAAGAGAGCTTTTTGTCCTATGTATATCGGTCGTGCTCCTACTCTCTCTCTTGCTCTTGATTCACTCGTGTCTTCTCTGAAATTTCTGAACTTGAAAATTATGAGAGCTCCCCTCCGATTATGAAGCATAAACATGTATTTATAATGTAAACCTAGGTCAATTAGCTGGGTTTTCTAGTCCTAATAGGCTTAGGCTTGGGCTTAGGCTTTAACCATTTAATTTCAATTGGGCTGAATTAATGTGGGCTTTTATATATTTAATTAAGCTTGATGGGCTAATCTAAGCTCAAATTAAGACAACCAAGCTCTTTTACGTGTGATTTTCGGCCCTTGCCTTCCGAGTGAGCCGAGTCTCGTTCGGTACCCGAGCTCGATTTACGTGATGAATTTTAAGCTCGCTTGCCACCGTCGATCCGATGCAGAATGCAATTAATCTATATGAACCTAAACTATATGCTATGCAATTTTAATATTTTTGTTCAGGGGTTAAAAATTTAATCCCTAATTTTCTATGCAATTAACACTAAATGATGCGCCAAAATTTAGGTGTCAACAATTCCCTAATTGAAATGGTTTATTAATCTACTATGTAATTGACTACTTAATATATCTTTATTCTAAAGTGTCAGCTAAATAATGAAGGTTCTCAAAATACAATATATATGCTTTAGGAGTCCTAAGCGGGTTGGTTGTTTTATTGATTGAGTCTTAAATATTCTTTCTACTCAATTGACTCCATAGCCTTTTCTCGAAATGTGCACTTGAATCCTAATCTCCCAGCATTTACTCATCGCAAAATCATGTCCTTTTAGTTTTTCACAAAATCAAGGATTATTTGACAATGATCAAGGAAATAAAACATATAAGTTTAGTTGAAAATTGAGAGAGAAACTCGACACATGTACGATGTGTAATCGGTTCCATTGCAATTCCCTTGTTACTTTTGCTTTTACTCCATTAGATAACTTTAAAAAGAACACGTAAATTGAGCTAACAAAAATTATAGATTCAGTTTCACTGTAGCAGCAACTTCGATCTAACTATTAATTGCATAAGGCTTAATCCAGTGTCATGCGCTTGTGATGTGAAATAAATTTTAACAGTATTTCATTACTTAATTACTTAGTTTTCAAAAGGAGAAAAGAAATAGAGAATGAATTGATTTTTAGTTAGTCGGGCAGAGTTTTTTTTTCTTTTTTGGAGTTAGGCAAATATTTTTTATATTTTTTTCGGTCTTAAGTCAGGCAAAGTTTTTTTTTTTTTTATGTTTCCTCCTCTCTACTATGTACATGCATGTGCAGTGCTCACGGAGATCGAACCTTGGTCCTAGCACTCTCTACCCCCAATTTCTTTACTAGTAGGGCCGCATGCATGTTGGAAGTCAGGCAATGTTTTTTTTTTTTACGTGTTGAAATATGCATACTTGGAATATGCATGCTTGGACCATCGCTCATTAACTCATGACATAGGAAAATTGTACAAAAAAATCCTTATTATATGGCAGCCAATTTAGTTCTAAACTTTTCAATTTTGCTAATTTAGATCTAGATCTTTTGACGGTTTGCCAATTTGATCATTCCGGCTAATTTTGGACGAAAATTCCTGACATGGTGGTTCAATCAACATCGCAAGTCCTAGATGGCACGGCCGTTGTTGACATTGATGATTTGTATAACATTTTTTTTAAATTTTATGTATTTTTTCTTATTGATCCCTTGTTCTTTTATTTTCTTTTTCTTCTTTACCTTTGGATTTTCGGCTAGCGGTGTAGTCCAAGCCTCAATGACCCTCGCCAACCACAAGCCATGGCGTTGTGCCTCTCGCCTAGATTCCGTGTAACATTCCGAATTTCAACCCATTTTTGGGATTTATAAAACGTGTAATTCGTCAATGCGCTTATAATAAAATCTCACCCGAAACTAATCACTCTTCGGTTATTATTTTTAAACTAGAGATTTCGCTAGAATTGCACTCGATTGAATTTGGCCGTTATTTAGAGCCCAAACTTTGGTGTCGAATTTCTCGGAGTTTCAAGATGAATTTAATTGGACAGTGTCGATATTATTGTGGCCAGCGTCGTTATTGCCAGGAATAGTAGAAAAGTGAATTTTTAACTGGGTGCGGATTTTGACTAGTAGACCTCCCTCGTGGTGTGTTTTGGGTTATTTTCTTTTGGCCCTTTTTCCTATATTATTAATTAGGATTTTTGTGGACTGTTATATCGTTTTCAAGTTCGAATGTGGGCCGTTGGATCGCGATCATTGCGCTGACTTTTGGCCCCCTCTCTCTCTCTCTCTCTCTCTCTCTCTCTCTCTCTCTCCTCCCTGCCCGCGCGTCCTCTCCGCCCTCTGCCCCATGCACGCCTGTCCCCTCCCCCTCTTCCCTCCCCCATGCACTTCCCTTCCTCCTCTCTCTCTCCACATTTCTCTTCTTCTTCCTTCTCTCTTCTTCTTCTTCTTTCTCCTTCGCCGCGCCATTGTTTCTGCTTCTGCTCGCCCCAGTCGACGCCAACTGAGCTCGTCTCCAACCTAGCCCAGTCGCCTCCGCCGTCGCCATCGTCACCGTCGCGCCGTCCACTAGCCGCTGCCCCCGATGGACGGTTCTCTCCCTCTCCTCCGCGCGAGCAGCAGCTCGCCGCTGCGTTCGCCAGCCACCGGCTAGCTCGTTCGATCGCTCGCCAGGCACCGCTACCCCACCAGTCACCGTGGTGTCGCCCCGACAGCCGCCGGTTCGTGCCCCTCAGCCCCTATCTCCCTCTCCCTCTCGCCCTCACCACCCCCGACTGACCTCTCCCTCCCCTTCGGTTCGTCGCTGCTGCATCGCTGTCGCTGTTGCCGTCGCCGTCGCCGTCGCCGTCGCCGCCACCGGTCGTTGCCCCGGCCAGCCAGTCAGCCAGCCAGCCAGCCAACCAGATGGCCTAGGCCGTGGCCGAGCTCGCCCAGGCAGCTGCCCGACCGCGTGCCCGGCGCCTCGCTCGTCCAGCCCGGTGCCTAGCCCGTCCAACTCACCGGCCATTCGCCCGTCCAGCCCGTCACCCAATCGTCGCCCACTCGCTCGCCCGGCCATTTGCCCGTGCGTGGCCGAGCGCTATGCCCATGGCCGAGGGCCGTGCCGAGCGCCTAGCCCGTGGCCGACCGCCATGCCCATGCGTTTGCCGAGCCAACACTGTTCACCCGGGCCATTTTAGGCCCGAGCCGACTTTTCCCTGGCCAAAACTTAGGTAAGTGACTTCCTAAACCCTACTTAGTACTTTGGGTATTTTTAGACTTGTTTAGGGTGTGATTAGTACCAGTTTAGGAATTAGATTAGGCATGACTTAGTTAAATTGATTGTGCTTAATTTGTGGATTATTGTGGTAGTGATTGTGTGGCTAATTTATTGATTAATTGAGATGAATAACATGACTGAGTTGTCGTGGCGCTTGTGAGTGAAATGAATTAATTGACTGTGCTGACTTGAAGGTCGGATCGGTGGGCTGATGTAGGGAGTATGAATTGAATTGGCTGTTATGGCGTGTTAGATTGACATTGGTGAAAGTTTGGTGATTTGAATGTGAACTGTACGACATGTTAGATGGCAAATTGTGTTGTGGTGTATGTGCATGAGAGAAATGTCCTGAGGCGTGGTTACACGAGACTAATCCCGGATTAATCGGAGGGCTGCCAACCTGAGGCGTAGTTATGCAGGTGTGGCTAGAAAGGCAAGAAATGACTTGAGGCGTGGTTACGCAGGTCGAGAGAAATGTCTTGAGGCATGATTACGTGGGATTGAGCCCGGATTGATCGGAGGGCTGCCAACCTGAGGCGTGGTTACGCGGGTCAAGAGAAATGTCTTGAGGCGTGGTTATGCAGGACTGAGCTCGGCTTGATCTGAGGGCTGACCTGAGGCATGTTGACCCTGGTCCTGGGAAAGTGTGAAAGGTCCAATAAGGGACGGAGCCCGGCTTGATCTGAGGGCTGACCTGTGGGGTGTTGACTTGGATCGTGGAAAGTTGCTCCGCCATGAATGCGAAATGAGTGTGATTGAATTGAGTGAATGTATTTGTGTATGGCGCTCAACTGATGGCGGAGTGTTTGTGGGATATTATGATATTCATGTGATTTTACTAATATGCAGAGTTAGCACGTGTTTCGAGGCGAGGTAAGTATGTTGTGTGAAATTGATTGTGTTGACTGGTGAATTGCACGTTAGACTTGTTTGGGTACGCATTGGCCTAGGTGGAGTATAGGTTATCTACTTATTGAGATTTGTTCTCATTACTGTAATGCAAACATTTTCAGATCTCGGACCTTGAGTATGTCGCCACCTAGGCGTTTTGGGGTTCCCATGCATACGATGCATGAGGAGAACGAGTATTCGGGACTGAACTCGGATGAGATGTACATTAGGCATTGTACCACTGTTTGGGTAGACGTGGGACTAGAGGAGCTAGAATGCCATACCTATTTGGCTTGGTCCCATAGGGTCGGGTTGGTGAATTCTGGGCCAATCCGAGGTTTTGAGGGGCTGCAGCATGCTAATGAGGGTGCGGTGAATTGAGAGTCTTGGGACAAGTTTACTCCTGATGGCAAGGTGTCAGATCCCGACAGTCCACCGGAGAACCCTGGTCCAGAACCGGTGCTCGTTCCAAAGCCTGAACTCGAGCCCGTACCAGAGCCCGAGCCCGAAACCGTATCGGAGCCCGAGCCCGAGCCTGAAGAGGAGCCTATGGTGTCTGAGCATGAGGAGGAGGAGGAGGAGCTGATCGAGATCGACTCGGATACGGAGTCAGAACCTCGAGGTCCGATTCGGATTGGGCGCCGTAGGGATGTTTAGGAGTTGGGCCTGGAAACCTTTTTGGTAGAGTCCCTTTTTGTGCAGTCAGTAGTCTACCCGGCTACCTGTTCTTTTTTTATAACGAAGGTGGATATTAACCCTGGAGGCCTAATGTATGAATATTTGGGATTTCAAGCTAATGTTATATGTTTATTGAATTGCGTTTGTCCTATCCCATTGTCATTATTTATTGTCTAGGATATTTAAATTTCGCTTCTGCCTACGTATGATTTTGGGTGTTTCGTTTGGGGTCAGCGACGCATCCTGGGACGTTGCGATCAATATGACCTCGTGGAAGGGGTGTTGCGAGCCTGTCGGGGTTCGGGGCGTGACATTTCGAGACCCTAGTCTATGGCCTACGAGAGTCGCGACACCCTCTCCCAAATCAGGCAAGGGTCACCAGCTGTCGCCAAGGCCTTGGTGACCTCGCTAGCCAAAAAGCCAATGAAGAAAAAAAAGAAAAAAAAAGAAAAAAGGAAATATTCATAATTAAAAAAAAATTGCAAAAACTGTCCACATTAGTGCTAGAATTGGCACGTAGGGCAGTCTGCATCCATGTTAGTAATTTTTTGTCAAAATTAGCTGGAAGGAATACATTGGCAAATTGTCAATATGTTTAGAACTAAACTGACAAAATTAAAAAGTTTATAATTGAAGTGGCTACTATATAATATGTTTAGGGCTTTTTGGATAATTTTCATCCAATTACATCATTCCATGAAAATAACATTATATCAAGTATTATTTCCTACTTTATTTCAAAGAACATACCTAAAAAAACTTGACATTTGGTTATTATTTTGGGTTGGCTAAGAAAAGCTCCACTAGTCCAAGAAGCTACTCGTAAAAAGAGGAAAGCCTGGACATCGTGCTTCACAAAAATTTGAAATTCTTTTTTTGTTTGGAGTGGAAAATTTTTCAAAAATCATAAACCTATTATACGGATGCTAATTTAGTTCAAAATATTTCAATTTGGCCAATTAAGTCTAAGCCTTTTGACTATTTACCAATCACTAATGTGGCGGTTCAGACAGTGCCAACCTTCCTACGTGGCATGACCGGTGCTAATGTAGATAAATTTTTTTTATTTTCGGATTTTTTTTCCTTTTTTCCTTCTTTTTCTTCTTGTTCGGCACTTTCCTTAGCCAGCTGTTGGGCCTCAGTGATGGCTAGCAAAGGCCGCCGGCCATAATAAGAAAAACAAATGAAAGGAGAAGAGCTTTTGCGCTTTCTATTATCCACGAAGATCTCATATCAAACTTGAAATGTATCTTAAAAAAGGTAAACATTACTCCATATTACTTGCTATAACCATATATATTCTCACCATCAAAAGAGATATCATAAAAATAAATCCAATGCTCCAAGAGAATTAGGGGTGATCCATTTCAAGGTGGGTCGATTCTAGACCTAAAACCTAAAATCGACTATGTTATATCTGGTTCCTGGTTTTTGGAACTAGATACCTACATTATTTGCCTTAGACCCTGTTTTGGAACCTACCATGTTTTTCAGTTTGGTTCTAGAGTTTACCCGAAAACCTAATTTTTTTTTGTTCCTTTTTCTTGTTTCATTTTTTCCAGGTAGCAAATAGGAACACTTATAACTCAAATCAAAGGTTATAAGCTTGATTGTTAAAACAATCTTAAGTATTCATACAAAAGCATATTATCTTAGTCCCTATAATTTAATTGATGCGATAAAACAGCATAAGTTTCAGTTGGATATGGATATGTAGTTTTTTCATTACAGAAAAAGGAAATTGCTCCCTATAATGCTTATAAGCCATTGAGTTAGACTATCTGCAAATAATGATCAACTCCCTCATCCTTCCTGATAAAATGCTTTGAAATCTGGCCATATAAAATTGCAAGTGAACATTCATATAAAATCAATTCTAAAACCGGTGTGGTTTCCGGGTAAACTCGGTCTGGTTGCACACCCCTAGAGAGAATGTTACAATAGACTTAGCTGTAACCTATTTATAGAGAGAAGGTGCACACTCTCAAGCAATCATTGATTTAGACCCCCATCATTTGGCGGATCAGTAGACCTTCGGATGGAACCACAGGGCCGAAATTGATTATACTTCCCATTGTTCCAATTCCTTCTAATCTTTAGGTTTGATCGACTTATAAACCTCGCACGCGAATCACATTTGTGTTGGATTTTCTACATTCACCGCAAGTTTTGTCATAGTCACCAGACTCGCCTAACCTAGGGCACCCATGAACATAGGGATGACATGTGTTTGGTACATCAGGCAAACCTTGTAGTGTTTCACAATGAAAGAGGCACAATGTCCGCAACTCATGTAGTTTTGATAGATTAGGAAACCTTTTTATGGACCTGCAATTCCTAAGTGATAATCCCTCCAACGATTGTAATTCTCCCAAATCTCCATTAGTTGTGAGCTGCCCCTCACTGTCAGATTTTCAAGCTTCTCTAAGCTTGATAAACCTAATAGCCTCACCAATAATTCACAGTCTGCCACCATTAAACTATGGAGATTCTCTAGCTATTTAAACTCGATTTCTCTTGACCAACATCTCAAGAGTGTTAACTTGGACAATTATCTTGAGTTAGAAAAAAATGGATGTTCTATCGGTGACTTGCATCTCTTAACACCAAACGACAAAGATTGAAAGGAAGCCATGGAAGAGATTGAGGATCATCACAAGAAATGCGGAGTAACCAAAGATGAGGGTGCCATGTGATATCTATAATTAGATTCCACTCCTCCACCTTTGGTAACTCATCCATCCATGAGGCCTTCAGTAGCTCTCTTATCTCAATCTCAACCAGAATCAAGTACTATGGCCTTTTAAGATATCCTATAGAAGCTGGCCCATCAGTGATCTTTGTACCTTGCAAATCCAATTCAAGTAATGATTCTAGTCCTCCAATCGAGTTTGGAAGCTCCCTTACTTGAGTGAATCCCGAGTTCATTTCCACCAACCTTTTGAGCTCTCCAATAGAATCGGGTATCTCTCTTGCCTTACTATCATACAAATCTAAGTGCTTCAAACTTTTAAGATATCCAACGGAAGCAGGCACTTTGGTGATCATTGTACCACCCAAATGTAACTCAAGCAATGATCTTAGTCCACCAATCGAGTTTGGTATCTCCCTTATCAGAGTGAATCCTAGGTTTAGTTCTTTCAACCACTTGAGATCTCCAATAGAAGTAGGTAATTCTTTGATACTTGTATTGAGCAAATTCAATATGAACAATGATATCAATTTCCCAATTGAGTCCGGAAGCTTTCTCAGCCGATAACAACCCCTTTAAGACAAGCATGTCAAGCTCACCATGTCTCCAGTAGATGGATGAAGCTCTCGTATATTCTGCCCCTCTAACTTTAGACTTGACAGGTACTTTAGATCGCATATTGAAGAAGGCACTGCAAACAGGTCAAAATGGAGGCTTGCAAACAACTTTTGACAGCTTAGCTTGGGCTGCAATTATTTTCAAACGCTTTAGGCGCTCTAAGATAGAGTTACCAATTGGTAGTGACTGTGGATAATGTTCATGGAGAAGCAGTATTTTCAAATTCAAACACATGGAGAAGTCACGATTTGCCTATGAACAAATTAGCATGAGAAAAGTAAGTCAAGGCAAATGGCAACAAACGTATACATGTGATAAAAAAAACCATACCAAGCATGGGCCCTATCCTTTCTAAATCTTAGGAATGTTGCTATCCGAAAGCTTGAGCACGACTAAGTTCCATAAACATAGATTAACCGCCTACAAGTTTGAAGGGCATCGACGTCAAGAAAGCCATTTTAGAATCGAGAGAAGATTCTTAAAGTCTTCTACCAAGTTCCCCCCTCTAATTCCAAGAACCTTAAGCTATGCCGAAAAGCTCTTCAATTGAAAAGTCGTGCATTTTGGAAAGTCCAGTAACTTTGAGTGCTATGATGTTCTCTGTTCCTTGACGGCGTGAAAGTGCCAATTAGTTTCAGATTGTAAATTTAAGCTGCTAATATTTTTTGCTCGATATAAATTGAGATATTACCTTAATTTTACTCAAACTAAACAAATTTAATTTTCTGCAATGTTCAACATAGACAAAAGAGACCATCCAGGAGTATACTCTAAAACTTTGAGCTTTGTTCGATGTTATTGAGTTCCATCACAATTCGATAACTTCTCCAGCTGAAGTGGACATCAGTTTTTCTGGTAGTCATTTCTTATTTCACCTTTCGGATCGAGGCACGGATGATCGTGTTGGGTGAATTGTGACCTCAAACAATCGTGTTGGGAGAGCAACAGCTAGTTCATCACAGTATCCTACAAAGAGACTTGCGAGAGCTAGAAGCATTGAAGGAATGGCCATAGGAATGGGTGCATCATGACATCCTAAGATGATGTTTCCTGATTGAGAAGACAACAGTTGAGAATAACATTTACCGTTCTAGTTTGCAGTACATCCAATGCAATCTATAGTTGATTCTCAAACGTAATTTAGATTTACAATATTAGTATGAACAATATTTTCAGTAATTATATTTGGCTAATAAAATTTTTTCCATTATTATTAAAATTGTTGAGGCACACGTTCAACGCTTGCATAATGTCATTGGATTACGTATGAAGAGGAATGAATCAATTTTTTTAAAGGGATAAGTGAACCAGAAGTTATAAATTTGTCACGAAAATACATTTAAGTCCTAAAACTTTCAAAAAGTACAAGCAACTCTATAACTTATCATAAAAGTGCACTTGAGTCCTATAACTTTAAAAAAGTGCAATCAAATCATAAATCTCTTTTGTTGTGTTTCATTCTTTCTTGGAAGGACATGAGAAATTTCCTCCAGTCATATATTGTTCTATCAACTATTCTAATTGAGCAGATGAGTTTGATTACCCTCCAAAAGAAATATCAACTATCAAAATGTCAATTGATTCCGTTTCACGTTCTAATTTATTGATAACTGTCAACATCAAATGACAAGAGATACGAGAAATCGGAACCCTTTATTGATGTTGTTTGGGCCAGATTCGTGGAAAATAGGTTACTAGGGGTGCGCATGGAATGCATTCCGGAATAAAAATTTTGTTCCGGAATGCATTCCGGAACAGAATGACGTTTGTTAAAAAATTTCCAGAATGCATTCTGGAGCGATTTTTGCATTCTGGAATAAAAATGTGTTTGTTAAAAAGAATGAGTTTTTGGCAAGAAAAAGAGAAGCTACTTTTTATAACTTCTTGATTCCGGAATGCATTCTCCCTATTTTCTCACAATTTTTTTTTTCAGAAAATACATAAAAATTGAAAAATTCTAGAAAAATTCATAAAATTTTCCAGAAAATAAAAAAATTCAGATTTCGGGAAAAATATGAAGTTTGGTGAATTTTTTTTAAAAAAATTAAAAACTTCAAAACTTCACAAAATAGCTTAAAACACGTGTGGCCACCCACTTTGAGTGAAATTTAAATTTTTTGAGGTGCCCAAAAAAATAAAAAAATAAAAAATTTCAAAACTTCACAGAATGGCTTAGAATACCTGTAACCACCCACTTTGAGTAAAATTTAAATTTTTTGAGGTGCCCAAAAAAGTAAAAAAAAATTCAAAACTTCACAAAATGGCTTAGAATACCTATGGGCCACCAACTGAGTGAAATTTAAATTTTTTTAGGTGCCCAAAAAAAATTAAAAATATCAAAAATTTCAAAAATTTACTGAATGACTTATAATATCTGTGGCCACCCACTTTGAGTAAAATTTAAATTTTTTTAGGTGCAAAAAAAATCAACAAATCAAAACAGATTTCTGTTTCAAAAATCAATTTCTAGAGCAAAATTAGTCATGTTTTACTAAACAGATTTCTCCTCCATAAATCAATTTTTGGCAAGAATTCCATAAATCAATTTCTGGAGCAGAATGATTACCATTCGCACCATAGACTACCCAGGTACCATTTTTCCTCTTCCCTTAAGAGAGAATTTTGGAAATAATGGGGACGTCATCGTAAGCATTAATATATAATACATATCAAGATCTGTTTATTTTGCGAAAAATAAATATTTTGAAATATATTTACCTAAGAATAATTGCTTCTACCGCTAAAAATAATTAGTTAAAGAAAAAATATTTTCATTAGCTACTATATTTTATGTCTAAACATTTTATGGACGGTGAAAAAACTTTCGTTTGTTGATTTTCGTGGGTGTTGCAAGTGATCATTTCTAAGAAACTATTTTTTAAATTATTCATTTTCAGCGAAATAAACACGCTCTCAGAAAAAATGGGAAGACAACATGACCTGGGGAAGGGCCAAAGGTGGAAGGTGGGCATCGGACTCGAGACTCATGAATTGCACTCAAATGACGTAGGAACACCCAATACTCGTTCTATTTTCGTGGATACTATATATTATTCATCACTACTGCTCATTTTAGCTAGCTTAATTTAACCAACGCAACATGTCGTTTCACGTGGCCCGCATAATTTTGAGTAGGTATCTATCTTTCTCAACCCACATAAGAAAATTCAACGCAGCTTATGATCTTGACAACCATCCTCTGCTATTTAATCTCGCATCAAATTTGTATTACATGTGGATTCATATTTAATCTCATATTAAACGGGGAAAAGGACACTAAAAATATCATAATTTTCGTATGGGGCTTAAAGTTTTTGGAAAAAAATCACCAAAAACCCTAAATTATACTCATTGTGACATATTTACCCAAAACTTTTTTTGTGACACTAAAAATCCCAAACTTGTATCTGAGTAACACATTTACTCTTCCGTTAGGGTTCTGTTAAAATCTCCCTTAAAAAATCTGACGTGGCACAGATGTGGCGCTTGCGTGATGTCACATCAGAAAAAAATTAAAAAGAAAAACTCAAATTAAGTTATTGGCATCGCGAGTTACTGTTCATGTCTCGAAGTTACTGTTCATCATCTTCAACCTTGCGATCGCTTGGCCAAAGCTCTTCCGACACTCGTTCGTCGCTGTCCACTGTTGTCTGGACCTGTGGGAGTGTTCGTTGTAGCTGTTGGCCTTGGCAGCCGCGAGCTTTGAGGTGAGATTTGGCTTCGAAGCTTGCGACCGCCATGGCCGCTCAAGCTCAAAGCTTGGGATCGCCATGGCAGCTCAAGCTAAAAAATTGGCCTGAGGTCAGATCTGCGAGACTTGGACAGCAACCAACATTAGCTTTGGCCGAGCTATCGCGACGTTGAACACAATGAACAGTAGCTCGCGCGAGAGATTTTGGTTGAGTTGCTTGGGCAAATCGTGTCTTCTCCAGATTTGGGGAAGCAAATGGTTGAAGCTCGTTCTTTTGCAATGGATTACCCACTCTCATCATTTTTCTCTTTGTTTCTCTCCTATTCCCTCCGAGTGTATCAGTGTTTCTTGTCCCTTTCTGTCTGCTCCTTTTTCGCTAGAAAATGAAGAACGCATGTGCTGGATCCTTCTTGACCGAGAGCCTCTCTGCCTTTATCCAGATGATGACGAAGAAGAGGAAGACAATGACGAAGTTGATGACAGAGATCCACTTCGGCCAAGCTTTGCCCTCAGGCCAAGCTTTGAGCTTGAACGGCCATGGCGGTCGCAAGCTCTGAGCTTGAGCGGCCATGGCGATTGCAAGCTTCGAAGCCAAATCCGACCTCAAAGCTCACGGCTGCCATGGCCAGCAACTACAACGAACACTCCCAGAGGTCCGGACAACTGTGGGCATCGACGAACGAGTGCCGGAAGAGCTTTGGCCGAGCGATCGCATGGCTGAATATGATGAACAGTAACTTCGAAGACATGAACAGTAACTTGCGACGCTAGTAACTTAATTTGAGTATTTCTTTTTAATTTTTTTCTGATGTGCCGCCACACAAGCGCCACATCAGTGTCATGTCAGATTTTTTAACGGAGATTTTAACAGAACCCTAACGAAGGGTAAATGTGTCACTCGGATATAAGTTTGAGATTTTTGATATTACAAAAAAAAGTTTTGGGTAAATGTGTTATAATGAGTATAGTTTAGAATTTTTGGTGACTTTTCCCATAGTTTTTTGAGCAAGCACTCGAGTGCCACATTGGTGGATGAACAATCACTAAAGTGTTATCATAGGTGTTTTTTTTAAATAAAAGTTTTGTTTGTAAATGGCTTTTGTAATAAAAGGAAAAGTTTAATGTGGCGTATTCTGCATATAACTTGGCAACGAGAACAAAACGACAACCCTTCTCCCTTTTCTCTCTCTCTCTTAAATTCTCTCAGAGAATTCTCTTTCGCATAGCAATTTCTAGGGCACATTAAGAAAGAATAACTGAGCCGTTCTTCTTCTTGTCAAACATATTTGACGCAACATGTCAGTTTCACGTGGGGGCATTTCTTCGAGTAGGAATCTATCTTTCTGAACCCACATAAGAAAATCCAACGCAGCTTATGATCTTGACAAACATCCTATGCTAGTTAATCACATGTTAAATTTTTATCTCATGCGGATTCATGTTTGATCTCATATTAAACGTGGCATCGTACGGGTCTGTCAACTTCATTGTTTTATGCAAAATCAATACCATAAGGACCAAACAATAAGGCTACTTTCCAATCATCAAAAAGTAAATCTTCATATACATAGTTATTTTTTCCATAAGTTGTAAATCCTACAAAATAGAAATTCTCGTCTACACATTTAGCAAATTAAAAATACTGCTCTTCTCATGTATTGGTCTGTTTCTGTAATGGGGCATTAGATATTGGCAAATTAAATACTGTTTCTTTATTTAAGTCATCATAAGCATAGACTCGTGATTTCTTGCAGATAGCAGCCATGAGTTTGCTGTGCCTTTGTGAATAATGCAAAACCAATGTCATGAAAAAGGTATATTTGATGACATATGCATTTTTCTCATCCTTAGAATACCGGGTAAAGGAAATCATATTTTTCATGTTGGAGGAGGATAAAATGGAACCAGATGCTGAAGAGCCCGACACAGAGCTTCAGCTTCAGTTCCATCCATCTGCAAGTTCTCGGGACGAGGAGGATAAAATGTGTTTGCAGTTTGATCAATTCGACCCTCATAGTCGAGATTTTCCATGAAGTTCACAGCCTTTGGACATCTCGGGATATTTGGCTCGCTCTAGGACGATGCTTTACTAATCGTTGCGAGGCCAAGGAAATTAGACTTGAACTTGATTTTAAAAACACCATTAAAAAGCTAGATCAGTCTATGTCTAATTATCTTTGGCATCTAAGGTCAATTGTGGACTCTCTCTCCGTAATCAACTGCTTTGTCTTTGATAAAGACTTGGTGATTCCATCCACCTTTGAAATTATTACAATATTGGACCTTAAACATAAAATAGTTCAGAATTAAATCTCTTAGTACGATCCTTTTGTCACCATGGTCACAAATAGCCCTATAATTCTTGCATTTAGTGATCTGCGGTCACGCCTCCTCCTCCATGAAGAACAATTTCTTAAAAAACAAAATGCATCATCTTCATTTGATATTTATAATGCTTTGATTGGTCATGCCACTTCACCTAGTCCACCACTTCGAGGATCTCGAGGTGGACGTAATTCTAGAGGCCGAAGATCTAGTTGGGGACAAGTTGGACAGCTCTCGCGTGATCAACCCAGTTGGCAATCTTCCTATGATCAGTTAAAATCATAGAAATTATTGGCCTCTTATGTTGATTGCTCCTCTACCTCCTCTAGTCAGCCTCATGGTGGTTCGAAGCCCTACATTCCCCCATTGGGATGCTATAGTCTACTTCGCTTCTAAGGAATTTTGAGGTCTTCTTGTTGAATACTTTCTCTTTCAAGGTCTCTGAGTAGGTCATGCGTTAACAATATATCATTGTCATCAATCTTTATCAGAGACACATGGGTAAAGAAACTGATCCCCATTTTTGGGAAAATATCCAGGGCTTTCCACATATGATATGGATAGATTCTTTGTTCACCAATAAATTTTAATGCAGTATGAAGAAAAATTTATCTGTGTGCATTCACTAGCATTTCAAAACTAATCTTTAATCTATGAAGGACATCTTCACTGGGAAGTAAATCTAATTTCTTCAACTTGTCTTTCCAAAGTGGTTTACTTTTGCAGAGAGGAACTGATAACCTCGAGAGCCAAAGGAAGTCTACCAACTTTGCAAATGATATCAGGAAAATTATGATCATAATCATGTGGAGGGGAATCCATTCTGAAAGCATGCTTGCTAAAAACTTGAAGAGTACGGCGACATCACAATTATCTCTTTTGATAACTTTTAAACTCTTTGAAATGCGTTTCACTACAAAAAAACTGCATTTTAGCGACGACAATTAGCGACGAAAAAACGCAAATTTTCGTCGCTATAATTTTTTAGCGACGACTTTTGCGACGAACCAAATTTCGTTGCGAAAAACCATGTCGCTAAAATTAGCGACGAAACATATGGCAATTCGTCGCTAATTAGCGACAAACTGTCTCGTCGCTAACACATCTGTCGCAAAACTCAGATATCGCAACTTAGCGACTAGACACACCATTAGTCGCCATTTAGCGACGAACTACACCTGGCGTCGCTAATATTTTAGCGACTACAAGAGTATGATCGTCGCAAATTTTTGCGACGATATTTTTCTTGCAGTCGCAAAAATGTCCAGAATGCATGGAACTCAGTCTCGCATATTTAGCGACAACAATGTCTACTGCCGTCACCAATTAGCGATAACTCTATCCCCCGTCGCTAATGACGTCCCGAATGCATATTATAGCTCTCGGCCACTTTTGGCGACGGGTATGTTTTCTTCCGTCGCTAAAAGTGTCCCCGATTGTAAATTTAATAAGTCTCGGCCACTTTTGGCGACGACACTGTCATCTACCGTCACTTTTGGTGACGACAATGTGTTCTTCCGTTACTAATTAGCGACGATTAGATTGTCCGTCGCTAACGTTGTCCCGAATGCAAAATGGTATCACTCGGCCACTTTAGCGACAAGGTAGTCGCCGATTCGTCGCCATTTAGCGACAAAGGCTAATGTTCGTCGCTAAACAGCGACGATTAGATTGTCCGTCGCTAACGTTGTCCCGAATGCAAAATGGTATCACTCGGCCACTTTAGCGACAAGGTAGTCGCCGATTCGTCGCCATTTAGCGACAAAGGCTAATGTTCGTCGCTAAATCGTCCAGAATAGCGACGATAGTAGATCGTAGCGTTGCTAAAGCTGTTTGAACGATTAATATTTATTTTTTGTTTTTTGTTCAGTTCTACCTGATAAGTCATAACATTCAACGCAAAACGAAATATAGAAGCAAAAAGTAAATATCTAAGAAAAGTACCCATATCAAAAAGGTTCAGCAAATGTATCTAAACAATTATCATTCGTACATATCAAAAATGTTCAGCAAATGTATCTACTCTTCATGGTCTTCATCGGGTGGGGGTGCCGGTGGAAGTCCAGTCTGCTCGGCTGCTTCATCCTCATCGTCTTGCTGCGAATGCTGACCATGCTGTTGTCTCATTAGCATACTCAATTGTTGTTGCATGATGCGCATTGCCTCATCTCTGGCATCTATGGCATCTAGTCTCTCCTCCATCTTTTTCATTTTTTCGTCTTTCTCTACAAGTAGATTCTCGAGGTTTTCCACTTTTTTTTCCAGCTCACTCTCTCTTGCGCTGCGCCTTGAACTCGTTCCAGCAGAAGATGTGCCTACCGACTTCATGCTGTCCCGGGCTAACGACCCCAACCCGTACACCTTCCCTTTCTTCACTGCTGCAGATGCCTGCCACCACAGCTTCTCCTGCTCGGCCTGCGACATTTCAATCGAGGGCGACGTCCCTTCTGTACCCTCGCCGCTGCCACTACCCCCGACACCCGCCGTAGATGCAAGCATTTCATCAAATTTTTCCTACGTACACACTTTAAAAGTTACTAGGCATGCATCACAATCAACTAATCTGCTATAAAATCATCAAGTTCGAACATACCTTAACGGCCTGCGCCGTGCCACTGACGAATAATTTGTCCTTTCTCATGAAGGTCCGCTCATATGTTTGTGAGAAGCTGGGCGGCGTTCCCAACACCTTCGCCTAACATACAACGGACTTCCAACTAGTCATACAATCTATTAACGGAATAAATTGACAATCTGACAATACTTACCATCTTCCTTTTGTGCTCCGCAACTGTGATGGAGCCGCCGGCATACGTCCCAATCCCAGATTCTCTGGAACTGGAAGTTCGATTAATTTTATTCCTCTCGCTGGCGCGCTTATGCTCCTCACTAGCCCACTTTCTATGGATTTCCCCCCATGACTGATCGTCCATCCAAGCCGGCTGCCTCTGAGTGGTTTTCGCCTTGTTCATCACATTTCGCATGTGATCGCCGGCCTTCTTGTTTAAAATTCTTCTAACCTCGCTATCCATAGATCTGTCCCAATAGTACTTGCGCTGCAAAAAAAAAAAATGCTAACTCAATTTACCAATACATTTTAGAAATGTCACTAACAAACCGATCTTACACTTACCTCAAACTCTTGCCACCATACTCTCCTATGTTCCTCCGGCGCTTGCGTAATGCATGTATATGGCCCACGCCAAAAATTGTTGATCATACGATACCAGTCCCGCAGGACTACCGTCGCTCTGTAGAAGCTGCATTTGTTAAACATAAAAAATACATAAAACATCTCAAATTCCAAAGAAAATCTAGCCTATACAGTTAATAACAAAAAATTATGCACTTTCATCATATTGTACTTACGAGTCTCCTAACGGTTCTATCCGCCTCCTCCCTTCATCATCGATGACCCAATTATCATCCGCATCTTCGGCGCTTGGCGGTGTCGACGTTTGGCCTACCGATGATCGTGCCGTGATCAAAGGCTCGCCCTCAGATTGAGTCTCCTCCGATCCTTCGTCTTCCAACTGTTGAGGCTGCGGTTCTGTGGGGGGCGTTTCGACCCAAGTGGGCGTGGGCACGAAGGTCCGTCGAGGGGGACTAGCCTCGTCGACCGGCCTGATCACGACTGCCATTGAACGCCCTCCTCTGGCCCGTCCACGTGTATAGACCGTCGGTTGATCATCAGCCTTACCCTTACACTTGTTGTTATTTTTCTGATTTGGACGCTGGTGCACATTGGAAAAACAAACTAGTTAGAACAATTTATTTACCAACTAGAAATGATTTATAACCCAATTAAAAACTTACCATTTTTCTTGCAGTGTGTAAATATTGTTCTTCTTCCTGCATAAGGAAAACAACATTACAAAAGGTAACAACCAGCTTGCTTCAATCACTGTCTTAACAACCAAAGGTAAGCCCATGTCTTGATTGGTTCAGTATCAGCAAGGCAATGTAAGTTGCAGTCATCGACAAAGTAAGACAGAGGATGGTAAAACCAGCGTTGGGCAAGCACTGGAGACGCAAAGACAAAGTCCCAGATCCTCAATCGATGCAACTCACAAAAGATTTCAACTTTAAACAATTTCCACTAAGCCCTCAAACAGAAATGTGAAAGCACCTCAAAACTTCAACAGCATACAGATGGGTAGCAAAAACTTCAGTCGAAGAAAAAAAATTCTTCATACAAACTTCCCAGTATCATTCTTGATTACCCAACAATATTTGATACTAAGGAAGATATATGCGATTGATACTAAAATGGGAATTGCTTTTGGATCGAAGCATTAACAGCATAATGATTACGTTCCTTGCAAGATGTTCTGGATGATGGCTAGCATAGTCCTTACTGAATTGACATTGGAAGCTAATCATCATCTTCCTTCATGATCCATATGGACAGTGCATATGCGTCATCACAGGTGCAGCTAAGAGTTTATGTTACATAAATCATTCTAGGGATGTGAATTGCTTCAGATGCATCAGGTCGAATCTTGCAATGATTGAATAGCCAGAACTACTAAAGCATGATTGACATTGCATTCTGAATTGACATTGCATTCTGATCTGAATTGACAGCATAATAAACTATCTACTGCCTGGCTTGAAGATTGGACGGAACACGTTTCTTTCTGATCACCCGATTGCTTCTTTTTTTTATTTTTTTATCACACATTAAACAGCATGCATTGACAATGCATTGACTATAGAGCTATAAGTTCTCAGCAGACTCAATGTTGTATCAAACGAAATCATTCGGGCCGAGAACTTACAGCGGTCGTCGGTGGCGGGCGGAGGAGAGGGCGGCGGGGAGCGGGCAGCCGAGCCGGTGGACGAGCGGCGGGGAGCGGGCAGCCGAGCGGTTGGACGAGCGGCGGGGAGCCGGCAGCCGAGCGGTGGACGAGCGGCGGGGAGCGGCCAGCCGAGCGGTTGGACGAGCGGCGGGGAGCGGCCAGCCGAGCGGTTGGACGAGCGGCGGGGAGCGGGCAGCCGAGCGGGTGGACGAGCGGCGGGGAGCGGGCGGACGAGCGGCGGCGAGAGGCCAGACGAGCGGCGGCGGGCGATCGAGCGGCGTCGGAGGTCACAGGGAGAGCGAGAGTAGAGGAGAGATAGAGAGAGACAGACTGGGGAAAAATCGATTTCGAACTTAGGTTATCCTGATTCAGCGACGGCATAGCCACGAATCGTCGCTAATTGGCTACAATTAAAAACCTCCGTCGCTAATTAGTGACGGTATAGCGACCAAGTAGTCGCTAAAACGCCTGAATCAAATCCATAACTCCGCCACATTTGGCGACCAATCAGCGACAGCATCGTCGCTAAAATGTCACTTTTAGCGACGATATGAGCTCCCCGTCACCAACCAGCGACGAAGATATGTGATCCGTCGCTAATGATGTCCCCGAATGCAAATTGTATAGCTCTCGGTAACTTTTGGCGACGACCGAGCACTTCTCCGTCGCTAAAATTTCACTTTTAGCGACGATATGAGCTCCCCGTCACCAAGTAGCGACGACGATATGTGATCCGTCGCTAATGATGTCCCCGAATGCAAATTGTATAGCTCTCGGTAACTTTTGGCGACGACCGAGCACGTCTCCGTCGCTAAAATTTCACTTTTAGCGACGATATGAGCTCCCCGTCACCAAGTAGCGACGAAGATATGTGATCCGTCGCTAATGATGTCCCCGAATGCAAATTGTATAGCTCTCGGTAACTTTTGGCGACGACCGACCACGTCTCCGTCGCTAAAATTTAACTTTTAGCGACGATATGAGCTCCCCGTCACCAAGCAGCGACGAAGATATGTGATCCGTCGCTAATGATGTCCCCGAATGCAAATTGTATAGCTCTCGGTAACTTTTGGCGACGACCGAGCACGTATCCGTCGCTAAAATTTCACTTTTAGCGACGATATGAGCTCCCCGTCACCAAGTAGCGACGAAGATATGTGATCCGTCGCTAATGATGTCCCCGAATGCAAATTGTATAGCTCTCGGCCACTTTTGGCGACGACAAGGGTATGACCGTCGCTAATTAGTGACTATTGTTTATGGTTTGTCGCTAAAGATGTACCCCATTGCAAATTTTATAGCTCTCGGCCTTTTTTGGCGACGACATTGTGCGTCGCCGTCACTAATTAGTGACTAAATTAGCGACAAAATTGTCGCTAATTTTTACAGAATACACCTAATTACCTTATTATATATTTATATATAAATACACCTGATTCATAAATAATATTATCATATATACCGTATATACTGAATATTAATTATAACACAATAAACCATAAAATACGTTATACATGTCATAAAGAAGAATAGTAAAAGTTTCAAAACCCAAAGTCGTTGTCATTGTCATCTTCGTCGTTGTCATGATAATCGTCGTCTTCTGCATCTTCACTATGATAATAAAACTCGTCTTCGTCTTCGCTGTCCTCGTTTTCCTCATCAGTGTCCTCGTCATCATCAGTGATAAATTCATCTTTTTCAACACTATGATGCAAGTTCGATTGACGTACTTCACTTGTCCCAACATCGATCAATGCTCCATGTGGGTCTTGTAAAGATGGAATATTATATTCATAAGGTTCAGCTGTGTGCAGAACGACCTCTTGCTGATATGCTGTATCTTTCCAGTGTTGTTCGATCTTTTTTCGCGCTTTGATTTGACATGCTGCCAACCACTCAACTTTGTCCTGTTTCAAGCTCGGATATGATGCGTAATAGACTTGAATTGCTTGTTGTGCTAGTACAAATGGTTCGTATTTCATATATTTTCTCTTGTGATTAACTTCAACCAAATTAAACTTCGGATGCACCCTCATTCCTTTGATAGGGTCGAACCACGTGCATTTAAATAACGTAACGGCCAATGGTGGACCAGGGTACTCTACCTGTATGATAGCATCCAACAAGCCGTAAAAGGCCTCCATCAAACTGCTCCCAGATCGAACACAGACGCCACTATTCATCGTGGCCTTTCCCTTGCCATATTCTTGCGTGTGAAAATTATAACCGTTGACAAAATATGCTGGCCAAGTTCTTGCTATTGCTTTTGGACCCAATGACAGATGATATAACAGCCCTTCATTCTCGATCATGCCATGATTATTGTGAACCTAATGACACATATGAATAAGTTATTCATATATGTACGTATACATAGAGTATGCAGTAATATCAAAATTTGATGAAAACTACAAGTTAACACTTCACGTCGATCTTACATAATTTTTAAACCATGCTGCAAAATGGTCATTGCACAAACGATCAAGCTCATCAGGCGATACTCCTGACATGGATGCCCGAAACATTCTGTTCGATTTGAGCCAAGATAGAATAATTTATTAGCGAATGGTTAGACACAATAAATGTGTATATACATTCACATTGTGAGGTCTAATATGAAATGCTTACTGAAAGTATGGCTCCACTTCTGGACAATTCAATAAAATGTATGTGTGGGCTGCATGCATTTCTTCCCCCGTTATATAACGTAACTTACATACGCCGCTTGGTCGATCAAGATAATTGAAAATGGAGAATGAGTTACAATCCGAATCAAGCGGTCCCTCGTCGTTTCGTCCTGGTCTCCGCCTCTTGCATTGCACGTGCGACTCAAAGTAGTATGATGCAAATGTAGTCACTTCTTCAACAATGTATGCATTACAAATTGAAGCCTCCACACATGCCTTATTCTTAATTTTTTTCTACAAATGATACAAAAACCTATATGGAAAACGACATTTTAGTTCAACATCGTTGATAGGTAGTTTCATATCTATACAAAATGAAAAACATTGTTACCTCTCAAATGGGTACATCCATCGAAATTGGACGGGACCTGCAAGTTTTGCTTCGTATGGCAAATGAACTAGTAGATGCTCCATTGAATCAAAGAACGATGGGGGGAATATCCGCTCCAAGTTACACATGATGATTGGAATATCTTTCTCCAGCTTCTCCATGTGTGATGTACGTAACATTGTCGAGCAAATATCATGAAAGAAAGTCGTCAATTCAGTAAGAGCGCCCCACACGAAGTTTGGCAGAAATTCCTTCAAGGCTATTGGAAGTAGTCGCTCCATAAAGACGTGACAGTCATGACTTTTCATACCTGACAACTTACATGCATTCAAATCAACACATCTCCCGATGTTTGAAGCATACCCATCAGGAAATCGGACAGATTTCAACCATGTTAAGACTGCACGTCGCTGCTCCTTGGTCAACGTGTACACTGCTTTTGGCTTTGGACCAATACTGCTTGGCTCCACGTCTAGAGTCGACCGATCACAAATGTCTCGCAAGTCTTTTCTTGCATTTAGGTTGTCCTTTGTTTTGCCAGGGACGTCCATCACCGTGTTGATGACATTCTCAAAAACATTCTTCTCTATGTGCATGACGTCAAGGTTATGATGAACAAAGTGGGTCTTCCAATATGGTAAATGCCAAAATATACTGCGCTTTGTCCATTTATGCGTAGAACCATACGAATGAGGTATGCATTGCGGGGCTTCAACAACGGTCGGGAAGGTTTGGACTCGTTCCCAAAGTTCATAACCGGTCAACCTCATTGGTGGAGGTGTCCTTTCAATCCTTTTTTTGACGAACTCTTTCTTATTCCTTCTAAATGGATGATTCATCGGTAAGAATTATCTGTGGCAATCAAAGTAACACGCCTTCTTACCATGTTTTAATCGGAACGACTTTGATTTCTCCATACAAATCGGACATCCTAACAGGCCGGCTGTGCTCCACCCAGACAACATTCCATAAGCTGGGAAGTCATTTATCGTCCAAAGAAGCGCAGCCCTCAATAGAAATGTTTTATCGGTGCAAACATCATAGGTTGGAACACCAACATTCCATAGTTGTTGCAACTCTTCAATCAATGGTTGCATGTAAACGTCTATCATCTTCTTCGGGTTATGCGGACCGGGCACGATCAATGTCAGAAACATATAAGGTGTCTTCATGCACATGCCAGGAGGGAGATTGTACGGCGTTAATATGACTGGCCAGCATGAATAGTTTTTTCCGGTTTTTCCAAAGGGGGCAAACCCATCACTACATAGACCTAACCTGATGTTGCGTCGCTCCATAGCGAAATCTGGGTATGTTCTATCGAAATGTTTCCAGGCGTATGCATCGGAAGGATGACACATCATATCCTCTTCAGTTTCATGGTTTGCGTGCCAACTCATGTGTTCAGCAGTAGCTCGAGACACAAACAACCTTTGCAATCTAGGAATTAACGGCAGATGAAACAATTGCTTCACTGGTCTACGTGTATGGTTACCACCATGCCTCCTTTGAACCTTGTATCTAGGCTCACCGCAAAACTTGCAAGATTCAGCAGATTGATATTCTTTCCAATACAACATACACCCTGCGATGCAGACGTCAATCCGCTCAACCGGAAGACCGAGGTCATGCACTAACTTCTTCATATCGTAAAAGGAACTCGGCATGTTGTTATCACGGGGTAATGCTTCACGCATTATTTCCACAAAAGAATTGAAGCAGTTCTCTGACACGTTATGCTCGGCTTTAATACTTAGCATTCTTGCCGTGACTGATAGCGTTGAGTGGTTGTCACAACCTCCCCATAAAGGTTCATCCGCTGAACTCAACACGTCACGAAATTTATGGCACACACTTTCTTCAAATGTTGTGTCACCAGAATTGTCAAACTGTGATGTATGACTGGAGCTTCCATGCTCATGGGTGCTTGTTTGGTTCGTTTCCCATCCAAAATTATGAGCAGCTGCATCAAGCACCATTCTCTGATATGGATTTAATTCATGTCTAGCACTACTACATTCTTCCCGTACACAAGGCAATTGGTGAGTATTGCGATATTCCTCGGGAGACATAAATGGTTCACCATGGCAAGTCCAATTGTAGTAATTCGGAGTGAAACCGTTTCTATAAAGATGCTCTTGAACGATATCATATTCTTGGAATTTACTGTTTTTGCATTTTTTGCACGGACACCTTAACTTACTTCCGTTCATGTATTCAACTTGTGAACTAGCAAACGCCATGAATTTTTCCAACCCAGCACGAAACTCATCGGTTAATCCTCCACGCCTAGGTAAGTTCTTATTATACATCCAAGACCTATCTCCTTCCATGATGCCTACGATGAAAACCCGACTCAACAAATGTCAAGATTCATTACGGTATTTTAACAAACATATGGGGGGTGTCACATGTAGCCGAGTCGTTTAACCCCATATTACGCTTGAAATCAATCTCGTGTAAACAACAACGTATAACGGCAACACAACAACGCGTAATAGACAGAAATATCACTCAAATTGAAAGAAGAAATAACTTACCTTGAAATTAAACAAGTTGGGACAATGGTGTATTTTTTGCGGTTTCTTCAATCGCGAATTTCTCACTCCCTTTAGCTTTTCCGATTTCTTCGCTAAAGCATACGCATCTCCACCTCCAGGTAACTTGTACTTACTCCAAGTCGGCGTCGGGCTCTCGTTCAGACAGAGAGGAAGAAGAGATCGAGTGCTGCGAAATGAATGAATCGTCTGTTTTGTTGCAGATATAAGCTATATTTAGCGACGAAATATATTTACTTCGTCGCTAAATAGCGACTAATAAATTAAATCGTCGCTAACGATAGTCGCTATTCAGCGACTAAACACAAGTCGTAGGTAAATATAGTAGCTATTTAGTGACGGTACTAATATCGTCGCTATTTTGAGACGAGATTGCGACAACTTAGTCGCTAAACTGTCCAGAGATCAAGAAACGTAAAATGTAACATTAGATCACATTAGCGACGAAGTAATTACGATGCGTCGCTAAACTGTGTTTTTGCGACTACCAAGTATTTTCGTAGCTACTTAGCTATGATAAAAATGCCGTCGCTGAATGTAGTCGCTATTTAGCGACAGAAAAGCGTGATCGTCACAAATTGGCGACGACATCTTTATCTCGTGGCTATTTAGCGACAAATTAGCGACTAATTGTCTGTTGCCGTCGCTATTGTCGGTAATTGGCGACGAAATTAACTTGGTCGCTAATTTCGTCGCCACTTAGCGACTATTTGCCTTTTGTTGTCGCTAATTAGCGACGATACTGTTGTCGTCGCAAATATGTTGTAGCTAAATTACAGTTTTTTTGTAGTGTTTGGACAGTATTTTTTTGGTTCTCCTTTTAGATAGGTAAAAAGTTGGTGTCCCTCGTCGTAATAGTAAGTCTGCTCCCTACACCAAACCAATCATGCTTTTCCGCAAATTTTGAGAGTTGATCCCACTTATCTAGGTCATCAAGAACAATGAGGACTTTCTTGTTGCAAAATCTCCTTTTTATTTGGTGAATACCTAAATTACAGTCAGAAATCTCCAATGGTGTGAAGTTGAGAATTTCCATCAGTAATTGTTTTTGCAATTGAACAATTTTGCCACCCTTTGCAACTTCTCCTACAACCGATAAAAAGCTACACCCGTGACACCCATTAGAAATTTGGTTAAAGATAACCTTGGCAAGAGTCATCTTACCAATGCCCCCATATAGTGGATTACTAGAAAACGTACAAGCGCTTGATGTCTTCAACACAATCCTGAATTCCGACTAAATCATTATATATATTTTTGTCTCTTTTATTCAGCTTGATTAAAACTTCAACAACGATTAATCTAATGAGTTCACCGTAACTGTCACATTCGATGCAAAGGCTGCACGTAGTCAGAAATATCGCAGGTAGAATATTAACCTATCAAGGTTATAAATATAATAAATTTAACTCCAATTAAATCGCCACCTCTCCTTCGCAGAAAAGAAAATATTAATCTCTACAATATGTCACTACAAAAAAAGTAGGTTTTAGTGATGAATTTTACCACGAAAAAATTGGAAAAATTCGTCGCTAAATGAATTTGCGACGGAAAAAAATTCGTCGCTAATTTGGGGTCGCAAAATTTAGCGACGGAAAATTTCAATTTTCATTGCTAAATTGTGACAGAACAAAATTCGTTGCAAAATTCGTTGCTAATTTGCCACAAACTTTTTCCGTCGCAAAATTCGTAGCTAATTTGCCACGAACTTCGTTCGTCGCAAAATTCGTCGCAAATTTGCCACGAACTATATTCGTTGCAAAATTAGTCGCTAATTATTCGTCGCTAATTTGTCATGAAGTATATTCGTCGCAAAATTCATCGCTAATTTGCCACGAACTTATTTGTCGCAAAATTCGTTGCTAATTTACCACGAACTGTATTCGTAACAAAATTCGTCGTAAATTTGTCACGAAAAATTTTGAATTTTGCCATGAACATTATTCATGACCAAATTTAGTAACGATTTTTTATTAATTCTTTAGCAACGAACTCTCCGACGAATATACCACCCGCCTGGGTGGCGCTGCTGGAGCGCGCACTCTTCCTCTCGTAAAAGGTTGAGTGTTCGAATTCCGGGCGCCGCAGGGTGACTTAACCGGTGGCATGTGTGTGGTGGCTAGCACGTGTCGCCCCCAGGGTTTACTCCTCGGCTATCGGCCGTGCGGGGGTTCCCTGGGTTACAAAAAAAAAAAAAAAACTCTGCGACGAATATCGTTTAGGGACGAAATTAGCGACGAAATTTTATTTTTGTAATGAACTTTTATAATTTGTGATCGTACGATAAAATCGTTTATTTTATTTTTCGATTTTAAACTTAATTAAAAGCAAAATTAATTTCTGAAATTTATATTTAACATTGATTAAGCACTTAATAACATCAAAATATTACAATAATTTGAAAATGAAATACATTCATCTACATTTTCCACAAGAAAGACATAAATATTTTTCTTTATAGTACACATAATGAGAGAATAAATAATCTTGCATAATAACTAATCTTGCACAATAAACAATGACGACAGAAATGAATCAAAAAAGAATATCCGGCTTTTAGCGACAATCTCCATCATATAAATACTGAACAAAACTAAAGACACGGTCCATGTGAGATGCTCACTTCCTTTGCTTTGTGAGTACTGATCAAGTGCTTTCTTGTTTACATGACTAAACTGTCGGAGCTGCTCGTTGCATCTGTGAAGCATCTTCTGCAACTCTTTGATGCTCCTTCGTCTATACCTATAATCTCAAACATATAAAACTCTTTGACGCGGTCCCTGGCCTCGGTGACGACCACGTCGGGGGCCCTGTCGCAGTGCTTCCGGTGATTTCTTTCAACTTGTAGGCAGAACAAGACTTCCTAGAAGATTACAAAAGCACTATTCTATGAAGAAGAAGACAAGGAAAAAGCCACAACAAGCGGAGTCCAAGTGCAAAGGCATTATGAAAGCTTATGTAACTCTCTTGACAAGGAGGATATAAAAAGGTCATGTGTGTATGAGAGCGTGCCCACAACCAAACATGCATGCTTGTGCGCCTTTGTGGGGATGCATATGCATTTGTGCCAAATATTCATCCCCATTCTATATGTGTACGAAAAAAGATAGATAGATAGCCAAGTAACTGGCTTTATAGATGGACATGTTTGTGCGTGCATGTATTTGTAATTGTATATGTAATGACTTTTCTGTATGTACATGTTATCCTTGGATTGAACCTTTTCCTAATCTAGGAACAAACAATTGTTTCTATTGTAGCACTTTTTAGAAGGATGTTGACGATGCACTATTTGTGACTTACCAATCCTCAGCAAAATGCCATCTCCTTTCCTTGAATGGACTAAGAACAACCTACTCTTACATGGACTAGAGCTTTCACATGTCAATAACATATTTCACATACGCAAATGGAAAAGACATCAAAAATAAGTTCACATCAGCTAAGCACCTATTACAATTGTATCTAGATCAGAGTTCGGTAGATTGTCAATGGGATGATCAAATCGGCAATTTCATGACCACAGAAGTTCAGCAGACATTGAAGGAGCCCCATATGATAGTCGCCAAAGAAATGTTTACTTATCGAATCTGGACATCTAAGGAACTTATGCTGTCCATCTAATTACTATTAATTGAAGAGCCATTGAATGGAAGGGGAATGACTGGACTATCTCAATTAGACATGAGGGCTTGCAATAGAATCAAGCTCAAGAGGCCAACCAGACTTCTAAGGCCAAGGAAGATGAGCAAGCTCGACCTACCAAGGCATCTGAAGTTCTAAGATCCACCCAATTGACCAAGATTACTCCATCGACAGCCACCCCCAAAAAAAATTCCCTTCTTTTGTAATTTAAATGAAGGTGGTAAAGATTATCATGTTGGATTCAAAGTTTCTGCCCTCATTCCCCGCAGATCGATCACTACACATCCACATTGAACCTATATTACACAATCCAACCATAATTTATAAAGAAAGAAAATCCAAAGCATTGGAGAACATGGAAAGAATGCGGACAAATAGGTAAAACGGTGGCGACCCATTCCGCCAAATGAAACATTGCATTTAAGGGGAAAAAACACAAAACGTCATCAACAAACAGGGAGAGGGGAAAAAAACCAAGAAGAGTAGATCTAACCTTTTGTTCAAATTCTCAGATTTCTCTGCAGTCACTTGACCTCCAAACACCACCTTGCTAATCCCATCCGAAGGCCAATAGCATCATCCCCCCATAACAACCCGTTAAAAAAGGAAAGCCCAAGAAGATTAAAAAAAAAGGCAGAAGGTGATAGCGAACGCCGCACCTGGTGAGAGCGAGCATTGGAGCGAGAGGAAGCCGAACCGGGCGAGACCGAATCGTGGGGAGGCGGAGTCTCCGACCACGTGAGCAGATCTGAAGTCGAAGTGTGAGGCTTCCTCACCGGCGTGCTCCTCTCCATCTTCTTCCTTTTCCCCAGAAAAAAAAAAGGAAGAACACCCAAGAAAGAACTCACGCTGATTCGAGCCTCGCCCCGCTCTCGCTCTCCGCGAACGCGGTCCCGAAGAACGGGCTCGGAGCGGCGATGCAGAACCCGCCGATCCCGCCCCCGACCACCACGCAATCAACCAGTCCCCCGGCGGCGGCCCTCGGCAACGAAGCATTGGATCCCGGCCTCGCCCACGGCCACCGCTCGCCCTCGCTGTCACCCAGATCTGGGCGACGGCGAGGTTGAGCGGCGGCCATGGGCGAGGTCGAGCGACGGCCATGGGCGAGGCCGCTCGACCTCGCCCAGATCTAGGGCAAGGGAGGGCTGGTGGGCGCAAAACGGACGTATGGCGACGGAGGAGGAGGCGGCGGCGAGGGTGGCCATCATCATGGCTGGCGGAGGGGAGTAGGGAGCGACGGAGAGGTGTTTGGCGGGGGGGGGGGGTTTCTGAGGAATAGAGAGAGAAAAAAACTGGGGTGAGGGCGGGCAGATTTGAGAGATTGGCGGGGAGCTAAATTCAGATTTCGTCGCTAAATTTAGCGACGGATTCTGCGACAAAGGTGTGAAAGTGATTTTCGTCGCTAAATCCGTCGCTTAGTGACAAAAAATATAAAATAGTCACGAATGTGCCCGAATGTGATTTTCGTCACTACATCCGTCGCTAATTAGCGACGAAAAAATAAAATAGTCGCAAATGTGCCCGAATGTGATTTTCGTCGCTAAATTCGTCGCTAATTTAGAGACGGATTTAGCGACGAAAAAATAAAATAGTCACGAATGTGCCCGAATGTGATTTTTGTCGCTAAATCCGTCGCTAATTAGCAACGGATTTAGCGACGAAAAAATAAAATAGTCGCGAATGTGCCCGAATGTGATTTTCGTCGCTAAATCCGTCGCTAATTAGCGACGGATTTAGCAACGAAAAAATAAAATAGTCACGAATGTGCCCGAATGTGATTTTCGTCGCTAATTAGCGACGGATTTAGTGACGAAAAAATAAAATAATCGCAAATGTGCCCCAATGTGATTCCGTCGCTAATTCCGTCTCTAATTAGCGACGGATTTAGTGACGAAAAAATAAAATAGTCGCGAATGTGCCCGAATGTGATTTTCATCGCTAAATCCGTTGCTAATTAGCGACGAAAAAATAAAATAGTCGCGAATGTGCCCAAATGTGATTTTTGTGGCTAATTCCGTGGCTAATTAGTGACTGATTTAGCCACGAAAATATAAATAGTTGCGAACGTGCTCCGGAAGTGATCTTCATGGCTAAATCCGTCGCCAATATAAAAATAGTCACGAAAGTTATTTGCCTCGCTAATTTTCTTTCATCGCTATTTCCATCACAAATTAGTGACGAATTGGCATTGGTTGCTAATGTTCCATGGCTAAATCCTTGTTTTTTTGTAAAATTATAATTTTGCAACGAAATTAGTGACTACGCAAATTAGCGACGACCTATTAATGTTAAAAATTCAGCAAATACAAAATGTCGCCAATGTTGTCGATAATTTTGTGATGGACACTATTTGTCGCCAATTAGCCACGAATAAGTTTTTGTCGCAAGAATAGCGACGACTTTTTTGTGACGATTAGCGACGAAATTAACTACGACTTTCGTAACTAATTTTGTTAATTAGCGACGATCCAAATCCAATGGAAAATAAAATATCACAAATGTCATCGCACGAATAATATTTGACTTGTCACCATTTAGCGACAAATTTTCCGACAACCTATTACATTAATAATAATAACAATAATAATAATCAACAACAATAATAATAACAATAACAATAACAATAACAACAACAATAATAATAATTATGACAACAACAATAACACATGTCGCAATAATAATAATAATTACACATAATTAGTTAAAAGTCTCAAAAATCATAATCATAATCTTCATCTTCACATTCATCTTCGTCTTGATCTTCATCTTTATCTTCTTCATGAGCATCATCTTCATGCATCCTTTGTCTCAAAATTCGATTTTTCAACACCTCTTAAATTTGATTCACGAATTTCTGTTGGCTTCACATCTATCATTGCGTCACATGGATCTCGTAAAGTTTGAATGTTATATTCCTCAGTTTCAACCATGTTACAAACTTTCTCTTATTGATATGTTGTATCATTCAAGTATTTCTCAAATTTTCTTCATGCTTTGATTTTACACATAGCCCATCAATCAGTTTTGTCACATTTCAAACTAGGATATGATGCATAATATATGAATTTTTATGCGGAATTTATTAGTGGTGCAAAAGTCCAAACATACGGCGAAACGGTGATGTGACTATAATAGGAGGACCCGATCGACCAAATTTGGTCAGTTGAAGCGAAACGGCTTTCTAAACGCAACTCACTGCCGTTGGTGATGATCGACGATGGATTTTAGCAATTCAGAATCATTTAGATGACTTTTTCAATTATTTTAATATTTTTTTTGACTTAATTTTAATTTTAAGGGGCCGTTTTGTAATTTTTATATTTGACGCTTTGTAATTTTAATTTTAGGATTATATAATCTTGTTTAAGGTTTTTATTTTTGACGATATAACATTATCATCAATATCGAATTTTGAGATTTTTTTCTCTAAGCAAGGTTTTGCTTGAAATACTCATTGTACACTTTGTCAAATTTTATGACGAATGTGCCACGAAAATTATTTTTCATTGCAAATTAGTAACGAATTTAGTTTTCGTCGCAAATTCCGTAGCTAATTAGCGACGGATTTAGCCATGAAAATCACTTTCGGAGCACGTTTGCGACTATTTTATATTTTCGTGGCTACATCCCTGGCTAATTAGCTACGGAATTAGCCACAAAAATCACATTCATGCACATTTGCGACTATTTTATACTTTCGTGGCTAAATCTGTTTCTAATTAGTAACGGATTTAGCCACGAAAATCATATCCGGGCACATGCGCGACTATTTTATATTTTCGTGGCTAATTCCGTCGCTAATTAGCTACGGATTTAGCGACGAAAATCATATTCGGGCACATTCATGACTTTTTTTTTATTTTCGTCGCTAGCGACGGAAACCAAATTCGGGCACTTTAGCGACTATTTTTTATTTTCGTCGCTAATTAGCGACGGATTTAGCGACAAGAATCACATTCAGGCACATTCACGACTATTTGATTTTTTCGTCGCTAAATCCATCGCTAATTAGGGACGGATTTAGGGACGAAAATCACATTCGGGCACATTCGCGACTATTTTTATTTTAGTCGCTAAATCCGTCGCTAATTAGCGATGGATTTAGCGACAAGAATCACATTTGGGCACATTCGCGACTATTTGATTTTTTCGTCACTAAATCCATCGCTAATTAGCGACGGATTTAGCGACGAAAATCACATTTGGGCACATTCGTGACTATTTTATATTTTCGTCGCTAAATCCGTCGCTAGCGACAAAAATCACATTCGGGCACATTCGTAACTATTTTATATTTTCGTCGCTAAATCCGTCGCAAATTAGCGACGGATTTAGAGACGAAAATCACATTCGGGCACTTTCACGACTATTTTATATTTTCGTCGCTAAATCCGTTGCTAATTAGTGACGAATTTATTTTTCGTAGCAAAATCTGTCGCAAATTAGCGATGACTATTTTTTCGTTGCAAAATTTGTGATGGAATTAGTTTTCGTCGCTAATTCCGTTGCAAATTAGCGACGAATTATTTTTCATCGCAAAATCCATCGCAAAATTAGCGACAATTTTTTTTCGTTGCAAATTAGCGACGGATGTAATGTTCGTCGCTAATTCCGTTGTAAATTAGCGACGAAAAAAATTTGTTACTAATTAGCGATGAATTTTTTTCGTCATTAATTTTCCGTGGCTAAATCCTTATTTTTTTGTAGTGTGTGAAGTAATCTTATATAAACTTTCAAGCACTAACTGCTTTATTCAAAAATAAAAATCGGTCAAAATCCAGGTCAGTTTACTTGAAATTCCATTTTCTATTGTACTCAGTGGTCAGAAATGTAAATTGTCAAGATAAGAATGAAATCCTATACTTTATAAAAGATGCTGCCGCATTCGTAAATTGTAAAAGTCAAAAACCTTGGATTTTCTCTTTAAATATATGCAATGGATTTGTTTATTCCTTTTTCATTGCTCACATATAGTGTGTATTCTGTTATCTAGTTTTGCATGGATGAAATTGATCTAGTTTTGAAAAAATACTTGGGACCAGAGGAGAGCGAAATTGCTGATGGTCAGGGGTGATTCAGGGTCATTTGCCGTTCTGACTTCACCACCGGCGAGGGCCACCGGTGAGGATCGGTCAACCGTTTCAGGGCGCCCACGAGGAGGCAATAGAGAAGCTGATCGATGTGATGAGCTTGCTTGAGAGGTTCGCAGTGTCGTCCGAGATTTTCTGGAGAAGAGCAGCTACGTGAAATGGTGGATGGCTGAGGATATTCATGGGAAACAAATGATGGTAGCTTCCTATGACTCGCAGATTGCTCAGTTCATGAGCAAGCTAATCAACGTGATGAGGTCGCTAGAGAGGTTCGTAATATCGTCTGAGATTTTCTGGAGAAGCGAACCTACTTGAAATGGCGGACAGCTGATAAGGATATTCAAGGGAAATCCATGATGGTAGCTTCCTATGGCTCACAGCTTGCTCAGCTCATGAGGCATGAGTGTTATCTCCAGTATGTTTTAGTTCCTACGCATTCAATTATTCATGGTGATTGATCTCGTAGCCACAGCGGAGCTCAAGGACCACAACTCCGCCACGGTGTCAAGCTCAAGCCCAGATCTGGGCAAGCTCAGCTTGCTGCTCGAGCTCGACATTATATTGGCCGTGCTTCGCTTGCAGTTTTCCCTTTACGATCCATCGTCTTCTAAGAGCTTCCGTCTCTGAATATCGATCTGGAGAAGCTCGTTGTCTATGGCAAAGACCTCGCCAAGGTTCTCGTAGACGATAAGGACATCGCTAGCTCTGTGTCTCCGCCACTCCGGCGTCTCTTCTCGTCTTGTGACGCCCACCTCGCCTGCGAAGTTGGAACTGGAGTGGCGCCATTAAACACCCCCACCATTTCCAATCTCTCTCTCCGTTCAAAATTCTTCTTTTTAGCTATTTAGCTTTTCTTTTTCTGATGGGACGCTTGCGTCGCGCCACTTATTCTGGAAAAATATTAATAATGCTACGTTATCTGCCACTACGATTTTTAACAGCAGTTTTTTATGAAACTATGACGGACGGGTAAATGTATCACTTATGTACAAGTTTGAGATTTTTAGTATCGCAAGTTTTGGGTAAATGTATCACAGTGAGCATAGTTTGTAGATTTTAATAGTTTTTTTCCAATAAATAAATGGAAGGGAGAAAGAAACATGAACAAAAAGGGAAAGTTGTATTTTTTCTAAATCTATTGTACTATTACCAATTTAGTCATAAAACTTTTAATTGTGCTAATTGAATTCTAAACATATTCATGTTTTGCTAATTGACTCTATCCTACCAATTTTGGTTGGAAATTACTGACATGAATACTAGCTGTCATATGCGGTACGGCTAGTGATGATGTGGATTTATTTTAATGATGTTTTAATATTTTTTTTGAATTTTTATTTTTTATTTTCTTCTATTTTCCTTCTTTAATTTTTTCTTTTTTTTTCCTTTTCTCTTCTTTTCTTTTTTCTTTGTTCTTTTCCCTTTTTCCCTTTATCGGCCATTGCTAGGCTTTGTCAATGGCTAGCGGAGGTCGTCGGCCTCAAGTAAGGGTCGCACTGGCCTGGTGAGGGCCACTCTTGCCAAGGGCCAGCGAGGGCGGCCCACGCCCACTCAGTCAAGGGCCTAAGGCCGGTGGAGGGAAAAAGGGACAAAGGAAAAAGAAAAGAAAAATAAGAAAAGAAGAGAAAAGGATAACAAAGAAAAAAAAGAAAAAGTAAAGAAGGAAAAGAGAAGAAATATAAAAATATTAGAATTAAATATAAAAATATTATGGAATATTGTCCACGTTAGTGCGGACCGTGCCATGTAAGAAGTGGTCCATGTAAGATGGCTGGCATCCACGTTAATGATTTCTGGTCAAATTAGACGAATTGACTTAATTGACACAGTTAAAAGATTTATGATTGAATTAGCAAAAGTGAATTAGGATTATGAAATTTTGGACAATTTTCCAAAAAAGACAAGGGCAAAGCAAGGTACATGTGAAAGGAGAACAGTACCGGGCGTCAATCATGCATAGGTCTACCCTTTGCAGCACCGAAATACTTATTAGATTATAAAATTATCGATGAGACATATGACATTATCGAATTGGATTAGATAGATGAGAAAATCTAGATTAGGTATCAGATTATTAAATGGTCCGTCAATAGGCAAGTGAATCGTAGAAAAAGTGCTTTTGTACTTTCGACTGTCCATGAAGATCCCATATCAAACTTGAAATGGAACTTAAAAAAGCCAAACACTAGTCCAAATAACTTGCTAGACCATATGTGTTATCAGCATGAAAAGAGATATAATAAAATTTATATTAGTACATTTGGCAACATTTGAGGATTTGGTATATCAGTGGACCATTTCGATGGAATCGCGTGCTAAATTTGATGACAAAAAATATTCCGTATAGGATGTGGAACTCCTGTGATAATGTCCATTGAGGTAGCTAAAAGGATTCTTTCTGTTTTCTCCTTTCAATGTATATTTTTCTTGCCGACGACAATTTATTTCCCTTTAAATAAAAATTGCTTGCTATTAACTTGTATAGGATCATTTGCTAAGTTATCCAAATAGATTTGATTATTCAATGAGATTGTAATCTATCGTGTAATGAATAACCTAATATTCTTTAATCTAAAGTGTCAAATGTATAATAAACATTCACAAAAAACAATATTAGTGCTATAGGATAGTAAAATAAAATATAAGTGTCAATTACTAAATTTTATTATCTTTTACCAACTTTTGTTTACCTATCTTAATAATGTCATAATTTACCAACTCTTCTATGAAAGAAATAATTCTATTTTATGTGATTTATCAACCTTTAACGACTCATGTTAGACCTAGAAAAAGCTTGAAGCATAATCTTTGGAAACATCGCAATCGGAGATGAAAGAGATGACGAGGCACCACGTTTGCTGGATGGGGTTGGTAAATTAAGAAGTATGGTGGAATTAAGTCCCTAGTAAAATAAAAAGAAAAATCTATTAGAAATTTTAAATTATATTTACTGTGACACATTTATACCAAACTTTTTTTTGCATCAAAACCTAAACTTATACATATGTAACATTTTTATTATAGATTTTTCTTTTGTGATATCAAAAATCAAAAATTTATATCCGTGTACTACACCTAGCAAAAGAAGAAGAATTTAACAAGAAAAAGCACATTAAAAGTCCACAACTGTCCCCAGTCATGTGACAGGTCAGTAGAACACTCGAGACTGCTACTAGTGTGGTGGATGATCAAAGTCCATATCTGTCCCCAGACATGTGACATCTTTTGGATTTTCCTTGCCAATCATACCTCCAAATTAAACGAAAAAAACGTGTTTTGAGACAATAAACGTTTTTTCCTTGTCTGTTCCTTATTCTAGCTACCTGTCCAACATACTATGCTATAGCCTATAAACACCCATAATTAATAATGTCATAATTTACCAACTCTTCTATGAAAGTACTAATTCTATTTTAGGTGATTTATCAACCTTTACCGACCCATGTTAGACCTAGAAAAAGCTTGAAGCATAATCTTCAGAAACATCGCAATCGGTGATGGAAGAGATGACGAGACACCACGTTTGTTGGATGGCATTGTTAAATTAAGAAGTATGGTGGAATTAAGTGTCACGTCCCAGACCCCACCGAGCTTGCGACATCCCTCCATAGTCATATTTCGAATGCGACGTCCCCGGACTCATCGCCAACCCACACGAACAAACAAAAGAGCAGAATAAGCGGAAACAAATTCGAACTCTCCATACAATCGTACAATTAAACAGGTAGTAAGGAGACAACGAAATTACATCAACACAACACTTTTTTGAACACATCGTCAAATACAAATGCATAATTACAAGCCTTACTAGAGGCCACTATACCAGAACCATGCACCACAAAAAGAATTGGTGGTTGGTTAGCTTAGCTTCTCTACCAAAAGAAGTACTCAAAAGACGGGGTAACGATGCCTATCACGAGTCTTGGCGGTACCATGGCGGCGTCTCCGGATCCACTGGTCCACATCCATGGGTATCCTAAAACGCTCTGGTGGATTGCTCATGGTTGGGGTTGAGGGTTTGAAATGGTTATACAATAACTATGAGAACGAGTCTCAATAAGCAAGTATCTTAAACCCCACATAGGCTAACGCGTACCTCCAAACAAGAGTAAAAACCAAGTACACTCAATCACACGCAATAACGTTTAAAGGCACTTAGCCTTACCTCAGCATATGTATTCAACCCTACACATTAGTCGAATCATGACAACATAACCAACTTCTCAATGCACATGCACTCCAAGATACAACCAATTTCCTACACATGCATCCATAATAACATCCCAACCTATTCCAATCTCAATCTCTACACATGCTCACATCTTTTAACTTCTGACACACACATGTGTCCACTTTGATCAATATCGACCCGCGTAACACGCCTCAGGCCCACCTCATCGTACGACTCGTGTAATACGCATCAAGTCTACGGCACGACTTGCGTAAAGACACATCAAGTCAACGATCCTCCGGTTTATTCGGGCATTGTCTCGCGTAACACGCCTCAAGACAAATCCAATTCCTCGCCTAAACACGCCTCAAGGATTATAGGATCAAACGTACATCTTCATTCAATTTCATGCCTTTCCTCGCGTCAACACGCCTCAGGGCCTATCGATCATACGCGATACACATCTCATTCCCTTCACATAACATCCACATGCCCTAATCACACACAAACATGCTCAATTCCAAATCAACCACTCAGCCCAACCAATCCATTCATAAGGGCAACAATAAAGTTCAACTATATCACTCAATTATTCCAACACCTTTCAATCCACAATTCAAGTTATACATTCAATGACATAAATCCACACATCCCAACATTCAACTCAGCCACCAAGCATCACCACAATCAACTTAGCCACCAAACACCACAACTCAGCCACAAGAAACAAGGGAAAATCGAATACACAGATTCGGAGCAATTTTGGGCTAGCGTACAGTTCTGAGATTCTTTTTAAAATAAATAGTAATTCAACTCCAAAAATTATGAATTTCGGATATGTCCTAGTAAACATCCCGATGAACATTTCTTATGAAGAACTCAAAATCCAGTTCTACCTAGAATCACCTCTTTTTGTCATCCAAAGTTGGACGTAAAATATTTCATTCGGACAGGCCATCCAGCTTTCAAAATGCATTTCAAACAGTAACCAAATCTCCTTAGAAAGCTTTAAAATTTTATATGTTATAGCAACAAATGTTCCCAACAAGTTTCATGAAGGAAGTATTTTGAAATAAGGTCTAGAAAAATTTATAAAAGCTCGAACAGACCCGAAGGTCGGAAGAACAGTATTTCCGACAGACTTATTTCGGTCCAAAGATGGACTTCCTAATGGCCTCAAATAACTTCCAAAAATTCCCAAATTAAATTATGTTGTGATCCAAGATGTTTGGAATAACTTTCATGTGGAACACTTCCTCAAATTCGGCCCACACAAGTCACAAAAAAAATAGGAAAATCTAGCAATGCAGCAGCAATCTTACCGGAAATCAACCAACAAGTACCACCAAGCAAACCAAGAACAACTAGCCACTAAACCAACTATCCACGGCCCTTAAACCATCCCTAATATGTCCATTAGTCACCCCTTAGCCTAGTCAATAGTTAGGAAGCCACTTACTAGGGAAAAACCTAAGTAAATCCAAGCTAAGCAAGCAACAACGGCTCCGGCAAATCAGCAACGATGGCGGGTCCGGCAAAGGCGGGCTGAGACGATGGCCGACTAAGGCAGAGCAAGCAGCTGCTCATGCAAGGGGGAGGAGGAGTCGGCCGAGAGAGCTGAGGGAGAGAGAGAACAAGAGGAGAATGAATGAGAGAGAGAGAGAGAATGAATCAAATTTTCTCTACTAATCCCACTAAAAACCCCATTACTCACCCCACTCACACATCCAAGGGCTCAAAATCCACCCTCTTTCCCAAGTCAAGATCCAAGGGTTCCTAATTTTTCTCACATAAATATCCCCAAAATTACAAATGACAATCAAAATAAATAAGCAAGATGTGGAGGGGCATACTTGTCCAAGAATTTCGGCCAAAGGAGGGAAAGTTCAAAATTCCAAATTGCCCTCCAATCTTTCAAATGAATTTAAATAATCTCAAGGGTAAAACGGTCATTTTCCACTCCTGGTCCAAATTCCAAATTTTCGACAAATCCAATAAACCTTAAGGTTGGCCACACTTATGTGGCGTCGTCCAAATAAATTAGTCGTGACACTTCGAGAAATTCGACATCCAAGTTCGGATTCAAATGACGGCCAATTTCACTCAAATGCGACTTTAGTGTATCTCTGACAAACCGGTGGCTTTTTAGGGTTTACGCGTATCGACCTGTGGTTACATGACTCATGGTCGAGTTCTTAGGTCCACGTACATTTCCTTAGGTAGCCATTGCCTAAAGGTTAGTATCCTAAGAATGATCAATTTCAGGCGAGATTTAACTACAAATGCATTGAAGAATATACATATTTCATTTATCCTAAAAGTGGATCGAAATTCAGAATGTTACGTTAAGTCCCTAGTAAAATAAAGGGAAAAATCTATTAGAAATTTTAAATTATATTTACTATCACACATTTATATCAAACTTTTTTTGACATCAAAATCTAAATTTATACATATGTAACATTTTTATTACAGATTTTTCTTTTGTGATACCAAAAATCGAAAATTTATATCCGTGTAATACACCAAAAGGAGAAGAATTTAACAAGAAAAAGCACATTAAAAATCCATATCTGTCCCCAGTCATGTGACGGGTTAGTAGAACACTCGAGATTGCTACTAGTGTAGTGGATGATCAATGTCCATATCTGTCCCCAGTCATGTGACATCTTTTGGATTTTCCTTGCCAATCATACCTCCAAGTTAAACAAAAAAAAACGTCTTTTGAGACAATAAACGTTTTTGCCTTGTCTATTCCTTATTCTAGCTGCCTGTCCAACATACTATGCTATAGCCTATAAACACCCATAATTAATAATGTCATAATTTACCAACTCTTCTATGAAAGTACTAATTCTATTTTATGTGATTCATCAACCTTTACCGACTCATGTTAGACTTAGAAAAAGCTTGAAGCATAATCTTCAGAAACATCGCAATCGGAGATGGAAGAGATGACGAGACACCATGTTTGTCGGATGGGGTCGGTAAATTAAGAAGTATGGTGGAATTAAGTCCCCAATAAAATAAAAGGAAAAGTCTATTAGAAATTTTAAATTATATTTACTGTGGCATATTTATACCAAACTTTTTTTTTTACATCAAAACGTAAACTTATACATAGGTAACATTTTTGTTCAAAATTTTCTTTTGTGATACCAAAAATCGAAAATTTATATACGTGTAATATGCCTAGCAAAAGGAGAAGAATTTAACAAGAAAAAGCACATTAAAAGTCCATATCTGTCCCAAGTCATGTGACGGGTCAGTAGAACACTCGAGACTGCTACTAGTGTAGTGGATGATCAAAGTCCATATCTGTCCCCAGTCATGTGACATCTTTTGGATTTTCCTTGCCAATCATAATTCCAAATTAAACGAAAAAAACGTGTTTTGAGACAATAAATGTTTTTGCCTTGTCTGTTCCTTATTCTAGCTACCTGTCCAACATACTGTGCTATAGCCTATAAACACCCATAATTAATAATGTCATAATTTACCAACTCTTCTATGAAAGTACTAATTCTATTTTATGTGATTCATCAACCTTTACCGACTCATGTTAGACCTAGAAAAAGCTTGAAGCATAATCTTCAGAAACATCGCAATCGGAGATGGAAGAGATGACGAGACATCACGTTTGCTGGATGGAGTTGGTAAATTAAGAAGTATGGTGGAATTAAGTTCCCAGTAAAATAAAAGGAAAAATTTATTAGAAATTTTAAATTATATTTATTGTGACACATTTATACCAAACTTTTTTTTATATCAAAACGTAAACTTATACATATGTAACATTTTTATTCAGATTTTTCTTTTGTGATACCAAAAATCAAAAATTTATATACGTGTAATACACCTAGCAAAAGAAGAAGAATTTAATAAGAAAAAGCACATTAAAAGTCTACATCTGTCCCCAGTCGGGTCAGCAGAACACTCGAGACTGCTACTAGTGTAGTGGATGATCAAAGTCCATATCTGTCCCCAGTCATGTGACATCTTTTGGACTTTCCTTGCCAATCATACCTCCAAATTAAACGAAAAAAACGTGTCATGAGACAATACATGTTTTTGCCTTGTCTGTTCCTTATTCTAGCTACCTGTCCAACATACTGTGCTATAGCCTATAAACACCCATAATTAATAATGTCATAATTTACCAACTCTTCTATGAAAGTACTAATTCTATTTTATGTGATTCATCAACTTTTACCGACTCATGTGTCGCGACCTACCCCTCGAGGGCCGAACTCGAATGAGGCGGGTTTAGAGATAAGTGTTCATGAGATGGTTCATATGACACCTAAAAAGTGATTTTACTGAAGTGTAAAAATTTTTGTTTAGCCATATGACCCATTGATCATGAACGTGGATTTTCCCTAAATCCATATCTCGCGTGACAGCGGATCGATTTTATTTTTTAAGGAGTCGCCACTAGCCTAGGTCGGGGGTCGGCTAGAATACCCAACCGAAACGCGGGAATTTCGTTTCGGTTTCTACGAAAACCAGAGATCAAAGGTTCGGGGACTAGCTTACGTTAATATTTCTATTAACGCCCTTTCGGTACCGCTAAACTTAACATGGTTGTTATCTAAGTCGTCACGCATTTGTTTTTTACCATTTTCATGCCAAAGTCTTAGTCCACTATGTGATCATGTATCTTGTTTTTGTATTTTCATTTAAAATTCTAAACTAATCCTATCTTAGTCTAGAAAAAGAAAGAAACAATCAATTGTATTTGAAAGACATTTCGTAAAGTAAACACTCGAAGTATTTGAAAAGACGAGCTAATTTTAAGTGCTATGAAGTAAAAAGTAAAAACCCGCAACTCGTCGGGCGTTTATTACAACACGAATTGAAAACCCGAGACATGATCGGGGATGAATGAATTAAGTACAAATTGAAACCGGATTGGACATCGGTTTAGCACCATCATCGTATGAGTACAAATCGAGACCGAATTGGACATCGGTCAATCACCTTAGCTTTTTCAACTTCGGATTATTCTTCCTTGGACCGCCTCTCGGGTGTCGATGTTTACATCCATATCATTCATTCATAACAAATGACATATGAAAGAACAATGGTGTAAGCAATTCACTAATTAAGCACGGGCCTCGGGATCGGCCTTTGTTTTTCATGCGTTTCGATTCATCACCCATCTAATCACCTAACATTGTTTGATTAATGGTTAATGATAATGGGCTACCATTTGCATTCACAAAACGGCAACTCATATCAATTAACCCCTAAAGTCGAGTTCTAATGACCATGAATGGGCTACCCGCCGAACATGCACCGGGCCTAACATTCATCTAACAAACACATGTATAGCAATAGAATAAGCATGCATTCAAGCCCATGGGCCTTATTTCGAAACCAATCAAGCAATGGGAAGTGGGCTTTATAAGAAAGACCACTTATTCAATTAATATCTAATTCGGATTGATTCTGTTTGATTGTGATTAACTACCCTAATGACGTTCAAATGAAGTGATTCAGGTGTCATTAGAAAGCTTATGACATGAGGATCAAAAGTCAAGAAGACCATTTTTTCTAAATCGTAGCCAATTTTCCCGAAAATATCCAATTTAATCTCAGTGACAGGCTGGACTCGGTTCAGTTATGAATTTCAAAACAATGGCGGGAAAAATAACAAACCTTATCAAAACAGTACGAAAATTTTTGTGCGGTTAGGATTCCCCGTGTGAAACAACTTTCATGTTTTGAGTTTTTACTAAAAAGCCCTCCAAATTTTTATAAAATTCGGTTTTCGTGAAGGACTCAAATGCAAATGGAATTTTAACCCGGGAAGACCTTTCATGAAATTTTCAGCAAATTGACCCTCCAAAAATTGCTATTAGGTCCTCAAAATTTCCAGTTAACATAATGAGACCCCAATGAATAACTTTGTAATTTTGATTTTTTGCAAAAAAGGACTCTAACTTTATCAAATTCGGAGAAACATCTTTTGAACTCCAAGGGAATGAAAATCAGATCTGGACACAGATTCTGATCAAATCGTAAGAATTCCTTTTGAAAATTCAAATGATCTCCGATTTTGATGAAATTAGCATCAATAGAAAGATCTTAATCTCAGGAAGAACTTTCGTGAAGAAAATTTTTTCATATCTTGAACACGAATTTATGAAAATCGAAGAACACACGAAGGTCGACTGAAACTAGCATGTCACCAGATTTACATACATATGACGTTGCAAATCGTACTAGGCTAACATACTCAGAATTTTATGAAAATTTTACGATGAACAGATCAAGATGTGTTCTACAACTTTTATGAAGGAAGTTTTTCCAGAAAATGATCGTAAAAAATCATAAAAATCATCAAACAGCACAACGTCAATCAGTAAGACATCAGAACAGACTTGAGCAACATGTTTCAGATTCTGATCCTAACTTCTAAAAGTGTTTTGACATAGCAAATCAAGTCTGATCGAGGCATATGATATATCAAATCGAAGCTTAACATGAGCTCTACGACTCTCTAGTTTATCACTTCATCAGATTTCGACGTTAACAAGCTCAAATCAGCATCTCAAACCAACAGGTTTCACTGGACACGAATTTACAGAATTGTGTTCAAGTGCTCTTACCTTGTCTCACAATGCTCCAACGCTCAAGCGAGCGATCCGGCCTCCGTATTCAGACCAGGAATGACACGGAGAAACCTCGGAAAGCTCGGCCAACCTATGACAATAGAGTATATGGAATGTCGTGAGAATAGATTCGTTTTGTCACGAATAGACTAATCAGCGAAAAATTAAGCTAAGGATGCGATCCGGTGGCCGTTCGACGAGAGGCCGGCCACCACAGCAACGTGAGAACGCCGAGGAAGGATGTCGGAGGGTCTGGATCGCCGGAGGAGGTCGCCGGAGGGCCGGTTCAGCCGGTTGAACCAGCTGATCACATCACCGGCGGTAATGCTGGTGATGCTGCCGAGAAGAAGATCTCGTCGGAGGGAGGTGCTCCGGCCACCAGCGAAGCCAACTGGTGTTGCGACCAGCCTTGGACCACCGTGGGGGGCGTCGGTGGGATGGCGGCTCGCCGGAAAATGGCGGGCAAGGAGCCGGAATTGGCTACGCCGGGAGAGAGAGCTTGAGAGAGAGAGGTGATCGTGAGAGGGAGAGAGAGGGAGAGAGAGAGAGAGAGAGAGAGAAACCAGATCTGAAAATGAACCCCCCTTTGATTTTTGGAGGGAAAAATACTATATACTTCCCTCAATTTTGAATTTTAGCCCTTAGATTGATCTAATGGTCCAAAATGAATCCTTAATGATTAAGGATATTCTTGAAAGGTTAAGGATTGGTGACATGGCATCATGGATGGACATGATCAATTCTAAATGAATGGCCATGATTGATTTACTTATCCCCTAATTAATTTGCTTAATCCTTGAAGAAGGGCATTTTTGTCATTTCTTTTAGGGGCATTTTTGTAATTCTCAATTAAGGGCATTTTTGTCATTTTCGCGCTCAAGAGGATGTGGCCGGCCCTTGGTTGGTCTGAATGGATTGTTGATCATCAAAATTATCAACCGAGAAATGACTAGTCCGATCGGATTAGTTCAATTTGAATCAAACCGGGTTGCATCAGTTAACCTTGAATTTGGGTAATTGCATGACCAAGCTAGACTAACAAGTTTAATTGAAGTCTAATTAACCAAATTGAATCTCAATTCATCAAATTGAATATTAGTCTAGAGTGGGTCAAGTTGAATTGCATTGATTAGACCAATTACCCTTAGACTTTTTATCATTGGATCACTAAATTGATCAAATTGACTCAAATTCAGGTGAATCTTTCAAAATTGATTTTGAATTTGGATTTCATATAAGAAATTAGGCTCATTCGTGCCTCAATTGCGCACATCATGAAGAATCGATCAAAATCACTGATTAGGGCCAAAATTGGGGGTTTTTGTGTTTGGCTTGGAATCTCAAAATTGGTTTAAAAATTGGATATAAAATGACCTCTGGATCAAATGTCGTGAAGAAAACTAACCTAAAAAATGACTAGAAATGAAGTAATTTCATTTTTGGCCGATTTGAATCAAATTCCGCAATTTGGGAAAAAGTTGATTCTAAATCGATTTTTATAAAATTTCAAATGCCAAAGGTAAATTGAATGTAAAATAAGATGATTTTTGGATTTTTGGATTTTTCAATTTTTTTTTTGGTCAAAGGTTTGACCAAAAGTCAAACCCTAGTTGACTTTTCACTAGGAGCTTGATTTTATAATCAAATCTTTGAATTTTTCTAAAATTTCCACTTCTAAAGTGAAATTGGACTTGAAAGGAATCTTTTTATGTGAAAAGCCACAATTTGACCTGGGGTTGACTTTTGGTCAAAGGGTTGACCAAAAAGTCAACGCAAAAGTCAACCATTTGACTTTTCGGGTTTTTGCATGAAATGAATAGAAAATCACTTACAAAAGCTAGGCCAACAGACAGAATTAAAAAACGACACTTTTTGTTCAAGAAACAGGCTCCGTCGCGATCGGAAACCATAATCTCGAATTTTCTATTTTTAATGACGCATTGACTAAAAATTAGGTGTCAACATCATGTTAGACCTAGAAAAAGCTTAAAGCATAATCTTCAGAAACATCGCAATCGGAGATGGAAGAGATGACGAGACACCACGTTTGCTGGATGGGGTTGGTAAATTAAGAAGTATGGTGGAATTAAGTCCCTAGTAAAATAAAAGGAAAAATCTATTAGAAATTTTAAATTATATTTACTGTGACACATTTATACCGAACTTTTTTTTTGACATCAAAACCTAAACTTATACATATGTAACATTTTTATTACAGATTTTTCTTTTGTGATACCAAAAATCGAAAATTTATATCCGTGTAACACGCCTAGCAAAAGAAGAAGAATTTAACAAGAAAAAGCACATTAAAAGTCCATATCTATCCCTAGTCGTGTGACAGGTCAGTAGAACGCTCAAGACTGCTACCTGGAAATTTCCAACGAATTTCTATTAGGCCAAATAACAAGGTGTTTGTTCAATTCGTTGCAAAATTCGTTGGAAATTTCCAACGAATTTTACAACGAAATTAGTACATAAGTATATTAATGTGCCAAAAATAGAAATTCGTTGCAAAATTAGTTGGAAATTTCCAACGAATTTTGCCACGAAATTTTAAAATGCTGTATGTGGGAGTCTTTTTTAAATTCGTGGCAAAATTCGTTGGAAATTTCCAACGAATTTTGCCACGAATTGAAAGTTTCCGGGAAATTATTGCATTATGTACTATTTTCGTGGCAAAATTCGTGGGAAATTTCCCACGAATTTTCCAACGAAATTAAAACACACGTTGTGTGTTGCGCCTTTTTTTAAATTCGTGGCAAAATTCATCGGAAATTTCCAACGAATTTTGCCACGAATTTAAAAAAAGGCGCAACACACAACGGGTGTTTTAATTTCGTTGGAAAATTCGTGGGAAATTTTACCCCAAGGGCGGCGGGTCGTCCACTTCGCGAACCTGCCCATCAAGCTCCTCATGCCCGCCTCCTTCACCAATATCACCGAGATCGCGCTCAAGACTTTCCCCTCCGCCACCAAGATCGAGATCAAGCGCGTGCTCGAGTCCCTCTACGGCTTCGACGTCGGCGAGGTCCGCACCCTCAACATGGAAGGCAAGAAGAAGAAGCGGGGCGGGCTGCTGGTCGCCAAGCCCGACTACAAGAAGGCCTACGTCACACTGCGGACCCCACTCTCGATCTTGCGGGACCTGTTCCCAATCCGCGCCGTGGAGGAGGACCGGAGGAGCGCGAACAAGAAGGGAGGGTCGAGCATGGTCGAGGAGGGCGAGAGGAAGAGGCACTGGCTGGAGGGGGAGGATGGCGAGAGGAGGAAGTGGGAGAAGGAGTTTGGTGAGAGAGTCAGAGGGAGTGGTGCCAAGTTCCCCAATATACAAACATCGTATTACAGACATAAATAAAGACGAACATCGTCCACCACCGTTTTAACAAAAGTTCAGGAGTTTGGTTATCTTAACATCACTATCGGATAACCCAAGTCAAACAACCCCTAAAATGGCCTAGGAAAAAAAACCTAAGGATCGCCTCCTTCCTTCATGCTCCCACTTTGCTTGGTTCGATCCTCCGAAAGACCTCTTAGGCATTGCCTGCAACTCCACTGGGCTCCCTAGGCGACTCCTCAAAACTCCAAAAAGAGGAGGCGGGCCTCTTGGGTCTAAGGCTGGGGGTCTGAAAGTGACGGTTATACAACCATGAGACGAATCTTAATAAATGTACAACCCCAAACCCCACGTAGGCACTCACGTACCGCCAGACGAAATATGCATAACTCACAACAATCAACCAAACTAGCAACCACACGCGACCCTACCTGAAATCCATTATGCACGTCCCTGCACGTTAGTCAACCACATAGCCAGTATGCCACAGAAATATATCACAGTTGCGCGCATGCCTCGATTATAGAGCAAAACCCACTTGGAAATGTCCCATACCATGCCTAGCAGTTTTTACCCTATAATCGAACATCACACCACGCGATACAAACACACTCGCACACTAACTCACACCATACGTCACTTTCCTAATTTCGCTCGTCCCGCCAATTCTCGCTCATTCTCAACCTTTCCACCACTACCGCGCCCGAGTAAAACGTATCAGGCCAACGGTCTTCTGACCACGTCAGGCATCGTCACCCCGTCGGGCCGGGCATCGTCACCCCGTCGGGCCGGGCATCGTCACCTCGTCGGGCCGGGCATTGTCCCGCATAAACGAACATGCCTTAGGACGGAATCCTACACACACTTTCCTTCTACCGCGCCCATGTAAAATGCATTAGGCCAACGGTCTTCTGACCACGTCAGGCATTGACACCCCGTCGGGCTGGGCATTATCACCTCGTCAGGGACGGCATCGTTCCGCGTAAATGAATACGCCTCAGGACGGAATCCTACACACACTTTTCTTCTACTGCGCCCGCGTAAAATGCATCAGGCCAACGGTTTTCTGACCACGTCAGGCATCGACACCCCGTCGGGTCGAGCATCGTCACCTCGTCAGGGACGGCATCGTCCCGCGTAAACGAACACGTCTCGGGATGGACCTTTTCTAATCAATCCTACACACCCGTACCTTTGTTCCACTCATACCACATCTGTCACACGACCACACCTACACACAGCAGAATACACACACCTCACACATACATGGCCACACACAATTCACATCTCACATACACTTCGCAAATGCACGTTCTCATCACACGAATACGCTACTCGATGACACACATGCTTGGCACGCGAACTCAATGCACAATCACACCCACACACCTCACGGTCACACACGAGGCACACAGCCAATCACGCTCAGTCCAAAACATATTTCAAATCAGCCCACGACCACAACTCGTACAACCACATATACAATTCGATTCAAGGCAATACCTCACCAATCAATTGCACAATTCAACCCCAATCCAGTCACAACATCACGGTCCTACCCGAGCTTTCTACACCTCAAATTTTAGTCGCCAAATCAGTCCACAACCACCAAATAACTAGCCTCTCAATTCAGCCCAAAATAGCCCCTAAAACAGTCACCAAATTACTTAAACCGAGTCCTAAACGAGCCTAGAAATACTCGAGGTCCTAGTTAGTTTTTGGGGAAAACACTTACCTAAGAAAAACAGGGCAAGCTGGCTGGACAAGGGGCCCGAACAGTAGCAGCAGCAGCAGCGGCGTCGCCGATGACGTACGGACGCCGACGTGCGAACACCGTACGGACGGCGATGTACGGCGACGTACGACGTAGCTAGACGTCGTGGCGGTAGTGGCTCGGCTGATCGGGCTCCGGCATGGTAGCGGTAGGCTTCCAAGCGGCGGTACACGATGGTTCCTTACGCCGAACGGGGAAAAAAGAGAGAGAAAGGCGAGATGGGGCGGTGCTGCTGGTGGGTGGTGGCTGGACGAGGCAGCAGCAGCGATGGTGGCCGGCGGACAGTGGTGGCACGGCAGCCGTCCAGCAAGCTCCGGCGAGTGGCAAGGAAAACCGGTGGAGGAGGAGGAAAATGTAGGGGAGGGGCTGATCGTGGGGGGTTTCTGGCCAAATGAGGGAGGAGAGAGAGAGGGCTGGTCAGACCGGTCAAATATAGGGGCTAAGAGGCGCCACATGTCGCGATCCTACGCACTTTGACCATTTTACCTTTGATCCGACAGCCCTCGTTCAATCCTATCCAATAATTGAGGGGCAAAAGTGTAAATGGGTCCAATAATGCAGCTGAAATCCCTTAATAATTATCCCAAATAATTTTCCAAAAATTCAGACCAAAAACAGCCCAGGGGCAAAATGGTCATTTTTCCGGTCCCAGTGCGAAAATTTCAATTTTTATCCAAATCAACTCTAAATATGCGTGGCCAACATAATATAGCGTCGGAATCGTGAAAATAGCTTCTTAAGCCCTCGAAAATTGACTGCAAAGTCCTGGAGAATAAAATAATATTATTTTTCACTTCCGAGCCAAAATTTCAATTTTTGACCGTAACAACTCTAAATGTGCGTGGCTACCCCAAAATGACATCAGCCACGAAAAATAATCTCATACGGCCTCAAAATCGACATCGGGGTCCAGAGGGGCAAAATCGTAATTTTTCCGATCCCAAACAGAAATCCATTTTTTTGCAGAAATGGATGGCCCCAAGGTTGGCCAAGCCAAAAACGTCATCGGCCGTCCAAAATTGTCACTTTCAAAATTCTCGATTCCCGGGGCCGAATTCCAAGAAATGACTAAAATTGAGCAATCGCAACTTTAGCTTATCTCTAGCTAACGGGTGGCTCATTGGGATTACGCGCTCTCGACCCGTGATCGACACTAAGTCAAATCATGTTTAAGTTTACTCTATCTAGGACGACCTCGATTGTCATATAATTGCAAGGGTCTGTCGCTAGTTCCCTTCGGACACGATCAATCAAATAGATCGATCTCTGTTGGCTCAAAACATTTCCTCGTCAATCCTTATGGTCGAAGGTCGAACCCAGGCCGAGTTCTTTGGTCGTGCGAACTCAATCCCGTAATGGCCTTACTCCTAAGGTTAGCATCCCGTGAATGCGCATTTCCGGGTGAGATCTCACTATAGTGCATTGGTCAAATTTCATTTCTTAAATTCCGGAAAAAGGATCGAAAATTCAAACTGTTATAATTCTTCCCCCCTAATAAAAATTTCGTCCTCGAAATTTACAACTATACCTGCTATCCAAACGGATGGGGGTGATGACGTCTCATTATTCCTTTCTCCCAAATGGTACATTCTATCTCGTAATAATCTCAAACATCTTTGACCAATGGGACCGTCTTATTCCTTAAAACTGATTCCTTCCCATTTGCCCCGAAATCCAATATACATATTCCCAACATATCCTTTCAAATCTATATAGTCCGTCCAGACTGGCCGATAACATCTCTCCCTTAAATTCCGTCAATAACGCAACCATCGAGGTTCCTCCTCAACTCCTTACAACCTCAAATCTAAGGTGTCCAGCAAAACTAAATTGAATCACCCTAATGCTGCATTCCATTACAGCATTCTATTTAACTAACCAATTCAAGCCTACAATCAAACCGAAATTACATATAATCAACACAGCCTATCCTGTTTTCTACACCACCAAACACCATTTCACAGTCTGAACATCCCAACAACATGCATATCTTATTCATCAATGGCATAATCACACACGCTTGTACTTCTGAAAACAATTCAATCTAGCCAGATAACAAATCAAACAGACATAAACGAGTACGACGCTCCCGAATCCATAAAACAGAAGTCACATAATTATGTAGACAAACCATACCTGTACTTTCGCCTGGCATATTCTCAATGCCCTTTCGTGTCAGAGAGTACATTTGTCCTTATGCCGGCAGTCTGTTCGAACTAGTCGGCAGGGCTGCATTAGTCGGATTCCCAATCCGAGGTGTCTGCGATGACGGGGGTGGTCGAACCTGAATATTCGGACAATTCCTTATGTGATGTCCCATTCCACCACATCCAAAGCATGCCCCGATCACACTTGGGCAATGACCATTCCCATGATATCTCCCACATCGTCTACAGGCTGAATTAGACGAATGTGCCGACTTCTCAATATTCCTTCTCGCCGGAGGGACAAAACGTCGGTTTTCCATCATCGGCCTTTTCCCCTGCTGACGATCATCCTCGGCTGAGATATGTTATGATCCAGACGCGACGGCTCTTTTCGTCATATCGTGCTCCATAATCTAAGCTCGCCTAGACATTTCTCCATAATCTTTAAGGTCATGCGATAATATCTGACTCCAAAGATCCGACTTCAATCCGTCCTGGAATCTTCGAGCCCTATCCCGTGGATTTTCGACCATTGTCGGGGCAAACTTTGCCAACCTCGCAAACTCCTCTTCATATTGATCAACTGTCATCTGTCCTTGGCGCAATCGTATGAATTCCATCAATTTCTTCTCCTGGGCGCTTTTCGAAAAATATTTCTCATAAAAATTCTCAATAAACGCAGCCTAAGTCTGAGCCGTTCCTTCTGGAAATACTCTATCTTCAGTAGCCTTCCACCAATCATGGGCATTTTCCTGTAACTGATATACTGCCAACTTTACCTTCTCTTCATCGGTGCACCCCAAAACTTTAAAAGTTTTCTCCAATGATTCCACCCATCTCGGTGCAGTCTCGAGGTCACCACGACCATGAAACTGAGGTGGCTTCAACTTAATGAATTGTTCCACTAATTGGGGCTTCTGTCTAACCCCTGCTAGTTGAACCTACCCTTGCTGGGCTTGATTTCCTCCAACACTAGCATTCTCATTAACTACAGCAGCTGCAGCTTTAGCAGCTTCGGCGATCGAATTATCTCTCTCTTAAGCTTGTCTATCCATCATATTCCCGATCCTCTTTAATACTCTGATGACTCTTTCCATACGCGGATCTTCCGCAGGTCTAACATCAGCTTTGGAGTCCACTACAGCTTCTACACCAACTCCAGGGTTTTCTACCACTGTAGCACCCATATCAATGTCCTCTACGGCTCTAGCTCTAGCACGACCTCTACCTCTTATTCCTCTTCCAGCACCCCTTCTTAGGACTCTTCCTACTCCTCTTCCTTCGCTGCTCATTGTATCAGCTTTATACTACTCTCCTACTTGCTGTAAGTCCACATGATATCAGAGACCTAGGCCAATTATACTAGTCCAAGCCCTAGGCACAAAACTCGACAACCAGCACTCAATAGCCAATAACCCACCATCAAACCGATCACCTAACATCAAATCAACACTACTAAGCACTAAATAGAGTTCTCGTACCACCTCAAGTCCTGCCACAACTTCGTCTCAACCATCATTATAACCACAACAAACCACTCAGCAATCACAGGCGCGTACTCACAGAGCATGCATAAACAACATAAACACGCATCTACAAAGGGCTCCCTAACTGGCTACCTGAAGTCGTCGCTCCTTATCACTCCAGGTCTCGACCTTACCGGTATCGAGTTAACCTTGCTTTGATACCAATTCAGAATGGGGATGTCACGCCCCGAACCCCTACGGGCTCGCGACATCCCCTGCTCCGATCGAATTGTTGCGACGTCCTAGGAACGTCGCCGACCCAACCCAAATATCAGAGCCACATGCGGAAGCAAATATAAAAACCTCCAACCCAAATATCAGAGCCACATGCGGAAGCAAATATAAAAACCTCGGATAGAAAGATGACGACAACAGGGTAGAACACCATAACGATCAAACAACAACAAATATACAAACATCGTATTACAGACATAAATACAGACGAACATCCTCCGCTACCGTTTTAACAAAAGTTCAGGGGTTTGGTTATCTTAACATTACTATCGGATAACCCAAGTCAAACAACCCCTAAAATGGCCTAGGAAAAAAAACCTAAGGATCGCCTCCTTCCTTCATGCTCCCACTTCGCTTGGTTCGATCCTCCAGAAGACCTCTTAGGCATCGTGTAACATCCTGAATTGTGACCCGTTACTGAGACCAATAAAGTGTACATTAATTCTCGTTTGATTTTAGTAAGTCTCGCCCGGACTTGATCAATCACGGGATACTAACCAAATGGAAAAGGTTAAATAGGAACCGGTGCGTGGATCAAGGATCCGATCACAATTGAGCATCGATTTCGAGAAACGTCGAGGGAATATTTTGGGCCAATATGGGCCGATCTTAGGAAAATGACGGATTTGATATAGTCAGTAACGTACGATCGGATCACGGGTGATTCCGCATGACTGAAAGTACGCCTGATAAATGAATCTCGAATTTAGTCCGAACGATTGCGACCTCCGGTACTAGTGATAATTCCTCACGTTCTCCCAAAAATCGAGGCCATCACGACTCCGACAATCTTAGGTCGATACGCGTAATCCCTAAACAGCCGCCCGTTAGTGAGAGGCCCTAAAACTTCAAAACGAGTAAAATTGATCGCGAAATTGAGACCGAACTTCGACGTCAAAATTTCAAGGGTGATTACGAATATTTTGCAAGACCGACGTCATTTTAGAGTGGCCATACATGTTTGGGACTAGTACGGCTGAAAACTGAAAATTAGATAGAAATTGAGAAAATTACAATTTTGCCCCTAGGGACCCCGATGTCCGTTTTCGAGGCCAAACGAAGTTATTTTTCAAAACCGATGCCATTTTGGGGTGGCCACGCATGTCTGGAGTGCGTACGGTCGAAAATTGAAATTTCGACCTCAGGACGAAAATTTACGGTTTTGCCCCTCCAAACTTTTGGACTGATTTTCAGGGGCTTAAAGAATGATTTTTAAGGATTCGACACCATATTATGCTGGCCACACATATATAGGACCGGTATGGATAAAAATTGGAATTTCGACCCGGGATCGGAAAATTACGAAAATGCCCCTAGGCCTATTTTCCTTTATTCCGAATTTTGATCAATTTTGGGGGATTAACCAAGGTTAATTGGACTAAACCAGGTCTGGTCAGCCCATGGTTGAGGGCAAATGACCATCCTACCCTTGAATTATTGGATGAGAATGAACTATGACCATTGGATCAAGGGCAAAAGTGTCCAAGGGCTTTAGATTGTGACACTTGGAATCCACTAAATCCATTTTGGACCAGCTTTGACCAGAATATCTCTCACTCTCTCTCTTTCCCGTTCCATTCTTCTCCCCCTTGATCGCCGATCGCCGTTCTCGGCCAAGACCGCCGGAGTCCAGTTGTCGCCGGTGCAGCCGTCCCGCGCCACCTCGCCACCCCCATCCTCTCATCCTCCGTCTCTCTCTCTCTCTCTCCCTGTTCTGTCGCCGAACGGTGCCAAGGCCACCGGACCACCGCCGTTGCCGCCGGTGCCACGCCGCCGTTCACCGTGCACCACCACCACCACTAGCCAACACCCCAGCCTCCATCAACCTCTCTTACCCCCTGAATCGCCGTCCTCAGCCGCCGTCCAGCAGGGGACCGAGAGGACCAGCCGTGAGCCGCCATCCACCGTCGCCGCCGTAGACCGCCAGCTTGCCCCTGGGACACCGCCGCCGATTCTTACCGCGTGTCGGTAATCGGCTGCCCGTTCTCGTCGGCCCGAATCAATATTAGGCGAGTATAAATCCCTAAACCCTGAACTAGTCTAATTGTGCTTTAGGGGTTAATTAAGCTAGTTTAGTGTTTAATTAGTGGTTAGTGTTTAGTGGATGATTAGGGGACCTAATTGGTGCTTAACGAAGTGTGTTAAGAGTGGTTTAGTGCCCAAATCAAGTTCTGCCCTGGTACTGTTCATACAGTACCGAATTTGCATTATATTGTCTAAGTTGAGCATTAAATGGATTAAGGTATAATGGCTGGAATTTGTGCATTTTAGGAGTTAATTTAAGGGTTAATTAGGCTTAATTAGGGCCTAATTAGGTTTATTTGGGTGTAGGGTGATTAGGGTATGTGATTAGGGTTTAATGAGGTGGTTTAAATGTGATTTATGGCCTAAATGGTATTCTGTTCTGGTACTGTTCACACAGAACCGAATTTGTGCAAATTGCCTAAGTTGGGACTTAGTTGGTTCATTGATTAATGACTTGAATTTAGGCAATTGGGTGGCTATTTAGAGCTTGTATAAATCCTATTGGGCGACCCCGTGATGGTGAGAATGTTTACTAAGATTGAGTTGCCCAAGGCAGGCCTTAGGCGCATTAAATTGCTTTGGAATGATTGCGCGGAATGAATGTCGGATTGATTGGGCTAGAATGGAAATAAATGGGGAATACCGAAAATGTGTGGAATATGTCTAATTTGAGAATAATTATACTTGGTGTTTTGGTATCGGCAATTGACTTTAAACTCCTGGGCATGTGATTTGCAAAAGTACGTTATGATATGACTGAATTTGGATGCTTTGATGTACATGTCTAAGTTTTATTCAATTGTGGCCTTCGGGTCGGGCCTACGGGTCGTTTTATTCAATTGTGGCCTTCGGGTCGGGCCTACGGGTCATTTTATTCAATTGTGGCCTTCGGGTCGGGCCTACGGGTCATTTTATCCAACTGTTGGCCTTCGGGTCATTATATTTGTGGGCCTTTGGGTCGGAATAATTACACGTGAATATTATTATTGTTGGACGCCTAACTTGCAAGGCTACAAAATAAGGAATTGGGCCGTGGGCCCAGGAAAATTTTAGTGATTTACTAGTTCATTAATTAATGTGTTTGATTTACCTATCTGGAGGTGCACATTAGCCTAGTTTTGGATTTGGGGTTGTTACTTGCTGAGTTTTTCTCACAGTTGTTGTAAAACCTATGTTTCAGACCCCCGACCATGAATTTCAGAGACGCGCCGTTACGTTTCGGGATCCCCACCCATATCGAGCGCACGATGACGGTTCATCCAGTGGGGAATGACGAAGTGTACCTTAGACATTATACGTTAGTTTGGGTAGACGTAGGCTTAGCTCACTATGAGACCCACGAGTACCTAGCTTAGTGTTTCTGGGACCATTTTGGAGACGAGTTCGGTCCCATCAGGTCTGCCGATGTCCCATTTGTAGGAGAGGGTCAGCTGGACCGTCAGTGCCCAGACGGTGATGTAGTAGATGTTGATATGGAGGGTAATCCCGACTCTGAGGTCGAGTATGAGATTCTGGAGGATGAGGAGGAGCATGAGGAGCTAGGTGGAGTAGCTTTTGAGCCCGAGGTTGTAGACCCAGTCCCGATGCAGGTGGATGTAGAGGCCCCTGAGCCGATGGACGTAGACGAGGCAAAGGAGTAGGATCCTGAGCTAGAGATCGAGTCCGAGGCCATGAGTTCAGAGGAGGAGCCGGAGCAGCTTGAGGGTTCTTCTGAGTCGTCGGTTTCTGATCCCGACTGGGTACCCTAGGTTAGACCTTAGTTTTAGGAGCGAGGGCTGATACTTTTTGACCGTAACCCTCTTTTTAGCAGTTGACCCTTGGTCACTGATCCCTTTTTGTCTTAGTGGCCCTAATGTTGTATCTTTCGTTGTAAATGGATATTGTACATAAGTTTATGGTAATGAATGTCTATATTATTTCAATGGTTTGTAGTTTTTTTTTATCTGATGCTATTCATGGTTGCTTTATTTATTGTCCGGATGTATATATATATATATATATATATATATATATTATATACGTTATTTCTGCATGTGTTGTGTTTTCTCTGATCTGGGTTTTCAGGTCGGTGACGTAACCTGGGAGCGTCGCGCCACACTTCGACCTAGATGTAGGATGTTTACGTTTCGTGGGGTACGGGGCATGACACATCGCCTGCAACTCCACTGGGCTCCCTGGGCGACTCCTCAAAACTCCAAAAAGAGGAGGCGGGCCTCCTGGGTCTAAGGCTGAGGGTCTGAAAGTGGCGGTTATACAACCGTGAGATGAATCTCAATAAGTGTACAACCCCAAATCCCACGTAGGTACTCACGTACCGCCAGACGAAACATACATAACTCACAACAATCAACCAAACTAGCAACCACACGCGACCCTACCTGGAATCCATCATGCACGTCCCTGCACGTTAGTCCACCACACAGCCAGTATGCCACAGAAATATATCACAGCCGCGCGCGTGCCTCGATTATAGAGCAAAACCCACTTGGGCAAGTCTCATACCATGCCTAGCAATTTTTACTCCATAATCGAACATCACACCACGCGATACAAACACATTCGCACCCCAACTCACACCATATGTCACTTTCTTAATTTCACTCGTCCCGCCAATTCTCGCTCATTCTCAACCTTTCCACCACTACCGCGCCCACGTAAAACGCATCAGGCCAACGGTTTTCTGACCACGTCAGGCATCGTCACGCCGTCGGGCCGGGCATCGTCACCTCGTCAGGGACGGCATCGTCCCGCGTAAACGAACACGCCTCATGACGGAATCCTACACATACTTTCCTTTTACCGCGCCCGCGTAAAACGCATCAGGCCAACGGTCTTCTGACCACGTCAAGCATCGACATCCCGTCGGGCCGGGCATCGTCACCTCGTCAGGGACGGCATCATCCCGCGTAAACGAACACGCCTCAGGACGGAATCCTACACACACTTTTCTTCTACCGCGCCCGCGTAAAACGCATCAGGCCAACGGTCTTCTGACCACGTCAGGCATCGACACCCCGTCGGGTCGGGCATTGTCACCTCGTCAGGGACGGTATCGTCCCGCGTAAACGAACACGCCTCAGGACGGACCTTTTCCAATCAATCCTACACACCCGTACCTTCGTTCCACTCATACCACATATGTCACACGGCCACACCTACACACAGCAGAATACACATACCTCACACATACATGGCCACGCACAATTCACATCTCACGTACACTTCACAAACGCACGTTCTCATCATACGAATACGCTACCCGATCACACACATGCTTGTCACGCGAACTCAAAGCACAATCACACCCACACACCTCACGGTCACACACGAGGCACACGGCCAATCACGCTCAGTCCAAAACATATTTCAAATCAGCCCACGACCACAACTCACACAACCACATATACAATTCGATTCAAGGCAATACCTCACCAATCAATTGCACAATTCAACCCCAATCCAGTCACAACATCACGGTCCTACCCGATTTTTATGCCTCAAATTTTCGTCGCCAAATCAGTCCACAACCACCAAATAACCAGCCTCTCAATTCAGCCCAAAATAGCCCCTAAAACAGTCACCAAATTGCCTAAACTGGGTCCTAAACGAGCCTAGAAATACTCCAGGTCCTAGGCAGTTTTTGGGGGAGACACTTACCTAAGAAAAACAGGGCAAGCTGGCTGGACAAGGGGTCGAAACAGTAGCAGCAGCAGCGGCGTCGCCGGCAACGTACGGACGCCGACGTACGGACACCGTATGGATGGCAACGTACGGCGCGGCTGGACATCGTGGCGGTAGCGGTTCGGCTGATCGGGCTCCGGCGCGACGGCGGTAGGCCTCCAAGCGGCGGTACACGGCAGTTCCTTGTGCCGAACGGGGAAAAAGAGAGAGAAAGGCGAGATGGGGCGGTGCTGCTGGTGGGTGGTGGCTGGACGAGGCAGCAGTAGCGACGGTGGCCGGCAGATAGCGGTGGCACGGCGGTGGTCCGGCAAGCTCCGACGGGTGGCAAGGAAAACCGGCGGAGGAGGAGGAAAACGTGGGGGAGGAGCTGATCATGGGGCCGTTTCTGGCCAAATGAGGGAGGAGAGAGAGAGAGCTGGTCAGACCGGTCAAATATAGGGGCTAGGGGGCGCCACATGTCGCGATCCTGCGCACTTTGACCATTTTACCCTTGATCCGACGGCCCTCGTTCAATGCTATCCAATAATTGAGGGGCAAAAGTGTAATTGGGTCCAATAATGCAGCTGAAAATCCTCAATAATTATCCCAAATAATTTTCCAAAAATTCGGACCAAAAATAGCCCAGGGGCAAAATGGTCATTTTTCCGGTCCCGGGGCGAAGTTCCAATTTTTATCCAAATCAACTCTAAATATGCGTAGCCAACATAATATGGCATCGGAATCGTGAAAATAGCTTCTTAAGCCCTCAAAAATCGACTGCAAAGTCCTGGGGAATAAAATAATATTATTTTTTACTTCCGAGCCAAAATTCCAATTTTTGACTGTAACAACTCTAAATGTGCGTGGCCACCCCAAAATGACATCGGCCACGAAAAATAATCTCATACGGCCTCAAAATCGACATCGGGGTCCAGAGGGGCAAAATCGTAATTTTTCTGGTCCCAGACAGAAATCCATTTTTTTGCAGAAATGGGTGGCCCTAAGGTTGACCAAGCCAAAAACATCATCGGCCGTCCAAAATTGTCACTTTCAAAATTCTCAATTCCCGAGGCCGAATTCCAAGAAATGATTAAAATTGAGCAATCGCGACTTTAGTTTATCTCTGGCTAACGGGTGGCTCATTGGGATTATGCGCTCTCGACCAGTGATCGACACTAAGTCAAATCACATTTAAGTTTACTTTATCTAGGACGACCTCAATTGTCATATAATTGCGAGGGTCTATGCTAGTTTCCTTCGGACACGATCAATCAAATAGACCGGTCTTTGTTAGCCCAAAACATTCCCTCGTCAATCCTTATGGTCGAAGGTCGAACCCAGGTCGAGTTCTTTGGTCGTGCGAACTCAATCCCGTAATGGCCTTACCCTTAAGGTTAGCATCCTGTGAATGCGCATTTCCGAGTGAGATCTCATTATAGTGTATTGGTCAAATTTCATTTCTTAAATCCCGGGAAAAGGATCGAAAATTCAGACTGTTACAGTCGCCGCCATGCCGCCTCCTCGCGCCACCGTACTGACCAATCGCCGTCCGAGTCGATTGTTATTTCCCGGCGAACCAGAGGTCGCCGCCGCTTGTCGCCGCATTAGACGAATCCCAGTCGCCGTCTAGCCATCTGGTCAGCTCCTTAGCACCGCCCCGACACCTGAGCTCCGCTGTCGCCATTGCCCAGCTCCTTCCGCCGTCTCCGCTGCGTCGCCATCACCGCCGTAGCTCGCCGACCAGACAGCCAGCCAGCTAACTGCCGGCCAGCCAGCCAGCCTGCAGCCAAGTCGCCCAAGCTATAGCCAGCCACTCACCTGTCCAGCCCAGGCTGTGGTCGAGCAGCCTAGGCCATGCTCGGGCCATAGCCGAGTCACCCCCAGCCGTGCCGAGCATCCTAGGCCATGGCCGAGCGCCGCGCCGAGTCGCCAGGCCATGTGCCCGTCGTGGGTAAGCCTCGCGCCCGTGCCAAACCAGCACTGTTCACCTGGACCATTTTAGACCCGAGTAGATTTTTTCAGGGCCAAAACCTAGTAAGTGACTTTCTAAACCCTACTTAGTATGATGGGTATATTTACACTTGTTTAGGGTGTGATTTAGTATCGAATTAGGGCTTAAATTAGACGAGGATTAGTAAAATTGAATGTGCTCAATTTATGAATTATTGTGGTGGCGATTGTGTGGCTAAATTGGTGATTGAATGAGATGGGTGACGTGACTGAGTTGTCTTGGCGTTTGTAGGTGAAATGGAATAATTGAATGTGCCAGCTTGAATACCAGATCGGTAGGCTGATGTGGAGAGCGTGACTTGAATTGGGTGTTATGGCATGTCAGATTGACATTGGTGAAAGTGTGGTGATTTGAATTTGAATTATACGATTGAGGAAATGGTGAATTTTGTGTTGTAGTGCATGTGCATGAGAAAAGCCCGGATCGATCGGAGGACTGAGCCTGAAGCGTGTTTACGCGGGCTGTGCAAAGGTGAGTTAGACCTAAGGCGTAGGTTACACGGGTCATTGGAAAGAAAGAAATGTCCTGAGGCGTAGTTACGGAGGATTGAGCTCGGATTGATCGGAGAGCTGAGCCTAAGATGCAGTAGCACGAGCAGTGAGATTGGCCCTGAGGGGTAGTGGTGCGAGTAGTGAGAATGGACCTGAGGCGCAGTGGTGCGGGTCGTGAGAAAGTTGCTCGACCACGAATGCGAATTGAGTGTGACTGAATTGATTGAATGTACGTGGTTATGGCATTTGAGTGGCGATGATGTATTCTTGAATTACTATTGCTTTATAGTGTTTAATTAATATACAGAGTGGACATGTGGACTGAGACGAGGTAAGTATGTTGTGTGGAATTGATTGTGTTGGCTAGTGAATTGCATGTTAGACTTGTCTGGGTACGCATTAGCCTAGGTGGAGTATAGATTGTCTGCTTATTGAGATTTATTCTCATTGCTATAGTGCAAATATTTTCAGATCCCCGACCTTGAGCATGTCACCACTTAGGCGTTTTGGGGTTCCTATGCATACGGTGCATGAGGAGACCGAGTATCCGGGACTGAACTCGGATGAGACGTATATTAGGCATCGTACCATTGTCTGGGTAGACATGGGACTAGAGAAGCTGGAACGCCATACTTATTTGGCTTGGTCCCATCTGGTTGGGTTGGTGAATTCTGAGCCAATCCGAGGTTTTGAGGGGTTGCAGCATGCTAACGAGGGTGTGGTAAATTGAGAGCCCTGGGACAAGTTTACCCCCGATGGCTAGGTATCGGATCCCGACAGTCCACCGGAGAACCCTAGTCAAGAACCTGCGCCCGTTCCGAAGCCCGAACCCGAACCTATGGCCCCTGCAGACCCCGAGCTTGAAGAAGAATCCGAGCCCGAGCCCGAGCCCGAGTCTAAGGAGGAGCCTATCGAGATCGACTCGGACACGGAATCAAAATCTTCAGGGTCCGATTTGAATTGGGCGCCATAGGGATGTTCAAGAGTTGGGCCTGCAAGTCTTTTTGGTAGTCCCTTTTTGTGTAGTTAGTAGTCTACCCCACCACGTGTTTCTTTTTTATGATGAAGGTGGATTTGAACCCCAGAGGCCTAATGTATGAATATTTGCGATTTCAAGCTAATGTTATGAGTTTATTAATTTGTGCTTGTTCTACCCCGTTTTCATTATTAATTATCTGGGTTGTTTAAATTTCGCTTCTGCCTGCGTTGGACTTTTGGTGTTTCGTTTGGGGTCGGCGACGTGTCCTGGGACGTCGCGATCAATACGACCTCGTGGAAGGGGTGTCGCGAGCCCGTCGGGGATTCGGGGCATGACACCCCGGCTGATTTGGTATCAGAGTAAGGTCAGCTCGATCCAAGTTGGTCAAAATCTGGAGTGATAAGGAACAATGACCTTGGGGTAGCTAGTTAGGGAGACTTGTGTGCCATGCGTATCCCAGACTATGTGATTGTGGTTGCTGATTGATTTTATGCAATATTATGTGAGATGCAAGAGCGTCAGGACATGAGGTAAGTGCACAAACCCCGTGGGCTGCATAATTTTGAGTAGGTATATGTCTTTCTCAACCCACGTAAGAAAATTCATCGCAGCTTATGAACTTGACAACCATCCTCTGCTATTTAATCTCATATTAAATTTGTTTTACATGCAGATTTATATTTAATCTCATATTAAACGTGGAAAAGGATATTGAAAATGTAATAATTTTCATATGGTGCTTAAAGTTTTTTGAGAAAGCACTCGAGTGCCACATCGGCGGATAAACGATTACTTAAGTCTCTCCGCTAACAAATTCTGATAATTCATCGTACTTGATTTTTTTAAAATACAATTTTTGTTCGTACATGGCTTTTGTAATAAAAGAAAAAAGTTTAATGTGACAAGTTATGCATACAACTTGGCAACGAGAACAAAACGACAACCCTTCTCTCTTTTTCTCTCTCTCTCAAATTGTCTCAAAGAATTCTCTTTCAAATGGCAATTTCAAGCTCACATTAAGAAAGAATAAGTGAGCCGTTCTTTTTGTCAAACATATTTGACACAACATGTCAGTTTCACATGGGCAGCATATCTTCAAGTTGTTTATTAAAGGGATAAGTGTACCGGAAGCCATAAAATTTATAACGAAAGTGCAATTGAATCCTAAAACTTAAAAAAAGTGCAATCAAGTCCGAAAACTCGTCACGAATATACAATTGAGTCCTATAACTTTCAAAAGGGCAATCAAGTCATAAATCCCTTTTGTTGCATTGTGTCCTTTGTTGGAAGGACAGTAGAAATTTCTTACAATCATAAATTGTTCTATCAACTATTCTAATTGCGAAGATGAGTTTGATCACCCTCCACAATAATTATCAACTACAAAAATATCAGTTGACTCCATTCCACGTTCTAATTTATTGATAAATATCAACATCGAATGACAAGAGATACAAGAAATCGGAACCCTTTATTGATGTTGTCGGGCCAGATTCGTGGAAAATAGGCTACTAGACTACCAGGTCCCATTTTCCCTCTTTCCTCGATAGAGAATTTTGAAAATGATGGGGACTTCATCGTAAGCATAACTATATGGTTGGTTTGTTTCGCAAAAAATAAATACTTTGAAAATATTTTCGTAAAAATAATCGCTTATACTACTAGAATAATTAGTCAAAGAAAAATATTTTCATTATCCATTATATTCTATCTAAATATTTTTATGAATGGTAAAAAAAAATTTCGTTCATTGATTTTTAATTATAAGTGATACAAGCAACCATTTTTAGGAAAATATTTTTTAAATCATTTACTTTTCGCGAAATAAAAATATCCCAAAAAGGAATGGGGAGATAGGATGACGTGGAGAAGGACCGAAGGTGGAAGGTGGGCATTGGACTTGGGACTCGTGAATTGCGCTCAAACAATAACGGATGTGAATTGCGCTCAAATGATGCAGGAACACCCAATACTTGTTCTATTTTCGTGGATAATGCATATTATCTGTCTCTACTGCTCAATTTATCTAGCTTAATTTAGCCGACGCAACATGTCGTTTCACGTGGGCTGCAAAATTTGAGTAGGCATATGTCTTTCTCAACCCACGTAAGAAAATTCATCGCAGCTTATGAACTTGACAACCATCCTCTGCTATTTAATCTCATATTAAATTTGTATTACATGCAGACTTATATTTAATCTCATATTAAACCGGGAAAAGGATATTGAAAATATTTTCATTATCCATTATATTTTGTCTAAATATTTTCATGAATGATAAAAAAATTTCGTTTATTGATTTTTATAAGTGATACAAACGATCATTTCTAGAAAATTTTTTTATAAATCATTTATCTTCCGCGAAACAAAAACATCCCAAAAAGGAATGGGGAGACAGCATAAAATTCATCACAGCTTATGAACTTGACAACCATCCTCTGCTATTTAATCTCATATTAAATTTGTATTACATGCGGATTTATATTTAATCTCATATTAAACCGGGAAAAGGATATTGAAAATATTTTCATTATCCATTATATTTTTTTTGGTAATTATATTCTGTCTAAATATTTTCATGAATGATAAAAAAATTTCATTTATTGATTGTTATAAGTGATACAAACGACCATTTCTATAAATTTTTTTTATAAATCATTTATCTTCCGCGAAACAAAAACATCCCAAAAAGGAATGGGGGGACAGCATGACGTGGAGAAGGACCGAAGGTGGAAGGTGGGCATTGGACTTGGGACTCGTGAATTGCGCTCAAACAATAACGGATGTGAATTATGCTCAACATGTCGTTTCACGCGGGCTGCATAATTTTGAGTAGGTATATGTCTTTCTCAACCCACGTAAGAAAATTCATCGCAGCTTATGAACTTGACAGCCATCCTCTGCTATTTAATCTCATATTAAATTTGTATTACATGCAGATTTATATTTAATCTCATATTAAACGGGGAAAAGGATATTGAAAATGTAATAATTTTCATATGGCGCTTAAAGTTTTTTGAGCAAGGACTCGAGTGCCACATCGGGGGATAAACGATCACTTAAGTGTCTCCGCTAACAAATTCTGATAATTCATCGTACTTGATTTTTTTAAAATACAATTTTTGTTCGTACATGGCTTTTGTAATAAAAGAAAAAAGTTTAATGTGACAAGTTATGCATACAACTTGGCAACGAGAACAAAACGACAACCCTTCTCTCTTTTTCTCTCTCTCTCAAATTGTCTCAAAGAATTCTCTTTCAAATGGCAATTTCAAGCTCACATTAAGAAAGAATAAGTGAGCCGTTCTTTTTGTCAAACATATTTGACGCAACATGTCAGTTTCACATGGGCAGCATATCTTCAAGTTGTTTATTAAAGGGATAAGTGTACCGGAAGCCATAAAATTTATAACGAAAGTGCAATTGAATCCTAAAACTTAAAAAAAGTGCAATCAAGTCCGAAAACTCGTCACGAATATACAATTGAGTCCTATAACTTTCAAAAGGGCAATCAAGTCATAAATCCCTTTTGTTGCATTGTGTCCTTTGTTGGAAGGACAGTAGAAATTTCTTACAATCATAAATTGTTCTATCAACTATTCTAATTGCGAAGATGAGTTTGATTACCCTCCACAATAATTATCAACTACAAAAATATCAGTTGACTCCATTCCACGTTCTAATTTATTGATAAATATCAACATCGAATGACAAGAGATACAAGAAATCGGAACCCTTTATTGATGTTGTCGGGCCAGATTCGTGGAAAATAGGCTACTAGACTACCAGGTCCCATTTTCCCTCTTTCCTCGATAGAGAATTTTGAAAATGATGGTGACTTCATCGTAAGCATAACTATATGGTTGGTTTGTTTCGCAAAAAATAAATACTTTGAAAATATTTTCGTAAAAATAATCGCTTATACTACTAGAATAATTAGTCAAAGAAAAATATTTTCATTATCCATTATATTCTATCTAAATATTTTCATGAATGGTAAAAAAAAATTTCGTTCATTGATTTTTAATTATAAGTGATACAAGCGACCATTTTTAGGAAAATATTTTTTAAATCATTTACTTTTCGCGAAACAAAAATATCCCAAAAAGGAATGGGGAGACAGGATGACGTGGAGAAGGACCGAAGGTGGAAGGTGGGCATTGGACTTGGGACTCGTGAATTGCGCTCAAACAATAACGGATGTGAATTGCGCTCAAATGATGCAGGAACACCCAATACTTGTTCTATTTTCGTGGATAATGCATATTATCTGTCTCTACTGCTCAATTTATCTAGCTTAATTTAGCCGACGCAACATGTCGTTTCACGTGGGCTGCAAAATTTGAGTAGGCATATGTCTTTCTCAACCCACGTAAGAAAATTCATCGCAGCTTATGAACTTGACAACCATCCTCTGCTATTTAATCTCATATTAAATTTGTATTACATGAAGATTTATATTTAATCTCATATTAAACCGGGAAAAGGATATTGAAAATATTTTCATTATCCATTATATTTTGTCTAAATATTTTCATGAATGATAAAAAAATTTCGTTTATTGATTTTTATAAGTGATACAAACGATCATTTCTAGAAATTTTTTTTATAAATCATTTATCTTCCGCGAAACAAAAACATCCCAAAAAGGAATGGGGAGACAGCATAAAATTCATCGCAGCTTATGAACTTGACAACCATCCTCTGCTATTTAATCTCATATTAAATTTGTATTACATGCAGATTTATATTTAATCTCATATTAAACCGGGAAAAGGATATTGAAAATATTTTCATTATCCATTATATTTTTTTTGGTAATTATATTCTGTCTAAATATTTTCATGAATGATAAAAAAATTTCGTTTATTGATTTTTATAAGTGATACAAACGACCATTTCTAGAAAATTTTGTTATAAATCATTTATCTTCCGCGAAACAAAAACATCCCAAAAAGGAATGGGGGGACAGCATGACGCGGAGAAGGACCGAAGGTGGAAAGTGGGCATTGGACTTGGGACTCGTGAATTGCGCTCAAACAATAACGGATGTGAATTATGCTCAACATGTCGTTTCACGCGGGCTGCATAATTTTGAGTAGGTATATGTCTTTCTCAACCCACGTAAGAAAATTCATCGCAGCTTATGAACTTGACAGCCATCCTCTGCTATTTAATCTCATATTAAATTTGTATTACATGCAGATTTATATTTAATCTCATATTTAAACGGGGAAAAGGATATTGAAAATGTAATAATTTTCATATGGCGCTTAAAGTTTTTTGAGCAAGGACTCGAGTGCCACATCGGCGGATAAACGATCACTTAAGTGTCTCCGCTAACAAATTCTGATAATTCATCGTATGTGATTTTTTTAAAATAAAATTTTTGTTTGTACATGGCTTTTGTAATAAAAGGAAAATTTTAATGTGACAAATTTTGCATAAAACTTGGCAACGAGAACAAAACGACAACCCTTCCCTCTTTTTCTCTCTCTCTCAAATTGTCTCAGAGAATTCTCTTTCAAATGGCAATTTCAAGGTCACATTAAGAAAGAATAAGTGAGCCGTTCTTCTTTTTGTCAAACATATTTGACACAACATGTCAGTTTCACGTGGGCGGCATATCTTCAAGTAGTTTATTACAAGGATAAGTGTACTAGAAGCCATAAAATTTATTATGAAAGTGCAAGTGAGTCCTAAAATTTTCAAAAAGTGCAATCAAGTCCTAAAATTTATCACGAATGTGCAATTGAGTCCTATAAGTTTCAAAAAAGTGCAATCAAGTCATAAATCCCTTTTGTTGCATTGTGTCCTTTATTGGAAGGACAGGAGAAATTTCTTACAATCATAAATTGTTCTATCAACTATTCTAATTGCGAAGATCAGTTTGATTACCATCCAAAAGAATTATCGACTATAAAAATATCAGTCGACTCCATTCCACGTTCTAATTTATTGATAAATATCAACATCGAATGACAAGAGATACAAGAAATCGGAACCCTTTATTGATGTTGTTAGGGCCAGATTCGTGGAAAATAGGCTACTAGACTACCAGGACCCATTTTCCCTCTTTCGTTGATAGAGAATTTTGAAAATGATGGGGACTTCATTGTAAGCATAACTATATGGTTCCCAAAAAATAAATACTTTGAAAATATTTTGGGAAAAATCATCATTTATACTATTAGAAATAATTAGGCAGCCCATACTACTCCCAGAAAAGGCCTCTTGCAAGTTGAGACTTCCCAAGCCTTTATAAGAAAGCCCAATGCTCCCTCCCTAGGTGATGTGGGACAAGAGACGTGCCCCCCTCGCTATCCTAGAAGCCTGCCAGGAGTTGCTCTTTGTCTAGGTCTCAGACCCCGGCGACCACTCCCCGCCCTCATTGTACCGGGATTTCACACTCTCCCCCTTCAAGCACAGCATCCTCGCTGTGGCCCCACACGCGGTTGAGAGTCAACTCGGATACCACCTGTAACGACCTGCGTCCTACTCGCAAGATATTGTCCTCTTTGAGCACTAAATCCTCACGATTTTGTTCCTTCGAAGGCAGCTCATACTATCCCCAGAAAAGACCTCTTGCAAATTACCCAGGACTCCCCCTCTCAAGCAAAGTGGGACAGGAGAGGGGGCACACCACTCCCGACCTCGGACAATATTTTCAAAGACATCCAATAAAATTGGAACGATACAGAGAAGATTAGCATGGCCCGTGCACAAGGATGACATGCATAAATCGAGAAATGGTCCAAATTTTTTTTCTTGTAACGATCTGGCTCCCACTCGCAAGATATTGTTCGCTTTGGACACTAAATTCTCACAGTTTTGTTCCTCTGAAGGTAGCCTATACTACCTCCAGAAAAGACCTCTTGCATGTTAAGGCCTCCCAACCCTTTATAAAGCTGCCCAAGACTCCCCCTCTCAAGCGATGTGGGACAGAAAAGACGTGCTGCCTTTGCCATTTTAAAAGCCTGTTAGGAGCCACTCCTTATTCAGGTCCTCGGACACTGACAACCACTCCCCGCCCTCATCGGACTATGTTGTCACACTCTCCCCCCCTTCGAGCACAGCATCCTCGATGTAGCCCCATATGCGATCGGGAGTCGGCCCTGATACCACCTGTAACGACCTGAGTTTGGACAACAAGTCCTCACGGTTTTGTTCCTCCGAAGGTAGCCCATACTACCTCCTGAAAAGGCCTCTTGCAAGTTAAGGCTTCCCAAGCCTTTATAAGTTGCCCAGGACTTCCCCCCTTAAGCGATGTGGGACTCGAGAGATGTGCCCCTTCGCCATCCTAGAAGCCTGCCAGGAGCCGCTCCTTATCTAGGCCCTTGGACCTCGGCGACCACTCCCCGCTCTCATCGGACCGGGTTGTCACATAATTGATATGGTATTGAGCAGTTAATATATTCTAGTTGACCCATAACTCATTGTCTTAAGCTTTTGAGTGAAGGTGGGTTCAACTGGATATGTTGACGTGCTTGAAGTTAGGCTCCCTCTTAGCGATCTTCCCGGATAAAAGTATTGAGCGTCTGTTGTGAGCTCCCAACAATGCAAAACCAATGTCAAGAAACAGATATATTTCATGACATATGCATTTTTCTCATCCTTAGAATACTGGCTAAAGGAAATCATATTTTTCATGTTGGAGGAGGATAAAATGGAAGCAGATGCTGAAGAGCCCGACACAGAACTTCAGCTTCAGTTCCATCCATCTGCAAGTTCTCGGCATGATGAATTTAGCGAAGAGCCTCCCATTGACAATGTCAGAGAAGGGACTTCGCCTGCAAAGCAAAATCATACCATGGAGCAAGACAGAACTTTTTAAGTATTTTGCTGCTGTTATCATGACACAGACTGAAAAATTAGCAGAAGCCCAATATTTAGTTCAAACCACCTACTTCAGCTCAACTCCAAACCCGTTAATATATTTAGTAGATCCTATATTTACTCAAAAACTTAAGTTAATGAGTTACGGGAAAATTGGGATATATTAATTACTCCAAACCATACCAACTCTCCGAAGTGGGACTTTGTCTATCACAACTCACGTGTTCTTAACATGAACTTAAGCAAATCCTATTTTGGCAGGTCTAGATGAACTTGCTCCACCAAGAACATTTGCTGATAGGTTCAAGACATAATTAGTGAGCATATTGGAATGCATCTACAACCGCAAGCTTTCCTTGCTTTTAAGTTGAATTTAATTGAAGTTCCAAATAGGAAAAGCATATGGACGATACTTCAGAATTCGTGGAGATGGAAAGACCAAGTCAAGTCTTTGTCATTTTGGCAAGGATAATTCAGATTTTCCTTGCCAATCAGACCTCCAAATTAAACGAAAAAAACGTGTTTTGAGACGATAAACGTTTTTGCCTTGTCTGTTCCTTATTCTAGCTACCTGTCCAACATACTATGCTATAGCCTATAAAGACCATCAATGAGGTTTCGACACTCACAGAAAAGCCTCTACCATCTAGCGTTCTTCATCCTATATTTGCTCAGTCACGAAAATCGAGAAAACAGCGAAAAAGAAAATGTCTCTTCAGATTTTAGCAATCCCATCTTCATCTCCTGCTCAAGAAACAAGCCGTTTCGCTGAACGTCGTTCAGCCAAATTTCATCGAGGCATATGGGGGGATTATTTTCTCAAATATGCTTCTGACTCCAACTCGATGGTAGGACTTAAGTTGTTCTTTTTCTTGGATTATTGTTGGAAAACTTTTCGATCGTTATGTTGTCCGAAAACTAAGGGCATAGAACATAATAAATCTCGAATGATTGGGCACCATCCGACAACATTTGCTAAAGAAAAAGAATGAAGCACCACTTGATTTGAAACTTCATGCATGTGTTTATGTGAACCTTGTGTCATGCACATATGGCTTAACAAGTGTAGAAAGGATTTCTCCACTCTTAATAAACTAGTCATGATGGAATAATTTTACAGTAATTTCAATTCATATTAAATATCGTGATCAATCGGGTCATAGGCAACCTAATATATTTCTGGCATTCTTACAATTTACATCCTTTAATTATTTTTCCAACATTCAATTTTATATAAATTGTAGAGTTTTCCTACCAAAGCAAATGGTCAAATCGAGAGATTGAAAGGAGAAGTGAGGAAGATGTTGACAGATGCTACGGATAAGTCTTCGCAAAAGATGAACTTGATTGATCAAATCCAACGCTTAGGAATTGCCTACCATTTTGAAATTGAGATAAATCAGCAGCTCGAACAAATTCACAAAAGCTATTTCGAATTGCACAACAACGATAGCAACGATGACCTACACACGGTTGCTCTTCTCTTTCGACTGTTGCGACAACAAGGTTACACAATTTCATCCGGTATGTAATGTTTTAATTCTCATTTATTGATTAGTTGGCCAAATTATATTGCTGACAACAGTTTGATAGTTCATTTGATTGATTAGAGCAAACACATGATATCAATAACATGTTTAGTTCATTCTACTTTTGATTTGTTTATTAGTTAAATTTCTCTATACGATTCTCATATCCCGGGTTCTTCAAATTTGCTTGCTTTGAAAGGTGATAGTCCTTTCCTTGGTTTAGTAAGTCATTTTTTCCAATCATTTTCAATTGATCTAGATGTTGAACATGAATTTTTCATAGTATCTCATGATACTATCTTTTCCCACGTTTCGTTTGGCCATTCAGAAATCTTTAACAAGTTCAAGGACAGAAAAGGAGGTTTTCGCGAATCACTCATCGGCAACACGCAGGGACTACTAAGTCTATTTGAAGCTTGCCATCTGGGGTTTCATGACGATGGTATTTTGAATGATGCACTTGCTTTTACCGTAACTCACCTCGAAACAATTGATAAAGGAAAAGCAAGCCCTAATCTCAAAAAACAAGTGAGCCATGCCCTAAACCAACCAATCCACAAGGGAATACCAAGGCTAGAGGCGAGGCATTTCATTCCCCTGTACCAAGAGGAGCCTTCGCATAATGAAGTTCTGCTATCCTTAGCTAAACTCGACTTCAACTTATTGCAAGAGCAACACCAAAAGGAACTCGGCAACCTTACAAGGTTAGCTTCATGATAGCATGTCTGAAGTAGCTAGATGTTCTAAGAACACCAAATCTCCATAGATTGTTCGTACAATTAAAATTTATCTGGAACTAAAGATCATTTGTAAAAGTGACCAGGAGTGTTAATCTCTTTGGCTCATTGGCCTAAAATACTTTCTATAATTCTATCAGCGATGTGTTTGCCTTAAATAGGATTTGCTGATATACTTTAGGTGGTGGAAGGATATAGATGTAGAAAGGAAGTTCCCATTTGCTAGAGATAGGGTTGTGGAGATGTATCTCTGGATGTCGGGAGTTTATTTCGAGCTGGAGCATGATATCGGTAGGGAAATACTAACCAAAGTGGCCTACGTGGTTTCCATTATCGACGACATCTATGATGTCTATGGCACATCGGAAGAACTAGAACTCTTCACAGCAGCAATCGAAAGGTAAAATTCGCACTCGGATGCTTTTCTCAGTTTACCAATTCTAAACTTACTTATTCTAATCTGATTTTCTGAACTTGAACACAGGTGGGATGTCGAAGCCAAAGATGGATTGCCAGAGTACATGCAAGCTTGTTATAAGATAGTTCTAGATTTGTACGATGAAATTGGCTATGAGATGACTAGAAAAGGACGATCAGACTGCCTTTTCTATGCAAAAGAAGCGGTAAGCCATTCGAGGTTATATTAATCAAATACAATTTTTACTATGTCCACTAGCAACAAAATATCGGGTTTTTGTATAAGGATGAGAGACTTTCGTATATCTAAGTCCACCAAGCATATTAAAGTTCAAATATTGATGTAGCTTTTTGTTTGAGAATGAGTCCTCAGATGAAAAACCAAGTGAGAGCGTACTTCGCCGAAGCCAAATGGTTCCACCAAAACTACATACCGACGATGGAGGAGTACATGCCCAATGCATTAGCGAACTCTGCTCTTGAATTGTTACTGGTGACGTCTTTTCTGGGAATGGGAGATGTTGTAACAAAAGATGCTTTTGACTGGGTGTTGTACAGCGACTCCAAGATGGTGAAGGCAATGAAAGTAATCGGTCGCCTCATGGATGACATTGCCGGACACAAGGTTTCAAAAAGCGATACCAGTGAACAACATCAATTTTATCTAAATTTTGTCTAATTGATTTTATCTGTAGGAGGAAAAAATAATTTGCACTAGATATTTTTTTACAGTTTGAGCAAGAGAGAGGTCATGTGGCATCTTCAGTGGAGTGTTTCATGAAACAGTACAGAGTTACAGAGGAAGAGGCTAAGGAGGAACTCCGTAAACAGGTGGCTGATGCATGGAAGGACATTAACGAAGGGCTGCGCTGTCCGACCGTCCTCCCTGGGCAACTCCTCGCCCGAGTTATCAATATTGCACGATCCATGCATGTGGTGTATAAAGATGAGATAGACTTCTACACTCATGCTGGAACCAAGTTAAAAGAGCTGGTGACTTTTCTGTACGTGGATCCACTGCCAATGTGATGGTTTGGAAGAACGAGTTTAAGTACCAAGATGTCGTAGAATAAAGTTTCCGAATCTGCTGCTCTGCGTACAATTTGAATTGTGTGTCAACACTTGATCATTGCTCTTCTCTGGCCTGAGAGCCCCCTTTTTTCTGTGGATTTCGAATGAAATAAATAAGGAGTCTGTAAAAAAATGTGACATTGGAATATATTACTGTTCTATGCACTAAGTGGTTCAGTTTCTTGATCATCAAACATATATTTTTTTATACATGCTAATGACAGTGACCAGCAAAAAATAATTTCATTTATTGGTTGTATATACCTAATCTTGCGATTATTCAATCACTATACCCTTTGCATGGTCCTGATCATATTATAATTATCCATATCATCTTCAATGTAGCTAAACAATCGTGTCTTATCTAAAAAAAATCCATCCCCTACCACGCCATATTTTTCACAAGAAGGTTACCTAATCCTACTTTTTTGTTCTCCATAATGGAGCAATCTATCCTCTACGTAACCTAGGCTTAGAGTTTGATGAAAATAGAGTTGAAAAATGATATATATATATATATATATATATATATATATATATATTTGGGATTTGATGAAAATTGTGCTCGATCGAAAAGCGAATTGTGCTTCAAATTCTTGATCAAACCAAGCCCTAATAGATGGTAATTAGATTGTTGGTTTGGTTTGGATGAGTTTAGGGTCTATGAGAAATAACTATAGTTTTGAGTGGACATCCAAACTCGGCTGATTATATTGCTAAAATATCTTTTCAATAAAACACTATATTATCAGGCAACCTTTTCTACTCGATTATGAAGATAAATAACGATGATGATCCTTCTAAAATGGCTGTTCTCGCAATTCTGTTTGGCACGACCAGCAGTTGGTTTAATTATAATTTGTCTGCCCCTTGTAATTTCATGGTTGGCTCTGTCAACCTACTGTAATTTCTTTGTCTCAAGTCAACATCTTATAAGTTAGTTCTGTTTTTTCCTATGACATGTCCGAGCCAGAATTCTATCTCCAATTTCCCATTGTACCAAATTTGGCATATGTGAAGTCTTTTTTTTTTTTTTGGTCCGTAGCATATGGGAAGTCACATGCTCACTTTCCGTCGACTCGTAAGAGTTCAACTTAAGGTGTTCACTACGACCAAAATTTCACAAGAGGGTTCTTCCCATCACCAAAGAAATGTCTTCAAGGTCAAAATTTCGACAAAGCTGTGCACTACATCTCTCTTAAAGTTGTGACCAAATTAAGTTTTCGATTGTTTCGCGGAAAAATTAATATTTTTAAAAAATGTTCTTCAAAAACTTATTTTTGTAGAAAAATGATGTATTTTTCGGTGTTTGGTTAAATTCTAAAAACAAATCGAATATTATTTTCTATCATTTGAAAAGGAAAACCTATTTTTATTTTCCTAAACAAACATGCATTATTTGTGCACCACTGACTTGGATACAGGCAAGCGAAAAACTAAACAAGGGCACTGGGTCCTAGGTCTAGCCCTTTGTGTGATTCAAGCCCGGGTGTCCCTGATTCATGGGGGCTCGTCTTGTACCCAAGTCCCGGCGCCTGGGGCCACCACCATCGAGGCAAGACCTTAGGTCTATGGAGGCTAGACCTAAGATCCCGATACACATACCCGAATCCCCAAAGCCCAGGCTCGGGTCCATTGAGACTGGGCCAGGGTTTGGCTTAGGATCTTGATGCCCTAGCACAGATGCCTAGTGCTCGTCTATCATGGCCAAGTTAGAGACCCCGATACTTGTGCTTGGACCCCTAGTGCCAAGGCTCGGATCTCGAGTCCTCGGTTCTTTGAGGCTAGGCCTAGTACACCCCGAGAGTGTTCCACAATGGGGCTCGATAAACCTGGACCTAGCCTTGACCTAGGCCCAGTCCCATTGGCTCGGATTGAGGTGCCAAAGACCCAGGCACGGGCACCTAGATCTTGGGTATGGCCTCGATGGACTAGGTTCAAGCGCCAAGGTCTCGAGTCTATTATGCATAGACCTAGCCTAAGTTCTAGGGATCCGAGTAGAGGTGCTAGTGTCTTGGGTTTGACCTTTGTGACCCAGGCCCAAGTTTTAAGGAATTGGGCTACGGCATCGGGGTCCCAAGCATGGGAACTAAGGTCTTGGATTTGTCCTCTATAGACTTGGCCTAGCCTTCATGGACCTAGGCCGACCTCCATGGACCCGGGTTTGACCTCCATGGACTTGGGCCAATGCATCGGGAATTGGGGCATGGGCATCGAGATCTTAAGCCCAAGCTTGAGAACTTTGGACTCGAGCCCAAGAGTAGAAGACTTGGGCATATCCATTTGGGTCCTAGCTCGGCCTCCTAGACCCAAGCTTGGTCGCTAAGGTTCTAGATCCGCCTTGATGGACTCGGGATTGAGCGCCAATGGCCCGGGCATCGAGAAACCGAACACGGGCACTAGGGTCCTGAGCACGAGCTCTATGGACGCGGCCCCATTTTGTATGGATTGGAGCTCAGGCGGCTGTGTCTTATACCTGACCTCTATGAACCCAAACTCAGGCGGCGGGGTCCCATTCCTAGCCTCTATGGACCCAAGCTATTTTTCTAAGTTCCAAGTCCGAGCACCAGGGACCCAGGCATAGGTGCCAATATCTTGTGGCCAACCCATGAGGACATGGACCCAGGTGCTGGAGTCCTAGGCCCGATCTTTGTGGTACCAAGCCCAAGTGTCGAGAAATCAGGCATGGGCACCCATGTCTCGGGCCTGGCCTCTTTAGACCCGGGCATAGTCTCGATGGACCCAAATTTGGCGTTAGTGGACCCGATCCCAGCCTATAGACCCATGCTCGTTGCTAAGGACATAGGAACAAACATTGGGGTTCCCGTGCCCAAGTGCAGAGTTTCTAGTCTAAATACCGTTGTTTGGTCATATTTTTAAAAATGATTTTTCATTTTTTAAAGAGAAAATCTTTTTCCTAAATTTAAGCATAAATTCTCCGTTAAGTAGGAAAAGATTATCAGTTGACTCATTCTCCTAAGTGATCCGAAATCTAGAAAATGAGGAAAATATTTTCCCAAAAAAAAAATTTGAGAAAGGAAAAATGATATAAATAGTCCCTGAACTTTTGCCCAATGTGCAATATGGTCCCTAAACTTTTAATTTATTCCATGTGGTCCCTTAACTTTAACCTAATATACAATGTCGTCCCTGAACTTTTAAATTATTCAATTTGGTCTCTAGACTTTTGGTACATGTCCAACTTAATCCTTGGACTATATGAAAATGTTCAATGTTGTCCTTAAATTTGAATTAATGAAAGGACAATATTGAATATTTTCATAGAGTTTAGGGACTAAATTGAACCTATACCAAAGTTTAGGGATCACATTAATCAAATTAAAAATTTAGGGACCAATTTGCACACTGAACTAAAGTTCAGGGACTACATTGCACATTGGGCTTAAGTTTAGAGATTATTTTTGTCATTAGCCCTTTAGGAAACAAGCAAAGCATAAATGATATTAATATCCTCTCAAATATTACGCTCTATCTTTGATATCCCCCATTATTTGACACGAGCAACCTCCCTCAGAGTCTCCTTCCATTGCTGCACTACATCACAACCGAACTTTTGCTGAGCATCATAGTACAGCCCCGTTTTAAGCTCGACATCGTCAGGGTCCACATCGAAGAAAATTGGTAGGATCATCACTTTGCCATTTCTATTTCTCAAGCAATCCAACATGTACACAAGTTCTTGATAACACGCTCCAATTCACCTCTAATTGCAACGTCTTTTCCAATCTCTTCATCGTCTTTGAACATGTGAATTCTAGTTCCATCCATAGAGTGCTAGAGGTAGTCAGCAAAATTATGTCGGGCTTTTGAAATTCAGGAACACCTTCAATTCAGCCTGCAGCAACCATTTCCACAGCATTAAGCCTATCTCCCGCGAAAGCCAGGTATTCTCGTGGAAGAAGAAGGCCACACGTCCTAAGACAGTATCCTAATGCTAGTTATTGACAACTTTTGATCATTTTCAAAAAGTTCAAAAAGTATTGGTGCCTTTGTCCCTCTTTTAGACCATAAACTTTTTGCGTTCATACAATATTTACTTACGCTCTTTAACTTCAAAGTCGAGTTTGTAATGACCATGCTACGTCAGTCACAAAAACCTCTACTTTAATTTAATTTCCTCTTACCATTGAATTGGTTAAGGATATATATACTTTATGATATTGTTTGTGTAGCTTTAGTGTGTTGTGATTTTCTTCTTAATAAATTGATTTTCCTCTGAATCAGACACTCCGTGGAGACGAGTTTTTCCCTACTATATTTAATACTAGGGATAACTACAATGCAAGTCCTAAAACTGATCACGAAAATGCAATGAAGTCTTAAAACTTTAAAAAAGTGCAATTAAGTCATAAAACTCATCACGAAGTGCAATTGAGTCATAAAACTTTCAAAATGTGCAATCAAGTCAATCAAGTCCAATGATCCAATCAAGTCATTCCGTTGATTGCACTTTTTGAAAATTTTATGACTCAATTGCATTTTCGTGACAAGTTTTAGGACTTGATTGCACTTTTTGAAAATTTTTGGACTCGATTACACTTTCATAACAAGTCTTCGGACTTGATTGCACATTTTAAGAATTGTAGGACTCAATTTGCATTTTCTTGACAAGTTTTAAGACTTTCAGTGCACCTATCCCTTAATACTATTATGTTGAGGCTTAATTTCTAAAGAAAAATGAAGAAAATAAGGCAAAGTAAGGTACGAGTGAAATGAGGAGAGTACCAAGTCTCCGCCATCCATATAAATCCCCCTTAAAGCACCAAAATACTTATTAGATTATTAGATGAGATAGATGACATTATCAAATTGGAGTAGATCAGATAAATAAAATTAGACTAGATTAAGATTATTAGATTACCAAAATACTTTTGGCGAGTAAACTTTACGCACCTTTCAAGTCCAGTCGGCAAGGACCGTCCAAGCAACCTTTTCAGTCATATGGCAAGAGCTTTAGGTCACTAAAGAACTTATTTGTACCCCAAGCACACTTTCCCGAATTCCCAGGCAATCTAACTACAAATATTTTTTCTGTCTCTCCTAACTTACATATGCATCTTCTTAATTTAGATGTCATTTATCTTGGAAGAAAATCTCTTCAAGCTCCCTTTGAAAGAAAGCAGCTGTGACACCTAAACTTTGACCCATTTATTTATCAATCATTGTATAAGCCTCGATCCATAAACAAAAATATCATAGCTACAAAGTTTACATTTGGCATTCTAATATTGCATTTAGGGTCCAATAACATTTAGGATGGGAGAAGAATACTAAAAATGTTAAAAGTTATGTATGGCGTTCATTTTAGTGTCAAAAGTTTTTTTCGGATCACTTAAGTGCCAATTTAAAAAAAATAATCACTTAAGTGCCAACTCTGATTTGAATCACCGAAAATCCGATTTGGCCATATTTTATGAATTTCTCTGTCCTACGTAGCTCGCTAGTGTGCCCAATCAACGTATATCCTCTAAACGACGTCGTTTATATGCTTTGCCCCAAATACAAACCCTAATTCGGACAATGAAGCGTTTTCCCAAATTCAACAAACCCTAATTCAATTTCTCAAATTTTAAGAGCTGATCTTGTAATAGATAGTAGGAGCAGCACAAATGGCTCAAATTTGCAACCCCAGATTGCAGCTACATCGTCGCCTGACCTTAGAACACAAAGTATTGATAATTTTATGCCAAGAAATTTTGAACAAGTGTAATCTGAAGAGGAAATCGAATTAGATGTTTAGGATATCAACAGTTGGCTATCAAATACCCATATATCCTCATTTTTCTGATCTTTGATGGGTTACCTCAAAGTTGAAAGAAGGCCCTATTGCCTCGAGCAAATAGAGCATATAGAAGTTTCGGCTAGTGATCGAAAGATTATAATTAGATGATGTAGCAACAGAACCAAGCATATCAACTTTCCTCTTAAACGTGCGGTAGTCAATGGCTAATTAAGATGCAAGAACATTTCACAAATACGCTCACTGATTTCACTCAAGAATATTAGCAAACAAATGACAGGCATCTCAATTCAGTGATCTAAATGAAAGAGTGAGTCAACGGTTCATCTTCATATCAATCATGAATGCAATAGAATAATTCAGATCCTTAAGTCACCAGATATCGCCAACACGGCTGCTTTCCTTCGCACCCACAGCCACGCCGAGCGGACCTCTGTTTGCCCTTGTTTTTCGATGCTATCACTGAAGAGCTCAAGCTGCCGCCATTCCTTATTTGTTGAATATTGATCGTCAAAATTGCTTTTGCGACTGTGTTATTTGGGTTTAATCCTTGATTGCTTCATAGAAAAAAACAAGTGAGACCAAGACTAAGAGATCCTGTTGAGTGCTGGCTGTGGGTACGCTTGCTTTTTTTTTTTAGGTCGGAAGGTACGCTTGCTTGAAGAATGATGGAGTTTAGGGGTATGATGACAGGGACTAGCGACCTTAGTGTTTGCTGTATGATGAACCACAACATTCTTCAAAATCCTGCATTGATTTCTTAGCCATGGGTATGCTTGCAAGAAGGATTGAGAGCGTTGTAGCTCTGCGCGGTTCAATGTGATGGAATTGCATAAAAAGAGGAATAGATGAAAAGAAAAATACATGCTGTCAAGTGGGAATAAAAAAAATGCCACATTGGACTTGTTTTCTAATAAAAAAAGCCACATGTGAATTATTATATAGTTAAAGGCGCCACGTAATTATTTTGGCCAAAATTTTTCGCCGTTGTCGCTTAAGTGATTATTTTTTCTTTGACTCGGCACTTAAGTGAGCGGCAAAAACTTTTGGCACTAAAATGAGCTCTGTACACAACTTTTTACACTTCTAGGACACGTTTAATAACGTTTCTATTTCTCTGTTTTTCTATTCTTTTGTTTCCTGGAACAAAAAAAGACCATAAATCCGTTTATGTACGTCAGTTAATTTTTCTATTTCTCGGAATAAAAAAGTTGCCAGGGAATAGATTTGGAGTAGAAACAAGAAATAAAAAAAATCTACCTTTTTGTTCCCAGAAACAAAAAGAGAAACAATATCATTTTATAGAAACAATTTCATAAACCATTAAATCACAAAACCCCAAACCCTAAAACCCGAAACCCAAAACCCCAAATCCCCAAACTCTAAACCCCCAACCCCCGACCTTGAAACCCCAAAACCCCAAACCCAAAAACCGAAACCCTATGTGATATCCTGAAATTTGACTTTTTTGAGATATATGAAATGATTATTTTATCAATGCACTGTTAGTTAAATCTCACTATAAATTGTTCACTTATGACGGGACTAATCAATAGGGAAAGGTTCTTAAGGAATTAAGTACACTCGACCTAAGAACTCGGCCATAGATTGACAAATCGACCATAAGAATTGATGAGGGATAATTTTGAGCCATTATAGACCGATCAAGGAACGGTTATAGAATGATTCGTCAATAGTATACAATCGGATCGCGGGAAATTCAGCCTGATCATTATATGGATTGTGAACAACCCTAAACCAATTCCTAACGATCGTGTACTTCGAAACTAGCGATTGACCCCTCGCAATTACATGATAACCAATGTCATCCATGACTTAAGAAAGCTAAAACATGATTTGATATCAAATCAACCACGAGTCGAATACGTATAACTCCTAAAAGCTGCCCGTTGATTTGAGATATACTAAAGTCGCAGTTTGCTCGAAATTCTTGAAAAAGAAAATTTTGGGCCGAGAATTGGAGCCCACAAGAAAGTGGGCTGAGTGAAGGGCCATTGGGCCTCACGCCCAATGTGTGCTTCGGCCATTGGGCTCAATGAGGCCCACTAAGCTCACTTTCCCCATTTTCAAAGCCCAATAGCAAATTTAAGCCCAAAAACTTCTCAAGCCCATTTCTATTCAATTGGGTCCATTCCAAGGCCCATCTCTTGACTTTGGCCCAAGAACAAAATGGGAAATATGTGTCAAAAATGTGAAATGACCAAAATACCCTCCTTGTATTATTGAACAAAGAGACAAAGGGAGAATAAGCATTGATGAGTGAAGACTTTGGGGGAGTTGCTTTGATAAATGAAGACTTTGGGGAAGAGAATAATATCTCCAAAACTCTCTCTCTTGTCTCTCATTTCCTTCTATCTCTCTCTATCTCCTTTTCCCTCTTATTTTCCACCCCCTCTCTCCCTCCTCTTTCCCTCCTTCGGCCGAGCTCAGCTTCACCGCCCCCTAGCTGATGTTTTGCTGCCGTGGAGCCACCCACCAACACCCACTGAGCGCTGTGACCACTCGTCGCCATGTGCCATCCATCCGAGCCGCTCCCCTCACCGATCCGCCTTCATCGCAAGCTAAACCAGCCCACAGAAGCTGCTAAGCTGCTGTCCATGCCACCGTCGCCACCCTATGTCGTTGCCGGATAGAGCCACGCGTAGCCGTCGCCGTCGCTGTCATTCTCACGCAACTAGCATTGTTAACGAGTGAATTAACGCTCTAATCCCTCGATTAGTGCGTTAAATTTGATTAGGATTAGTTTATATTAAGTTAATTAGGTGATTAGTGATTAATTGTGATTAATTAGTTGATAGGTTATCAACTAGCGATAGGTTATTGGAAAGTTAGGCGATAAGCTATCGAAGTTTTTATGATAAGCTATTGCCAAATAGGCGATAGGCTATTGAGGAAATGATGATAAGCTATCGTAAAAAGAAGATATGCTATCGGCAAAAAGGTGATAAACTATCATCAAAAGAATGATAAGCTATCGTTATTTGAGTGATAAGCTATCATCAATTAGGTGATAAGCTATCCATTAATTTAAAGATAAGTTATCACCAAGGGACGATAAGCTATTACTAATTGGATGATAAGTTATCGCAATTAGGGTGATAAGTGAATTTTATACGGGTGTTTTATGCTTGAGTTAAGTGTTGAATTATACTTGTTTTATGTGTTTAATGCCTGCTTTGCCCTGAAAAATAATTGCCCTATGTAAAACCTTGTTATTTAATTTTTAAAAGGGCTTTGTGGACATATAAATAGTAAACCCCGAGGTGTCGGGTTTATATATCAAGTTTTATAAGTTAAATAGGGCAAGGATGTTTAAAAAGGGAAGCATGCACAGTTTGAAGGTTCAATTGTGTGTATGTGATCACGTGTGAATTTATTACTGCATTTTTAGGCATGAAAGCTATAGTATTTTGATGTGTGAGCACAACCACGTCTGCATTGGTTAAATAGTGAGAAATGAAATTGGCTTGAGTGGTTTAAGTGTTTGCGTGATCACATAATGAAAACCCGTTACCCCCGAATGAGTGCAGGCGTGCCTTAAATGGCCATAATGAAACCCCCACCTAATTGCGAGCGTGCCTTAAATGGCCATGATGAGACCCTTCATGGATTTTGGGCGTGCCCTAAGAGGCCATGAACAATACTCGGTTAAACCAGAAGACCCTCGTGCGAGGACGAGTGTGCCCTGAGTGGCCGTCATAGATATCAGTCATGTTGAAAGACTGCCAAACTGTAGGGTTGTGCTGTGACCCTGAATGATCTTAATAATTGGAACACGCATGGGTGCATCATGCATGGAAAGTTGTTATATGTTCCGATTATGTTATATGCTTATTGCATTATTATGGCACATGATGATTTATAATGTGTAAGGCATGTGCCAAGGCAAGGTAAGGATGCATGTGATTGTGTGATGGCGTGTCTGTATATGTTGTGTTGAGTTGCTTGACACCATGTATAACTAAGGCAAAGCAAGGGGTTTTGTTGCTATTGATTTGCCATCATTATATCGGTGTGTGTTTTAAGTGCATCCAAGACGAGTTGACTTTCTAAACGAGGCTTAGATCATTAAGTTGCAGAGATTTATATCTCATTTGTTGTTAAATGTTTTTCAAGGCCTTAGGATGGCGAACCACCCAATGCGGTTTGGAGTACCGTAGGATATGCATAGTATTATTACTACCCATCATTTTACTAGCAAGCCGTATCTTTTCAAGCGCCACCTGTCTACTATATGGGTGGATGAGGGCCTAGCTATGTGGGTCCCTCATTAGTTCCAGGCATGGTTCACCCGTGAGGACTAGGGCTTGTACGGTCCTTTGACGGGTTTCAATGGTCCTTTAAATGGGGGCCCTAGGCGGGAGGTGTAGGACCCTATGGACATTGACCCACTTGACGAGTCAGTGGAGAATCTCGATACCAAACTTGATCCTATGTACTCGTCGGATTACGAACCGTCGGAGCATGATCTCGACTTGCCCTATTTTGACTCGCTGAATCACTATGTTGATAGTCCTTGAAGGACATTCCCATGATTAGTTCTTTTCGGAATGACCCACTTTTGGATGTAGTAGATTGACCCTCAGCCCAGTATCTTTTTGGTAGGTTTGTAAGGAAAGGTACCCTTGAAGGGCTTGTAAAAGTGTTTCCTTGGGGTTAATCTAGTAATTAAATAAAATGGTGCTTTAGTATGATTGTTGTTGATTGTTTTTACCATCCCTGCTATTTACTGTTATGATTGGGTGATTGTTGTTGCTTCTGCATGCATAATTGAAAGATAAAATGAAAGGTCGGCAACGAGTCCTAGGACGTCATATGCAAATGACATAAATGAATAGGGGTTGCCGCGTGCTTGAGGATCGGGGCGTGACACCCTAAATCCTAAAACTCTAAACCCTAATCCTTAATAAAACCCTAAACCCGAAACCCTAAAACCTAATGCCTAAAACCCCAAAATCCAAACCCTAAAACCCAAAAACCCAAACCCTGAACCCCAAAACTCTAACCCAAAATCCTAAACCCGAAATCCCAAATCCCAAAACTCTAAACACTAAAACCCGAAATCCTAAAACCCTCAACCAAAAACCCGAAACCCTAAAACCTAATACCCAAACCCGAAAATCCAAACCCTAAAACCCAAACCCCAAACCCCGAACCCCAAACCCAAAACCTCAAAATCCAAACCCCAAACCCAAAACCTCAAAACCCTAAATCTCAAGCCAAACCAAACCCAAACCCCAAAACCTACCCCAAAGCCCTAAACCCTAAACTATCATGCCCCGAACGCCTGTCGAGTACGCGACACCCCACTTTTGGTCGATTAGTGCGATATCTCAGGTTATCGCCGACCTCATTTAAAAACATCAGAAATTTAATACAATAGCGGAAACCACAAATCACCTGGACAATTGGAACTGGGGAAAAACAGGGAAAATCTACATATTTTTTTCTCATTCAAACTTAAACCATAATATTCACAATTTTTACAACCCAAAATATACATGTGCATACCGTACTAAAAACTATCGAGATTAAAAAGGACCGATGACCTGGTAATTCTAACCTAAAAAATGGTGCTCTTTCAGAAACCTATTCTCGACCCCTATACTAGCCTCGTCGACCTTTGCTCGGTGACCATTTTGAATCTGATTCCTCGCCCTCCGAATCCGAGCTCCCTCGAGTAGTTTGCTCCTCTGAGGACTCCGGTTCTGCCTCAATCTCTATCGAGTGATTGATATCACCCGACTCAGTTGGGACTTCGTCCTGCTCCTCCTCAGCTAATCCATCGAAGAAATTAAACTCAGGTACAAAATTGGGATCCGTATACTGTTCATATGGGAGTATATACTCCGGCTCCTCAGACTTGTCAGGCTCGTTCTCGGGTTCTGCCTCGGGCTCTACCCCCTCCGGTTCCTCCTCGGGAATTGATTCTAAATCTATATCCATTGGGTCGCCCTCAGCCTGTGATGCTTCAGGTTTGGATTCATGCTCAGCCCCTAACGATACTTGCGCTGCCGGCACTGGATGCATCCCTAACTGGGCTAGACTAGTTTCCACACTAGTCAACTCACCGTCTATAGGGGGTACGGCAGCCAGGTCTTAATCCCCAACTAAGTCGAACGGAACATCAAAACCCCTAACGGGCCCGAACTCATCCCCGTCTACATCTCCGAAGAACCAGGCAGTATAAACATGGGTCTCTCACAAAGGTAGTCCTACCTCTACAAAAACAGTCGTAGTATGATTAATCTAGGTCATGCCATCACCCATAGGAAATTCTGCAACCTCATATTTGGTGTGCACTGGTAGCCCAAAACGTTTTGGCGGTTGCGGCGGAGGGTTCATGAGTCCTGTCGGGGTTCTAAAAAATATTGGCTGAAACAACCAGAGACTGCATCTTAGTAAGTATGCCCCTAAACCTCACCTAGACAATTACGTACCTCCAGATAATTATAGAACACAATCACACATACACCAAAATCGTCACATAGCAGGCACATCACATACAATCACAAGCATACACACATCTCATGTCATGCACTCATACCATTCTCATTATCTCTTTTCCACAATCCTCGCTAGTGACCCGCGTTACAGTACACGCCTCAGGTTCACTGCGACCACTTATCACAACACTTCAGGGCCCGCGTAAACGTACACGCCTCAGGCCATGTTTCTTGCCCGCGTTGAAGTACACGCCTCAAGCTCAACACCTATCACCTACTGCGCAACCCACGTTGAAGTACACACCTCAGGCTGGCAGTCTTCCGATAATACCGGGCATCGTCCTGCATTGAAGTACACGCCTCAAGACGGTACACTTTTCACGAACACATGACATACCACATTTCTCTCTTACCCATGCGCATGCTCAACAAACATTTACCACACTTGACTGGCCAATCACACGTAGTCCGTGCACGCATCAATTCACACGCGAAACATGTTCATAAGGCATTTGGCATGGTCAATTTTTAATAATTAAATCAGTCTAGCCCAAGTGTGCACCCAACAAACATATTTAAATCGGCAAAAGTACACTACAAGTACCATAACTTTTTTTTGGATCACTTTAGTGCTAAAATTTTTGAAAAACGATCACTTAAGTGCTAAAATTTTTTAAAAAACGATCACTTAAGTGCCAACTCCGGTGCTGTACACAATTTTTCGTCGGAAATCTGATGTGGCATTTTTTTTAATTAATTTCTGAAGTTGATGTGGCTCGCCGGAGTCTCGCCGGAGATCGTCACTTAAGTGATCGTTTTTCAAAAATTTTAGCACTTAAATGATCGTATGTCAAAAATTTTAGCACTTAAGTGTTCGTTTTTCAAAAATTTTAGCACTAAAGTGATCCAAAAAAAAGTTATGACACTTAAGTGATCGTTTTTCCTCCGACTTGGCACCAAAGTGATCCAAAAAAAAGTTATGGCACCAAAGTGAGCGCCGTACACAAGTTATGGCACTTATAGTGTCCTTTTGCCTATTTAAATCAATCAAGTACACATTACTGCACCCAATTCACCACCACATGTCAAGCCCAGTTCACATGTGCATTAAAACATAGAATTTTCCATTTTTCTCAATCAAACGGCGTCAAATCACTTCCGGCCCTTCACGACACTTTCTCACAATTAATTGCCGGTTCCAAAAATCCAATTTGTATCCCGATCGGCCCATCATAGCCCAATGAACAGTCACTCACAGCCAACAGTTGTCCTTAAAATTCCCATTAAAATTTTCCCGAATTCAATCCTAGGCCCGCCAATTGATTCTACTCATAATCCGTACAATTCTGCACCCGAATAAACCCCATTTCAACCAAAATTTACCCGCCGATACTCGATATCCTAAGTCGGGTTTAGAGCGCGACTTACCAAGTTCTAGACTCACGCGGCTAGAACGGAAAGCGGCGGCAAGTCGAAGATCTAACGGCAGCTTGCGGTGGCGGTGATGATCGGCGACGATCGGCAAGCGGCGGCGGCTTAGGCGGTTCGGCTGGTTCACGGCCAAGAGAGACTGAGAGGGTGAGAGAGAGAGAAAACGGCGAGATGGAGGTGGCGGATCAGCGGTGGCGCGATGGTGGGCAGTGCGGCGGCGGTCCGACGAACGTATGGACGGCGGCGTTCAGTGAAGGGAGGGGCGGTCAGCGTAAGGGAGAGAGAGAGAGATCGGAGGGGGTTTCATGGTCGGGGAGGGGGAACCGAATGGGGGAGGGGAGAGGAGAGAGAGAGGATAAGCTTAGACTAAATTTGACCAAAAATCGCAAATGACGATCTTGCCCTTATCTAATCTTTTCAATCAATGGTCCAGATTCGATCTTATCTTGAAACCAACGGCCTAGATCGAATCTCACCCAAAATATCCAAGGGTAATCTTGTAATTTCTCAAAAAGTCCAAGGACAAAATTGTCTTTTCTAAATTTTAGGGCAAAATGACCAAAATGCCCTTTGCCCATAAAACTAACCCTTTATTAATTCCCAAGAGTAAAATGGTCACTTTCTCCGTTTCTCGCCGAAATCGAATTTTTCTGAAGGAATCGGGACAATCCAAAATTGCACATTCCTTCCGCAACGTCATCCTAACATCCCATTGTGACTTTCAAATTTTTCCGATGTCCAAATTGAGCTCAATTAAATAATCAAATTTTTATTAAACGCAACTCGAGCATTTCTCAGACTAACGGGTGGCTTGTTGGGAAATTTCGTATATTCGACTTGTGACTGATACTAAATCGAGTCACGTGCAATTTATTCAAACCATAATGACTTCGGTTGTCAATAAAATCGCGAAGATCAATCACTAGATCCGAGGGGCACGATCATTTGGTATAAGTTCAGGATCATTCGTCAATGCATTTCGTGGCCCAGCGGAATCACCCGCGATCCACTATTATGACAGTGGCGAACTGACCCCAGACTATCTTTGGATTGGCCAACAGTGGCTCAAAATATCACCTCAGCGATTTTATGGTCGAAGATCAATTCACGATTGAATTTTTCTCTTAGTCACGCGAATTTAATTTCTCGATTAGCCTTTCCCAAATGGTTAGAATCCTAGGAATGATCAGTTCCGGGTGAGAACTTACTACGAGTACATTTTATAAAATTCAGTATTTTATAGATCCCAAATGGACAATTTTTTAGAATGTCACATAAACCTCAAAACCCCAAATCCCAAACCCTAAAACTTGAAACCCTAAACACAAAATCCTAAAAACCTAAACCATAAATGCTAAATCCTAAATCCTAAACCCCAATTTTCTCGACCACTACCCCGTATTTACTTTGTCTATAAGAATAATTTTCTTTATGATTGTATTAAGGTCATCCAATTCTATATTATAATATATTTTGATTCTATTTCTAATCTAGATTTATCCAAATTTGAATTGTTAATTCTTCACTAACATTTTTATAATTAAATGAAAAAAATTGGGAATATAAATTTTTAGGATTGTACCAAACGTATTTCTGTTCTTTTTCTATTCTAAGAATATAAATTTTATGCAATTGCCAAACACATTATTCTACTCAGAAACTCATCTAGGAAATTATTTCTGGGAACAGAAATGTTACCATACACACCCCTAGTGTCCTCCCCATTTAGGACTATAATTCTGCATCAAGCATGTGACGTGTGATCGGTTGTGAATCGAATGGATGGTCTAGCATAAGAGATGAGCCTAAATTTTAATTTTCCAACTTCTTGGAGTTTCAAGTCAATGAGACTAGTAACGTCAAAAGATCATGGGAACTCCAACTGTCACGCCCCGAACCCAACAGCACGCAACATCCCTACCTTGGTCGATATGTTCGCAATGTCCCAGGAAGCGTCACCGACCCAACGACCAAGCAGAGAGCAAAGCACAAGCGGAAGCAATAAATACTAAACCATGATGATAAAAAAATATGAGCCAAGGATAACCAAACATACCACCAACACGGCTAAAAATATATACATACTTTATATTACTATTGAAAACCTTTTTTTTTACAACATTCATTTACAGCCAAAGAAAATACAAACCAACTCTAAGACAGCCAACAACCACTAGATCAAAAAGGGAAGTGGCTAGGGAGGTCAAACTAAACTCAGAAAGAGGGCTACAGTAAAAAAGTCATTAGCCCCCGCTGCTAGCTATGGCTCAGGATAACCCTAAGTCTCCCAGTCTGGATCTGATGACTATGTAGGATCATCTGACAACTCCTCGGAAGCATCCTCACTAGATCCTGACTCCTCCGACCTCATGGCATGGGCTGCTACTCGTTCATCCTCCGAATCCACCTCTAACTCGGGATCGAGATACCATCCTATCTCCTCATCTGAACCTATCTTCACGTCCGATCCTAGTTTAGCTACTACTCCGTCCTGCTCCGAGTCTAACTCCATGGCTTCCGGCTCAACCTCGTCCTGATGGTCTAAGGGCTCTGGATCAGCATACATCACCTCAGGCTCCTCATCCTCCTCGTCCATAGTAGCAGGTCCGTCCATAGTCTCGTCCTGGGTGCTCCAATAAGGTGTAGGTAGAGGGTCTAGAATCTCACCATCCGCCATTTGCGGAATCATCACGTCGTTCTCATCCAAAGGAACATCAAAAGTCCTAAGAGGGGGTCCAGTCACTCCATTGGCTCCTCTATAGCACCAGGCCACGTACTCCTCGGTATGATAGTATGACTCTCCCACATTCACAAATAATACCGAATAATATCTCACATAGGCTGCCCCATCCCTGCAAGGGTGTACACTCGAAGTCTGCTGAATCAAGTGCAGTATCCCAAAAAGAGGTGACGGCCTCGGCATCCTTACGGCTGGGGGTCTGAAAAGAGTTGGTTTATGCAACAATGAGACGAATCTCAGCGAGTATAACCCCTAAACCTAGGCTAGGCTAACGTGCATTCTCCTGACAGGCATATCACAACCAGCATAGCAATACAAATCACAATCATCCTCCGACCTGGGCCCTCGGGCCCCGATCACTTACTTGGCTGACCCTACAGGTTAAGCATCTCAATATACTGATCAATTCACATACACGAACACGCTATTCATACGTACGTCATACGCATGCTCACGGTCATCAGTGTTCGTATGACATGCTATTCACCGAGTCTTGCACACTCGCACACTGGTCCATGCATTCTTATGCATGCATATGCTATCATCATGCCATATTCATGTCTCGGCTCACTAGCCCATACTAGCACACTGGCAAATGCTCAATTTATCATTTAATACGACCCGCGTAAAAACGCATCAGGTCCCTTTCTTAAATACAACACTCCGTGGCCAGCGTAAAAACGCCCCAGGCCTAGTGTCTCTAGCCTGCTACAAAGTGCATGAGGCACAACACTAATCTCCTTACGAACCAGAGCCCGCGTAAAACGCATCAGGTTGGTCGTCTTCCGGACGTACCGGGCATTGTCCTACTACAAAGTGTATGAGGACGGCACACCCCCCGTGACACGCATCAGGGCAAAATGTGATCACACATACACACAGCTAGTTATTATCTGAACTCCGCGTAAAACGCATTAGGGCATAATTAGGTGATCACATGCTCATGGCAGGCACGCATTCTTGCACAATTTCGTCGCATGCCTCACACTAGGCATACACAATGCATGACCATGCAATGCATCACAATGCACCATGAGCATCAAACATAATTCAGGCACTTGTCAAATTAATATCACCATATGGTGCCCAAATCACAAACAGCATGCTCACTTGGCCAACTATTACCGTCCGGCCCAATACACACTACATAATTCAATACTCAGTACAAGCCATCAATTGGCCAATCACACTTCGCACGGTTTAGTCACACGAACACACGGCATGTCATAGCACAATTGAGCATAAATCAGCCATCAATCAATCAATCCGGCAATTCCAGGCAATACAACAACATAGACCTCAATTGGCCAATTTCGGCACGCTAATAATCCAACATGGACAGCCACTGTTTGGCATGTCCTTGGCCTCAAAATCACCTTCAATTCAATCTATAAGTCTATCACAATCCACATATCAATAACCTCCACCAATTAGTTCATCAAATCCTTCTAACACGCACTGAAATACCAAACCCGTCTAGCAAATGCACACTAGTCCTAATCCGGGTTTAGGAAGTATACTCACCAAATTCTAAACCACAACGACGAGGAACGGCGATCGATCACCGGTGGACGGTGGAACCGGCGGCAACGTTCCCTGCGAGCGGCAACGATCGACGTACGGAGGTGGCTCGGCGGCTGAGGTGGCGAGAGGGAGAGTGGGTCGGTGAGGGTGAGTGGCGGTGCAAGGCGGTACCGACGGCGTGAGGCGATGGCGACGGTCACGGCGGTGGTGGCGTCCGGTGGTTGGCCTCCAAGCAGTGGTACACGGCGGTCTCCTTGCACCGAACGAAGAAGAGGGAGAGAAAGAGAGAGAGAAAACGAGGTGGGGTGATGATGGTGAGTGGTGGTGCCGGTCGGACAAGGCAGTAGCGGCGGCGGATGGTGGTGCTCCGATGACGGTTTTCACGGCCAAGGGGAAGAAGCCGGCGGAGAAGGAGGAAAATGTGGAGGAGGGGGATGGCCGATCGAGGGAGAGAGGAAATGGAGAGAGTAAGGAGAGAGAGAGAGAGAGTCAAACCGGTCAAATAGGGTGGGCTAGTGGACGCCACGTGTCGCCAATCCAAGCACTATGACTATTTTGCCCTTAATCCAACGGTCTCGAATAATTCCTATCCAATAATTGAGGGGTAAGATGGTAAATAGATCCAATAATTGAGATAAATCCAAAATTAATTAATTGCTTAATTTGTCCAAAATTCAGAATCAATTTTGGCGTAGGGGCAAAATGGTCAATTTTTTAGTCCCGGGTTGAAATTCTATTTTTCGACTATACCAACCCCAAATGTGTGTGGCTAACATAATATGACGTCGGAATCGCGAAAATAGTCGCACAAGCCCTCAAAAATCGACATCGAAGTCCGAGTCCAATCTCGTGACCAAAACTCGCTAAATTTCCAATTTTAAGGTTTCTCACTAACGGACGGCTGTTTAGAGGTTACGCGTATCGACCTAGGGTTATCCGAGTCATGACGGTCCCGATCATTGAGAGGATGAGAAATTATCACTAGTCCCAGAGGTCGCGATCATTCGGTTCAAGTTCAGGACTGGTTGGCCACGTGCACTTTCGGTCGTGCAGAATCACCTACGATCCGATTGTATATCGTTGGCCTTAGCCAAACAAAATCCATCACTTTTTCTAAGATCGGCCCACGTTGGCCCAAAATATTCCCTCATCATTTCTCGTGATCGGTGTCCGATTCACGATCGGGTCCCTGATCTATGTATCGTTTTCCCAGTTAGCCATACCCCATTGGTTAGTATCCCGAGAGTGATCAGCTTTGAACGAGACTTACTAAAATGAAATGCGAAATAATATCAATTTTATTGATCTCGGAATTACATTGAAATTCAGGCTGTTACAACTCTTCCCCTCTTACAAAAAAATTTCGTCCTCGAAATTTGCAATCTATCCTTATCTACTCAAATAACTGGGGGTATTGACATCTCATAGCTTCTTCGCTTTCCCAAGTGGCACCTTCCGTCCCATGGTGCTCCCAGACGACTTTGACCATCGGGATCGTCTTGTTCCTCAGCACTCGATCTTTTCTATCTTCGATCCTGACTGGTCTTTCCACGTACGACACTTTATCGTCCACGTCTATCTCCTCGTACGTTAGAATGTGAGACGGATCTGGTTCATACTTTCTTAACATCGACACGTGGAAAATATTATTCACTTAGGATAGGTTGGGAGGCAAGGCAAGTCGATACGCCATATCGCCAATCTTTTCCAATATCTCAAATGGCCTGACATACCTTGGACTGAGCTTTCCTTTCTTACCGAGTTGGGATAATCCTTTCATTGGCGACACCCTGAGAAATACATGATCTCCCACTTGAAACTCTAAAGGTCATCGTCTCCTATCGACATAACTCTTCTGGCGACTCTGCGCCGTCCTCAGTCTATCCCAAATAGTTCCAACGGCTTCCACCGTCTGTTGTACTAACTCTAGGCCTGTTATACTTCACTCACCAACTTCGTCCCAACATAATGGCGTTCTACAAGCTCTGCCGTATAAGGCTTCAAACGGTGCCATTTGAATACTCTGTTGGTAGCTATTATTATACGCAAATTCTACTAAATGTAACTGCTCTTCCCATTTACCTTGGAAGTTCAATACACAGGCTCTCAACATATCCTCAAGGGTCTGAATTGTTCTTTCCGACTGACCATTTGTCTGCGGATGATAGGCCGTACTGAATTGTAACTTGGTTCCCATGGTCACTTGCAGACTCTTCCAAAAATTAGCCGTAAACCTTGGATCACGATCTGATGTGATCATCACTGGCACTCCATGAAGACGTACTATTTGCTGCACATATAATTCTACATACTTTTCTAGCTCCATATCCTTTCGTACAGCCAAGAAGTGCGCTGACTTAGTTAAGCGATCCACTATGACCCATATCGAGTCATGTCCTGTCTGGCTTCGTGGCAATCTCGTCACGAAATCCATCGTGATATTTTCCCATTTCCACTCAGGGATCTCTAACGGTCTTAATAAGCCACCTGACTTGCAATGCTGTGCCTTCACTTGTTGGCACGTCAAACACTTGGCCACATGTTTAGCTACATCCGCCTTCATTCCGTTCCACCAATAATGTTGCCGCAGATTCTGATATATTTTCGTGCTGCTTGGGTGGATACTGTAATTGCTCTTATAAGCTTCCGATAAAATTTCCTCCTTGAGCTCTACATCATCAGGCACACACATTCTTCCTTGGAACTTTAAGATTCCATTCTCGCTCACCTAAAAGTATAATTTCCTCTTAACGGCATCCAACTCAACAATTCTTTGAATCTCTTGATCCGTAGACTGCAATTCCTTGATTTTAGTTTGGATCTCCGGTTCAATTCGTAATGCAGCTAGCAGGCTAGACATTTGGCTCACCCCGAACTTAAATTTTGAGTCCCTGAGCCCTTCTAATAACGTCTACTCCTTGACCATTAGGTGCGCCATACTAAACTTGCGACTTAAGGCATCAGTAACTCGATTCGCCTTACCCGGGTGATACAAGATATCGCAATCGTAGTCCTTTAGAAGCTCCATCCATCGGCGCTGCCTCATATTCAACTCCTTCTGCGAAAATAGGTATTTGAGGCTTTGATAATTAGTATAAATATGGAACTTCTCTCCACACAAATAATGTCTCCAGATTTTGAGGGCAAAAACGATAGTATCTAGTTCCAAATCATGCGTCGGATAATTCATCTCATGCGGTCTCAACTGGCGCGACGCATATGCTACCACTTTTCCATACTGCATCAAAACACATCCAAACCCTCTCAAAGAAGCAACATTGTAGATCTCGAATCCTCCAGGTCCAGACGGTATGGTTAATACTAGAGCGATTGTTAACCTGTGCTTTAGCTCTTGGAAGCTTCTCTCACATTTATCATCTTATTCAAACTTAGTCTCTTTCTTAAGTAGCCTTGTCAATGACATAGCTATCGATGAAAATCCTTCTACGAATCGCCTGTAATAGCCAGCCAAGCCTAGGAAGCTCCTTATCTCAGTTACCGATGTTGGTCTAGGTCATTTAGTCTCTGCTTCAATCTTTGCTGGATCTATAGACATCTCCAGAAATGATATGTCCAAGAAGCCCTACTCGGCTGAGCCAAAACTCGTACTTGCTGAACTTGGCATATAGCGCGTGTTCTCTTAAAGTCCGTAGCACTTCAGCCAAGTGTACTTCATGTTCTTCAGGGCTCTTCGAGTACACCAGTATATCATCAATGAAAACTATCACGAACTGATCGAGGAATTCTTTGAGCACCCGATTCATCAAATCTATAAAAGCAGCTAGGGCGTTCGTTAATCCAAAGGGCATAACTGTAAATTTATAGTGCCCATATCTAGTCCTGAAAGCAGTCTTGGGAATGTCCTCGTTTCTGATCCTCAGCTGATGGTACCCGGTCCTCAAATCTATTTTGGAAAATACCGAGGCTCCTTGTAACTGGTCAAACAGATCGTCAATCCTTGACAGCGGATACTTGTTCTTTACTGTCACTTAGTTCAACTGCGGGTAATCTATGCACAACCTCAGAGTTCCATCTTTCTTTCTAACAAACAGGACTGGCGCTCACCATGGAGACGCACTCGAGCGAATGAAACCTTTGTCCAGCAATTCCTGTATTTGCACTTTCAACTCCTTCAATTCCGATAAGGACATCCGATATGGTACCTTCGAAATCGGCTCCGTCCTAGGGGTCAATTCAATCATAAACTCCACCTCTCGCTTAGGCGATAAACCCGACAATTCCTGAGGAAACACCTCGGGAAAATTGCATACTACGGGTATATCTTCCAACTTAGGTTCCGCCATTGTCGGATCCATAACATTCACTAAATATCCTTTACATCCTTCATCCAGCAACTTACTCACCTCAAGCGAGGAAATCCTAGGAATCGAGGTTTCTCCTCGGTTTCCTTGAAACACAAAACTAGGGCGTCCATCCAAGTTAAATTGGATCGTCCTATCGCTGCAATCCAATACAGTTTCCTGTCGGATTAACCAATCCATCCCAATGATCACATCAAAATCGAACATGGTCAATACTGCCAGGTCGATACTCTCTTCCTTACCCCCAATAATTATCTTATAATTAGGGCATTCAAAAGAGACTAGCACCTAATCATTCATGGGTGTCGACACGCAAAGCACATTCTCAAGCAACACTGGTTCCACACCAACCAACTTAATAAACTACTCTGAAATGAAAGAATGGGTCGCCCCTAGATCAAACAATGCATAAGCGGCATGATCACATAAGGAAATCATACATGTGACCATGCTCAGTGCATTCTCAGCTTCCTTACATGCCATGGCATAGACCCTTCCTTGAGCTGGCGGTCGCCCCTGATTAGCCGATGGGGGATTCTCGACTTGGCTTCCGGCTCGGGGCTGCTGCTGGGACATCATAGGTGGTCCTGAGGGACGCATCTGTGGGCAATTGCGAATCTGATGCTCCATGCTCCCGCACTTAAAACATGCTCCATATCTACTCGGCTGGGACTCGGTTTCCTAATATTTCTCCTAACTGGCGAAACAAATCGTCAATTGCCAACCATTAGCTTCTTCCTAAGACGACGGTTATCTCTATTCTGGGCAAACCGCGGTCCCGAAGCAGCTGCCCTTTCCTGCTAATCCCGCTCGATAATCTAAGCTCGTCTATATATTTCTCCATAGTCCTTAATGTCATGTGATAATATCTGACTTCGAAGATCCAGCTTCAATCCATCCCGGAATCTTCGAGCTCTATCTCGCGGATTTTCTACCATAGTCGGGGCAAACTTCGCCAACCTTGCAAACTCCGTTTTATACTGGTCAACAGTCATCTGATCTTGGTGTAATCGCATAAACTCCATCAACTTCTTTTCCTGCGCATTCTCCGAGAAATACTTTTCATAAAAATTCTCAACAAACACTGCCTAAGTCGGGGCCGTTCCTTCTGGAAGTACTCTTCCTTCAATAGCATTCCACCAGTCATTGGCACTATCCTGTAACTGATACACTGCCAACATTACTTTCTCTTCATCGGTGCACCCCAAAACCTTGAAAGTTTTCTCCAGCTCTTCCACCCATCTCGGCACAATCTCGGGGTCACTACGACCATGAAACTTAGGCGGCTTCAATTTTATGAATTGTTCCACTAACTGGGGTATCTACCTAACCCCTGCTGGTTGAGCCTGCCCTTGCTAGGCTTGATTTCCTCTAACACCAGTAATCGGTGCGGCCTCAGTAGCCTGCGCATAAGCTGCGGCCCTTTCTTGAGCTTGCAATCCCATAATATGCCTTATCTCCCGTAGGGTCTCCATTACTTCATCAAACCTAGGGTCCCTGGCTTCGTGGCCTCCAGCGCTAGATTGACCCTGGGGTTCCTTGCCCCTTCTTCTACTCATTCTCACAATACCAGCTACTCAACTACCTGTTGTAATTCCACTAAGGAATTAAAGACTTAAACCAATCTAACCCAGTCTAAGTCCTAGGCAGGTATTAAAACAACAATCAAACAATCATCATGCAGCCTAACAACATAACACTCCACCCAAGGGATTCACATACTCACCTCGGGTCCTACCGCACCTGCACTTTACAGGTCAAACAGCCAAGCAATTCAAACACAATCACAAGCTATCAGGAGGTACATGTAACACACGAGGTCACCCTATTGGCTACCCAAGGTCTCATCGCTCCTTATCACTCCAGAATTCGACCTAATTGGACCGAGCTGACCTTACTCTGATACCAATTCAAACGAGGATGTCATGCCTCGAACCTCACGGCACGCAACATCCCTACCTTGGTCGATATGTTCGCGATGTTCCAGAAAGCATCGCCGACCCAACGCCCAAGCAGAGAGCAAAGTACAAGCGGAAGCAATAAATAACAAACCATGACGATAAAAAAAATATGAGCCAAGGATAACCAAACATACCACCAACATGGCTGAAAATATATACATACTTTATATTACTATTGAAAACCTTTTTTTTTACAACATTCATTTACAGCCAAAGAAAATACAAATCAACTCTAAGACAGCCAACAGCCACTAGATCAAAAAGGGAAGTGGCTAGGGAGGTCAAACTAAACTCAGAAAGAGGGCTACAGTAAAAAAGTCACTAGCCCCCGCTGCTAGCTATGGCTCAGGATAACCCTAAGGCTCCCAGTCTGGATCTGATGACTCTGTAGGATCATCTGACAACTCCTCGGAAGCATCCTCACTAGATCCTGACTCCTCCGACCTCATGGCCTGGGCTGCTACTCGTTCATCCTCCGAATCCACCTCTAACTCGAGATCGAGATACCATCCTATCTCCTCATCTGAACCTATCTCCACGTCCGATCCTAGTTTAGCTACTACTCCGTCCTGCTCCGAGTCTAACTCCATGGCTTCCGGCTCAACCTCGTCCAGATAGTCTAAGGGCTCTGGATCAGCATACATCACCTCAGGCTCCTCATCCTCCTCATCCATAGTAGCAGGTCCGTCCACAGTCTCGTCCTGGGTGCTCCAATAAGGTGTAGGTGGAGGGTCTAGAATCTCACCATCCGCCATTTGCGGAATCATCACGTCGTTCTCATCCAATGGAACATCAAAAGTCCTAAGAGGGGGTCCAATCACTCCATTGGCTCCTCTATAGCACCAAGCCACGTACTCCTCGATATGATAGTATGACTCTCCCACATTCACAAATAATACCGAATAATATCTCACATAGGCTGCCCCATCCCTGCAAGGGTGTACACTCGAAGTCTGCTGAATCAAGTGCGGTATCCCAAAAAGAGGTGACGGCCTCAGCATCCTTACGGCTGGGGGTCTGAAAAGAGTTGGTTTATGCAACAATGAGACGAATCTCAGCGAGTATAACCCCTAAACCTAGGCTAGGCTAACATGCATTCTCCTGACAGGCATATCACAACCAGCATAGCAATACAAATCACAATCATCCTCCGACCTGGGCCCTCGGGCCCCAATCACTTACTTGGCTGACCTTATAGGTTAAGCATCTCAATATACTGATCAATTTACATACACGAACACACTATTCATACGTATGTCATACGCACGCTCACGGTCATCAGTGTTCGTATGACATGCTATTCACCGAGTCTTGCACACTCGCACACTGGTCCATGCATTCTTATGCATGCATATGCTATCATCATGCCATATTCATGTCTCGGTTCACTAGCCCATACTAGCACACTGGCAAATGCTCAATTTATCATTTAATACGACCCGCGTAAAAACACATCAGGTCCCTTTCTTAAATACAACACTCCGTGGCCAGCGTAAAAATGCCCTAGGCCCAGTGTCTCTAGCCTGCTACAAAGTGCATGAGGCGCAACACTAATCTCCTTACGAACCAGAGCCCGCGTAAAACGCATCAGGTTGGTCGTCTTCCGGACGTACCGGGCATCGTCCTGCTACAAAGTGCATGAAGACGGCACACCCCGCATAACACGCATCAGGGAGAAATGTGATCACACATACACACAGCCAGTTATTATCTGAACCCCGCGTAAAACGCATCATGGCATAATTAGGTGATCACATGCTCATGGCAAGCACGCATTCTCACACAATTTCGTCACATGCCTCACACTAGGCATACACAATGCACCATGAGCATCAAACATAATTCAGGCACTTGTCAAATTAATATCACCACACGGTGCCCAAATCACAAACAGCGTGCTCACTTGGCCAACTATTACCGTCCGGCCCAATACACACTTCATAATTCAATACTCAGTACAAGCCATCAATTGGCCATTCACACTTCGCACGGTTCAGTCACACGAATACATGGCATGTCATAGCACAATTGAGCATAAATCAGCCATCAATCAATCAATCCAGCAATTCCCAGCAATACAACAACATAGATCTCAATTGGTCAATTTCGGCCCGCCAATAATCCAACATGGACAGCCACTATTTGGCATGTCCTCGGCCTCAAAATCACCTTCAATTCAATCTATAAGTCTATCACAATCCACATATCAATAACCTCCACCAATTGGTTCACCAAATCCTCCTAACATGCACTGAAATACCAAACCCGTCTAGCAAACGCACACTAGTCCTAATCGGGGTTTAGGAAGTATACTCACCAAATTCTAAACCACGACGACGAGGAACGGCGACCGATCACCGGTGGACAGAGGAATCGACGGCGACTGAGGTGGCGAGAGGGAGAGTGGGTCGATGAGGGTGAGTGGCGGTGCAAGGCGGTGCCGACGGCGTGAGGCGGTGGCGACGGTCACGGCGGTGGCGGCGTCCAGCGGTTGGCCTCCAAGCAGCGGTACACGGCGGTCCGGCGGTCTCCTTGCACCGAACGAAGAAGAGGGAGAGAAAGAGAGAGAGAAAACGAGGTGGGGTGATGATGGTGAGTGGTGGTGGCGGTCGGACAAGGTAGCAGCGGCAGCGGACGGTGGTGCTCCGGCAACGATCTTCACGGCCAAAAGGAAGAAGCTGGCGGAGAAGGAGGAAAACGTGGAGGAGGGGGATGGCCGATCGGGGGAGAGAGGAAATGGAGGGAGTAAAGAGAGAGAGAGAGAGAGAGTCAAACCGGTCAAATAGGGTGGGCTAGTGGACGCCACGTGTCGCCAATCCAAGCACTATGACTATTTTGCCCTTAATCCAACGGTCTCAAATAATTCCTATCCAATAATTGAGGGGTAAGATGGTAAATGGGTCCAATAATTGAGATAAATTCAAAATTAATTAATTCTTTAATTTCTCCAAAATTTGGAATCAATTTTGGCCTAGGGGCAAAATGGTCATTTTTCCGGTCCTGGGTCAAAATTCCATTTTTCGACTATAACAGCCCCAAATGTGTGTGGTCAACATAATATGGCGTCGAAATCACGAAAATAGTCGCACAAGCCCTCGAAAATCGACATCGAAGTCCGGGTCCAAACTCGTGACCAAAACTCGCTAAATTTTCAATTTCAGGGTCTCTCACTAACGGGCGGCTGTTTAGGGGTTACGCGTATCGACCTAGGGTTATCTGAGTTATGGCGGTCCCGATCATTGAGAGGATGAGAAATTATCACTAGTCCTAGGTGTCGCGATCATTCGGTTCAAGTTCAGAACTGGTTGGCCACGTGCACTTTCGGTTGTGCAGAATCACCTGCGATCTGATTGTACATTGTTGGCCTTTGCCAAACCAAATCCATCACTTTTTCTAAGATCGGCCCACGTCGGCCCAAAATATTCCCTCATCATTTCTCGTGATCAGTGTTCGATTTACGATCGGGTCCCTGATCCATGTACCGTTTTCCCAGTTAGCTATACCCCATTGGTTAGTATCCCAAGAGTGATCAGCTCTGGGCGAGACTTACTAAAATGAAATGCAAAATAATGTTAATTTTATTGATCCCGAAATTACATCGAAATTTAGGTTGTTACACCAACAATGTGGGAGGTTGTCTTAATTCCAAGGATAGGGGTATGGAGTGGCGTGTTTTTGGATTGGACTTGAAATAAAAGTTGGCCGAATTTGATAAGGATTAGAGGAAATTGCAGATCAACGTTCGGATTCAAGAAGATTGAGATAATCAGCAAGGGAAGGTCGAGGGATAAAGACGGTGTGCTCAAAACGGAAAAGGAATCGGTCGGATTAGGAAAGGATGAAGACTAATGCTTGGTGATTTTTTTTTCAATAACAAAAAGACAGATACTGTCAAGTGACAAAAGGAGAAGGAATTGGTTGGAGATCATGATCGGTGGAGAATCTTTTCAAAAAAGATGAGAGACCACTAGACTCTTTTGGAGGTTTTCTTTATTATGACTGTGGGGACTACTCGTCAACGAATTATTGGTGTCTTCAGTAAAGAAGGGCAATGAAGCATACGTTAATGCAGATGTAAAAGATCATTACCCAAAAGTGATAACCCAACCATGGCCTCAGCCAGAACTTAATCCACCCCAAAATGCCAGCCTTGTAATTGATCAATGGCCACCCAATCCCCATAAAAGCAAAAACGCAAGCCAAACTGAGCTTCACCCTTTTGACTTCATTTGGTCTGAACTTATTCAAGTCGAAGTGCCATATTAACCTAGGAGGGAGATGAATGCATTTACATGAAAAGGCAACAAATAAGAGTTATAATAAACCACCATCAATTTGACATTTTGAATTCGAAGGCATGGAGAGCGAGGAAACAAGCATCTAAATGGAAATAATACATGTTTATAGTTCCATGCATATTAATGAACTATAGACATCAAAGGACGAAATGGGCCATATGCATGTATAATTGCCTTGCGTAGAAGAGGAGAAGAGTCGAACTCCTCTTTCCAAACAGGTTGCCAAGCTGTATCTCCAGACAACCTATTAATTTACGGATAAAAAAGGAAGAAAAACATCATGATAATTGCATAAAGGCAGTTAAGAGGGGTTTAACCAGACAACTACAACCATGTGAGCATGCTAACCAAGGGGAATTCTCTCACAAAAAATAAAAAATAAGAGAAAAAAACAAGGAGCATGTGTCCAAAACATAACATCACAGACATGAAAGAGAGCAAGGAAAATACATACGGCACATGTGCAAAGTGCAAACAAGTGTCTTCACGTACGTGTCCTCACCATATCCAAAGTGTAAACATGGGTCTTTAAGTATGTAGATTATGCACAGAGTAGATAGCATTAAAATGGACTATTTGTTAAAAAACAAGGGAGAATATACTATCACAAGAGCGCTCTTCTTGTAGTTGAAGTACAATCTACACCTTTATTTCATATGAAACGGTATTCAAAATGGATTATCAACTGCAAAAATCTAAAGGGAGTGTCTTACAGACATGTTAGTTTTTGCATGATGCCAGTCGTGCTTAAACCTCCATGGCTCATAAGGATATATCAACGGTAGAAATGCCAGTGTTCCCACTATGTCTTCCACTAATTTGTTCTTCACAAACGACTTGTGAGCACAATCATGCCCTATAACAAAAAAATTTAAAAAAGGGAGGGAAAACAAGAAGGGATAAACAGAGCTGTCCAGGAAGTTAATCTAATATCTGTTACAGAATGAAAAGACAAACCATATGAGGAACGAGCAAGGGAATGTTTTACCAAAGGAGAAAAACAGCAAACAAAGCTTACCCCTGTAACAGCTGTTCCTGTCCATGCCCACGCCAAAGGGAGTAGGTACCATGGGGTTTTTGAAATCAGGAACAACCCCAATGCTTAGGAAGTAACAGGTATCAAAACTGAAGTCCAGGCTTTATCATCAATCTCAAAACCTTCGATCAAATTTGAGAGCAATAATTGTTAGAAAAATTGCTAAGAAGGTGTAACTCTTTCAGCTACATCAGAAAGTTTCTTGTGACCATCTAGCCCTACATATGACCAAGATGCAGCTGATATTATTATCACATAGTGAAAATCTTATGTAGTAGTATTAAAATAGACATTTGTTCATTTATTTGAGGACTGTTCCCAAAAAATAGGAGCATTATATTCAAACTAGGAACATCATTGGATTGTTTTGCACCCTTTACAAAAACATCCTCAAGTTGAAAGAATAACCTAAATAAACAATCTTGACAAGGAAAATGACAAGATGGGAATGCTTCATGGATAAGAGTACAGGTAAGCACATTCTGCAGCCAGTAAAGTGGATACCTTTCTGGGAAGTGAATCGATAACATCCTTGAGGGTAACATTTTCAGGAAGATGTTCTGTCACGCCCCGAACCCCTCGAAGCGCCATCATCCCACGTACCGGTCTAATTTCCTGCGACGTCCCAGGAACGCGTCGCCGACCCAACTCCCAACTCAGAGCATAAGGCACATGCGGAAGCAATTATTAAAACACCCGTACAAAACAACACATGACCGAGGGTAGCAGAACATCAATCCACGAATATCAACCAACACCATTAACCGCCATAAAAAAAAACGCTTACAATATTCATCTTATACCTCAAATACAAACAGCCTACTATAAACAGATCAGCGGCCACTAAAATCAAAAGATTACTGGCCCTACCAATCTACGGCTAAGGTTGATCCTAGGAAATTAAATCGGGATCAAATCTTAATGACTCGGACTCAGCCTCGATGTCTCATCCTCCGAGTTCATCTGCTCGACTTCGCCATCCTGTTCGGGATCTTGCTCTATAGGCTCCGGATCCTCACATAGATCGGGTACACCAGGTATTCTCTAACAGAGGTCTGAAAAAAACGGGGTTTAAACAACTATGAGACGAATCTCAGTGAGTAGGCCTCCTAAACCGAAACTAGGCTAACATGCACCTCCCGACAAGCAAATCAACACAACAACAAACCTAGGCCCTCGGGCCCAGATCAAACATACAACTGACCCTGCAGGTTAGGCATTTTATATAAATCACGGCACATACGCGACACACTGGTCACACGTACGCCATACGCATGCTCATGCTTCAAAGTGCCTGTCTCACACACGAATCACCGGCACGCACATTAGCCACATACTCTGGCACACATTTGCCATGCTTATGAATTTTCTCAAATCATGCACTCTGGCACACGGCTCATTTTGCAGTTTATAAACCGACCCGAAGGCCACGACCCAAAGGCCAATAGTTATTTCGACCCGAAGGCCCGACCCGAAGGCCAACAAATATTCCGACCCGAAGGCCCGACCCGAAGGCCCGACCCGAAGGCCAACAAATATTCCGACCCGAAGGCCCGACCCGAAGGCCAACAACACTTCACGGCCCGCGCCGAAGCACATATGGCCCGGTGTCTCTAGCCCTCAGGCGCAACACCGATCTCCTCAATCTTCCGGACAAACCGGGCATCGTCCCGCGTAAACGCAGCGGACAGAATCGACCCGAAGGCCACGACCCGAAGGCCTTAAGTGATCACACGGCACACTGCCAATTTTATCTGAGCCCCGCGTAAACGCATTAGGCATTTAGGTGATCACACATGCTCATGTTAGGCACGCATATCCGCACAAAATTCCGTATCATGCTCACTCTCAGCATACAAAATGCGTGGTCATGCAATTCCCACACTCGGGACAATGATGCAATACACATGAGCATTTAACTTCAGCACGGCATTTCAACAAACATGCCAAATCAACGTGCTCAAACAGCCAATCAATTGCCCATACTTATTCACATAACATGCGCGCTTGGCCAACTAGTACCATGTGGCCCAAAACATAATTCACGCGCTTGGGCAATAATCAATCACGCCAATGATTGGCCAATCACACACCGCAGTCAGTCGATCACACGAATACGCGGCATGGCAACGCCCCAATTGGGCCTCAACAAGCAACAATCAGCGATAATCCATCAACCCGGGCACATCCGGCAATCACACAGTCTAATTTCCAACTTGCTGATTTCTAATCCACCAAAGTCCCAAAGCAGACAGCCACTATTCATCCGAACCTTGGCTTCCGATTCAGCTCTAATCGGCACAATAAACCACTAATCAGCCCGAGAGAGAAAAACCGAAATTATACAAAATCGGGTCCAAACTAGGCAGTTGCACAGTGACCGAAATCTATTTGAAATAAATAGTAAATAAATTCAAAAAATCCTGAAATTTGGATATGTTGTACAAAACATCTCAATGAACATTTTTCGTGAAGAACTCGAAACCCGGTTCTAACCTTAAACACCTCATTTTGACACTCAACTTCGGACAAAATCTGGTTCGCTCGGACAGCCCTTTAGGCCATCAAAATACAACTCATTCGGTACCCAAATCATTTTGAAAGACTCTGAAATTTTTATATGTTATAGCCACAAATGTCCCCAATAATGTTTGTGAAGGAAGTATTTTGAAAATAGGCCTGGAAAAATTTATAAAAATTCGAACAGACCCAAAGGTCGAGTGAACAGTAAATCGGGCAGACCCATTTCGGTCCAAAGATGGACTTCCGAATGGCATCAAATGATTTCCAAAAATTACCAAATTAAATTATGTTATAATTCAAGATGTTGGGAACAAATTTCATGAAGAAAGCTTCTTCAAATTCGGCCCACAATGATCACAAAAAAATAAAAAAATACAGAGGTACAGTAAAATCCAGTAATTCGAGAATAACTAAACTTGCACCATTAAGCCAATCAAGCTTATACAACCTCTAAACCAGTCTCCACAGCCTTAATACCATCCTTAGATCATCACATTAGGCTATTAAAATCTCCATAACTTCAGCCCCAAATCAGCCCATACTAATTACCCCTAAAATACCCTAATAACCCCTAAAACTTGTCCAAAGTGCATAAAATCCTAATTAGGGGTTAGGATTTCCACTCACTTGGTTTGTGGCTTCAAAAGTGGGCTGAACAAGGAGAGGGAAGGGCTGACCAGCAGCTGGATCGAATCGGTTCAGCGGCGGCGCTCCGGCGTCCTCATGGCGGCGCAAACGGCGGTCCTCTCGCGCGCGACGGCGCTCCGGCGAGCGGCTTCTCCGGCTGTCGGCGATCCAAGGCCGAACAAGGGGAAGAGAGGGAGGAGGAGGTTTCGGTGGGAGGGAGAGGAGAAAGGGGAAATGGCCGAATGAATAGAGAGAGAGAGAGAGTCAATGGTCTAAAATGGGGTTTTGACCCACTTTTTTCTTAATTCCAAATTTGCCCCTTAAACACTTGATTCTCATTAATCCAAGCCAAAATATCCAAGGGCATTTTGGTCTTTCAATAATTCTGAATTTTTCTTGATAATTATCCACAAATAAATCCCCAAAAATTGCCCAAAATTCGGAATACCCATAATTAGGCCTAGGGGCAAAACGGTAATTTTTCGGTCCCGGGTCAAAATTCCATTTTTTGACCGTACCAACCCCAAATATGCGTGGCCACTCAAAAATGACGTCGGTCTCGCAAAATAGTCGCAAACACCCATAGAATTTCGACATCGAAGTTCGGGTCCAATTTAGCGATCAAAATTGCTCAATTCAGAATTTTAGAGCCTCTCACTGACGGTTGGCTGTTTAGGGGTTACGCGTATCGACCTAGGGTCACTCGAGTCGTGACGGTCTTGATTACCGGAATAGTGAAAGGAATTATTGGTTATTCCAGGGGTCACGATCGTTCGGTTCAGGTTCGGGATTTATTTGCCACGTGCACTCTCGGTCGAGCGGAATCACCCGCGATCCGATTGTACGTCGTTGGCCAAACCAAATCCGTTACCTTCCTAGGATCGGCCCACACTGGCCCAAAATTCTTTCCCGCCATTTCCCGGAATCGGTGCCCGATTCGCGATCGGGTCCCCGGTCCACGTACCGTTTTCCTAGTTAGCCTTTCCCATTGGTCAGTATCCCGCGAGAGGCCAGCTCCGGGCGAGAGGTACTAAAATCAGATGAGAAATAATATCCACTTTGTAGGATCTCGGAAATGGGTCGAAATTCAGGATGTTACATGTTCTCCAATTTGCCTGAAGCCATAACTATTGGCTAATTTTTTCCGGTACCCAGCAGTGTCTTCTGAAATCGGTGCAACAGGAACTGCCACAGCCCTTACAATGTGAATCTTTTTAGGGGAGAAAGAATGTCCTTTATGTTTGATGCCCTTCTGGAGTTGATTTTCCCATTTCAGATAATATAAGCCTGTCTTCCGACAGAGCATTATGAGAAACCCACCAAAACCAGAGAAACCATTCAAAGCAGCATGGTACCAAATTGCCCCATGCAATTTGTTTCGTGTCATTTAATGTGCAAGTTCAAAATAAAACCCAGTAATTTGGTCAGTGTTCGAATTCATCCCAATTCCCAAAATTCCATTATCAAAATGATGCTTGCACTTAAAGAAATTCTAGCCTATATAAATCTGTCTCACTATCTCTGTGGTAAAGCTTATTACATGATGATGTCTATGATTTTAACCAACTGAATGGCTACCGGATATATAGCTGGTCATGTTCACATAGACTTTGTTGCTCATACCTGAGATTAGGTGCACTTGGTCTTATTTAATATACATCCGATCGAGCAAATCTTATTAAGATCCAGTTTCAGCTGACTTAGATAATAAATTTGGTCAACTAGTAAGGATCAGATTTTCCAATTTGAAGCTACATTTCATGATTCTAGCACTTAAGTGGACCTATCCTTCAGCCACATCATTAGTTCGATAAAAAGAAACGACAGCGTACTGAACAAGGCTACATCTGAACTACTTATTTAAGTAGATGGATCGTTTTGATAAAATTGGGTGGGTGTACTGGGAGTGTGCACCCATGTTGGTGACTGGGTGTGGGTGTGGGAGCCAACTCCAAGCTATTGCTCAGCGACCATACAACGGAAGAAAGTGCATTGTCGACATGAATATCACATATTACAAAACTGCCGATCAATGTCAGAAGTCCATGAATGGCCACTCTAACAAAGGACGCTCTAAGCCACCATTTAATCAGATTAAGATTAATATATTTAGATGAAAAGGCAACAGATAAGAATTAATATAATAAACCACCATCAATTTGACATTTTGAATTTGAAGGCATGGAAAGCGAGGAAACAAGCATCCAAATGGAAATAATCCTGTTTTCAGTTGTACACATACCAATTGTTGACACCTAAATTTCGACGCATCATTTAGTGGTTAATTGCATAAAAATTAGGGATTGGTCTCGGTCCCTAAAAAAAAATTATTTAGTTGAATTGCATATAGATATTATGAGCATTTCATAGTTAATTAGGCCCATATAATTTGCATTGGACCAACATTGGATGGACTTGACTGAAATGATTTCGAGCTTAATTGAACTAAGCCCGCGGTAATGAAAATTTGACCTAGCCCATCAATCATTGGAAGAATTTGGTCGACAAAATTGAAGAGAATATTCGATTGAAAAAGGGGAAGGAAAATATTCACTCGTCCCGCAAAGAATCAGCGAAGGAATATACATTCCCTGGACGTTGACACACAAAAAAGAAAGAAATCGTGAGGAGAGGGAAGGTCTCGGTCAAAGAAGAATTGGAAAGAATAAAAGAGGAGAATCAGGGAGAAGATTTTCCGGAATGCAAAAAGGAAAGAAGAGGTGCTCGGTCAAAGAAATAAAAGGGAGAGGGGAACTTCGTTCAAGGGGACTCGACGTTCTGGACAGAGAGGGGGGCCATTAAAGAGAAATTTTTAGAGAAAAAGAGAGGATACACGGTACACCATCGTGAGAAGAAAAGTCAAAGGGAAGGGGGGCTCTCTTTTCTTGGTCTAAGAGAACAGACACATCAGACCGAGAGAGACGAAAGAAGAGAACAGTGAAAACACACGTGAGGGAGAGTGAGAGCCAGAGAGCGAGCAAGAGAGAGAACCCAACCGGGTCTTTCACGGCCGAGCCTCCCCCTTTCGGCCACAACCTGCTCGATCTACCGCACCCCGCGGCGGCTACCGTTGCTGCTTTTCCTTGCTCACGGCCAGACCTGCGGCCGTGAGCTGTCCCATCGCTGCTGTAGCTCCCTTGAAGCCAACGTGGACTGCTGGTCGCCCCGCTCGATGCTACTGCTCCGCTGCCGCTGCTTCTCGCGACGCCGAGGTGCCTTCCGCCGCCCTGCTTGACGGCCACCGCTACCCCAACATCCGTCAGTGCCATAGCCGCTCCCCCTGCGAATCACCAACACTGCACCATCGATTTCGGCGAGTCAATCCAGCAAACTCAACATAGCTAGCAGCATCAGCAGATCTCAAGCGGCACTTGCACTCTTGCTCAGTCCACAGTCGCGTTCATTGCAAATCACCCACGCCACACATGGAGAGCTTTTGGCCATGATCACTTAAAAAAATAATAAAAGAGGCCAAAAGTGGGAGCAGCTTCCGTGGATTTGGTGAACTCAAAGTGATAATTTATCTTCTTTTTATTTTGACCAGATTTGATAAAGCAAGCCAGCAAACGTGGTGGTTTATGAAGAAGAAAAATAGTCCGCGGATTCTTGGCTTTCTTCTTTGCACTAGGAATTTCCTCACTGAGTTGTGAAACTCTCACCCGCGGCGTACCAGCAGTTCGCGAGCCCTCCTCCTTGGCCGAGAACACTCATCACTACGAGCCCCACCATCGACTACTGTTCCGCCGGCTATTGCAAGCCCATCACTAAGACGAGGAGTTGCTCGTGACCCACCGCGAGCTACCTGGACCCCGACACCCATCTATCGCGGCCACCGTCGCTCAACCCGCCGCTCGTCCCATCCGCAATTCCGATCCTGTGTCGGGTTCGAATTTGGAAGTTATCCACTAATTAGGTAAGAATTTCATCCAGTAGTAATTTAAATATTTTATTGCCTAGTTTGTTTAATGTCGTTACCTTTTGTGAAATTGTTGTTATTTTCAGAGAGATATTCGTAATTTTTTTAAATAAAGAAAAGATGGTGTCTTGCTTAATTTGAAAAAGTGCAATTTAACCGAATATTCTTCGGAAATCTTAGATTTGGATGGAATTTGAAAATTTCAAAATCTTTTGAATATATATCCGAGATATTCAAAATGACAAAATCTTTTCAAGATGTGATCGATTAGGAAAATTTCCTAATCCGCAACCGCGCACGTGGAAATAAATCTATCTATCAGGCATTAGATAGAGTTATTTCCATAGCGGGTATTTCGAATTTTAGGATCGATCTGTCAGGCTTCAGATCGAGACTTAATTCGAAAGATTTAGCGATTTTTTTCTTTATTTGATTTTAATTTCGAATTTTGATAAAGAAAATACCAAAAGATTAATCTAGAATAAGTTAATTTCTTTAGTTTAAAATTGCATGTTTAGATAATTAGCATTTTTAATTCCGAATTTCATTAAAAAAAATACAAAAATAATATGCCCGGCATTAGAAATAGGTCACGTCGTCGCATGACATATAGTTTGCATGTTAGGTTGCATTAATCGCATGTCAATTTTTGCACGTCATTACATATAGGTTAGCTTTCATTTAAATAAGTAAAAAAAAATCAAAAAGAAATTTCTGCACCTTTGAACTCTAAGTCAGGATTTTTTAAATTTGTCAAATTGAGTATTTTTCTCGAAATTGGTACCGAAAGGGCGTTAGGGAATCTAGCGTAACCAAGTCCCCGAATTCATAATTTCTGGTTCGTAGAAATAAAATAGTACTCCCGCTATTTTATTTAGGTTTCTAATCAACCTACCCTAAATGATTAGTGGCGACTCCCATTGAAAATATTTGCATGCACACAATTGGACCTAAGTTGCGATTTGGTAGAGTTTGGGAGAACTCGAGCTAGGTTAGTTAATTTAATTGATCTAGTAATCCATTAGCCTAAGATCGGACACAATCGATATTTTTTTAGGTCACGACAGCTTGGCGACTCCGCTGGGGAGAACTTGAATTTTTTGAAAATTTAAGGAGAACTTAGGCCAGAAAATTTTCATTGAAAAATCACTCGATTTAGCAAAATTTGATTGAATTCTCATTCTTAGGTGTTAAATGGTTTTGCAGGATGGGAGTTATAAGGGGAGTAGTGATTGGCTAACCCTTTGTTTTGCAGGCTTGGTGGAGTGGAATTGTGATTTAATTTTTGTACTATTGAAGTGGTGTTTGTATATATTTGTTGTGCATGATTTACAGTATTTGCACTACACCACACACAACCTGTGACCGGACCTAGGTCACACCCCTAGTTTTAAGATGGTATTTAGATGGTTCTTTAACCTTGGCGGTAAGGCTTCGCTAAAGGTTATCCCATCTGGATCCCGAAAATTTTTCCAAAAAATGGCTCAAGGGCCGTCTTCATGCACGTGAGGCTACGATGCATGGGGGTTGCCCTTGTCGACCGAATCGAGCCGAAGTGATTGGACCCGACTAGTCATGACTATTGTATGCGAGACTGCGACTAGTCATGATGATTGTACGCGAGGCTGCGACACGTCGTTCCGTTCATCATTTCACTTTGCAAAAGCCATTAGGATAGATAGATTAAGATTTAAACTCACGATTCATGTGCATGTATTTGTGATTGACATTTTCTCCCCAAAGACGGTAATTTCTCGAGCTTTATCTTTGGTTTTTTTCATCTTATTTTGAGTCGGTCCATGATTTAGGTTGAGTCTTTTATCACGTGGCCTCTAAAAAGAGGAAGACTGTCTGATTTCTAGTTTGGTTTAGGGAGTTTTTCTTTCTTTTTAGGATGGAATGTTAGCTTTCATTTGTACTTCATGCTATTGATGTTTTTTTGGTAATAAATGTTGCCGAACGATTTTTATAAGAATTCTTTTGAGACATTTTCCATTTTGAGCAATTCAATGAGGAACATTAAGCTAAATTTTGGAATTAGTCCAGGTTTTTATTGAATAAAGCAATTTGGAATTTTGGGATTTACTGGATGAATCGGTCTTTCGAAAGAAATTTCATCTTGAAGGTCTAGAGGATGTCATGGATCGACTCGCTATTCTTACTCGTTGTATTTATTCGATCGTTGCTTTTTGCAGGTAATTTGCCACGGATCCCCCTCATCCTCATAATACTCGATCGGTGACCAAAAGAAGGATGGCCAATCAAGTCGAGATTGCAGCCATGATTGACGAAAAACTGAAAGAACACATGAATGCAATCAATGAGCAGATCACGGCCGCCATGTCCAAAATGATGAGTGATCTCATGGCCAAGTAGCAGCAGATCAATGCTGCCTCTCAATTGGAGATTCCACCTCCAACCCGTCCAGGCCTCTGCCTTGACAAATCTCCTGCAGTAAACACTAATCCAACTCTTCAACTGGATGACGCCATTTTGATCGACACTAGTGCTTCTCCGTCGGTCCCTGTTTCTCATTCACCCCCCAACGATGAGAATGCCAAGTTGTTGGCCAAACTCGACCAGAGGTTACGTGAAGTGGAGGGAACTCAAAGTGTTCTGCCTGTTGATTTGTCCATTTTTACCCGGGTCCAAGTGCCTGATAAATTCAAGATGCCAGCCTTTGAAAAGTACGACGGCACCTCGAACCCAATTCAGCACATCGATATGTACCAAGGGCTCATGAATAGATATGTGTCTAACGGACCCCTAATGATCCAAACCTTCCAAGCAAGCTTGAAGGATGCTGCAATGAGGTGGTATACCAACCACCAGATCAACCGGAAAGACTCGTGAGAAGAGGTGGCAAATCTTTTCGTCAAGCACTTCAAGTTCAATCTCGACGTCACTATTACAAGGGAAGACCTGGAGAGAGCTGAGCAGAAAAAGGGCGAGACTCTGAAGGAGTATGCCACTCGTTGGAGGAATATGGCAGGGCAGATCATGCCTGAACCCTCAGAACGTGACTTAATGAAGTTGTTCGTGTCCACTCTACCGCAGCCGGTTCGTTCACGAATGTTAGTAACGGCCGCCCAATCTTTTGGCCAGCTGATAGCCATGGGTGAAGAGATTGAGACCGGGCTCAAGAAAGGATGGTATAGTGAGTCAGGTTCATCAAGCATAAGATTTACTAGTAAGAAGGACAAAGAGCATGTCCCCGAAGTCAACATGACTTATGTGCAGAAGACGCCAGCTCAGGCCCCGAAGCTACAATTTAGCACCCAGCAAACGACCTCTTATGGACGGCGAGGCCAGCAGGACCCAAGCCAGCAGCGCAAATCCCGCCAATTTACTCCACTTCCCGGGACGTTATCTCAGGTACTGGCAGTGCTAAGGAAAAAGAACTTACTGAATTCAGAGCCACAAAGAGCTAACGCTACTGGCTATGCAAAGTATGATCCGTCGAAGAAATGAGATTACCATAGAGGTGAGGTTGGGCATTCGACGGATGATTGCCAAGTGCTCAAACATCGAGTGCAGGATCTACTTGACACTGGAGCGTTTGTACTACAATCAGCCGGTAAGCCCAATGTGCAGAACAATCCACTCCCTGATCATTCGAGCAGTACGAATGTTGTCTTTGGCCCGAGAGTCAAGCAGATTCGAAGCTTCAGGGTCCTTCTCGAAGATATGTTCGATGCTTTAGTCCGAGCTGGTTATGTTTCGACTGGTGAAGTGGTATCATTCGAAGAAATAGAGAAGAAAGTGGATGAGTTGATAAGAGAGGGGATGATTGGCACAGCAGATGAATTCGGGGTAGTGGCCACTATATCCCAAGTCATCATTGATTGGAATGAAGAACTCGCAAGGATGACCGATGAACAAGTTAAGTTGGATCCTGACATGCCCCCTCTTGAGGACGCCTCTGACGATGACCTCGGGATCATTATACCCGATGCTTCAGAAGTACTGGTCCTAGCATCACCTCAGCCCTACGCTTATGAAAGTGACAAGATGGTTTCATGGTCGTACGACCTTGATCTAAAGCACAAGGTTCAGGACCTCTTAGATACCGAGGCATCAACATTTCGTACTTCGTGGCTCTGCCAAGGCCGAGATGATCTTCTCATAGCTCCAAACATCCAGACCACATCCCCGAATCCTACAAGAATGATACATGAAGAGAAGGAGGTGATCGACATCCTGGGGCAACCGAGCGGCAAGTTCGACTACTACGTGAAATATTCGGCTCCCTCGAGCTTCTATATTGACCCGCGTGATATCGTCCCCGATGGATGGGGAGGTATGGATGATCTAACACCTTCAGTGACAGAAGATCCTGATGATGCGATGGAGGGAATCACTGCTCTGTTCAACAACATGCTCATTGGAGCTATCGAGGAAGGACCATTGGATGAAATGGGCACTGGCCCGCGAGAGTAACACCTTTACTTTTTTCGCACACTCCCCTGCGTGGGAATTTCTATTGCTTTCTAGGACTTGCCCCGTCTCGGGAGTTGCTTTTTAGGATTTTTCATTTCTATGACTTTATTGTCCCAGTTTCCATTCCAATAAATGTAATTCATTCGGTGATAATCAATGAAATTACAAATTTTTTGAGGGCATGTTGAGGTACATCAAACCAGCCCGGTGATGATATCCAACCGATAAAAGAAAAATATAGTCCAAGGAGAATTCTGAGGCCTGGGCTTCTTCATGTTCCCTCATATTAAAACCTTTTTGAAAAGAATTTCAAAAAAAAAATTCCAAAAATTTTGAAAAATCAAAAAAGAGAAAAATTTTATAGCCCTGTTTGTCCTTCTGAACCCCCTACTTTATGTTTCAGGGGCAATCTTGTGACACATGAGGGTATAGGAACGGTCCAATCTGATGAATTATGTGCAGCTGAGCTTGATCCCAATGACACCGACGAACTTGACGATTCCTCAGATATTCAGCGCGATCTAGAGCGGCATGAAAGGCCCAAAGTCCTCACATCAGACCAAACTGTCATCGTTAATCTAAGTGAACCTAGAGAAGTGAAGAGTGGGGCAAATCCCCCTGAGAGTGAGACGAAACGCCCGATCCAGTTGCCGCATGAGTAGGTAAGTCTTTCAACCAAAAGGTGCGTCAACGACACTTCAAGGTAAATGATCTAGCCTTGAGGAATGTACTCCTGGACTTTCCTGTTCCCGGAGGAAAATTTGCCCCAAATTATGGCGGCCCGTACATTGCGAAGAAAGTCCTTCCAGGAGGTGCTTTGATTTTGGTCGAGATGGATGGTCGTGTTTTTTCCAGTCCAGTTAATTCTGATTCTGTGAAGAAGTATTACACTTGATTTGTACTCATTCTGACTTTGTTTCTATCAAGTTTCAAATTGAATTTCATGAATCAATTGATGTTACTAAGTTTTGTTTGAGGAAGGCTTTTGATTTGGCAATCTGTTTCTGTCCTAATGAAGCGATCATATTGTATGAGAGACTTCAAGATGACGAAAGGCAAGACATTTCCATACATGTCCTGAATAATAATCCCTAGTGCGAGTTGAGTGAAAATTCCGTGTTGACAAGGTAAAGGATTATCTCACGAAAAGTATGACGACTAAAATGATGAGAGGCATTCATTTCCTCTATCTAAACACTACAGGTTATCATTTGCTTAACCCCTTTGAACGGAGTTTCATTTCTTACCCCTGTCAGGAACAACCCCATACCGGGGCAATTTCTTAGAAAGTTCAAAATGGTTAGAATTTTCTTGCTTTCACTTGCATCAATCTTCAAGTATATTTATTGCATGCAAGTTCTGTGTTAGCTCGAGTGCCTTAGATATGACGAAGAGCATTTCTTTCTATATCCCTACACATTATACCCTTTGCATACCCAATTTGAGCGGTGGATTCATTTCAACCCGATTGGTGATCATTCTGGTGATAAACAAATGAAATCATCTCAAAGCAAGTTCAAGGTGACTTGAGGCAAATGGGAGCTAGAAAGAAAATTCATCAGAAAGGACGCAAAAGGACTCCATTAAATCGAAGTTCTCTCTCTTGGAAAAATATCTCGAAAATAAAATCTCTCTCAAAAAAAAAACGAGAGAGAAAGAAAAGCTTCAGCAAGAACTGAGTCGATATGCAAGATCATTCTTCAAGGAAAAGACCATTTGAAGGTTCATTTGTGGAGCAATTGCTAGAAGGGATGATCACCAATCTCCATGTTCATAATACCCCTTTTGATGGAAATAGGCCATTCATTTCAAGCCTACCCGAACCTACGTTACAACCTTTACCGAAGTCTCTTCAGAATAGGGCACTTGAGTTAACGTAGAGTTTCAAATGCTTATAAATGTTGCTCGAAGAAGTGCGAGCAAGATTTTTCTATCTCATTTTTTGCAGTATTCCTGACTTGTAAACCCGGAGCAGCTGGTGATATCAATTCTTTTCAATAGCCTTGACTCGAAGAGTCTCTTTTGCTAAGCCCTTGACCAAGCCCACGTTTTAGTCCTTATAAAGACCTCTCAGATTGGCCAAGTCATACTGATTTTGAGAATATCCGAACCCTTGTCAAGCACGATGAAGAGAGTTCGAGTGATTCTTATACCCGCATCAAAGGTCGGGTCAAAAGCCTTTCATTGAGAGTGAGTAGAAAGTCCTTTCTGATTAAAGGTCTCTCATTTAATATGATCAAATTGTCAAAAGGACGAAATGATTGTTCTTATTGATAAATTCCCCAGTGAAGCTTGGTAATGCAAGCAGATTCATGAATTATGTTTTCTCTATCCTTGCGCATGTGTTGTTTCCTCAAGTAAAAACAGGTGCAATTGGTGTTGCCATTTTTATAACACAGGAAGAAATCAGGTACGTCTGCTAATTATTCTTCATTGTTTCTCTTTTTGTAAAATCTGAGACATGATCTCTCTCATATGTTCACCAAGTGGAACAGGTGACATTTGGTGTTGCTAAGTGGAGTACGCGGCACACCCCATTTCATGTTTGCCAAGTGGAGTACGCGGCACACCCCATTTCATGTTTGCCAAGTGGAGTACGCGGCAGCATAATATCTCATTTGGTGTTGCCAAGTAGAGTACGCGGCACACCCCATTTCATGTTTGCCAAGTGGAGTACGCGGCAGCATAATTTCTCATTTGGTGTTGCCAAGTGGAGTACGCGGCACACCCCATTTCATGTTTGCCAAGTGGAGTACGCGGCAGCATAATTTCTCATTTGGTGTTGTCCAGTGGAATAGACAACACACCCCATTTAATGTTTGCCCAGTGGAACAGGCAGCATAGTTTCTTATTCCGTGTTGTCCAGTGGACTAGACAACACACCCCATTAAATGTTTGCTCAGTGGAACAGGCAACATAATTTTTCATTCTGTGTTCACCCAGTGGAATAGGTGGCACAACCAACCTCATGCTCACCCAATGGAAGAGGTGACATGATCTTTTTCGTGATTGCCCAGTGGTATAGGTAACACATCCCATTCTTTCTTCATATCATGCGCTATTTCGCATCTGTAGGAAACTACAGGTAACAAATAGGCAATTATGTACCTCGAGAACCTTACTTCCAGTGGAATAGAAGTTTGGAGATCGAGGGGGTTCACAGCATTATAAAGCTTTCCATCACTTGGTTGCTTTTTGTGCGATCCGTATGTAAGACTCTGTCACCGCTCCACACGAAGTGAGAAGCCTTAGCATACGTTCCTTATTGTTCACATATCATGCATCATTGCATTAAAAAAAAAATCATTCATCATTTTGCATAGTTTAAATTTAGGTCTCAGTCTTTGAGCGAAACCTCTGCGAGCCTCCACTCAAAGAGGGGCAGCTGTTGACACCTAAATTTCGACGCATCATTTAGTGGTTAATTGCATAAAAATTAGGGATTGGTCTCGGTCCCTAAAAAAAATTATTTAGTTGAATTGCATATAGATATTATGAGCATTTCATAGTTAATTAGGCCCATATAATTTGCATTGGACCAACATTGGATGGACTTGACTGAAATGATTTCGAGCTTAATTGAACTAAGCCCGCGGTAATGAAAATTTGACCTAGCCCATCAATCATTGGAAGAATTTGGTCGACAAAATTGAAGAGAATATTCGATTGAAAAAGGGGAAGGAAAATATTCACTCGTCCCGCAAAGAATCAGCGAAGGAATATACATTCCCTGGACGTTGACACACAAAAAAGAAAGAAATCGTGAGGAGAGGGAAGGTCTCGGTCAAAGAAGAATTGGAAAGAATAAAAGAGGAGAATCAGGGAGAAGATTTTCCGGAATGCAAAAAGGAAAGAAGAGGTGCTCGGTCAAAGAAATAAAAGGGAGAGGGGAACTTCGTTCAAGGGGACTCGACGTTCTGGACAGAGAGGGGGGCCATTAAAGAGAAATTTTTAGAGAAAAAGAGAGGATACACGGTACACCATCGTGAGAAGAAAAGTCAAAGGGAAGGGGGGCTCTCTTTTCTTGGTCTAAGAGAACAGACACATCAGACCGAGAGAGACGAAAGAAGAGAACAGTGAAAACACACGTGAGGGAGAGTGAGAGCCAGAGAGCGAGCAAGAGAGAGAACCCAACCGGGTCTTTCACGGCCGAGCCTCCCCCTTTCGGCCACAACCTGCTCGATCTACCGCACCCCGCGGCGGCTACCGTTGCTGCTTTTCCTTGCTCACGGCCAGACCTGCGGCCGTGAGCTGTCCCATCGCTGCTGTAGCTCCCTTGAAGCCAACGTGGACTGCTGGTCGCCCCGCTCGATGCTACTGCTCCGCTGCCGCTGCTTCTCGCGACGCCGAGGTGCCTTCCGCCGCCCTGCTTGACGGCCACCGCTACCCCAACATCCGTCAGTGCCATAGCCGCTCCCCCTGCGAATCACCAACACTGTCACGCCCCGGACCCCACCGAGCCCGCGACATCCCGACCACGGTCGATTATTTGAACGCGACGTCCCAGGACGCGTCGCCGACCCAAACGAATTACGCAAGCGGAAGCATGTAAAATAACCCAGACAATAAAAACAAGACTAAGGAATAGACATCGAAATATAATAAACACCAAACATTAAAAAGCCTTCAATATTACAAAAAGGCGACCCGGCTTCCAAAATCAACCACAGTTTTCAAAAGGGGGCGGTGGTTGACAAGCCTATCTTCTCTACAAAAAGGGTACTCCGGCGGTCTCTCTGAATCCATCACGATCGCGGATCTGAAAGTGGTTATGTAATAACCGTGAGAACAAGTCTCAATAAGCAACAACCTAAACCTAACCTAGGCTAATGCGTACCCAGACCAGTCTAACATGCGAACTACCAGTCATACCATCAATTTCACATAGAAGGCTTACCTCGCCTCGAACCACGTGCCAATCCTGCATATTAGTCCAAACATGATAATGCAAGTACAAATCACCGCCACGTCACAATCACCAGCACACACACACTTCCACTTGAAACCAGTCAATCCAAACAAACACTCAACCCATTCAACCAGTCATCCACACGCACCATCAGTCAATTCGATCAACATCCACAAGCTCAACCAGCCAATTCAATCACACGCTCAACCAACCAATCCAGTCACACGCTTAACCAACCAATCCAGTCACACTCAACCAGTCATTTAAATCACACTCAAATCACATGCGCATCCATCTAACTTTCTCACAACCCGGGTCAACACCCCTCAGGTCTTTTCTCACTGCCCGCGTCAACACGCCTCAGGCCCGTTCTCACAGCCCGCGTAAACACGCCTCAGGCCCTTTCTCACAGCCCGCGTAAACACGCCTCAGGCTCAATTTTCTTTCCAATGACCCGCGTAAACACGCCTCAGGTCCAATCACACCTTTAACAGGCCACCGTCAACACGTCTCAAGCCCGCATTCCAATCGGCCCATCGGCCATTCCTGCCTTCACACGGACCGCCGTCAACACGTCCCAAGTCCGTAGCCCTCCGATCGATCCGGGCTTACTTTCTCACAGGCAGGCACACGCCACATATTTCAATCAAATCCACGCCAAATCACATCAAATCATTCATACCCAACATTCAGTCCGAAATTACAGTCGCCACCTCATCCACCAACCCGACGTTCAAGTCGGTCATGCACAAGTTCACAATTAAGCATACTAATTATCCCAATTTAAATTGCATAAATAAATCACAACACCACTGAATTAATGTTCGCCCTAGCCGTTCTAGCCCGAAACTGGTCAATGAAATACCCAAAATACTAAGTAGGGTCTAGGAAGTCGCTTACCAAAATTTGGCCCGGGAAAAGTTGGCTCGGGCCCAAAATGGCCCGGGTGAGAAGTCCGGACTAGGCGCGGGCGTGGGCCACACGGGCGCGCTGACCGGCCAAAGTGGGCACAATGGCCGATCGGCGTGCCTAGTGCGCGGGCGCGACGAACGCGCGGCGTGCCCGGGGCGCTCGGGCGCGCGGATGGGCAACGCGCCTGGGCAACGGGCGCGGGCACGGCAATGGGCACGGCGACGGGCACGGCACGGGCACGGCGACGGGCACGGCACGGGCACGGCACGGGCACGGCCCGGGGACAAGCTTGGCCGGCCGGTTGGCTGGCCGGCCGGGCTGGCCGGCGGGGCTGGCCGACGGCGGCTGGTCGGCGGCGGATGGCTGGCGGCGACGGCGACCGGCGGCGACGGCGGCGGCGACCGGCGGACGGGCTGAACAGGGGCGGGAAGTGGCTGGCCGGGCGGGTGAGGGGGAGAGAGGAAGGGAGAGGGAGGCTGAGGGCGGCGGCCGGACGGGCGGACTGGCCGGCGAGCTGGCCGGCGGAGCAGCACGGCGCGGGACCGGCGGGACGAGCCGGCGAGCAGCGACGGCGACGGGGCTGGCTCGGGCTCGGGTGCAGCTGGCCGGGAGAGAGAGAGACAAAAAGGGGGGGCTGGCGGAGCTGCAGGGGGCGGCGGCAACGGCGACGGGGCTGAGGCGGCGGCCGGACGACACGCCAGCGAGCTGGGCGAGCACCGGACGCAGCGGCAGCGGCAACGAGCTCGCTGCTCGCACGCGGAGGACAGCGAGGGAGAGAGAGCAGTCGGGGGTGGGGGCCGGCGGCGACGGGGCGGAGGCGGCGGGGCTGCTGGCGACGACGGCGCGGCAGCGCGGCGGCACGGCGAGCTCGGGACGAGCAGGGCAGTCGCGAAGCAGAAACCAGAAGCCGAAGAAGAAGAAGAAGAAACGAAGGAGAAGAGGAAGAAGGGAGGAGAGAGGAGAGAGGAGAGAGAAGAGAGAGACAGGTCCGGTCAGCAGGGGGGCAGGTAGGCATGCAGAGGAGGGGACGTGCGCGCGCATGGGGAAGGGAAAAAGAAAAGAGAGAGAGAGAGAGAGAGAGACGTGCGCGTAGGGGGGGTCGGCAGAGAGAGAGAGGAGAGAGAAAAAGTGAGGAAAAAGGTACAAATTTAAATTTTAATCGCGAACCAAAGGACACGGTCCGAACTAAAAATCGACCTATCGGTCCCGATTTAAATTCGGAAAAAGGCCTAATAATCCACGATAAATCCCAACCATATTCTAGGGCATACGGCCAAAATAAAATACCCAAACCACACTACGAGAGAGGTCTACCAGTCCAAATTCGCACCCGGTTCAAAAATCCACTTTTCCACTATTTCTGATAATGCCGACGCTGGCCACAATAATTTCGATACCGTCCAATTTATTTCGTCCCGAAACTCCCGGAAATCGACTGCCAAGTTCAGGGTATAAATAACGGCCAAATTCGATCGAGTGCGTAACTAGCAAAATTTCTATTTTTAAAAATATGAACCCGAGAGTGATCAGTTCCCGGGCGAAATTCCATTATAAGCGCACTGACGAATCACACGTTTTATAATTCCCAAAAATGGGCCAAAATCCGGACTGTTACAATTCTTCCCCCCTTACAAAAATTTCGTCCTCGAAATTTACAATCCAACCCAACTAATCAAACAAATGGGGATACTGGCGTCGCATCAATTCTTCACTTTCCCACGTCGCACCTTCGGTTCCATGGTGCTCCCAAATTAGTTTGACCATTGGAATTTTCTTGTTTCGCAATACTCTTTCTATTCTGTCCTCGATCCGCACTGGCCTTCCCACATACGACACCCTGTCGTCCACGTCTACTTACTCAAAATTCAGTACGTGAGTCGGGTCCGGTTCGTACTTCCTCAACATAGACACGTGGAACACGTTATGAACATGAGATAAATTAGGCGGTAGCGCGAGACGATAAGCCAATATGCCTATTCTCTCTAAGACCTCGAATGGACCCACGTACCTCGGGCTCAATTTTCCTTTCTTGCCAAACCGCGACAACCCTCTCATCGGTGACACCTTGAGGAATACGTGGTCCCCCACTTGGAATTCCAACGGCCTACGTCTCCGGTCCGCATAACTCTTTTGGCGGCTCTGAGCGGTCCTCAACCTTTCCCGGATAATCTTTACCGTTTCCACCGACTGCTGAACCAGCTCTGGACCCGTTATACTTCTTTCTCCTACCTCATCCCAACACAACGGTGTTCTGCAAGCCCTGCCATATAATGCTTCAAATAGTGCCATTCTGATACTCTGCTGAAAACTGTTATTGTAGGCAAATTCTACCAAATGCAACTGTTCTTCCCACTTGCCCTGAAAGTCTAGCACACACGCTCTCAGCATATCCTCCAAAGTCTGAATAGTCCTTTCAGACTGGCCATCCGTCTGCGGATGATAGGCCGTACTGAATTGCAACTTAGTTCCCATGGCTGATTGCAGACTTTTCCAAAAGTTCGCGGTAAACCGGGGATCATGGTCCGAAGTGATCGATACCGGTACTCCATGAAGACGAATTATCTGACACACATACAATTCTGCCAGCCTTTCTAGCTCGAAGTCCTTTCGCACTGCCAGAAAGTGCACTGACTTGGTCAATCTGTCTACTATTACCCAAATAGAGTCGTGTCCCCTCTGGCTTCTTGGCAGTCCCGATACAAAGTCCATTGTGATGTGCTCCCATTTCCATTCTGGGATTTCCAACGGCTGCAACATTCCACCGGGTTTACAATGCTGTGCCTTCACTTGTTGGCACGTCAAACACTTGGCCACATACTTGGCCACGTCCACTTTCATATCGTTCCACCAATAATGCTGTCGCAGGTTCTGATACATTTCCGTACTACCCAGTTGAATACTATAATTGCCACGGTGTACATCCGACAAAATCTCTTCTTTTAATTCTGCATCACTGGGTACACATAACCGATCACGGAACTTCATAATCCCATCCTCGAATACTTGAAAATCCGATTTCCTTTTTGTGACATCCATTTCCAGAATCTTCTGGATTTCTAGGTCCATCGATTGTAAAGCCTTAATCTTAGCCTGGATTTCCAGTTTAATCCTCAATGCGGTAAACAGACTCTAAACATGACTCGCTTCACACTTAAATTCCGAATCCCGAATTCCCTCCAACAGGGTCCATTCCTTGACCATCATATGCGCGATGCTCGATTTCCAACTCAGTGCATCCGTTATCTTATTAGCCCTTTTTGGGACGATATGAAATATTGCAGTCGCAGTCCTTAAGGAGTTCCATCCAATGGCGCTGTCTCATGCTAAGTTCTTCTTGGAAAAATCGATACCTTTAAACTCTGATGATATGTATAAATCTGAAATTTCTCCCCCACACAGGTTATGCCTCCAAATCTTAAGAGCGAAAATAATCGCGGCTAATTCCAAATCATGAGTTGGATAATTCAGCTTATGCGGTCTCATTTGTCGCGATGCGTATGGCACTACTCTTCCACGTTGTGTCAATACACATTCAGGTCCTCTTAGCGACGCGTCACTGTAGATTTCATATCCTCCCAGACCTAACATGACCGTCAACACTGGCGTGATCGTCAAACTCTGTTTCAATCCTGAAAACTCCTTTTCGCAGTTATCCGTCCATTCAAATTTCATTCCCTTCTTTTGCAACCGCGTCTACGGCGTCGCTACCGTTAAAAAAAAACCTTTTTACGAAACATCTGTACTGACCTGCCAGATCCAAGAACCTCCGAACCTCGATTACCGTTGTCGGTCTTAGCCCATTCATGACGGCTTCAATCTTTGTCGGATCCACTGCAATTCTCTCCCCGGTATCATATGTCCTAAGAACGCCACTCAATGAAGCCAGAATTCGCACTTATAAACTTAGTGTAGAGTGCATGATCCCTTAAGGTCCGTAGAACCTTTTCCAAATGTACTCCGTGCTCGATGGAACTTTCCGAATATACCCAAAATATCATCTATGAACACAATTGCAAATTGATCCAAAAATTCCTTGAACACCCGATTCATTAAATCCATAAAGGCCGCAGGGGCGTCCATCAGTCCAAACGGCATCACCGTAAACTCATAGTGCCCATACCTCGTCCTGAATGCCGACTTCGGCACGTCCTCCTTCCTGATCCTCAATTGATAATAATCAGTCCTCAAATCGATCTTACAAAATATTGATGCCCCTGGTAACTGGTCGAACAGGTCCTTCACTCTTGGCAACGGGTACTTATTCTTGATGGTCACCTGGTTCAGCTGCCTGTAGTCAATGCACAATCTCAAAGATCCATCCTTTTTCCTTACAAACAAAACTGGCGCTCCCCATGGAGACCCACTCAGACGAATAAAACCTTCGGTCAACAACCCTTGCATTTGAACCTTCAATCCTTTCAACTCTGACCACGACATTCAAAAAGAGTGCTCTCTAGATTGGTTCCATCCCAAGGCTAACTCAATTACAATTTCTACTTCTCGATCAGGTGGCAATCCCGGCAATTCCTGAGGAAAGACATCGGGAAGATTACACACTTCGGCTATGTCCTTTAGCCTTGATTCCTCAACCAACAAGTCAGCCACCAAATAATTATCATCATACACCTCAAGGACAAGTTCAATCCATCCAATTTCAATCTAACAGTCTCCCAAAACAAATCACCCCGGTTCTTTATAATATCCGAAATTTCCAAGCATAACTCATCCTTCCAAACTCGTCCAAGAATGTCACTAGTAAATCAGGAATCCATAAATCGATTGCGTCTATCCACCATAAGCAATTACACGTCATACATGACCATTAGAGTTACAACTTCAAAATCATCGCCTATCGTACCCAATATCCACATGCAACGCCTCTAGACTTTCGCGGCACATCCTCTGATTCCTTCCCCACCACAACGTACACTTTTCCCTATGTCCATAGCCGATTCTGATTAATCTGCAGAGCAGCTCTCGCTTAATGTCCTACCTGCGGTCGCTGCGATTGCATTAGTGACCTAACCTGTCGGTTCAACAATTTCTCACCTGGTGACCTTACTGTTCACATCCACAACATACTCCACTTTTACCTTGGCAGTGGCCATTCCTATGCCTCTTCCCATAAGACCGACACGCAGCGCTGGAGTGGCAGTTCGGCTTTCCAAAGTTCTTTCTTACTATAGGAACAATTTTCATTTCTCTGTCATAGGCTTCTTTCCAAAGTTCCTATTGTCCCTAGCTTGCGTGTACCGCGATCCACATACGGTAACCCTCTCATTCATATCCCTTCCAACCATTCAAGCCTTGTCATACAGCTCATTACAATCCCTTAAATTCATTAGCATCAACTGACTGCAGAAATTCGGTTTCAGTCCATCTCGGAACCTCCTTGTCCCATCCACATGGTCCTTGACCATCTTTAGCGCGTACTTAGACAACCTTACAAACCCGACCTCGTACTGATCAACTGTCATTCAATTTTAACGAAGCCAAAGAAACTCTGTCATTTCCTGTCCCTGCGCACTCTCTGAAAGTACCTCCCATTGAAGGCCTCGATAACGACACCCAGCTTGGAATTATGCCCTTTAAAATAGCCTACTCTGGGGGTCCTCTTACCAATCAATCACATTTCCTTGGAGTTGATATACAGCCAGGGTCACTTTCTCCTCACTAGTGCACCCGAATACCTCAAAAGCCTTTTTCTAAGTCCTCTATCCAAAGTACCGTAGTGTCAGGGTCACTTCTTCCTATCGAACCTTGCAAGTTTAAATTTCAGAAACTTTTCCAACCAACTGACGCATCTGTCTGATTGCATTAACTTCCCATTGACCTTGATTTCCAACATTTTCCTTATGCCCATGATTCCCGTTATTTCCATTGACGACGACAATAGTGGCCTCAGCATCAGTAGTAACAGTCGCATTTCGTTCCTCAATCTGCCTTCCCCTTAAAATTCCAACTTCCTCGATTGCCCTCAAAATATCATCCCATTTGGGATCCCTCAAAACTCCGACTTGCGGACCTATACAACCTCAACTTCGACCTCGACCTCGACCTCTGCTACTCATACTCACAGGTTTCACACCACCCACTTACCTGCTATAATTCCCCTCGGGAATTAAAGACCTAGGCCAACTATATCAGTCTAAAGCCCTAGGCAGTGAATCACACAACAATTCACTCAGCAGGCAGCCAATCACAACATCACTCAATCACAACCAACAGGATTCGTGCACTTACCTCAAGTCCCGACGCACCTGCACCTCACATATATTGCATAACAATCACTTAGCAATCACAATCACACTGTCTGGGGTACGCATAGCACACAAGTCTCCCATACTGTCTACCCCAAAGTCATCGCTCCTTATCACTCCAGGCTTCGACCGACTTGGTTCGAGCTGACCTTGCTCTGATACCAATTCAACAAGGGGAATGTCACGCCCCAGACCCCACCGAGCCCGCGACATCCCGACCACGGTCGATTATTTGAACGCCACGTCCCAGGACGCGTCGCCGACCCAAACGAATTACGCAAGCGGAAGCATGTAAAATAACCCAGACAATAAAAACAAGACTAAGGAATAGACATCGAAATATAATAAACACCAAACATTAAAAAGCCTTCAATATTACAAAAAGGCGACCCGGCTTCCAAAATCAACCACAGTTTTCAAAAGGGGGCGGTGGTTGACAAGCCTATCTTCTCTACAAAAAGGGTACTCCGGCGGTCTCTCTGAATCCATCACGATCGCGGATCTGAAAGTGGTTATGTAATAACCGTGAGAACAAGTCTCAATAAGCAACAACCTAAACCTAACCTAGGCTAATGCGTACCCAGACCAGTCTAACATGCGAACTACCAGTCATACCATCAATTTCACATAGAAGGCTTACCTCGCCTCGAACCACGTGCCAATCCTGCATATTAGTCCAAACATGATAATGCAAGTACAAATCACCGCCACGTCACAATCACCAGCACACACACACTTCCACTTGAAACCAGTCAATCCAAACAAACACTCAACCCATTCAACCAGTCATCCACACGCACCATCAGTCAATTCGATCAACATCCACAAGCTCAACCAGCCAATTCAATCACACGCTCAACCAACCAATCCAGTCACACGCTTAACCAACCAATCCAGTCACACTCAACCAGTCATTTAAATCACACTCAAATCACATGCGCATCCATCTAACTTTCTCACAACCCGGGTCAACACCCCTCAGGTCTTTTCTCACTGCCCGCGTCAACACGCCTCAGGCCCGTTCTCACAGCCCGCGTAAACACGCCTCAGGCCCTTTCTCACAGCCCGCGTAAACACGCCTCAGGCTCAATTTTCTTTCCAATGACCCGCGTAAACACGCCTCAGGTCCAATCACACCTTTAACAGGCCACCGTCAACACGTCTCAAGCCCGCATTCCAATCGGCCCATCGGCCATTCCTGCCTTCACACGGACCGCCGTCAACACGTCCCAAGTCCGTAGCCCTCCGATCGATCCGGGCTTACTTTCTCACAGGCAGGCACACGCCACATATTTCAATCAAATCCACGCCAAATCACATCAAATCATTCATACCCAACATTCAGTCCGAAATTACAGTCGCCACCTCATCCACCAACCCGACGTTCAAGTCGGTCATGCACAAGTTCACAATTAAGCATACTAATTATCCCAATTTAAATTGCATAAATAAATCACAACACCACTGAATTAATGTTCGCCCTAGCCGTTCTAGCCCGAAACTGGTCAATGAAATACCCAAAATACTAAGTAGGGTCTAGGAAGTCGCTTACCAAAATTTGGCCCGGGAAAAGTTGGCTCGGGCCCAAAATGGCCCGGGTGAGAAGTCCGGACTAGGCGCGCTGACCGGCCAAAGTGGGCACAATGGCCGATCGGCGTGCCTAGTGCGCGGGCGCGACGAACGCGCGGCGTGCCCGGGGCGCTCGGGCGCGCGGATGGGCAACGCGCCTGGGCAACGGGCGCGGGCGCGGGCACGGCAATGGGCACGGCGACGGGCACGGCACGGGCACGGCCCGGGGACAAGCTTGGCCGGCCGGTTGGCTGGCCGGCGGGGCTGGCCGGCGGCGGCTGGCCGGCGGCGGATGGCCGGCAGCGACGGCGACCGGCGGCGACGGCGGCGGCGACCGGCGGACGGGCTGAACAGGGGCGGGAAGTGGCTGGCCGGGCGGGTGAGGGGGAGAGAGGAAGGGAGAGGGAGGCTGAGGGCGGCGGCCGGACGGGCGGACTGGCCGGCGAGCTGGCCGGCGGAGCAGCACGGCGCGGGACCGGCGGGACGAGCCGGCGAGCAGCGACGGCGACGGGGCTGGCTCGGGCTCGGGTGCAGCTGGCCGGGAGAGAGAGAGACAAAAAGGGGGGGCTGGCGGAGCTGCAGGGGGCGGCGGCAACGGCGACGGGGCTGAGGCGGCGGCCGGACGACACGCCAGCGAGCTGGGCGAGCACCGGACGCAGCGGCAGCGGCAACGAGCTCGCTGCTCGCACGCGGAGGACAGCGAGGGAGAGAGAGCAGTCGGGGGTGGGGGCCGGCGGCGACGGGGCGGAGGCGGCGGGGCTGCTGGCGACGACGGCGCGGCAGCGCGGCGGCACGGCGAGCTCGGGACGAGCAGGGCAGTCGCGAAGCAGAAACCAGAAGCCGAAGAAGAAGAAGAAGAAACGAAGGAGAAGAGGAAGAAGGGAGGAGAGAGGAGAGAGGAGAGAGAAGAGAGAGACAGGTCCGGTCAGCAGGGGGGCAGGTAGGCATGCAGAGGAGGGGACGTGCGCGCGCATGGGGAAGGGAAAAAGAAAAGAGAGAGAGAGAGAGAGAGTAACGTGCGCGTAGGGGGGGTCGGCAGAGAGAGAGAGGAGAGAGAAAAAGAGAGGAAAAAGGTACAAATTTAAATTTTAATCGCGAACCAAAGGACACGGTCCGAACTAAAAATCGACCTATCGGTCCCGATTTAAATTCGGAAAAAGGCCTAATAATCCACGATAAATCCCAACCATATTCTAGGGCATACGGCCAAAATAAAATACCCAAACCACACTACGAGGGAGGTCTACCAGTCCAAATTCGCACCCGGTTCAAAAATCCACTTTTCCACTATTTCTGATAATGCCGACGCTGGCCACAATAATTTCGATACCGTCCAATTTATTTCGTCCCGAAACTCTCGGAAATCGACTGCCAAGTTCAGGGTATAAATAACGGCCAAATTCGATCGAGTGCGATTCTAGCAAAATTTCTATTTTTAAAAATATGGACCCGAGAGTGATCAGTTCCCGGGCGAAATTCCATTATAAGCGCACTGACGAATCACACGTTTTATAATTCCCAAAAATGGGCCAAAATCCGGACTGTTACAAACACTGCACCATCGATTTCGGCGAGTCAATCCAGCAAACTCAACATAGCTAGCAGCATCAGCAGATCTCAAGCGGCACTTGCACTCTTGCTCAGTCCACAGTCGCGTTCATTGCAAATCACCCACGCCACACATGGAGAGCTTTTGGCCATGATCACTTAAAAAAATAATAAAAGAGGCCAAAAGTGGGAGCAGCTTCCGTGGATTTGGTGAACTCAAAGTGATAATTTATCTTCTTTTTATTTTGACCAGATTTGATAAAGCAAGCCAGCAAACGTGGTGGTTTATGAAGAAGAAAAATAGTCCGCGGATTCTTGGCTTTCTTCTTTGCACTAGGAATTTCCTCACTGAGTTGTGAAACTCTCACCCGCGGCGTACCAGCAGTTCGCGAGCCCTCCTCCTTGGCCGAGAACACTCATCACTACGAGCCCCACCATCGACTACTGTTCCGCCGGCTATTGCAAGCCCATCACTAAGACGAGGAGTTGCTCGTGACCCACCGCGAGCTACCTGGACCCCGACACCCATCTGTCGCGGCCACCGTCGCTCAACCCGCTGCTCGTCCCATCCGCAATTCTGATCCTGTGTCGGGTTCGAATTTGGAAGTTATCCACTAATTAGGTAAGAATTTCATCCAGTAGTAATTTAAATATTTTATTGCCTACTTTGTTTAATGTCGTTACCTTTTGTGAAATTGTTGTTATTTTCAGAGAGATATTCGTATTTTTTTTAAATAAAGAAAAGATTGTGTCTTGCTTAATTTGAAAAAGTGCAATTTAACCGAATATTCTTCGGAAATCTTAGATTTGGATGGAATTTGAAAATTTCAAAATCTTTTGAATATATATCCGAGATATTCAAAATGACAAAATCTTTTCAAGATGTGATCGATTAGGAAAATTTCCTAATCCGCAACCGCGCACGTGGAAATAAATCTATCTATCAGGCATTAGATAGAGTTATTTCCATAGCGGGTATTTCGAATTTTAGGATCGATCTGTCAGGCTTCAGATCGAGACTTAATTCGAAAGATTTATCGATTTTTTTCTTTATTTGATTTTAATTTCGAATTTTGATAAAGAAAATACCAAAAGATTAATCTAGAATAAGTTGATTTCTTTAGTTTAAAATTGCATGTTTAGATAATTAGCATTTTTAATTCCGAATTTCATTAAAAAAATACAAAAATAATATGCCCGGCATTAGAAATAGGTCACGTCGTCGCATGACATATAGTTTGCATGTTAGGTTGCATTAATCGTATGTCAATTTTTGCACGTCATTACATATAGGTTAGCTTTCATTTAAATAAGTAAAAAAAAATCAAAAAGAAATTTCTGCACCTTTGAACTCTAAGTCAGGATTTTTTAAATTTGTCAAATTGAGTATTTTTCTCGAAATTGGTACCGAAAGGGCGTTAGGGAATCTAGCGTAACCAAGTCCCCGAATTCATAATTTCTGGTTCGTAGAAATAAAATAGTACTCCCGCTATTTTATTTAGGTTTCTAATCAACCTACCCTAAATGATTAGTGGCGACTCCCGTTGAAAATATTTGCATGCACACAATTGGACCTAAGTTGCGATTTGGTAGAGTTTGGGAGAACTCGAGCTAGGTTAGTTAATTTAATTGATCTAGTAATCCATTAGCCTAAGATCGGACACAATCGATATTTTTTTAGGTCGCGACACCAATGAGCTATGAACATCCTAGGACGAATTGGGCCATATCTATATATAACCTTGCGCAGAAGAGGAGAAGAGTCAAACTCCTCTTTTCAAACAGGATGCCAAGCTGTATCTTCACACAACCTATTAATTTACGAATGAAAAGGTAAAAAACATTTAAATCATTAGGCTGGATCTCCTTGGCAGTTGCTCCCGTCTTATTTTTCTTTTTTTCTTCATACGATACTTTCTTCTTTGAATTTTCAGAAAATGCTTAGTTTATTCTACTACTTTAAATAGCCAAATAGGTTGTCATCGTGGAATTTAACAGTGATTTAAAGGCCATGTCAGCAGTTTTTAACGAAAGGACCAATATAAACAAAATAGTAATAGTTCAAGAAATCACTCGGCCAAAAACAAAGGTCCAAAGAATCCATTGGAATTTTACAAGAGTCGGGATTGCCTTTATTCCTCATTTTGTACCGTAAACTTTCTATCTTAATACAATATTTTTTATAAAGTCACTTTTTGTTCGTTAGATAATTTGAGTTTAATTTTTTTAACTTCAACGCCGACTTTGTCATGACCGTGTTATGTTAGTTATGAAAATCCTCTGCTTTAGTTCAATCTGTTCTTACCATTGAATCGTTAATGGCATGCACTTTAGTGATTTGTAGGTTTCTTTTATTACGATTTTCCTCTAATTTTGTCACCTGTTGGAGGGAGACAAGTTTTTGTCTACCCATTTCATACAACTATGATGAAGCTTGATGTGATTTTTCTTTGAAAAAATCATGGCATTTCTTCATTTGTTAATCATAATTAAGTTAGCCTAACAAAAGAAAAAAAATAGAAGAAAATTGATATGTCTTAGGTGGAGAAAGTGTCAATGTCAACTTCTCATAAAGCACTATGCACCGCCACGCATTTATTTAATGAAACTTGATTAGAATGGACTGAGTTATTTTGTAACGTGAAAAACGTAAATATGCATCTTTAGAGTGAACAGGAAGAACTACAAAAAAGTTGGCTAATTGTACGAAATGAGACAATGAAATATAAAGAAATGGGAAGGGAAAGACAAAAGACGAAAATAAGGCAAAGTACGAGTGAAATTGGGAATACGTACCAAGAGTCAATGATACTTAAGTCGCCTCCTCGAAGATTGGCCGGTGCACCATACACAAATTTGGATAACGTCACGAGACTCGCCCAAAATTGGGCAAGCGTGAACATCGGAATCACATGTGTTCGGTAAATCAGGCAAATCTTGCAGTGATACACAACGCAAGAGAAATAATTTCTTCAATTTTTGTAGTTTTGATAGATGAGGTAATCTTTCCATAGAGCTCCAATTTGCAATTATTAAACTCTTTAGTGAGTTTGGTAAATTAGGTATGCGACATCCTTAAATTTCAACTCTATTCAAGATATAATGAATGGTTATTTCATCAATGCACAATGAATAGAATTAGGCTCTGAATTAATTCTTGAATCATTCAAGTGTATTCCAAGCTTTGGAAAAGGCGAATTAAGACTTCGTTGCAAGCGACCAAAGCACTCAATCATGGATTGACAATTTGACCATAAGGATCATTGAAGGATAACCATAAGCCATTTCAAGTTGATCTAGGAATGGTTATAGATCGATTCGACAATAGAATAAAATCGGATTGCGGGTGATTCCGCACGATTACTATATTGATTTCGAACGACACTAAACCAATCCCTAATGATCGTATGCTTCGAAACGAGCTATTGACCCCTCATGATTACATGACAATCGAGGGTTATTCACGGATTGAGAATGCTTAAACGTGGATTGATTTGGAATCAACTACGAGTTAAACGCACGAAATCCCTAAAAGCTGTCCATTGTTCTAATTATGCGAAAAACACATTTGAGTGATTATAACCACAAATTCTAATCCAGTTGCGGATATTGGACTCTAGAGGATTAAGAGACAATTATTGGAAAAATTCTGAGAATCGCTTATTTATCAATAAATCGAGAAACCTTAGAAAAGTGAAATTCGAGCCGGAAATTGAGGCCCGCAAGGGGGCCTATGAATTTCTAAGAGCCCAATGGGCCTCATGGACTATATAGTTGGCCATGAGGGCCCAATGGAAGGGAAATTACGATTTTGCCCTTTTGGGCCCAACTTAAGAAGTTTTGAAAATTTGTGCAAGAAAAGCTCGAGACGAGAAGCCCACAAGGAACTAAGCCCAATGATAGGAACCAAGGAGGATATCTGCCCAAGAAGAATGAGCTTAGCCCAAGTTTAAGCTCACTAAACCTTTCAAGCCTATTTCAAGCCCGTTAACCTTTTCAAGCCCGTTTCTCTTCAAATTAGACCCGTTCAAGCCCAAGCCCAAGCCCATGTGAATAGTGCATGTGACTAGTGCCGTGAATAGTGTCAAGGGCTAAAATTACCAAAATACCCCTCTCATCTTCTATTAATTAACAGATTGCAAGATGAGTTTCTAGCCATTGATTTTGGCTTGTCTTGCAAGAGTGAACCTTGGCCTTTGATCTTGGAAAACTTGAAGGAGAAGTTGGGGAAAGCTTGCAAGACATGTGACATTCTGAATTTCCACCCATTTTCAGGATTTATGAAATGAATATTTCTGCAATGCTCTTTTAGTAAAATCTTGCTCGGAATTGATCACTCTCGAGTAGACTAGCCATTAGGAAATGGTTAGCTAGGAATCAAGTATATGGACCTAAGAACTTGGCCATGGATTGACACTTCGACCATAAGGATTGGCGAGGGAATATTTTGGGCCGTTAAAGGCTGATCCAAGGATGGTTATGGAACGATTCGCAAATGTTGTGCAATGGGCTTGCGGGTGATTCCGCTTGGCCATTGTATGAATTTCCAACGATCCTAAATCTAATCCAAACGATTGCGTCATTTGAAACTAGTGATTGACCCTTACAATTACATGACAACCGAGGTCACCATGGCTCGAGTAAACTTAGATGTGGCTCGATGTCGAATCGGCCACGAGTTGATATGCGTAATTCTTAAAAGCCGCCCGTTAGTTTGAGATACACTAAAGTCGCATTCGATTGAATTTTGCCATTAATTAGAATCTGAACTAGGTATCGAAGTTTCAAGATTTCCACGACTAATTTGTCGGACGTCTTCTCATTAAACGTGGCCAATTATCGGGTTGATCAAAAATTTGGAAAAAGAAAAATTAGGCAAATTATTTTTTGTGGAGATAATGTCGAACCCCCCTCTCTTCTCTCTCTCTCCTCTCCTTCTTTCCTGCTGACCTCCCACGCTGCCCCCACTTGTTGACTGCTTTACTGCTGACTTCTTCCTTCCCTCACATGACTGCTTCTATTTCTGCTGAACCCATACTGTTGCTGACTTGCTGCTATTTCTGTGCTGCTTCACTGCTGCTACTGCCCATGCCTTTGACTCTTACCTACTCTTCTCTCTCTCTTCTTTTTCTTCTTTTCTTTTCCTTCTTGGCAGCTGCTGCTTCTTTGTGTGTTTTGTTTCTGCTCCACTGCTTCTACTTTGTGCTTTCTGCTATTGTTTCTTCTTCATTTTGCTTCGTTACTTCTTGTTTTTCTTGCTGCTGCTCACCAGAATGACCAGCCCCCTTGCTCAGCCACCGTCAACCACCGTTCGGCTACTGTGAGTGCCGCCGCTTGCCCAATTCAGCCACCGTGAGCTAAGCTCATCGTCGGAGTTGCTGCTGCTTCTTCTTGCTTGGTCTTGCTTGCTTAGACTTTGACTAAGTGGCTTCTTAATCCTTGACTAGACTAAGGGGTGACTAATGGATATATTAGGGATAGTTTAAGGGCTGTGGATAGTTGGTTTAGTGGTTGGTTGTGCTTGGTTTGCTTGGTGATGCTTATTGGTTGATTTTCGGTAGGGGTTGCTGCTGCATCGCTAGACTTTGCTATTTTCTCTGTGACTGTTGTGGGCAGAATTTGTGCAAGTGTTCTTCATGAAAGTTGTTCATAACATCTTGACGTATGACATATATTAAATCTGGAATTTTTGGAGATCATTTGGGGCCATTCGAAAGTCCATTGTCAGACTGTCTCAAAACTGCCAGAGTTACTGTTCACCCGACCTTCTGGTCTTTCCGATTTTCTATAAATTTTTTCAGACCTCTTTTCAACAAACTTCCTTCACAAAAATTGTTAAAAACATTCGTGTCTATGACATATAAAAATTTCAGAGCTTTTCAAAGTGATTTGGATACTCAATGAGTTGTATTTTGATGGTGTGAGGGGCTATCCGAGTGAACCGGGTTTTGTCCCGATTTGAGTGTCAAAACGAGGCGCTTACAGTCAGAAATGGATTTCGTGTCCTCATGAAAAATGTTTATCAAGATGTTTTATACAACATATCCAAATTTCAGAATTTTTGAAGTTGATTTACTATTTATTTTAAATGGATTTCGATCACTGCGTAACTGCCTAGTTTGAACCCGGTTTGGTATATTTTCGATTTTTCTCTCTCTCGAGAATTATTCTGTATTATCGTGGCATTTTGACGGATTTACTTGACATTGGGATAATTTACAAAGATAACAATTGCTAATGATTATTGAGGTGCGTACATGGTCACGACACGTTTTGTCTAGGCGGGAGTTCTAGATGATGCTCTGCGGGTGTTCGGATGCTGTCTGGTACCTAGGGTTGTCAGGGGATGTTCGATCCCAGACGATGCCAATCGCAGTAGAGGCCGGATTGATGCTCCTAATTGGAATGCCGTTGAGTACTCGGCTTGCTGGGGGGTGTTTGATCCCCAACGTTGCCGTTGCCAACATAGCGGGACGATGTCAGGTTATGCCAGAAGACTGGCGGGGGTTCAGTGGCCCCAGGGGTCATTAATAATCTGGACTTAATGAGTGTGATTTGCATTGGGGAATGCTTTGCCTTAGTTAATTGATGAGCACGTCTGGATTATTAACCATGTTATGCTTGATTATGCCATGATTTGCTTTGCGCAAGCTTGATGGGCAATTGGCCATGTTATGGTAGGATTCTAACGTGTAGGGCTTGCGTATGTGCCGAGGTGAGGTAAGGGCATCTGTGATTGTTATGACATGTTGGATGTCGGTATTGCATGATTAGGATTGTTCGGAGCTACGTGTTAGCTTAAGTGAGGCTTAGGTAGTTACTTATTGAGATTTATCTCATCCCCCGTTGTTAAACATTTTCAGGCTTGGAATGATGAGTAGTCGTCACGTGCAGTTCGGAGTTCTGGAGTGATATTGGCCATTTGATGCTTCATTCCTTTTTGGATACCTTTTTTTTGTAGATGAGTTAAGCTTACCAATCACCCAATCTTTTTTGTTTCGCGTGGTTTGTAGATAGTGGCCTCGCAGAAGGCTTGCAAATGTATTTGTTGTAATTGATGTTCTCTTTTTTAAATTATCTTGTTGATGTGTATTCTTTGTCTCTCTACTATCCTATGGTTTATATATTATATGGAGAGTTCGAGGTTGCTTCCGCATGCATTGCTCGTTAGTGTTTCAATTGGGTCGGCGACAAGTCCTTGGATGTCGCATACTTGACGACCTTGGAGAGATGTTACGTGCTTGTTGGGGTTCGGGGCGTGACATCCCCATTGAATTGGTATCAGAGCATGGTTAGCTCGATCCAAGTTGGTCGAAACTTAGAGTGATAAGGACGAAGACTTTGGAGTAGTCACTTAAGGAGACCTATTTGATCACAAGTTTAGAATGCTTAATGCATGCCCTGTGAATATGTGCTTGTGATTGCTGGATGCTTGCTTGGTGATGTTCTTGATTGCAGGCACTGCAAGGAGTATAGTAAGATTGAGAATCCTACAGTTATATGCTCTTGATGCTTGTTTTGGTGGCTACTTATCCTATGCTCATTGTCGTGATTTACTGCCTAGAACTACTAGACTTGAGTAGATATGGCTTAGGTCTCTAATTCCTAAACGGAATTATAGCAGTTTAGGTGTTTGGTGAGAGAACCATGTGAGAATGAGCAGCCGAGGAAGAAGGAACAAGAGGCCGATCGGGTTCACGAGCTAGAGTTGTGGTGGATCACAGAGTGGATGAGATTTTGAGGGCACTTGCAGAGATTGAAAACTTGATGGGTAGGTAGACTTAAAAACGAGTTGCTACTATTACTGCTACTGCTGAGGCCGTTGTTGCCGCTGTTAATGGGGCTAATGGAAATAATGGGAATAACGAAAATAATAGGAATAATGGTAATCATGGAAATGGAAATCGCTAAATGCACCAACTGGTGGAGCAGTTTTCAAAGCTGAAACCATCCAAGTTCAATGGGAAGAGAGATCCCAAGGCCGCTACTATCTGGGTTCTAGAATTGGAGAAAGCCTCTGCACTGCTGGAGTGCACAGAGGAAGAAAAGGTGACCCTAGTGGTGTATCAACTTCATGGTGTAGCAAATGATTGGTGAAGGCTACTCGAGGTAAGGTTTTTCCTATAAGCACGATCCCAAATTAGACTACCTTCATTGAGACCTTCAATGGGAAATACTTCTCTGAGATTGCACAGGAATAGAAAATGGCAGAGTTTTTACAACTTTATTAGAACCAGATGACTGTGGATTAGTACGAGGCAAAATTTGCAAGATTGTCTAAGTTCGCACTAAGGATGGTGGAAGAACCTATGGACAGGGCGATGAGGTTCCAAGATGAACTAAAACCAAATCTTCAGTCAGTTGATACTCTTGAATCTAAGGGACTATAATGAGCTTTACAAGAGGGCTCAAATGGTTGAGCGGGACATGACATAAAGGACTGCCGCTTTTAGATCGCAGTACGCGTCGGCTAAGGATAATAGGAACTTTGGAAATAAGCCTATGACTAGGAATAGGCGATTTGTCCCTTTAGTGAGAAAGAACTTTGGAAAGTCGAATGACTACTCCAACGCTGCATGTTGGTCTTATGGAAGAAGGCACGGGAATGGCCCTTGCCCAGGTGAACCTGGAGCGTGTTTTGGATGTGACTAACACGGTCACCAAGTGAAAAACTGCCCAAACTGACAAGCTAGGCCGCCAATGCAATAACAGCAACCACAAGTAGGACATCAAGCGGGAGCTACCCCGTATAATAACCAGGACCAACCGTAGGCACAATGAAGGGTGTGCGCTGTGGTTGGGAAAGAAGCGGAGGATTTGTCTTAAAGGTCTAAATGCGACGTGTGATGATATTTGATGTATTATAAGCGATTTTTGAAGTTATAGATTGAATGGTCATGTAAGACGTATAATTACTCATGATGAATAGACACAATCAGTTTATAGATTTCAGAATTACTGATAATATCCTTTGACAAGATTTTGATGAATGAGTTATCGCTTGGAAATTTCAGATTTTGTAAAGAATCGGGGTGATTTGTTTCGGGAGACTGTAGGATTGAAAATCAATGGATTGGGCTTCGTCTTTAAGAGGTGGAAAGATAATTATCTTGTGATTGACTAGCTGGTTGAGGAACCAAGGCTAGAGGACATAACTGAGGTGTGTAATCTTCTCGATGTCTTTTCTCAGGAATTGCCGGGATTGCCACCTGAGAGCGAAGTTGGATTTGTGATTGAGTTGGCTCTTGGAACAAAGCCGATATCTAGAGCGCTCTATAGGATGGCATTGTCAGAGTTGAAAGAATTGAAGGTTCAAATGCAAGAACTTTTGGATAAGGGGTTTATTCATTCGAACGTGTCGTCGTGGGTAACACTAGTGTTGTTCATAAGGAAGAAAGATGGGTTATTGCGCTTGTGCATTGACTATCGGCAGTTAAACCAAGTAATTGTCAAGAACAAGTATCCATTACCAAGAATAGATGACTTGTTTGATCAATTGCAAGGGGCTTCGGTATTCTCCAAAATAGGCTTAAGAACGGGCTACCATCAACTAAGGATTAAGAAGGAGGATATACCGAAAACGGCCTATCGGATGAGATACGGACATTACGAGTTACAGTGACGCCGTTTGGACTGACTAATGCCCCAACTGCCTTTATGGATTTAATGAATCGGGTTTTTAAGGAATTTATAGATCAGTACATCATCGTTTTCATCAACGACATTTTGGGTATATTTGAAAAGCCCTAAGTAGCATGAGCAACATCTAAGGATGGTTCTACGGACCCTAAGAGAACACGCACTCTATGCCAAGTTTAGTAAGTGAGAGTTTTGGCTAAATCGAGTAGCATTTCTTGGACATGTGGTTTTTGGGAATGGAATTTTAGTGGACCCGACAAAGATTGAGGCTGTTACGAATTGGCCAAGACCGACAACAGTGATAGAGGTTCGAAGTTTTTTAGGTTTGGCAGGCTACTATAGACAGTTCGTGGAAAGATTCTCCGCGATAGCTACTCCTCTAACTCGCTTACTAAAGAAGAAAACAAGATTTGAATGGACAGACAAGTGCGAGAGAAGTTTTCAGGAGCTTAAGTACAAGTTGACTACCGCACCCGTGTTGACAATACTGTTAGGTCCCGGGATATGAAATCTACAGTGATGCGTCCCTAAAGGGATTAAGATGTGTGTTAATGCAGCATGGAAGGGTGGTTGCATACGCATTGCGCCAACTGAGGCCTCACGAGCTAAATTACCCAACACACGATTTGGAACTTGCGGCTATCATCTTTGCACTTAAGATTTGGAGGCATTATTTATGTGGAGAAAGGTTTCAAATCTATACGGACCATCAGAGCCTAAAGTATTTATTTTCCCAAAAGAAATTTAACATGAGATAACGTCATTGGACGGAGCTTATGAAGTATTACGATTGCGATATTCTGTACCATCCCGGAAAAGCCAACAAAGTGGCGGATGCACTTAGTCGGAAGTCAAGCATCGTGCATATGATGGTTAAAGAATGGACTTTACTTGAAAGGGTGCGAGATTCGAAATTCAAGTTTGAGGTAAGTCACCTCTCGAGTCTATTAGCTACCTTGAGGATTGAACTGGAGATTCAAGCGAGGATTAAGGTATTATAATCTACAGACTATAAGATTCAAAAGATTTTGAGTAAATTACAACTAAGAGGAACAACGACTTTCAAGTATTTAAGGACAGGATTTTTAAAGTTTCATGGACAATTGTGCGTGCCTGAGGACACGAAACTTAAGGAGGAAATCTTGGCAAAAGCTCACAGTAGTAACTACAGCATTCATCCGGATAATACGAAAATGTATCAGAATTTACGCTAGCACTATTGGTGGGACGGAATGAAAGTGGATATAGCTAAGCATGTGGCCAAGTGTTTAACATGCCAGCAAGTGAAGGCGCAACATTGTAAGCTTGGTAGACTGTTACGACTATTGAAAATTCCCGAATGGAAATGGGAATACATCACTATGGACTTCATCATGGGATTACCGAGGAGCCAAAGAGGCTATGATTGAATTTGGTTGTTGTCGATAGATTGACTAAGTCAGCACATTTTTTAGCAGTGCGAAAAGATTTCGCAATGGATAGGTACGCCGAGCTATATATGTGACAACTAGTCCATCTTCTTGGAGTGCCACTTACAATTATGTCAGATAGAGATCCTAAGTTTATCGCAACCTTTTGAAAAAGTCTTCAGACGGCTATGGGAACGAAGCTGCAATATAGCACGGCCTATCATCCGTAGATGGATGGTCAGTCTAAAAGGACGATTGAGATGCTCGAGGACATGTTACGAGCTTGTGTAGTAGACTTTAAAGGAGGTTGGGAAGAACAATTACACCTCGTCGAGTTTGCCTACAATAACAGTTATTAGCAAAGTATCAGAATGGCACATTTTACGGCGTTGTATAGCAGATCTTGCAGCACTCCAGTTTGTTGGGATGAGGTTGGTGAAAGGAGTATAACGGGTCCAGAGTTGGTTCAACAGTCAATTGAGGCAGTTAAGATCATCTGAGACCGGCTTAAGACCACTTAGAGTTGTCAAAAAAGTTATGTGGATCGGAGGCGTAGGCTTTTGGAGTTTCATGTGGGAGATCATGTCTTCCTTAAAGTGTCGCCAATGTGAGGAACGTCCCGATTTGGCAAGAAAAGAAAATTGAGTCCAAGGTACGTAGGTCCGTTTGAGATATTAGAATAGATTGGAACTCTGGCCTATCGACTAGCCTTGCCGTTGAATTTGTCTCAAGTTCATAATGTTTTTCACGTGTCTATGCTGAGAAAGTACAAATCAGATCCGACCCACGTGCAGAATTATGAAGGAATAGGCATGGATAATAGGGTGTCGTATGTGGAAAAACCTATATGGATTGAGGACTGAAAGGAGCAGATTTTAAGAAACAAGAAGATCACATTAGTTAAAGTTGTATGGCAGCATTACGGTACGGAAGGGGCCACTTGGGAAAGTGAAGAGATCATGAGGCGTCGGCACCCCCATTTATTTGGGTAGCGTAGTTTGGTTGTAAATTTCGAGGACAAAATTTTTGTAAGGGGGAAGAGTCGTGACATTCTAAATTTCGATTAATTTTTGGGATATCTGAAATGAATATTTCTTCAATGTGCTTTCAATGAAATCTCGCTCGGAATTAATCACTCTCGAGTAGACTAACCGTTAGGGAATGATTAGCTATGAATCAAGTATGTGGACCTAAGAACTTAGGCATGGATTAACACTTCGACCATAAGGATTGGGAGAGAATATTTTGGGCCGTTAAAGGCTGATCCAAGGATGGTTATGGAACGACTCGCAAATGTCATGCAATTGGGTTGCGAGTGATTCCGCTTGGCTATTGTATGAATTTCGAGCGATCCTAAATCTAATCCAAATGATCGCGTCATTTGGAACTAGTAATTAACCCTTGTTGACACCTAATTTTTAGCTCATTTTTTTCATATTTTTAGAAAACTCTCAAAATTAGGACTAGGAATCTTGGCCAAGCCTAGAAACCTATTTCTAAACCAAAAAATAATTTTTTAGCATTTTTCCTTAATTTATTTTAGTCAAAATAAGTGAGAAAATCAAGAAAAATAGTAAATGGAATCAGAAAATTCCATAAAAATAGTCATTAGTCTTATTTTAAATCCAATTTCATGAATACATCATCAATTTGGAAAAATCTCAATAGGGTAAATGTTTTTCCCAAAATTGGGCAAAATTAAACCCGAATTGAACAAAAAATGCAATTAATTTTTTCCTAGTCATTTTTAAGTCATAGTGTCTTCACAACAAATGATTCTGGGACCTTGAATTACATAATAGTTGGTCCAATTTCACTATTTGACATAAAAATAAAAATTCCCAAAATTCGATTGAAAATTAAGAATTTTGAACCCAAATTGGGAATTGTGCCCAATATGAAATTGTTGAAACATGAGACTATCATTTCTAGGGTTAATTAGATTTGGGTACTTCAATTTTGACATCAATTTTGCCTAATTAGGTCATTAGAACATCAAATTGAACAAAAACCTATTAACCCGAATACAAAAATGAGAAAATCTTGAACAAAATCATGACAAAATTGGGGAAAATCATACATTTGAGTTCGAATTATGATGGGGAATTCAATTTTGGGGTTTAATTTTGAAAAATTGGGTCAAAATTGAGCTTAATTGGCAAATTTAGACCAACCCGGGTCTGCCAAGTTGATCGGGTCGACTTGACCCGACCCGGATTGTTCATCTTCCTTACCCGACTCACCCAAGTCACACCAAACCCAAAAAATTCTAATTCAAGCCCGCGACTTTAACGATCATTTTCGGCTAATTTAACATGTGCAAATCGATTCGGCCAGCTGGAAAATATCCAGCTAGTGCCAGGGAATCAATCCTAATCGATTTTAAGTCGGTTCTAACTAAATTTGGGCAGGAAATCAAGCTATAAAAAACAAAAAAACTGAACAATGAGGAAGGGAAGGTATTCGACAAAAAGCTAGAGAGAGAAAGGAGAGAGAAATAAGCGAAACCAATGAGAAGGATCTAGAGAGAGAGGGTCAAGAGTCCCCTCATGAGTGTTCGGTGCTGCCGTGGACGGTAGAGCACTACCGAATCGTGATTTGGCCGTGACTCTCCCCTGGTTGTTCCAGTCGACTCGGTTGGTCCTGAAGGCCTGAAACCGAGCCTTTTCCAGCCAATCCAAACCTTTTCCGGCGAAGCCAAGACCATCAGGTGGAAGTATAAGTGTCAAGGAACAACCCTATAGGTGTGGCTCAATTCGATAATTTCTTCTTATCATCGAACGAAGCGGGTAAATATTGTTCATAGTCACGGTTTTTCCAGATTTGCGAAATGGTGAACTTGAGTTCAATCTTGCTAACCGGACATTTTCTTCCACGAGTTTGAGTTTTTTCAATGCTCAAAACATGTTCTGACCTCATTTTCATTGTTTGATTGCATTTTGATTGATCGAAAATGCATTAAAACCAACTCGGTCATGCATTTGACCACCTCGCCAAAGCTCGGAGGTCCTCGCCGGAGTCTCGCCGTGGCCATAAGCCACCCAAGTTAGCCTCCCTTAATCCTTGTTTGATGTTTTGAATCATTATGTGGATCGAATTAGATGGTAAGGGCGCTGTATGTTGTGATTCTAAGGTGTGGTCAGTCCACTTAGGTTAGTGGCAAATTGGCATTTTCCGACGATATTTTCACCGGTCGATGACGGTCTAATAGTCAATCAATTGGTTGGGTTTAATAAAGTATGATATGAACTTGATCCAGAACTAAAAATTGATCGAAAAGGGCATCGGAAGGTCGCCGGCGGTGGGCTCAAAGTCGCGGCCTTGAAAACGTTTAATATAAAATTGTCCACACCAATTGTTCGATCAAATGCCTCAATGGGCACGACCGAAACAGCGACGTTTTATGGCGTTGTGCTCGCCAGAAAAGGTGACCGGCGTCGGCGCCAATGACCCTCGGTTCGGTCAGGCTGAATCGGGTTGAACCGGGCCTGTCCGATTCATTTTCCCGACGGGAAATTTTTAAAAAAATAATGAATTTTAAAAAATAAAAAAATCTTAAAAAAGCATAAAAAATCGAAAAAAAATAATAAAAATAAAAATTCACAAAAAATGAAAAAAATCAGAAAATATAAAAATTTAGGAAATTCGAAAAAAAAACAGAAAATCAGAAAATTCATAAAAATTCACAAAATTTCAGAAAAATTCATAAAAATTCAAAAAATTCAGGAAATAAAAAATAAAAAATGTGAAAAATTTATAAAATCAATAAAAAAAATTGAAAAATTGGAAAATTCATAAAAAAATTTAGAAAATCATAAAAAATTAATTCTCGGTTAATAAATTTCCGAAAAAAAAATAAAAAAATTCAAAAATTTTAAAAATTCACATAATGGTCCAAAAACACCGTGGCCAACCATAAAAGTAAAATTTGAATTTTTGGAAGTGTTCAAGTGGCATTTTTATAAAATCCCAAATTCAGGAGTTATAACCCTAAAAAACCCTAAAATCCTAAAAACATGAATCGTGAAATGAATAAGCTTGTAGAGCTTCATTAGGGTTTGGATATTTTGATTGATTTTTGTTTTTAGAAACCACTTAGGATTGATTGATTTGATTGACTTCAATTGTGCGTTTAATACTTGTTTGGTCTTTCCTGCTAATAGAATAGATAGAATTAGTAGGTAAGCCTCGGAAATTTGCATGACATGTTAGACGTCGTATCGTTTTTGGGTACCGAAAGGGCGTTAGGGATCTCAATTCAGGATCAATAACATAACTAAGTTCTCGTACTCAGAATCTCTGGTTCATAGAATCGTGGTATTTCTCTCATACCTCGATTAGGTTTCTAGTCTACCTACCAATAATGATTAGTGGCAACTCCAAAATCACAAACCTAAACTAAACAAGAAATCACCTTCCACTATTACGTGAGGTATGGTATGGGAGAGACCCTAACATGGAAATACCTCCTTGGCGCGCAAATCCCGAAAATCCAAAAAAAAATAAGTGCAGCACAATAAGCTTGGCGACTCTACTAGGGATGAACCTTTTTTGAGTGGACTTAGGCCTAGATAGAACGATATGCTTGTGTTTTGTGCTTGCAAGGATCCCAGGTATGTCTCGTTAATGATAGTATTAAATGGTTTTGCAAGCGGGTGGTATAAGGGATGTTGTCTTTGCTAACCCTTGTTTTGCAGAATGGTGTTGAGATTGAATGTGGTTTTAATGAATTTTGAAAATGCTGTTTGGTCATCAATTGCTATGCATGTCTTTAAATTGCTTTAGCACTATACCATTAGCACACACCACCCATGGCCCAACCCCGGCTACATCTAGGATTACTCTTGGGAGATACGTGTTTAGGCGAAACTATGAGCTGATTGTTCATGGGATCGTTTAAATACAATATCGATCACCGAAGTGAAATAATATTTCATTACTTTAAGTCGATTGCCTATTGGAATGGAATCCCTTGTCCATTAAGGTGATGACCTTGAGCCTTTAGTATATCCTATCTTTTTTAGTCGTCAAAACTTCACTGGTTATATTCGCTTGTCTTTATAGTTGGTATACCTAAAACCAAACAAAAATATTATGGTAAGCAAGTATCGTTCCATTCCATTCTTTTACAATTATGCATGTTAGTTGGCACATTCTTTAAAAAAATGCCTAAATGACATTCAATACTTGGTCTAAATGCCCTTTTGTTTTAGAATATATGATTAGGGTGTCATACTCCATTTGATCATTCTTTCATTTTTAAATGAAATGTATAAATCAATGGCGGATTTCTGATGTAATTCAAATGCTTATTCGTTCATTTCAATGTGTTTGAAGTTGCAAACCATAGTTTATGACTTTATGGTCTAAATGAAGTATGACAAAATGGACATTTACATCACACATTGAATTTCTCCATCATCTCAACTATATGCTCTTTTAAGGTTTAAACAGATTCAAAATGACACTTGCATTACTTTCGAGGCATGCAAGTGTATCTAACCTCCGTCCTACCTCAAAAGGACATATAAGTGAAATGGGAGCATTAAAATCAATTGGTAATCCATGGTGAATAATAATCACTTTCTTTTACATGCTTTAGATCGAAATGGGGAAACTAAATATACAAGTCATTCTTATTCTAGGGAAGTAGCTTTTGGCATGGTGGATAAACATGACAAAGGACAACAAAGCATATATAAGGAAAAGGCTTGGGTATTTGTTCAAGCTCATCAATCTGGAGTATCAAGTGAGTCTAATCCAAGCATTATCCCATTTTTGGGAAGTTGCCACTGCCACATTTCAATTGGGCGAGCACAAGATGGTACCTACACTAAAAGAATATAAGGTAATCATTGGGATTGATTTCGAGTCAAGAACCATTGAGCCCTTAGTTGGATTGAAACCCACAAGTGTTATAGCTGAATTTTTAAACTTAAAGACCCCTTAAGTGAAAAAGTTGATTAAGTCGAATACCGGGAGATTTTCTCTATCATACTTGGTGGACAATTACTCCAAATTGCCGAAAGAAATGGGAAACACTTCCGCGAGGGTTTTTATTCTGGCCTTCTTCGGATTTGTTTTATTTCCCACATCAAGGATGGGATTAAATCCTCTCGTTGCGATAATTGCTAGGCAAACTTGCCTAAAATGGGACTTCTCCAATATGCTCTCGGCAGAGAGCGCCATTTCATTAAACAAATACCAAAATCAACAAAAGGGTGTATTGCAAGCTTCGGCTAGGTTACTTTTTGTGTGGTTTATTTTCCATATTTGATCTTGGGAACGTTATATGCACATTCGAGAGATTGACTCATCTACCAACCCTATTGAGAAGTATTTGAAACTCCAAGATAAAATGCCAAAGTACTATTTTCATGAGCGGGCAAACTTCATTAGAGCATTAACTCCCGACCAGCTTCAACCGAGAATTCGATGGCCGAAGATAACGGAAGCTCAAATTACTACCCAAGACGGTAATTTTGTGCCTTTACTATGATTGAGTGGCGAAACTGCTTATTGCCCACTAACAGTCATACGACAATTCGGAATGGTTCAGCAAATTCCACCTATTTGGCATCTTGAGGAGTTCACATTTGAGATACCGCAAGAACCTATACTGGAAAAGAAAAGTAAAGAGCTGCGAATAAGGGTCGATGGGATCGTGAATTCCTTGAAGAGATCAACCAAGCAAATAGTACAATGGCCTAAAGATTTGGAAGGAGAAATGAAGCTCTTTTTGGCATCTAATGAGTATATAAGATGGTTGAAGGCTAAGCAACCAATTGATGTCGAATCTTATGTACTTTTGAGTGTTACAACTCATTCTGATGAGCCGTATATCCCGGAGTATATTGTGCCAAGCACACCAGGTGTAGAGCCGTATGTTCTCGAGGAAGTGGTGATCGATGTAGAAGAATGGGAGACACGAGTCAAGGAGTACGAAGAAACTGAAGTTACCTTAGCTAGCAAGAAGCCTAGACTTGTTTAATCTAGTGTTCCCCTATTTTGATGAATAACATTGTAATAAAAAATTTTCAAATTGAAATAATTGCTTAATGAAGTTTCAAAATATTTTTGTGAAGAATCACCATGGATTATAATTCTTTGAATTGTATGATTCCTTGAGAAAGACATTGATGAAGAATTTTATACAAAGTTAAGGCTCGTATCAAATTTCTTATCCTTGACAATCTCATGAAACCATACAATTAAAATAATATAGGGTTTCATAATCATTTTACTATGCTGATATCAAGCCTTTTTTGATGAAATATGTAGTTTAGCAACGGAAGGTAAAAGACATCGGACTTGCCTAGAAGTTAGAATGACGGAAGAAGAAACCCGGGCTCAACTAGTTGAAGTCGAGAATCAAATGACCCAAATGGTTATAATGATGGCAGAAATGAAAGCTTTTATTCTTGCATCTCGAGGATCTTATCCTACTACTCCAAATGTGGGAGCTTCAAACGCTACCGAAACACCTATTGAAGACCCAGTCAAAACAAAGAACCAATTCAAAAAAATCCTCCAAAGACTACGCCTGAGATTGTAAATTTGGAAGAGGATGATCAAATTAAGGAGGCATCCAAAACAAAGGATGAAGAAGAGGCCAAGAGATTGGCAAAATTTGAAAAATGTTTAGCAAGTCAAGGCTATGAGCTTCAAATGTTCGACAAGTTCTCACCGTATGCAAAGATGGTCGTTCCAGAAAACTATAAGGAATCAGAGTTCGTGAGCAAGTATGATGGCACTGGTTATCCCAAAAGCCATTTGAAGTATTATCTCCGTAAGATGGCAAGATATTTAGATAACACGCCACTTCTTATCAGCACATTTCAAGATAGTTTGAGAGGGGAGGCCCTTGCATGGTATACAACCCTTGACATAAAAGACTTCACTGAATAGGATCATTTGGTAGGAGAATTTCTTCGCCAGTACAAATTTAATGTCGAAGTACTCCCAACTAGAGAGGATCTTTTCAAAATCGAAAAACGGAAGTATGAAGGGTTCAGAGCCTATGCTCAGAGATGGAAAGCTGTTGCCTCACAAGTAAGGCCCGCCATAAGTGAAGACGAGCTCCTTGAGCTCTTTCTAAAATCATTGCCAACTGAGTATCATGACAAGTTTCATGAATCAAGCTATCAAATATTCACCATGTTAGTAAAAGTAGGTGAGAGAATTAAATGGGATTTGAAAGAAAAGAAGGCTCAAGAAACAGCAGCACGAAGGCCTTATCCTGAAAAAAAAAAAGACAAAGAACCCATTCGAGAAGTGGCTATGGTGTCAAGCCCAAGTACTCATCAAGCATCATTTTCGAAGCAATCAAATGTCACTTGGAAAAACCCAAGGTAATTCGAGCTAAATAAAAGGCCTATGAGGCAATACTCATCATTGCCCCGACCCTTGTCAAAGCTATTACCAATACTTCTAGAAAGGTATTTGGTGGCCAAGAAAGTACCGAGAGACAATCCTGTGAGATTTTCTTGGTACGATGAATAAAAAACCTGCACCTATCACATGGGAGAAAGGAGACATGATGTAGATAATCGTCCCACTCTAAAGTACAAGGTTCAATAGCTCATTAACAAGAAGATATTGAACTTCCAAGAGCCCGAGCCAAATATACATCAGAATCCTCTTCCTGAGCATAATACAGTAAACATGATCAAGGATAAAGAAATAGTGATCAAGTCTGACGATAAAGATGAATATGGAGTCAAGATTAAAGCTTCTCAATTAGGGGATGCTCGCTTTCGTCAAGAAGCACTCTTAAAGATGAGATTGTAGACAACTTAAGAGAAGACTTCGGAAAATATAACTTCTAAGTGAAATATACCCCACCGCCATGGGCATTTAAAAATAAAGTAATTGTGCCTGATGGCTGGGGTGGTATGGACGATGAAACCAGTCCTGAGGAGAAAGCTCTACCTAAGAAAGAAATGCTTCAAGATGAAATAGATCAGGATGAAAAGAGAAAGAAAAAGTCTGTCAGGGTGAAAGGCGTTTCTCTCAAAAATCATCTGTTGAAGGCAAAACCATAGACTTACTAAGTTAAAACAGCGGTAAATACAGTTACCGTGCCAAATATACATCACCACCATAGGCGTTCAAAAATGAAGACATTATACCGGACGGGTGGGGTGGCATGGACGAGGTCCCGATTAATCAATTGAATCTCGAGGAGAATGAAGATCAGGAAAAGAAAAAGAAGAAAAAGACTCGCCGAGGTGATAGGCGATTTGCTCAAAAAGCACGAAAACAAAGTGAAGTTGTTGATTTTCTGGGTCAAGATAGTGGCCGGTATAATTACCATATCAAATATATACCTCCTTCATGGGTATTCAAAAATGAAACAATCACACCTGATGGTTGGGGTGAAATGAATGCTAACGAAGCCAATAGAAGCATGGTATCCTTCATGTGCATTCAAGAACAAAATAATCACACCTGATGGTTAGGGTGGAATGGATATTGACGAAGCTAATAGAAGCATGGTATCCATGATTACACCATTTCTAATCAAATTTGATGATGTGGATAAATATAAGGAGGAGGAAAGTCCCGTCACAACAATCACTATCCAACTTCCCATTGATCAATTAAGGATTAAAGAAGAAGAAATACAGCCTATGATCATCAATCTCCCTCCAAAAGAAAAGTTTGATACTAAGTGTGTACTTTAGGATTACTCTCCCAAAGAAGTCGATGCCATAACCCGATCGGGGAGATGTAATACCCCAAAGGACAGTGAACACGAAAACAAGTAATCGAAGAAGATGTTAAACAGTTGCTTTCGATCATGAAGACGAATGAATTTGAGGCAATTAAACAGTTAAGAAAGATGCCGGTATAGATTTCTCAGTTGGATCTCTTCAAAACTTCAGAAAGTCACAAAATAGTACTTATGAAGCTTCTCAATGAGGTGCACGTCCCGGAGATTATTAATGAAGTACAATTGGAAGACTTTGTTGGCACTATTCTTATGAAAGATCAAATTGCCTTCTCCGATGAAGATTTCCCAATTGATGGGTGTTTCCATAATAAAGCATTGTATATTGCCGTCAAATGCCGAGGCAAAGAGGTGTCACGGGTGCTGATCGATAATGGTTCCGTACTTAATTTGTGTCCACTAAGCACACTGCATCTCTTGGGGATTAGTGAAGAGCTCATCAAACCTTCTAAGGTAACAGTGTGCTCGTTTGATGGAATGAAGAAAGACGTTATTGGTGTTATCGAGCTCGAGGTGAACATAGGCCTTGTGCCTTTCTTGATTGACTTCCAAGTAGTGAATATTTCGATGATTTTCAACTTATTATTTGGAAGACCTTGGTTTCATATGGCTAGCGCTATTCCTTCAATTCTCCATCAGAAGGTCAAGTTTGTCATTAATGGCAAAATGATCACCGTACATGGGGAGACAGATTTCACTACCTATAAAGAAAGTGCAATACCATATGTCGAACCCGAAGTGAAAGAAGAACCAAGTTATCATTCCTTGATCTCAATGGTGCAAATTCCTGCCGGTTGCATCATAAAATCGCCAGAGTTCTCAACACCATCCATTATGTCTAAAAGGATGTTATGCCAATATGGATTTACTCCCGGTAATGGTCTTGGATCGAAATCCCAAGGGATCAAAGAACCTATTACTCCGCTTGCTACAAGAATGAAGCATGGAGTAGGTTATATTCCAGATGATACTAAGAACCACCATGGAGGCCAACGCTGAGGTCAAAAGAATCATGGAGGCTGTAGAGGCCGAGGTGATCACCTCATTAATCCATCCGTATGGAAGGGCAAAGCTAAAGAGCTTCCCTATCATCATATTCACATCAAGAAAACTTTTTCTGGACCTTCCAAGCTACTTCAAGAAGAAGACTTACATATAAAGGAAGACTTATATGTAGAGGAAGAATCTGTTCTGCTAAGTTTATTTGAGAAGAGTACCATTAATGTTATTGTAACTGAGGTAGAAAATACTTACGCACTGGAGTAGGAAGATTCTCTTGAACTTTTACCGTTATTTTTTTACATTACATTTTGTTGATTGCCATTTCAAATTTCTTGTAATTTCATTTGCAATTTTAATTCAGTTGCAATTTACATTCCTTTTGATATAGATGTAATTGCATTTTTCAATTCAATAAAAGTGGTCAAATGTTTTGTTAAGGACATTTAGAAACAAAACCAAACTTAAGATGAACATTATCCTCATTCGTAAGGCTTGAGATTTTGGGTTTCTATATTGCTCCTCATTGCAAAAATGATTTTAAGAGCAAGGAAGTCTGATGATTGAGGACTAGCTCTGTCTTTATGTTCTTTCAAAACAAATTTCAAAATGAATTTCCAAAAGGTTTTTCATAGGACCACGCGCGTTACTTACTTTGTATGTAATTACTAATCATATTTGTTATATATCATGCATGAGTATTCGCATATCCATAATAGGTTCATATGTGACCTAAATCTTTCCAAGGAGATCACTTTCGATATTGAAGTGGATAATGAAGATGAGGAATGGGTCAGAAGGGAATAGATCTGTCATAAAGAATCAAAGCCACTCACGTTAGAGAAAACAATCACTGTTAATCTGAGCGATAAAGAGAATCCCATGGACGTTAAGATTGGAGAAAGTCTTCTCTCAATAGAGGTAGAAAGGATCACAGATTTGCTCAATGAATATCAAGATATATTTGCATGGTCTTATGCCGACATGACAGGCCTTGATTTAATCATAGTTGAGCATGCTTTGCCAATTGATCTAAGTATTCCACCAAAGAAGTACAAATTGAGGCGAACAAAGCTGGAATTAGTGAAGAAAATAGAAGAAAAAGTGATGAAATTACTCAAAGTTGGTTTCATTGAGGTAGTGCCATATTCATAATGGGTTGTCAACATAGTGCCCGTAATGAAGAAAGATGGTCGAGTACACGTGTGCGTTGATTATCGCGACCTAAATAAAGTAAGCCCTAAGGATGATTTCTTGCTTCCACATATTGATGTATTAGTGGATAGCACTGATAGGTTCGAAACATTTTTATTCATGGATGGTTTATCAGGATATAATCAAATCCTCATGAAGAAAGAAGATAAGGCGAAAACGTCCTTCATAACACCATTGGGCACATTTTGTTATAAGGTAATGCCTTTCAGTTTGAAAAATGCTGGTGCCACATATTAAAGGGCAATAGTATCTTTATTCCATGACATGATGCATAAAGAAATTAAGGTATATGTGGACGACATGATTGTAAGATCCAAACAAGGAGAAGATCATGTTGAGGTACTTCGCAAATTGTTCGAAAGACTTAAAAGTACAAGTTGCGATTGAACCCCAATAAGTGTGTATTTAGGGCAAATTTTGATAAATTGCTAGGATTTGTGGTCAGTAACAGGGACATCGAAATAGATTCTTCTAAGATCAAGGCAATATACGATTTAAAGACTCCTTCTATTGTAAAAGAAGTGAGAAGCCTATTAAGGCGATTAAATTACATTGCCCGTTTCATATATCTGCTTTCTGAAACTGCTAAACCATTTTTCAAACTATTGAAGAAAAATGCTAAAGTAAAGTGAGGTACAGAATGTCAACAAGCCTTCGATAAGATCAAGGAATATCTAGTATGCCCACCAGTGTTGGTACCACCGATTCCTGGAATTCCACTGATCTTATATTTGACGATTCACTATGAATCGTTAGGAGCGGTGCTTATACAAAGAAGATCAAATGATGATAAAGAACAAGTCATTTATTACTTGAGCAAGAAGTTCACAATATCATAAGTGAATTACCCAGCAGTTAAAAAGACATGCATTGCATTGATTTGGGTATTACATAGATTAAGACAATACACCCTTCATCATCAAAGTTTGCTGGTGACTGAAAATGATCCGATCAAGTATCTTCTTAAGAAATCCTCCTTGGTCAGGAAATTGGCAAAGTGGTAAGTCTTGTTATTAGAATTTGACATCAGAAGTTCATCCCAAAAGTCAGTCAAAGGACGAACAATAGCAAACAAGTTGGCAAAAAATTCACAGAATATTGCCAGTCCTTAAGAACAACTTGATGATCTCATATTGACACTAGTTGACGATAAATGGACCATGTATTTTGATGGTGCAATCAACTTATCAGGATCAAGAACTGGGGTAGTACTGATCTCTCTAAAAGGCCAACACTATCCGATATCTGTGAAATTGGTATTTTCATGCACCAATAATGTCGCTAAATACAAAGCATGCATTCTCGGCTTACAATTAGCCCTTTTAATGAAGAGAAAAAGATTGCAAGTATATAGAGATTCTGTGTTCGTCATATTGCAAACAACTGGTGAATGGCAAACTCGAGATACCAAGCTAATTCCTTATCATAGATACTTAGAAGAGATGATAGAAAGTTTCGAAGAAGTAACATTTGATTATCTCCCAGAGCTCAAAATCACTTTGCAGATGCTCTTGCGACTTTGTCATTCTTACTACAGGTTGAAGATGGTATGGATATAAAATCATTGAGAATCAATATTCTCGAACAACCAGCTCATTGCATGATGGTCCAAATAGAGTTCGACAACGAACTGTGGTATCATGACATTAAAAGATATCTTCAATAAGGAGAATTTCCTGAAGAAAGCCAACCGGGTGACAGGAAGTTTATAAGGAAGATAACCGACAAATTCTTCCTCAGTGGTCAAACCCTCTACAAGAAATTATTTGATTCAACCCTGTTAAGATGTGTGGATGCTACAGAAGCTAAACAGATCATAAAAGAAAATTACAAAGATGAATATGGACCGCAAATGAATGGACATCTTCTAGCCCGAAAGATTATGAGATTGGAATATTATTGGATGACAATGGAATCAGATTGCATCCAACACGTGAGATGTTGTCATCAATGTTAAGTTTATGAAACAAAATCAATGCACCGCCAAATGAGCTACATCAAATGTCCGAGCTCTGACCATTTTCAATTTGGGGCATTGATATGATTGGTCCAATCAACCCTGAGGCCTTAAACGAACATTGGTTTATCCTGATTGCTATTGACTATTTTACTAAATGGATTAAAGCAAATTCGTACACGAATGTTACTACTAAGAATGTTGTAAGATTCATCAAGCGGGATATCATTGCTAGGTATGGAGTTCCAGAAGTAATAATTACGGATAATGGCTCAAATTTAAACAACAGGATCATAGATGATTTACTCGAATACTTCCATGTTCGACATCTAAACTCATCTCCATATTGTCTACAAATGAATGGAGCAGTTGAAGCGGCAAATAAGAATATCAAGAAGATGCTGGCCAAGATTGCCGAAAATTATTGTGATTGGCACGAAAGGTTGCCGTATGCTCTAATGGCATACCGAACTTCAATTCGAACATCAACTGAAGCAACCCCATTTTCATTAGTTTACGGAATAGAAGCAGTGCTTCCTATTGAAGTAGAAATTCCTTCATTAAGGATACTATCCCAGTTAAAGCTTTCAGAAGCTGAGTGGATTCAACAAAGATATGAACAACTCAACATGATCGATGAAAAGAGACTAAGAGCTATATGTTATGGACAAGCCTATCAAAGATGAGTGGCTAAATCCTTTAATCGAAAGGTGAAACCGAGGAATTTCAAAACAGAGGATTTAGTAATGAAGAAAGTCATCTTCAACAATTCAGATCCTCGTGGCAAATTCACTCTGAATTATGAGAGTTCATATATTGTTAAGAAGGTTGTTCTTGGAAAAGCATTGATTCTTGTAGATATGGCAGGAACAGAACTAGCTTATCTTGTAAATGTTGATGCTGTCAAGATTTTCCATCCGTGAAATGAAGATGAACATTCAAGGAAAGATTCGGGTCACTTTAGAACATGTGCATATCATGCATATCATGCATACCATGCATTTCATGAACATGTTTATCTGTTTAGCAGAAGAAAGCAAAAAGAATCTGAACCAGTTAATGATTTTAGAATTCCCAATGGAGTTATCAAATAATAGAAGAAAGTATCACTTCCAATTCTATTTTCTATTGATATCCTCTAATGTGCTTTCCTTTTTATCATCCCCAGGAAGACAAAGAAAAAAGAGCAACAAAAGAAGAATCCCTAGTGGAACCAAAGCAAAAACATACAAACAAGAGGGATCTTGATAAATTGATCAGACAGGTACCCTCAAATCATGAGAGTATGTGTTAAAGAAGTTGCATTTTTAAGAGAAGAATGGACTTCTTTTTCCTCGAGCGAAATGACATTAAATTGAACAAAACAAAACAGATTGTTCGGAAAAGGAAAATACCTCAGAAATGTTTCAATCAAAAGTTTTGAAACACGTTTTCTTTGAAAATGCACTAAGCATCAAAATTCCCTAAAAGGGATAATTTGATAAAAGGCTTTGAAAAAAATTTCATAGAAAAAAGTTTGGATCAAATCGAATGGAAAGACCTTTAAATGATAAAAGGTAAGTCATATCCAAACACGTCCCTTATACACTCAAAGCCAAAATGGAGAAGTGAGTGAGAAAAACTCATCCGAAGGAAATAGAGGATGTTCGCAATGATTACATGGATTGAAATGATGAAAGGCAACCATTTCACTATCCCAAACACATGCTTATCCCTTACAAACCAAATTTGAGCCAAAACAGTAGAGAAGTTTTCTCAAAACAACCCTGTTAAAAACCACCCCACATTAGAGCAAATCAGGAGGTTTGTGGATTGATAGCTATGGAGAATAGGATCAAGAAAGATTTTTATTGCATACTCTTGTATCAATCTTTCTGTGATAACTTCATATGAAGTTATATAGAAGCTCAAGACATCCCAAAAGGAAGAAGAGCGCTTCATTTCCTATACCCAAACATATTACCTTTGATAATGCCCAATTGATCATGAATATTCATTTCAGAACCCCAAATTGGTGATCATCTCTTCACACTAGAGCATGAGCATATGATCCACTTTAATAGATAAGAAACAAAAGGGCAGAACGTAGAGTTCTTAGAAATCAAAAGATCAAAGACAAAATAGTCTGGGGCATAAAAAGCAGCGTGCCTGATAAAAGTAAGGCCAAATGCCCGAGAAAAATGAGAAAAAATGAGGGTTCAAAAGAAATCTCAAAATGACAAAAAAAGTCATGACAGAGTAAAGTTAAGATCATAAGAGATCATAGATCATAACAAGTGAGAATGAGTAAAAGAAAAGAGATTGTAATGAATGTTTAGAGGACTCTGAATGTTCATAAAAGAAAAGATCTCTAGTGAAAAAAGAAGAAAAGAAAAAGTGGTGATGTCAAGAAGATCATCAATTTCATAAAAACCCTGAATTCAAACAAATAAGCCTTTTGAGCCTACCCAATACCAACAATACAACCTTGCTCCAAAGAATCTTCAGATTGGGATGTTGAGATTAGAAACATGACTTTATGACAAGAAGTCATCACTCAAAGAAGTGTATGCAATAATATCTTATCTTATCATCAAGGTTCTTAACATGTAAACCCGAAGTTAGTTGTGACGAAATCCTTTTTCTTGGCCTCAAAATGTCTATCCTTTGAATAGCCATTGACCAAACCAATATTACAACCTTTTGGAAGATCTTATCGGATCAATTGGATTGTATACATTGCGAACATCTCCGAACACCTCCGAACACCTAAGGACTGATTAAGAGAGATAAAATTGAGGGATATCAGATAAGTTCTCCCTTTCAATCAGATGAAGAAAAGACCAAGTTCATAGATTAAAACAAATCCTTTCTAATGAAGGTCTCCCAATGATCATTTCAAGCATTTCTTGAAAGATTGCAAGCATTTTGTTCAAATAATTCCTTGAAAAGAAAATTTGATTGTCTGAAATGCGTTAATGCAAAGAATGCATATTTCATAACTACTTTTCAAAAGTTTTTGGTCAACTCAAAACCAAGTTTTCAAATAGTTTGTGGTAAGCTAAGAAAAAACAACATTTCAAGCAGTTTTGATTAATTTCAAAACTACTTTTCAAAATAATTTTTGGTCAACTAAAAAATCATACAAAGGTTAGTGAAACCTTAAAATCACATAACTCACGATCAAGGCATTCATTGTTTGAAGTCTTCCTAAAGTCCTACGGGCAAGAAGCCTCTAGGTAAATTCAAAGTCCTACAAGCGAAGAGCTGCTAAGCAAATTCAAAGTCTTACAAGCGATGATTCCCTAGGCAAATTCAAGTCCTACTGGTGAGGAGCCACTAAGCAAATTCAAAGTCCTACAGATGAGGAGCCCCTAGATAAATTTAAGTCCTACAAGCGAGAAGCCCCTAGGAAAATTCAAAGTCCGACAGGCGAGGAGCCCCTAGGCAAATTAAAGTCCTACTGGTAAGGAACCACTAGGCAAATTTTCAAATCCTCAGGCGAGGAGCCTCAAGTATTCATGGTTCGTGGATTCGTCCTTAGACCACGAAATCTGAATAACCATCATAATCATCAGCACCATCTATTCATGTCCTTAGATTAAGGATAAAGAGACAGCTCACAAATAGGTAAGTTTCTCTCCATCAATCATTAAAAACCTTTCGAAATATGTTCTGAAAAGAGAACCGTTGGATTAGATCACGAATTTCAAAAGCAAGAGCCCTAATCAGTTATTGTGAAAATTTCCATCTTATCTTGCTTAGTTATTCGACTAAAAATTCAGGTATCACCTTATTTTTGAGATCAACTTCTAATGAGCTTAATCTCAAATAAGGGCAGCTGTTGACACCTAATTTTTAGCTCATTTTTTTATATTTTTAAAAATCTCAAAATTAAGACTAGGAATCTTGGCAAGCCTAGAAACCTATTTCTAAACCAAAAAATAATTTTTTAGCATTTTTCCTTAATTTCTTTTAGTCAAAATAAGTGAGAAAATCAAGAAAAATAGTAAATGGAATCAAAAAAATTCCATAAAATAGTCATTAGTCTTATTTTAAATCCAATTTTATGAATACATCATCAATTTGAAAAAAATCTCAATCGGGTATATGTTTTTCCCAAAATTGGGCAAAATTAAACCCGAATTGAACAAAAAATGCAATTAAATTTTTCATAGTCATTTTTAAGTCATAATGTCTTCACAAAAAATGATTCTGGGACCTTGAATTACATAATGGTCAGTCCAATTACACAATTTGACATAAAAATAAAAAATCCCAAAATTCGATTGAAAATTAAGAATTTTGAACTAAAATTGGGAATCGTGCCCAATATGAAATTGTCGAAACATGAGACTATCATTTCTAGGGTTAATTAGATGTGAGTAATTCAATTTTGGAATCTATTTTGCCTAATCAGGTCATTAGGACATCAAATTGAATAAAAATCTATTAAACCGAATACAAAAATGAGAAAATCTTGGATACAATCATGACAAAATTGGGGAAAATCATATAATTAGGTTCGGAATATGATGGGGAATTCAATTTTGGGGTTTAATTTTGAAAAATTGGGTCAAAATTGAGCTTAATTGGAAAATTTAGACCAACCTGGGTCGGCCCGACCCGACCCGCGTTGTTCATCTTCCCTACCCAACTACCCCGAGTCACACCAAACCCAGAAAATTCTAATTCAAGCCCGCGACTTCACTGATTATTTTCGGCTAATTTAACACGTGCAAATCGATTTGGCTAACTGGAAAATATTCAGTCGGCACCAGAGAATCAATCCTAATCGATTTTAAGTTGGTTCTAACTAAATTTGGGCAGGAAATCAAGCTACAAAAAACAAAAAAACTGAACATTGAGGAAGGGGAGGTGTTCGATGCCGCCATGGATGAGAGTCCCCTCACGAGTTATGAGAAGGATCTAGAGAGAGAGAGGGTTGAGAGTCCCCTCACGAGTGTTCGATGCCGCCATGGATGGTGGAGCACCGACGAATCGTGATTCAGCCGTGACTCTCCCTTGGTTGTTCCAGTCGACTTGGCTGGTTCTAAAGGCCTGAAACCAAGCCTTTTCTGGCCAATCCAGAACTTTTCCGACGAAGCCAAGACCATCAGGTGGAAGTACAAGTTTCTAGGAATAACCCTATAGGTGCGGCTTAATTCAACAATTTCTTTTGATCATCGAATGAAGCAAGTAAATATTGTTCATAGTTATGATTTTTCTAGATTTACAAAATAGTGAACTTGAGTTCAATCTTGCTAACCAGACATTTTCTTCCACGAGTTTGAGTTTTTTCATTGCTCAAAACATGTTCTAACGTCATTTTCATTGTTTGTTTGCATTTTGAATGATCGAAAATGCATTAAAACCAAGTTGGCCATGCATTTGACCACCTCACCGAAGTGTCGCCGTGGCCATAAGCCACCCAAGTTAGCCTCCTTTAATCCTTGTTTGATGTTTTGAATCATTATTTGGATCGAATTAGATGGTTAGGGCGTTGTATGTTGTGATTCTAAGGTGTGGTTAGTCAGCTTAGGTTAGTGGCAAATTGCATTTTCCGACGATATTTTCGTCGGTCGGTGACGGTCCAATAGTCAATCAATTGGTTGGGTTTAATAGAGTGTGATATGAACTTGATCTTGAATTAAAAATTGATCGAAAAGGGCGTGGGAAGGTCGCCGGCGATGGGCTCAAAGTCGCGGCCTTGAAAACGTTTAATATAAAATTGTGCACACCAATTATTCAATCAAATGCCTCAATGGGCACAGACCGAAACGGCGCCATTTCTGGCGTCGTGCACACCGGAAAAGGTGACCAGCGCCGGCGCCGGCGATGTTTGGTTCGATCAGGATGAACTGGGTTGAACCGGGCCAGTCTGGTTCATTTTCCCGGCGGGAAATTTTTAAAAAAATAAAAAATCTTAAAAAACATTAACAAATCGAAAAAAATAATAAAAAAATAAAAATTAATTCTAGGTTAATAAATTTTCGAAAAAAAATTCTAAAAAATTCTAAAATTTTTAAATTCACAGAATGGTCCAAAAACACCGTGGCCAACCATAAAAAGTGAAATTTGAATTTTTGGAAGTGCCCAAGTGGCATTTTTTTAAAATCTCAAATTCAGGGGTTATAACCCCTAAAAAACCCTAAAATCCTAAAAATGTGAATCATGAAAATGAACAAGCTTTTAAAGCTTCATTAGGGTTTGGATATTTTGATTGATTTCGTTTTTAGAGACCACTTAGGATTGATTGATTTGATTGACCTCGATTGTGCATTTAATACTTGTTTGGTCTTTCCTGCGAATAGAATGGATAGATTTAGAGGGTAAGCCACGGAAATTTACATGACACGTTAGACGTTGTATCGTTCTCAAAATCTCGATTCGGGATCAATAATGTAACCAGTCCTCATACTCAGAATCTCTGATTTGTAGAATCGTGGTATTTCCCTCGTACCTCGATTAGGTTTCTGGTTTACCTATCAATAATGACTCGTAGCGACTTCAAAATCACAAACCTAGACTAAACAAGAAATCACCTTCCACTATCACGTGAGGTATGGTCTAGGAGAGACCCTTATACGGAATTACCTCCTTAGCGCGCAAATCCCGAAAACCCAAAAAAAAGTGCGACGGGATAACCCTCACAATTATATGACAACCGAGGTCGCCATGGCTCGAGTAAACTTAGATATGGCTCGATATCGAATTGGCCACTAGTCAATACGTGTAATTTCTAAAAGCCACTCGTTAGTTTGAGATACACTAAAGACACATTCGATTGAATTTTGCCATTAATTAAAATCCAAACTCTGTATCTAAGTTTCAAGATTTCCACAACTAATTTGTTGGACGTCGTCTTATTAAACATGGCTAATTATCAAGTTGATCGGAAATTTGGAAAAAGAAAAATTGGGCAAATTATTTTTTGTGGAGATAATGTTGAACCCATCTCTCTTCTCTCTCTCCTCTCTTTCTTTTCCGCTGACCTCCCATGCTGGCCCCACTTGTTGACTACTTTTCCGTTAACTTCTTCCTTCCCTTATGTGACTGCTGCTATTTCTGCTGAACCCATACTGTTGCTGACTTGCTGCTGCTTCACTGCCGTTGCTACCCACTCCTCTCTCTCTCTTCTTCTTCTTCTTCTTCTTCTTTTCTTTTCCTTCTTGGTAGCTGCTGCTTCTTCGTGTGTTCTGTTTCTACTCCACTACTTATGCTCCACCGGTTCTACTTCGCTGTTGCTTCTGCTTTGTGCTTTGTGCTATTGTTTCTTCTTCATTTTGCTTCATTACTTTTTGCTTTTCTTGCTGCTGCTCACTAGACTGACTAGCCCCCTTGCTCAGCCACCCTCAACCATCGTCCAGACGCCGCTTGCCCAATTCAGCCACCGTGAGCTAAGCTAACCGTCGGAGTTGCTACTGCTTCTTCTTGCTTGGTTTTGCTTGCTTAGACTTTGAGTAAGTGGCTTCCTAACCCTTGACTAGGCTAAGGGGTGACTAATGGACATGTTAGTGATGGTTTAAGGGTTGTGGATAGTTGGTTTAGTGGCTGGTTGTGCTTAGTTTGCTCGGTGGTACATGTTGGTTGATTTCCGGTAGGGTTGCTGCTGCGTCGTTGGACTTTACTATTTTCTTTGTGACTGTTGTGAACCGAATTTGTGAAAGTGTTCCTCATGAAAGTAGTTCATAACATCTTGAAGTATGACATATATTAAATCTGGAATTTTTGGAGATCATTTGTGATCATTCGAAAATTCATTTTCAGACCGTCTCAAAACTGCCGGAGTTACTGTTCACCCAACCTTATGGTCTTTCCGATTTTCTATATATTTTTTCAGATCTCTTTTCAACAAACTTCTTTCACAAAAATTATTAAGAACATTTGTGCTTATGACATATAAAAATTTCAGAGCTTTTCAAAGTGATTTGTATACTGAATGAGTTGTATTTTGATTGTGTGAGGGGCTGTCCGAGCGAACCGAGTTCTGTCCAGCTTTGAGTGTCAAAATGAGGCGTTTACAGTCAGAAATGGATTTCGTGTCCTCATGAAAAATATTTATCAAGATGTTTTGTACAACATATGTTTTGTACAACATATCAAGATGTTTTTGGAGCTGATTTACTATTTATTTCAAACGGATTTCGATCACTGCGCAACTGACCAGTTTGGACCCAATTTTATACATTTTCGATTTTTCTCTCTCTCAAGAATCATTCGGTATTATTGTGGCATTTTGACGGATTTACTTAACATTGGGCTAATTTATAAAGATAAAAATTGGTAATGATTGTTGAGGTGTGTGCATGGTCACGACACGTTCCATCTAGGTAGGAGTTCTAGACGATGCCTAACAGGAGTTCGAATGCTGTTTGGTGCCTAGGGTTGCCAGGGGGTGCTCGATCCTAGACAATACCGATCATGGTGGAGGCCAGATCGATGCTCCTAAGTGAAATGCTATTGGGTACCCTGCTTGTCAGGGGGTGTTCGATCCCTAACATTGCCGTCGCCGACGTAACGGGACGATGCTTGGTTACACCAGAAGACCGGCAGGAGTTTGGTGGCCCGAGGGGTCGTTAATAATTTGGACTTAATGAGTATGATTTGCATTGGGGAATGCTTTGCTTGAGTTGATTGATGAGCATGTTTGGATTATAACCATGTTATGCTTGATTATGCCATGATTTGCTTTGCGCAAGCTTGACAGGCAATTGGCCATGTTATGGCGGGATTTTAAAGTGCAGGGCTTACGTATGTGCCGAGGCAAGATAAGGGCATCTGTGATTGTTATGACATGTTAGATGTCAGTATTACATGATTAGGATTGTTCGGAGGTACGTGTTAGCCTAAGCGAGGCTTAGGTAGTTACTTATTGAGATTTATTTCATCCCCCGTTGTTAAACATTTTTAGGCTTGGAATGATGAGTAGTCGTCACATGCGGTTTGGAGTTTTGGAGTGATATTGGGCATTTGATGCTTTATTCCTTTTTGGATGTCTTTTTTTTGTAGAGGAGTTAAGCTTACCAACCACCCAATCCTTTTTGTTGTGCGTGGTTTGTAGATAGTGGCCTCATAGAAGGCTTGCAAATGTATTTGTTGTAATCGATGTTTTGTTTATAAAATTGCCTTGTTGATGTGTATTCTTTATCTCTCTACTATCCCATGGTTTATATATTGTATGGAGAGTTTGAGGTTGCTTCCGCATGCGTTGCTCATTAGTATTTCGATTGGGTCAACGACAAGTCTTGGGATGTCACATACTTGATGACCTTGGAGGGATGTTACGTGCTCGTTGGGGCTCGGGGCGTGACAAGACAAGTTGGTCTTGTCTTTCTCTCTCTCTCTCTTTCTCTCAATTCCGGCCCCCCTCTCTTCCTCCTTCGGCCACCAGCAAAATCAGCCCCCTTGGCTGCTGTTTTGCCGCCATGGAGTCACCCGTCGAGTGCCGTGACAAACCATGACCGTCCACCCGCCGTGTGCCGTCCGTCTGAGTCATTTCCTCGTCGATTTGCCCTCACTGCGAACCAAAACAGCCCATGGAAGCTGTGGTGCTGCTGTCCATGCCGTCGTTGCCACCTCGTGTCGTTTCCGGACCGAGCCACGCATAGCCCTCGTCGCTGCCATCGCGCTCGTGTCATCGGAATCGTTTCCGGGTGAGTTAACGCTCTAATCCCTTGATTAGTACGTTAAACTTGCTTATGGTTTGATTAGACTAAGTTAATCTTTCTTAGTGCTAATTAATGAAGGATTAGTTAATAAGCTATCGCGATAAGTGATAGGCAGAAGTAATAAGCTATCGTGATAGGTGATAAGTGGACTCGATAGGTTATCGAGAAAATGTGATAAGCTATCGTCAAATGGACGATAAACTATCGGAGAAATGTTGATAAGCTATCACTAAAGGGGTGATAAGCTATCGCCAACTAGGCGATAGGCTATCGAGGAATGGATGATAAGTTATCGTGAGGGGAGTGATAAGTTATTGATTTTTATTTAATGAGTTATCGCAGTTAGGCAATAAGTGATAGTGAATTGTGGTGATTCTATGCATGCTTTATGTGCTTTCAAGCTTGTGATGCCTTGAAAAATACTTGTCCATTTTATAAGCCTTGTTTACTGATTTTTATAAGGGTTTTTAAGGACATATAAGTGAAAAACCCTGAGTTGTTTGTCGCGACCTAAAAATCAAATCTACGTTTTCCGATCTTAGGCTAATGGATTACTAGATCAATTAAATTGACTAACCTAGCTCAAGTTCTCCCAAACTCTACCAAATCGCAACTTAGGTCCAATTGTGAGCATGCAAATATTTTCAATGGGAGTCGCCACTAATCATTTAAGGTAGGTTGATTAGAAACCTAAATAAAATAGCGGGAGTACTATTTTATTTCTGCGAACCAGAAATTATAGATTCGGGGACTTGGTTACGCTAGATTCCCTAACGCCCTTTCGGTACCAATTTCAAGAAAAATACTCAATTTGACAATTTTGATAAATCTTGACTTAGAGTTCAAAGGTGCAGAAGTTTTCTTTTTTTTAAAAAAATTTTTTTTACTTATTTAAATGAAAGCTAACCTATATGTAATGACGTGCAAAAATTGACATGCGATTAATGCAACCTAACATGCAAACTATATGTCATGCGACGACGTGACCTATTTCTAATTACGGGCATATTATTTTTTTGTATTTTTTTTAATGAAATTCGGAATTAAACAATGCCAATTATCTAAACATGCAATATTATCTAAAGAAATTAACCTATTCCAGAGCAATCTTTTTGGTATTTTTTTATCGAAATTCGAAATTACAATCAAGTAAAAAAAAATAACCGCTAAATCTTTCGAATTAAGTTTCGATCTGAAGTCTGACAGATCGATCCTAAAATTCGAAATACCCGCTATGGAAATAACTTTATCTAAAGCCTGATAGATAGATTTATTTCCACGTGTGCGGTTGCGGATTAGGAAATTTTCCTAATCGATCACATCTTGAGAAGATTTTGTTATCTAGAATATCTTGGATATATTCAAAATATTTTGAAATTTTCGAATTCTATCCAAATTTGACAAGTAATGCCCATCCAAGATTTCCAAAGAATATTCAATTAAATCGCAGTTTTTAAATTAAGCGAGGCACCTTCTTTTTTTTTAATAAAAAAAAGATCTTACGAATAGCCATGATCTCTTCGAAGATAGCAATGATTTCAAAAAAGGTAACGATATCAAACAAACTAGGCAGTAAAATATTTAAATTAATACTGGATGAAATTCTTACATAATTTGTGGATAACTTCCGAGTTCGAACTCGACACTGGATCGGAATTGCGGATTACGGGACTAGCGGCCGACGAATCGATGGTGACCGCGACAGATGGTGGCTCACGGTGGATCACGAGCAGTAGCTAGGGATGACCAGCAACATTCACGGTGGCTCGGTGCCGATGGTGGTTGTTGGACTCAGGGCGATGGACCACAGTGCGGATGAAAAGACCAGAACAGAATCGGTCGCGGTGGAACCTAATTCGCGATCTTGCTCAAATGGCGTTTCCAAATTCGGACGGCTGACAGATCACAGGAATCACGGACCAACGACCGGCGGAGGCTCACATACAGCGGTATGTGGCTTGGTAGATGGCCAGCGAGAGCTATGTCAGAATAAGACGCGAGCGACAGATAGGGTCACGAAGCGCCAATGGTCGTCATAAACTTCACTGGAAAACCTGCAACGAAACACCAAAAATGCTTGGACTTGACTAGAAAAACAAGATCAGTGCAAACTCGCTGGGCTGATGGCAACGGCGGGAGGCTGCTTGCTGCTGGGTCGCTGTGAAGGACTGAAGCGTTGCTTAGAAAATTACAGGTCGTGATGGACAAGACCCATGAACGACACCGGGAGTACTACTGAAGTAAAACCGAATGGTACAGAGAGTGTTGCAAATATCGCCGGAGTAGGGACTGGTCTCTTGTCAAGTCTGTGGAAGTCGTGGCCGACGCTCTGTACCGTGAGGAAATAAAGAGAGGACTCTCTCTTTGTATGTCTTTCGTGAGCCTCCCCCGAAAGCCCCTAGGGGAAGAATAAATTTTCTATTTTTTTTTGCTTTCTTCTTTCTCTCCCTCTCCCTTCTGTGTTTCTCGTGTGTGTCCTGACCGTCAATTCTCTCTCAATGTAGTGGCTGTACGTGTGTATCTCTCTATCTACGAAGCCCCCCGACGGAGAAGAGAGGACCCCCTCTAGATTTCTCTCTCAAAATCCCTCTGTAATGGCTCCCCCTCCCCTTGTCTCTACGTGAGAATCCCCCAACCTAATTTAAATATTCTCTTTCCGATTATGGGCTCAAGGAGGTCTTCTGGGCAGCATATTCTTTCTTGTTTTGAGAAAGATATATTGCATATTTTCGTAAATATCCGAAAATCAAAGTCTATGAAATCGTGGACATCTTCAGGAAATCATGAAAGATATTTCTGCACAAATGCCCAACCAAAAATATATTAACCGAGAATCATGCATATATTCCGAAAATTCTTCATATCTCACGTGCGAAAATTCCACCCATGATAATGAACGAGTTTGGCGAAAATTTCTATTCGTGGGCTTTTAACTAAGTCCATTCGCTATTGATTTAATGCAAATGCTATTATGTGAGCCTATTACTATAAATGCTCCTAAAATTTATATGCAGTTTTAACTAATTAATTAATTTTTTTTCTAGGGACCGAGATCGATCCCTAATTTTTATGCAATGAATGACTAATTGGATCTCCAAAATTTAGGTGTTAACAGCTGCCCCTCTTTGAGTGGAGGCTCGCAGAGGTTTCGCTCAAAGACTGAGACCTAAATTTAAACTATGCAAAATGATGAATGATTTTTTTTTTGATTTTTTTTTTATTTTTTTTTAATGTAATGATGCATGATATGCAAACAATAAAGAACATATGCTAAGGCTTCTCACTTCATATAGAGCGGTGAAAGAGTCTTACATACGGATCGCACAAAAAGTGTCCAAGTGAGGGAAAGCTTTATAATGCTTTGACTTCCCTCGATCTCCAAACTTCTGGTCCACTGGAAGTAAGGCTCTCGAGGTACTGGATTGCCTATTTGTTACCTGTAGTTTCCTACATATGCGAAATAGCGCATGATGTAAAGAAAGAATGGGACGTGTTGCCTATACCACTGGGCAATCACTAAAAGGATCATGTCACCCCTCCATTGGGTGAGCATGAGGTTGGTTGTATCACATATTCCACTGGGTGAGCACAGATTGAAAAATTATGCTGCCTGTACTACTGGGCAGACATGTAATGAGGTGTGCCGAGTACTCCACTTAGCAATACCAAATAAGAAATTATGCTGCCGCGTACTCCACTTGGCAAACATGAAATGGGGTGTGCTGCGTACTCCATTGGCAACACCAAATGAGAAATTATGTTGCCGCGTACTCCACTTAGCAAACATGAAATGGGGTGTGCCGCGTACTCCACTTGGCAACACCAAATGAGAAATTATGCTGCCGCGTACTCTACTTGGCAAACATGAAATGGGGTGTGCCGCGTACTCCACTTGGCAACACCAAATGAGAAATTATGTTGCCGCGTACTCCACTTAGCAAACATGAAATGGGGTGTGCCGCGTACTCCACTTGGCAACACCAAATGAGAAATTATGCTGCCGCGTACTCCACTTGGCAAACATGAAATGGGGTACTCCACTTGGCAAACATGAAATGGGGTGTGCCGCGTACTCCACTTGGCAACATCAAATGAGAAATTATGTTGCCGCGTACTCCACTTAGCAAACATGAAATGGGGTGTGCCGCGTACTCCACTTGGCAACACCAAATGAGAAATTATGCTGCCGCGTACTCCACTTGGCAAACATGAAATGGGGTATGCCGCGTACTCCACTTGGCAACACCAAATGAGAAATTATGCTGCCGCGTACTCCACTTGGCAAACATGAAATGAGGTGTGCCGCGTACTCCACTTGGCAACATCAAATGAGAAATTATGATGCCGCGTACTCCACTTGGCAAACATGAAATGAGGTGTGCCGCGTACTCCACTTGGCAACACCAAATGTCACCTGTTCCACTTAGTGAACATATGAGAGAGATAATTTCTCCGATTCCGGAGAGAGAAACAATGAAGAATAATTAGCAGACGTACCTAAATTCTTCTTATGACGGAGCTAATGGCATCGCTCCTGTTTTTTCCTGAGAAAAGGTTAAAACAACGCATGCGCAGGGGCATAGAAAACATAATTCATGAATCTGCTTGCATTACCAAGCTTCACTAGGGAACTTATCAATAAGAACAACCATTTCGTCGTTTTGACAATTTGATCACATTAAATGAGAGACCTTTAATCATAAAGGACTTTCTACTCACTCTCAATGAAAGGCTTTTGACCCGACCTTTGATGCGGGTATAAAAATCACTCAAACTCTCCTCATCGTACTTGACAAGGGTTCGAATATTCTCAAAATCAGTATGGCTTCGCCAATCTGAGAGGTCTTTATAAGAACTAAAACGTGGGTTTGGTCAATGGCTTAGCAAAAAAGACTCTTTGAGTCGAGGCTATTGAAAGAATTGATATCACCAGCTGCTCCGGGTTTACAAGTCAGGAATACTGCAAAAATGAGATAGAAAAATTTTGCTCGCACTTCTTCGAGCAACATTTATAAGCATTTGAAACTCTACGTTAACTCAAGTGCCCTATTTTGAAGAGACTTCGGTAAAGGTTGTAACGTAGGTTAAGGTAGGCTTGAAATGAATGGCCTATTTCCATCAAAAGGGGTATTATGAACATGGAGATTGGTGATCATCCAATTATGCTACTAGTACCATTGATCTATCTCTAGCAATTGCTCCATAAATGAACCTTCAAACGGTCTTTTCCTTGAAGACTAATCTTGCATATCGACTCAGTTCTTGCTGAAGCTTTTCTTTCTCTCTCATTTTTCTCTTCCCTTTTTTTTGGGAGAGATTTTCTTTTCGAGATATTTTTCCCAGAGAGAGAACTTCGATTTAATGGAGTCCTTTTGCGTCCTTTCTGATGAATTTTCTTTCGAGCTCCCTTGCTTTGAGATGATTTCATTTGTTTATTACCAGAATGATCACCAATCGGGTTGAAATGAATCTACCGCTCAAATTGGGTATGCAAAGGGTATAATGTGTAGGGATATAAAAAGAAATGCTCTTCGTCATATATCTAAGACACTCGAGCTAACACAGAACTTGCATGCAATAAATATACTTGAAGATTGATGCAAGTGAAAGCAAGAAAATTCTAACCATTTTGAACTTTCTAAGAAATTGCCCCGGTATGGGGTTGTTCCTGACAGAGGTAAGAAATGAAACTCCGTTCAAAGAGGTTAAGCAAAATGATAACCTGTAGTGTTTAGATAGAAGAAATGAATGCCTCTCATCATTTTGGTCGTCATACTTTTCGTGAGATAATCCTTTACCTTGTCAGCATGGAATTTTCACTCAACTCGCACTAGGGATTATTATTCAGGACATGTATGGAAATGTCTTGCCTTTCGTCATCTTGAAGTCTCTCATGCAATATGATTGCTTTATTAGGACAGAAACAGATTGCCAGATCAAAAGCCTTCCTCAAACAAAGCTTAGTAACATCAATTGATTCATGAAATTCAATTTGAAACTTGATAGAAACAAAGTCAGAATGAGTACAAATCAAGTGTAATACTTCTTCACGGAATCAGAATTAACTGGACTGGAAAAAACACAACCATCTATCTCTGCCAAAATCAAAGCACCTCTTGGAAGGACTTTCTTCACAATGTACGGGCCGCCATAATTTGGGGCGAATTTTCCTTCTGCAAGAGGAACTATCGGCAATAACTTCCGCAGGACAAGGTCATCTACCTGAAAATGTCGAGCCTTGACTTTCTTGTTGAAAGATTTAGCAACTCGTTGTTGATAACACTGGCCATGACATAGAGCTCTAAGCCTTATCTCATCAATCATGTTCAACTGATCCAATCTCTGCTGGATCCAATCTGCTTCTGACAATTGTACCTGTGAAAGAATACGTAACGAAGGAATTTGAACCTCAACAGGTAGAACTGCTTCCATACCATACACAAGAGAATATGGAGTTGCCCCTGTAGATGTCCAGATAGAAGTTCGATATGCCATAAGTGCAAAAGGTAATCTTTCATGCCAATCACGATAGTTCTCAGCTGTTTTAGCCAAAATTTTCTTGATATTCTTGTTGGCTGCTTCGACCGCTCCGTTCATCTGCGGACGATATGGAGATGAATTCAGATGCTTGATCTTGAACTCCTTGAACAGATCATCCACCAATTTATTATTTAGATTTGACCCATTGTCAGTAATTATGGTCTCAGGTGCACCATATCGAGCAATGATGTCTCGACGAATGAACTTCACCACATTCCGGGCCGTCACTGTTGCATAGGACATAGCCTCAATCCACTTCGAAAAATAATCGATAGCGACCAGGATAAACTGATGTCCATTTGACGCTTTAGGATTGATTGGGCCAATCACATCAATGCCCCACATAGAAAATGGCCATGGTTCAGACATCTGATGCAATTCATTCGGAGGAGTTTTAATCTTATCACCATGGATCTGACATTTCTGACAACTTCGGACATGCTGAATGCAATCACTCTCTAAAGTGAGCCAGTAATAACGCATCCTCATTATCTTCCTTGCCAGCATATGACCATTCATGTGCGGACCACACACTCCCTCATGTACTTCTAGCATCAAACGAACAGCATCGGTTGAATCAACACACCTTAATAAAACCGAGTCATAGGACCGCTTGTATAGGCATTCTCCGTTCAAGAAGAACTTCGATGCCATTTTCCTGATATATTTTTGGTCAGATGCGGTACTTTTCTCAGGAAACTCCTGTGTTTGAAGACATGTCTTGATATCATGATACCACGGCTTGCCGTCAGGCTCTTCTGTTGTGGCCATACAATAAGCCGGTTTCTGTAAGACTTCTATCTTCAAAGGTTCAACTTCTAAACCGCTTGTCACTCGTAGCATTGCCGATAACGTAGCCAGAGCATTGGCAAAACTGTTTTGAGTTCTTGGCAAGTATTCAAACGAAATGTCTTTAAACTCTTTCACCAACTCCTCTAAATAGACGTGATAAGGCTGCAACTTAGCATCTCTAGTTTGCCATTTACCAACGGTCTGAAGAATAATGAGGGTTGAATCCCCGAACACTTTAAGTCGAGCTACTCCCATTTCAATTGCAGCTTGTAACCCGAGGATGCATGCTTCATATTCGGCAATATTGTTCGTACAAGGAAATATCAGTTTCGCTGTGACCGGATAATGTTGTCCGCCTGGAGATATTAAAACTGCCCCAATACTTGATTCTGACAAGTTTACGGCTCCATCAAAATACATGGTCCATACATACTCATCAATTGGCATGACTCTATCCTCTAACGGATCCAGATCTTCATTTTCCCCAGGATTTTCAGCCAAGACATCAGCAATTACTCGTCCTTTGACTGATTTCTGGGACACGAATCGAACATTAAATTCTGAGATGAGAATCTGCCATTTTGCCAGTTTTCCAACCAAAGCGGGTTGATTGAGCAAGTATTTGATGGGATCACACTCTGTCACAAGCAATATTTTATAGTGCAAAGTGTATTGCCTCAATCTGTGTAGTACCCAGACCAGTGCTGCGCACGTTCTTTCTACTTCGGAATAATTCATTTCAGAGGCGGTGAACTTCTTACTTAAATAATAAATGGCACGCTCATTCCCATCCTCTTTACTTTTCTGAGCAAGCATGGCACCTAAGGATTCACTGTGGATTGTAAGGTACAGGATCAGAGGTTGCTCTGGTGTTGGTGGAACAAGCACTGAAGGATTCATCAAGTAGTGCTTAATCTTGTCGAATGCCAGTTCACACTCTTCATCCCATCTAACCAGCGCATTCTTCTTGAGGAGTTTAAAGAAAGGCTTCGCTGTCTCAGATAGCTGAGAAATAAATCTGGCAATATAGTTTAGTCTGCCCATTAAGCTACGAACTTCCTTCACCGAAGAGGGAGATTTTATTTCACAAATGGCTTTCACTTTTGACGGGTCAATCTCAATCCCTTTGTTACTAACAATAAAGCCAAGTAGTTTGCCAGAGGCCGCCCCGAACACGCATTTTGCCGGATTGAGGCGCAATTTGAACTTGCGAAGCCTGTCGAATAATTTCTTCAAGGTTTCTATGCGATCTTCTCCACATCGAGTTTTCGCAATCATATCATCAACATAGACCTCGATTTCATTATGCATCATGTCATGGAACAATGTGACCATTGCCCGCTGGTAAGTTGCCCCAGTATTTTTGAGACCGAAGGGCATCACCTTGTAATGAAATGTCCCCCATGGAGTGGTAAATGCTATTTTCAACTTATCATCCTCATTCATCAAGATCTGATTATAACTTGAGAAATCATCCATGAAGGAGAATAGTTCGAATCCAGCTGTACTGTCCACAAGCACATCAATGTGCGGGAGTGGAAAATCATCTTTAGGACTAGCTTTGTTCAGATCTCGGTAGTCAACACATACTTGAACCCGACCGTCTTTCTTCATCACTGGGACTATATTAGCGACCCATTCTGAGTATTGGGTAGTCTCAATAAATCTCACGTCAAGAAGCTTCATGACCTCTTCTTTGATTTTCTTTGCCAGTTCTGGCTTAGCTCTTCACGGACTTTGTTTCACAGGTTCAACCGAAGGATCAGTCGGTAGACAATGTTCGACGATCGATCGATCAAGACCCGGCATGTCAGCATAAGACCAAGCAAAGATGTCTTAATAATCCTTCAACAACTGGGTCAAGCGTTTGGCCATATCTTCAGGAAGACATGCCCCAATCTTCACCTCTCTAGGATTCTCCGTGTCACCAAGGTTGATCACCACGGTTTCTTCGGCGGTCAAAGGCTTAGATTTCTCATGGATTTCCAAGTTCCGTCGTATTTCTTCATCATTCGGATTAGAATCATCTGAGTCATCGAATTGGCTTGCATCACATATACGAGGGTCTACGATTCCCGTCCCTTCGCCTGCCTCGAGATTAGTCCTGAAACATGAAAAAAAGGAATCAAAAAGACAAGATAGGGCTTAACTACATGCAATTTTTGAAAATTGTTCTTTGCTTTTTGAAATTCATTTTGCTTTCGAAGACCTCGAAACGAGAATTCTTGAGAAGCCCAACCCTCAGTTCTTACCGTAGATGACCAATTTTTCAATCGTTGGTTATCGTCATCGGGTTGATTTGGGGTACTTCAACAAGATTCAAAAAATGATAAAAACCTCTATAATTTTATTGATATTGAACCAATGAATTACATCTTATTGGATTGAAAAACCTAAGTGCAACATGAATAGGAATGACAATCGAAAGAAGCAATAAAGATTCCCACGCAGGGGAGATACGAAAACTAGAAATGATTACTCTTGAGGGCTAGCGCCCATCCCTTCAAGTGGTCCTTCAGTGATTACACAAATGGAGGTCTCAGCAAACCAACCGGTGAGGTAAGGTATACCATCATCAAAGTCCACCACCCTCGACTCCGGCTTCTTGAAAATACAGGGTGGCTGGTTATCCTCAGAATCGTCAGACAAACTAACCAGAATCGCTTTACCGTGCTTCTTAGGTGAGTCAGTTAGGGCTTGTGGCGACTCAGGAAAGATAAGCCCAAGATCATCCTCAGTCGGGCTCAGATTTAAATGTTCATATCCTCCCACAACTTCAGCCGAGTGAAAGGTGTCGTTGATGGAAGGTGGTAAGGGACTTTGACTTGCTCCTATTCGGCTTCTGCAACAATCGTTGCTTTGTTCGCGGCTTCCTTGCCCATGATATCCCAAACTAGCTTTGTGGGATTGTCCATTTGTCTCGATCGGGGCAAGAATGCCTTGGCTTTCCTTCCCAAGACCCTGACCTGGCTTAAAACCATTATCGACCATGACCTTGGCCACCATGAGAGCTGCTTTAGAAACTTCAGGAACGAGCAACGGCATATCAGAGGAAGCTTGAACAACTTGAACTATCTCAAATGAATGATAGCTATCCTCCTCAACATGATCGGGTTCTATGTATGGGATCGATGTTGCATTGAAGATTCAATAATCTTCCTCTCCATAAATTGTAACCAACTTTGCTTCAGCCACAAACTTAATCTTCTGATGCAAACTAGAGGGTACTGCGCCTGCATTATGAATCCATGGCCGTCCCAGCAAGAAATTGAAAGCAGAAGGGATATCCAGCACTTGAAAAAGAATATCAAACACTGAAGGTCCGATTTGCAGCTTTAAGTTAATCTGGCCTATAACATCCTTCTTTACTCCATCAAAGGCTCAAACAGAAGTCTTGGCTGCTCGCATAGTAGATGGAGGAATGCCCAGCCTTTTCAAAGTAGCCAACGGGCATAAATTCAGAGCCGACCCGTTATCAACAAGTACCCTAGCCATGTGAGTCTCCTTGTACTTCACTGATATGTGAAGCGCCTTATTATGACCACGTCCTTCAACTGGGATTTCCTCATCAGAAAATGCTACTTGATCTTTGAGGAGGATCGTCCCGACAAACCCTTCTAGCTTATCTTCTTCAATAGTCTCGGGCACATGAATCTCACTCAACACCTTCATTAGAGCACTCCGATGCTTATCTGATGTCTGGAGAAGTTCCAACAACGAGACTTGTGCAGGTAACTTTCTCAGCTGATCAACCACGTTATATTCACTAGCCTTAATCACAGCTAGAAATTCCTTCGCTTCTTTCTCAGCCACTGGCTTGGCCGGTTGCTTATCAGGATAAGTTCGCCCTGACCTCGTTATCAGATCAACATCGTTTGACTATGGAACCATCTTGTCACTTTCATAAGCGTATGGTTGAGGTGATGCCAACACCAATACTTCAGAAATATCGGGTATAACGATCCCGAGGTCATCGTCGGAGGCGTCCTCGAGAGGGGGCATGTCAGTTAGCTCAGGATCCAACTTAACTTGTTCATCGGTTAACATTGCGAGTTCTTCATTCCAGTCAATGATGACCTAAGATATAGTGGCCACTACCCCGAATTCATCTGATGTCCTAATCATCCCCTCTCTCACCAACTCATCCACTTTCTTTCTTATGTCACCGAGTGACACCACTTCACCGGTCGAAACATAACCAGCTCGGACTAAAGAGTCGAACATATCTTCGAGAGGGACCCTGAAGCTTCGAACCTGCTTGACTCCCGGGCCAAGGACAACATTTGTACTACTCGAATGATCAGGGAGTGGATTGTTCTGCACATTGGGCTTACCGGCTGGCTGTAGTGCAAACGCTCCAATCTCGAGTAGATCCTGCACTTGATGTTTGAGCACTTGGCAATCATCTGTCGAATGCCCAACCTCACCTCTATGGTAATCGCATTTCTTCGACGGATCATACTTTGCAAAACCGGTAGCGTTAGATCTTTGTGGCTCTGAACTCAGCAAGTTCTTTTTCCTTAGCACCGCCAGTACCTGAGATAACATCCCGGGAAGTGGAGTAAACTGGCGGGGTTTGCGCTGCTGGCGTGGGTCCTGCTGGCCTTACCGCCCATAAGAGGTTGTCTGTTGGGTGCTAAATTGTAGCTTCGGGGCCTGAGCTGGCGTCTTTTGCACATAGGTCATGTTGACTTCGGGGATATGCTCTTTGTCCTTCTTACTAGTAAATCTCTTACTTGATGAACCTGACTCACTATACCATCCTTTCTTGAGCCCGGTCTCAATCTCCTCACCCATGGCTATCAGCTGGCCAAAAGATTGGGCGGCCGTTACTAACATTCGTGAACGAACCAGCTGCGGTAGAGTGAACACGAACAACTTCATTAAGTCACGTTCTGAGGGTTCAGGCATGATCTGCCCTGCCATGTTCCTCCAACGAGTGGCATACTCCTTCAGAGTCTCACCCTTTTTCTGCTCAGCTCTCTCCAGGTCTTCCCTTGTAATGGTGACATTGAGATTGAACTTGAAGTGTTTGATGAAAAGGTTTGCCACCTCTTCCCACGAGTCTTTCCGGTTGATCTGGTGGTTGGTATACCACCTCATTGCGGCATCCTTCAAGCTTGCTTGGAAGGTTTGGATCATTAGGGGTCCGTTAGACACATATCTATTCATGAGCCCCTGGTACATATCGATGTGCTGAATTGGGTTCGAGGTGCCGTCGTACTTTTCAAAGGCTGGCATCTTGAATTTATCGGGTACTTGGACCCGGGTAAAAATGGACAAATCAACATGCGGAACACTTTGAGTTCCCTCCACTTCACGTAACCTCTGGTCGAGTTTGGCCAACAACTTGGCATTCTCATCGTTGGGGGGTGAATGAAGAACAGGGACCGACGGAGAAGCATTAGTGTCGATCAAAATGGCGTCATCCAGTTGAAGGGTTGGATTAGTGTTTACTGCAGGAGATTTGTCAAGGCGGAGGCCTGGACGGGTTGGAGGTGGAATCTCCGATTGAGAGGCAGCATTGATCTGCTGCTGCTTGGCCATGAGATCACTCATCATTTTGGACATGACGGCCGCGATCTGCTCATTGATTGTATTCATGTGTTCTTTCAGCCTTTCGTCAATCATGGCTGCAATCTCGGCTTGATTGGCCATCCTTCTTTTGGTCACCGATCGAGTATTATGAGGATGAGGGGGATCCGTGGCAAATTACCTGAAAAAGTAACGATGGAATAAATACAACGAGTAGAAATAACGAGTTGGTCCATGACATCCTCTAGACCCTCATGATGAAATTTCTTTCGAAAGACCGATTCATCCAGTAAATCCCGAAATTCCAAATTGCTTTATTCAATAAAAACCTAGGCTAATTCCAAAATTTAGCTTAATGTTTCTCATTGAATTGTTCAAAATGGAAAATGTCTCAAAAGAATTCTTATAAAAATCGTTCAGCAACATTTATTACCAAAAAAGATCAATAGCATGAAGTACAAATGAAAGCTAACATTCCATCCTAAAAAGAAAGAAAAACTCCCTAAACCAAACTAGAAATCAGACAGTCTTCCTCTTTTTAGAGGTCACGTGATCTATAGACGAATGGGCCTTCAAGGCACGCCGTAATCGTGCATTCTCTTCAGCTAGAGCATCTGCCTTATCCTGGGCCTTCGTCGCCTTTTCTTCGCTGATTTTGATTTGAGTCTGAAGGGTATGCCGTACTGTCATGACCGGGATCTTCGGGAGTATCTCAGCAGGGATGGTATGATGTTGAATATATCGGGCCGTGGCAAAGTGACGCTTCATCCTTCCGGTGGGCTCATCTGCGGGCCAAATCAGCTTCTGAGTGGAACAATTCTGCCAAGCCTCAGAATGACGCCTAAGCTCGACTCTGTAGGACTCGCCTTTCTCGAACTGGACTTGGAATTCATTCGGCCTGAGTGGAGGTGGGACATCCTGCATAACTCAAAATTGACGTGTAACCCGAAGAGGCTGATAATTGGTTGCCCCATAAATGCCCATCAAAGGTACGGGCTTCTGATCGCCACTGTATAGTCGAACCTCAACCTCCCGAAACCACATAGCTTGCCAAAGGAAAATCTTAGAGCTTGGATCCTTGAACAGATGGACCCATTGTGTATAGTGCAAACTCTTAGTTTGATCTTGTATTTGTTTGAACCTTAAAATAGGGTTATCAGTCATGTCCATTTCAAACACAGTCATATTTTCCCCAAATTGAGAAAGGTGTGAGAAAAGCCAGATTTGTAAAAGCTCAATCGGGGCTTGAAAAGTTCTATCTTTTCCTTTCTTGAATCGCGTCAGAGATACGAAAGTTTCTGCCAGAATTGTGTTTATAAAACTAACTCCACCACATATTAGTTTTACCGTCCAAGCTATGACGGGATCAATAGCATTTTGACGGAATGGAAAAATGATGAGTCCAAAAAAAGCTAAGATAAAAATTCTTGACCTCATGAGGACAGAATTATTTTCGAAGCATTCAATAAGAAAAGATAATGGACATGCTTGATAATTACCCTTTAGTACTTTTTCAATTTCTTTTTTGGTCAAACTCAAAAATTCAGCAAGCGCTACCATAGGATCTACCTTAATGGGTGGTTCAACTATATCCAACTCAATCGATTTCCCAATGGCAATACTGTATTCTTCCAGAGTCGGTGTGAGCTCAAACTTACCTCCCAACACAAATGTGGTTGTCTCGGGGCACAAAAAATGGGCGAGTGCCTGCATGACCCCACTCTGAACATCTATGTCTAGGATGGGCAGCATGAATCCAATGCGCTTGAGAACGTACTACTGACCATCTGGCTTCAACTGGCTCCATAACTTCTTGAGCTCCAGCTTCGGAGTAGGCACGAAACGGATATCGAGGCGACCCATTCTTATATAGACCACGTGCCAAATGACTCAACCTAAATCATGGACCGACTCAAAATAAGATGAAGAAAACCAAAGATAAAGCTCGAGAAATTACCGTCTTTGGGAAAAAAAATGTCAATCACAGAGACATGCACATGAATCGTGAGTTTAAATTTTAATCTATCTATCCTAATGGCTTTTGCAAAGTGAAATGATGAACGGAACGACGTGTCGCAGCCTCGCGTACAATCATCATGACTAGTCGTAGCCTCGCATACAATAGTCATGACTAGTCGGGTCCAATCACTTCGGCTCGATTCGGTCGACAAGGGCAACCCCCATGCATCGTAGCCTCACGTGCATGAAGACGGCCCTTGAGCCATTTTTTGGAAAAATTTTCGGGATCCAAATGGGAGAACCTTTAGCGAAGCCTTACCGCCAAGGTTAAAGAACCATCTAAATACCATCTTAAAACTAGGGGTGTAACCCAGGTCCGGTCACAGGTTGTGTGTGGTGTAGTGCAAATACTGTAAATCATGCACAACAAATATATACAAACACCACTTCAATAGTACAAAAATTAAATCACAATTCCACTCCACCAAGCCTGCAAAACAAAGGGTTAGCCAATCACTACTCCCCTTATAACTCCCATTCTGCAAAACCATTTAACACCTAAGAATGAGAATTCAATCGAATTTTGTCAAATTGAGTGATTTTTCCATAAAAAAATTTTTGGCCTAAGTCCTCCTTAAAAATTTTTTAAAAAAAATTCAAGTTAATGTCCCCAGCGGAGTCGCCAAGCTGTCGCGACCTAAAAATCAAATCTACGTTTTCCGATCTTAGGCTAATGGATTACTAGATCAATTAAATTGACTAACCTAGCTCGAGTTCTCCTAAACTCTACCAAATCGCAACTTAGGTCCAATTGTGAGCATGCAAATATTTTCAATGGGAGTCGCCACTAATCATTTAAGGTAGGTTGATTAGAAACCTAAATAAAATAGCGGGAGTACTATTTTATTTCTGCGAACCAGAAATTATAGATTCGGGGACTTGGTTACGCTAGATTCCCTAACGCCCTTTCGGTACCAATTTCAAGAAAAATACTCAATTTGACAATTTTGATAAATCTTGACTTAGAGTTCAAAGGTGCAGAAGTTTTCTTTTTTTTTAAAAATTTTTTTTACTTATTTAAATGAAAGCTAACATATATGTAATGACGTGCAAAAATTGACATGCGATTAATGCAACCTAACATGCAAACTATATGTCATGCGACGACGTGACCTATTTCTAATTACGGGCATATTATTTTTTTGTATTTTTTTTAATGAAATTTGGAATTAAAAAATGCCAATTATCTAAACATGCAATATTATCTAAAGAAATTAACCTATTCCAGAGCAATCTTTTTGGTATTTTTTTATCGAAATTCGAAATTACAATCAAGTAAAAAAAAAATAACCGCTAAATTTTTCGAATTAAGTTTCGATTTGAAGCCTGACAGATCGATCCTAAAATTCGAAATACCCGCTATGAAAATACTTCTATCTAAAGCCTGATAGATAGATTTATTTCCACGTGTACGGTTACGGATTAGGAAATTTTCCTAATCGATCACATCTTGAGAAGATTTTGCTATCTAGAATATCTTGGATATATTCAAAAGATTTTGAAATTTTCGAATTCTATCCAAATTTGACAAGTAATGCCCATCCAAGATTTCCAAAGAATATTCAATTAAATCGCAGTTTTTAAAAAAAAAAAAAAGATCTTACGAATAGCCATGATCTCTTCGAAGATAGCAACGATTTCACAAAAGGTAACGATATCAAACAAACTAGGCAGTAAAATATTTAAATTAATACTGGATGAAATTCTTACCTAATTTGTGGATAACTTCCAAGTTCGAACTCGACACTGGATCGGAATTGCGGATTACGGGACTAGCGGCCGACGAATCGATGGTGGCCGCGATAGATGGTGGCTCACGGTGGATCACGAGCAGCAGCTAGCGATGACCAGCAACATTCACGGTGGCTCGGTGCCGATGGTGGTTGTTGAACTCAGGGCGATGGACCACGATGCGGATGAAAAGACCATAGCAGAATCGGTCGCGGTGGAACCTAATTCGCGATCTTGCTCAAATGGCGTTTCCAAATTCGGACGGCTGACAGATCACAGGAATCACGGACCAACGACCGGCGGAGGCTTACATACAGCGGTATGTGGCTTGGTAGATGGCCAGCGAGAGCTATGTCAGAATAAGACGCGAGTGACAGACAGGGTCACGAAGCGCCAATGGTCATCATAAACTTCATTGGAAAACCTGCAACGAAACACCAAAAATGCCTGGACTTGACTAGAAAAACAAGATCAGTGCAAACTCGCTGGGTTGATGGCAAGGGCGGGAGGCTGCTTGCTGCTGGGTCGCTGTGAAGGACTGAAGCGTTGCTTAGAAAATTACAAGTCGTGATGGACAAGACCCATGAACGACGCCGGGAGTACTACTGAAGTAAAACCGAATGGTACAGAGAGTGTTGCAAATATCGCCGGAGTAGGGACTGGTCTCTTGTCAAGTCTGCGGAAGTCGTGGCCGACGCTCTGTACCGTGAGGAAAGAAAGAGAGGACTCTCTCTTTGTATGTCTTTCGTGAGCCTCCCCCGAAAGCCCCTAGGGGAAGAATAAATTTTCTATTTTTTTTTGCTTTCTTCTTTCTCTCCCTCTCCCTTCTGTGTTTCTCGTGTGTGTCATGACCGTCAATTCTCTCTCAATGTAGTGGCTGTACGTGTGTATCTCTCTATCTACGAAGCCCCCCGACGGAGAAGAGAGGACCCCCTCCAGATTTCTCTCTCAAAATCCCTCTGTAATGGCTCCCCCTCCCCTTGTCTCTACGTGAGAATCCCCCAACCTAATTTAAATATTCTCTTTCCGATTATGGGCGCAAGGAGGTCTTCTGGGCAGCATATTCTTTCTTGTTTTGAGAAAGATATATTGCATATTTCCGTAAATATCCGAAAATCAAAGTCTATGAAATCGTGGACATCTTCAGGAAATCATGAAAGATATTTCTGCACAAATGCCCAACCAAAAATATATTGACCGAGAATCATGCATATATTCCGAAAATTCTTCATATCTCACGTGCGAAAATTCCACCCATAATAATGAACAAGTTTAGCGAAAATTTGTATTCGTGGGCTTTTAACTTAGTCCATTCGCCATTGATTTAATGCAAATGCTATTATGTGAGCCTATTACTATAAATTCTCCTAAAATTTATATGCAGTTTTAACTAATTAATTAATTTTTTTTTCTAGGGACCGAGATCGATCCCTAATTTTTATGCAATGAATGACTAATTGGATCTCCAAAATTTAGGTGTCAACATTGTTGGGTTTATATGTTCGGTTTTATGAGTTAAATGGGGCAAGGATATTTAAAAACGAAATCGTGCAAAGTTTGATGGGTTGATTATGTGTATAGGATCATGTGTGAATTTATTACTGCATTTTTATGTGTGGAAGTTGCTGTAATTTGTTGTGTGAGCACGAACCACGTTTGCATTTGGCTAAATGCTGAGATGTAATTGAGTTGTGTGTTTGTTGTGCTCGTGTGATCATATAAAGGAACTTGTCACCCAGCGGGGGTCTGGGGATGCAATATGTGACATTGCGCATAAGAGAATAGCACATCATATACCCTGTTGCATTGGCTAAATTATAAGATAAAGAATTGGCTTAAGTGGTTGGTGTGCATGCATGGTCACATGAAAGTCCATCTAGGCAGGGGTTCTAGACAATGCCCGACGGGGGTTTGGATGCCGTCTAGGCGGGGGTTTTAGATGATGCCGTGTCACGGTTGAGGCCGGACCGATGCTCCTTATGGATTGATGTCTGGGTGGGGGGTTCTAGACGTTATCATGCTCGATAGGGCGAGACAATGCCCAATTATGCCGGAAGACTCCGACGGGGGTTCGGTTGTGGCCCTGAGTGGTCGTTTAATAATCTGGACTATTATGAGTGCAACGTGCATGGATAAATGCATTGTGCCTGAAAAGTGAAAATTATATGTGTCTGGATTATTAAATTGATGTTGTGCCTGCTTATGTACTATGATATGCCTCTGGTTTATGCAATCATGTGATCTTATTATATGCTCATTGGAGTGATTATGGAGTTATGATAGTTAGTGAGGGCCAACCTGATGTGAGTAACGCGGGTTGTGCCGTGGTTCTATGAAGTTGTAGTAATCGGAACTCGTGTGAAAGAGTATGTTGTATTGCGCCTGATTATGGGATGAAATTGTAAGGCACGGCATGGGATGGGCCAAAACGATTTCACTTCATAATCAGGACTCGTGTGGATACCTTGTACATGAGAATTATTGAGCATGTTTTGATTGTATTATATGCTTGTTGCATTATGATTGCACGTGATGGTTTATTATATGCAGGGCATGTATGTATGCCAAGGCAAGGTAAGAATGCCTATGATTGTTGTTTAATGGCACATTTGTTTATGCCAGCCTGGGTAACCTGCTTATGTTTATAGTTAAGACAAATCAAGGGTTGCTTTGCTATTGATCTGCCATTGATAGGTTGTTGCATGTTTGGGAGCGCCCGAGGCGAGTTGACTTCCTAACTGAGGTTTAGGTCATTAACTTACTGAGATTTATCTCATTCATTGTTGTTAACCATTTTTTTGGTGCTCAGGTATGAGTATGCATTACGTTCCATGGGGACCGACTGTTTTGAGGGGGAACACCTTTAGAGGTTGCCCTTGTAGATAGAGTCGCTAGGTTAACCCTCGTAGATAGAGGAGCTAGGTTAACCCTCTACCTTTTGTGGTTGTAATTGGGAAGGTTCGTGTAGCGGACTTGTAATATGTTAACCCGATATATTGCTGATGATTTTGTATATATCGAGGTGTGTTTTCCCTGACTATCCCTGTTGTTGTGATTGGGTGGATTATGATTGCTTCCGCTTGTGTTTAATTGAAAGTTAAAATGAATGGGTCGGCGACTCGTCCCGAGACGTCACAATTCCACGACCAAGGAAGGATGTCTACGCGCTCAAGGGTTTGGGGCATGACAAGGTATACCTTGCAGTAATTCACAATGATTTATGCGCAATTCCAGCAAATTATGTAATTTTGATAAATTTGGTAACCTTTCTACGGAGCTACATTCCTCAACATGTAATTTCTCTATTGATTCCCTTTTTTTCCAAATCTCGTATCTCAATTAGTTGTGAGCAGCAATGGATTTCCAGCTTTTTAGCTTCCTTAAGCTTGATAGACCCGATACCCTCACTAACGATTCATAGTTTTGTACCCTTAAACCATGGAGATTCTCTAGCTGTTCAAACATGATCTCTCTCAACCCCCATTTAGAGATTATTAACTTAGACAAACATCTTAATTCATAAAGGAGGGGCCGTTCTATCGTGACTTAACACCTTCTAATTCCAAGAAACAAAGACCTGAATGAAGCCTTGGAAGAGATCGAGGATCATCACAAAAAATGGAAAGTTCCAAAAGCCAAGGAGGTAATGTGAGAGATAGAGGATTATAGCCATATATGAAAAGTTTCGAAAGCTGAGGAGGCCATGTGATATCTATATTTCTACAATTGTGATGTCCAATCGTTTCGAGATTTTCCAACATCCCTATTGTCTTCGGAAGCTCTCTTATCTTACTCCCATGCACATATAAGTGCTTTAGCCTTTGAAGATATCTAATAGAACCAAGTAATTCTATAATCTTCATATTCTTTAAGCATAATTGGAGCAATGATTCTAGTCCTCCAATGGAGTTTCGCAGCTGCCTTACCTGAGTGGAGCACAAGTGCATTTCCTCCACATTTTGAGATCTCCAATAGAATCAGGTAACTCTCTTATCTTACTGAAAAACCTAAATAAGCGCTACAGTCTTTTAAGACATCCAATGGAAGTGGGTAGTGTTATAATCTCTGAAAACTGCAAGTCTAGGTCTAGCAATGATTCTAGCCCTCCGGTGGAGTTTGGTAGCTCCCTTATCTGAGTGTATCCTAGGTTCATTTCCTCCAACGTTTTGAGATCTCAATAGAATCAAGTAGCTCTCTAATTCTTGTGTTGAACAAATTCAACACGAGCAACAATCTCAATTTCCCAACGGAGGCTAGAAGCTTTCGAAGTCGATAACAATCCATTAAAGACAAGCACGTCAAGCCCGCCAACTCTCCAATAGAAGGATGAAGCTCTTGGATATACAGCCCCTCTAGCTTTAGACTTGACAAGTACTTTAGACCATATATTACATAAGGCACCGCGCGTAGGTAAAAGTCAAGGCTTGCGGGCAACAATGACGGCTGAACTTGGGCTGCAATCAATTCCAAATGCTTTAGGCGCTCTATCTTACGGATAGAGTTATCGAATTGTGGCGACCCTAGACAATGTTTCTCAAAAACTAGTATCTTCAAATTCAAGCACATCAAGATGTCAGGAGTTGTCGAGAGATGGCATCTCATGAGATGAATAACTTTCAAGTCATGATTTGCCTGTGAAACAAGTTAGTATTAGAAAAGTAAGGCAAGGCAAATGGTAACAAACCTATATAGGTGATGCGTACCATACCAAGCATGGCCCCCATCCATTCCAGATTTTCGAAATTTTGCTGTCTAAAAGCTTGAGCATGACTAAGTTCCATAAACGCAGATTGACTGCTTGTCGTGACCTAACCTCCCATAGGGTGCACTACCTAGGGGTTTGGCTAATGGATTATTAAGTCTAAGTATAACTCGGGCCCTCCCAAGCTGTGGCATCCTCAATACGACCCCTGTCTGAGACGCCAGAAATGGTCTAAAGTATCAGAGCACTGATAGCAGAGATAGGCCATGAGTCAAACAAGCTTAAACGTGAATCAATTTCAGATTAACCACAAGTCGCTCTTAATCCTTGAAAGTCTCATATTGGTACAGGCAATGTCAGAGGCTCTTCCAAGTGAATTTGACCATAGAACTCGGTCCCGTTACGAGTATCAGTTTATGGATAACTAAGAGACAACCTTTTTGGACGACGCTTAATTAAGCATCATTGGACCGGTAATCTTCGGACAAGTGGACACGAGACAAGCACTGAAAGCCCAACAAAGGCCTGCGCCCAAGACAAGACCAATAGACTTGATTGGCCTTGTTAGGTGCCAATCAAGAGGGTAAAACCCATCTTACCCACATTTGACCCTTTGGTGATTTTTAGAAGATTACACATTAATGTGCCATGTCATGAATAGTAACCTATAGTTTAGCATTTAATGCACCTTCTAGAAGTTTTGTTTGGGAAGAGACCAAAATTTGGTCTTGCTTGGAAGGGGTTAGGCGCCACTTAAGTAGAAGAGGGGAAGAGATCAACCTAGTTAGCTTCTTGTTTGGTTTCCTTTGTTAGTCCCCAACTAAATGCATGTGCCTATTTTAGTAGCCATGCAAGCCTAGTGTGAGACTTGTTGAAGAAGAATTCAACTTGGCCTCTTCACCATGAATTTGCTTGGATGGGAGCAAATTAAGGAAGACCAATGCTAGGGTAGATAGTAGAGTCCTTAATACAATTGCATTATTGGCCTTCTTGCAAGAACACTTAGGAAGGGAACCCTTCTCATTTTCTCTCATTTTCACTCACTCTCACTTTCTATCATTTCTCTCTTTCTCTCCGTTACCCTCTCTCTCACTCACCCTCTCCCCCTCCCTCTTGGTCGCCCGTCATCATGTCGTCCTCGTCACCACTGTCGTCGTGTCGTCCTCGCCGCTGCCATGCCGTCCTCGTCGCCATCACCGTGCTGCCATCCACCCCCACGCCGCCTTAACGTCAACCACACCTCTTCGCCGTCGCCGTTCGTTCGTTCATCGTCATCCTTAGTTCGACCAGTTTAGTAAGTACTTCTAATCCTTAGATAGCTGTTATTCTACGCATTTTGGACCTTGATTGAGTCTTATTGGAGCTTGTTCTACAATGAATTTGCTTGTGTTGTAGGTAGATTACCTATACCTTGGATAGGACTCGATTCTACATAGTTGGATTAAGTTTTGAGTTTAGTTTTTGTGATTGTTAAGGTTGATTATTGTTAGTTCTAGGAAGAGGAAGCCCGTATAACAATTTTGTATGGTTTGCTCATGAAATGTTTTTGCTATTCATATTCTCATTATTAATTGCCATGTGAATTTACATGTTTCCTTGATGCACGTATATGTTATGGGAATCAAGGTGAAGTGTATGTGCTCATGTAATGGTTTAGTGCAATAGAAGTCTCATGTTATCATAATTATGGGTTTATGAGAAACCGACGTTTTAAGTCATCTTACGTATGTCCATCTTTACAAGGAAGGTTTGCAAATGAAATATCTTGGATATAAGTCCACATATGCTTATGTCTAGAAAAATCTAAAAAGAAAAAAGAAGCTCCGCAGAGAGTTTTCCTATCAAAGTCGGTGGAATTGCTCTACAAAAAGAGCTCTACTTTGGTGAAATAATGAAATTATATTTTCCTTATACCACTGCCTATATTTTTGAAGTTCTCTTACTTGTCATCCTTTTTCAAATATCCCACACACATACATACTTGCACATTCAACCACAAACTAAACATGATATTAAAATCTTGGGGGAAGAACAACAGAAGTGTCAAAAGTTGTGTACGGAGCTCACTTTGGTGTCAAAAGTTCCATTTTGATCACTTAAGTGCCAAAAAATTTGAAAAACGATCTTTTAAGTGCCAACTCCGATCTGATTGATCGAAAATCCGACGTGATAATTTTTTATTAGTATTTGAAGTCGATGTGGCTCGCCAAAGAGTACAGTCAGTGTGCAAACATTAAAACGATGCCGTTTTATTCACGATACCTACACGGCGCCGTTTTATTTAGCTTTTTCTCCCCAAAATAAGAATCCCAATCCCCAAATTGAAATATGGAGGGCGGAAGCTCAATAGCGGCTCACATTTGGGATACCTAACCCGCAAAAATCAGAACCTTAAATCCCCAATTATTAGCTCGCGCTTGCAAATGGAGGGCGGAAGCTTTAGCAGCGTCTCACATTCGATTAAAAAAAGCGAATTAGATGGTGAGTGTTACTGTTTTTGTGGGTTACCGAGTCCGAGAAGAACATCTTGGACTCAGTTAAATCCCGGGAGAAGATTCCATGGATACGGCAGGTATAGAGAAGGCTCAAAGTGCAAATATTTCAAATGGGTTGATGCCAAATTCTCCAGTCGAGCCAGAGAAGTGATCTTGCAGCTACTTGAAGGACGACATCAACCACCACCTACGTTAATGAACGAGTTAGATGATGTCGACTCAATCAAGCTTAAATGAAGGGTTTAACATCTTTAGTCGACCATTTGAAGATGGAAGTTTTAAGGCTGAAAATTAAAAGAAAATTTTATTGAGCATTAATTGTGTTACTGTTCTCTTGTGTAGTATATTCAAATATGAAGTGAGCAATGAGAAGAAGTTTGTATGTCTATCATAATCGAAGATGTGGAATATTTACTTGTATTGGATCATTTGTAAGTAAAATATGTTACTGGTTTGCTACAAATTGTATGGAACAAAAGGTTTTGTTCCAATCTATGGTGGAAATGGAAGGTTGGAGTTGGAATTCATTTGTTGTGAGCACTTCAAATTTTTTTTTTGCTTGGTTCTGTATTGTATATATTGGTTTGCCTGGTTTTTACATTAGATGTAATAGTTTGCTGCAACCATTACTAAAAACCATGAAGAAATTAAGGGGTGATAACAATTCACGAGTGACTATTTCAGTGCCATAAGTTGTAAATAGTGATCATTTTAGTGCCAAGTTTTTCTGAAAGTGATCATTTTAGTGTCAATCGCGATGAAAAAATGATCACTCATGTTGCACGAGTTTAAAAATAAGAACAAGTCAGTTTCAACTATGTTTCCATTGGCTTGCACCAGTCATGGTGCATATTGTTGCACCAGTTGAGTTGCTAGTGCATCTTGTTCTTGCGCCAGCTCATACGAGTGTTGGTGCAAGAAGATGCACCAGTACCCAGAGTTGCACCGAGAGGTGTATCGATGCAACAGGATGCACCAACAACCACAATTGCTCTAGTACTGTGCTAGTACATCTTGTTCTTACACCAGTACTTGTATTTGCTAGTGCAGGAAGATGCAGCACCCACAACTTCAACCATTACGTACATCCAGCACCCACAACTTTAACCAACAACAATAATCAACTAACCACTTCCAAAAACAACATCAGTCTCATAACAAGGTGCAAGACAAGAAAATAACAAAAACATTGTTGCCATTGACATTGATTGGTTCTTTACAAAAATAAACATGTCCATAAAAAAACATCAGTCCTCCAATCAGTCAACGATCCCCTCCCACCTAATATGTCAAAGCGAACACATAAAAACAATGGCAGCAATCCCCATCAGTGAAGATATCATGTCTAGCACCCTCCCATTAGTCAATATGCACAACACCCCCGGCTCCTTTTCCTTTTGCACTTTTGAATTGATTCATAATTGGGGCACTCTTTCGAACTGGACACGTAGGTTTGTTAACTGGCATTTCTGTCACATTCTTCTTAGCATCAACATTTTTTTTTGTAGCACATGTCATGTGTGGGGACCTCTCCGTAGGAACATTGGTCCCATGATTAATCGATTGAGATGAAACTAATACTGGTTCTGTTGGTTGAGATGGAACTGGTGCAACTTTATTTGTTGGTAGCTATTTTGAAGCTGTACCCATTGTCTTCTTCTTCTTCTTCTTTGCGCTCTTCTTTGGCTGTGCTCTTGACTCTTGAGTTGGCCCACCTTGAGAGATAAGCACATCCGAACTTCTTCTAGGCTACAAGAACATAATTATATTGTTAACCAAATGAATTGAAATACCATAAATTAAATACATGAGTCCTACAAATCTTACATTGAAAATAGTCATTCCAGTACGTTCATCTATGTAAATACCATAACCATATTGCCTTATTCTTTTTCTAAGAACCCTTCTTGTTCGCTGTGGTGCATCACTTTGAGCAACCTGTGGGGAAGCAATTTGTGCAACTTGTGGGGGAGCAACCTGTGGGGTTCCCTATCCTTATGCAACTTGTGCAGTTGGTCGTCTTCTCACTTGAGAAGCACATAACAAAATTAAACTCAGCCCATAAAAGACAAACACAACAATGTATAGCTTACTGGATATTTTTTCCTCGTTTGTTCAACAGTGGACTCAGTTGTTGTTGTTGCTATCCTGCCTGTACTTGTCCCTGCACTTGGGCCTAAAACAAGGCCTTTTGTTGGCCCTTCAGTAGGCCCAACAGCAACCTCTTCAATTGGTGTTGTTCCTGGCCCACGATCAGCTCTTGCAACAACTTCTTGTTCACGTTGCCTTTTCAACTGACAACCTTTCTTATTATGCCCTTCCTTGTGGCAATAGGAGCATTTCATCTTCACCTCGATGCTACTCATCCTCTGACTTGATGCCTCTCCCTCCTGTATTCTTCGTTTTTTCTTTGGCCTTCCTATTTGCTTCTTTAGTGGCAAAGGTAAAGGGCCTTCACGATTTGTTGGCTCCCAAAATTTGCTACTTCGGATAGGCTACATCATGAATTGGTACGAATTAAGGTATGAGCTTTTTTGTACCAATCATGTAGATAATCCTCTGGCCTTGCTTGTTTCATCAAAATGTCACAAATAGCATGGGGACAAGGAATTTCACTTAGTTCCCAGGCTCGGCATGAACACTTTCTTCTATCTAGGTTGACCACATACTTATCATTATTGTGAATGATCTCATATCCATTTTCTACATTCCAAACTGGATGGTAGAACCTACTAGTAGCAATGTTCGCATCCAATTTCTTTACAATTCTAGGACTACATTCTCTGCTCCACTTGTTAGCCTCATCTCTTTGCATGTGTAGTCTGATCATGACCATAACGCTAATATCATCAAGCATGCCGATGATTGGCTTGCACCTGGCCTCTAAAATTATGCCATTGAAAGCTTCATTGAGGTTATTGTCAATTATATCACATTTAAATTCTTTGCTGAAGAAGGCTTGACACCAGTGCTTAGCTTCTGTCTGGAATAGTGCATCAAAGTCTTCCTTTGTTAGCTGCAACAATCCCTGTTTGGCTAACCTGAAGTCAGCCATGTTGGTACTCTTCGCTATTTGCCAAAATTGCTTCTGCAGCATATCTCCTTTGTAGTTCTTTACCCAATTTGCATATATGTGCCTCACACACATTCTATGCTCAGCATATGGCATCAACTCAGCCAATGCAGGAACAAATCCCTACAAAAATTCAAATCAACAAATACAAGTCAGAAAATACAAAAGTAATTAATATTAAAAGTGAATTAATTGACAATGGTATTACCTTCTGTTAGTCACTCATGAATGCCCATCCTCCCCCATCGTTTATGTCAAGGTCAACCATTAAATTCTTCAGGAACCAGGACCAAGTATCTTTGTTCTCGATCTTGACAACTGCCCAAGCCATCAAAAACATTTGATTGTTGGCATCTCTCCCCATGGCAGCCAACATCTCCCCCTTGCATAAACTCTTAAGGAAACATCCATCCAATCCTACAACTCTTCTACAACCAGCCAAAAAGCCTCATTTGCATGCATTAAAACAAACATAAAATCTATCAAACCTAGGCCCACAATCAGGCAGTAGCCTCTCTACAATCTCAGCATATACCCTACTAAATAGGTTTTAAACCACGCATTCGCGGGCATAATCCCATACCTGTGCATATTCTTCCTTATACCGACCCATCAAAATTTGCATTACCCTTTGCTTAGCTCTCTTACACTGATTCCTCGACACATTAACTCATACCTGCTCCTTCACTAACTGCTTAAACTGAGGGCATTTAATTTCGGGCATTGCTTTGATTGTATTGAAGAAATGTTTCGACAACCACACACTTGTTACCCTTTTGTTGTCAAAATTAATTGAACAAGTATGTTCCTCTTGGAATGACCTAATTTGGAATGACCCCTTCCTACTCACAGCGCCGTACAGCTTCCAAGGACAATTGGGTTGTGAGTACTTAGCTCTCACAAATTCCTTCGTATTTCTAATAAATTCTACACTCCTCTGTTCAATAATAGAACTCTCCACAATAGCTTCTTTTAATTGTTTTGCATCATCAAATTTTATGCCGACACACAAAACAAGTTTATCGACATTTGGATCATAGCAAGGGTACTTACTTTTCCTTCGACGAACAGGTTCTTCATTATCATTCTTTGAACCAGCAGTTTCATTGCTCCAACTTTCTGTATCTTCACTTCCATTACCTCCAGCTAGAACTTTATCTAACTCAAGCCTTTCTCCTAAAGCTGGGAGTTTTTTCCTAAAAAATTCCCTTTGGTTTTGTCTTGACTGTTAGAGCTCATCATTGTCTTCATCACTTAGGAAATTGACAATTGGCTAAGCTTCATCTTCTGACACACTATTTTGAGCAACTTCCCATTCTAATCCAACTAAGTCTTCATCAGCCACATCTTTAACTAAGACTTCATCCACATTTCTATCAAAATCTGTCTCCCTCTCCTCTCTCACTTGGCTCTCATGTTGCCTTCTATCTAACGTAGACTCATCCCCAATCTGATTACTCGCTTGAATATGATCATCATTTCCATCATCCTCATCAGCCTCATCATCATTATAATATTCAACATAGACCTTAGCTTCATCGCCGCGAAGATAATGGTAAATGATATCCTTAATACCATTATCGTCACTAAAAAATCTCAAACCATCCTTCAATTCCTTCCTAGGAACACAATAGTGCCATTTTTGCACTTTGCATCGACAAAAATACACAAAATCCCTCACAAAATCAATATATGATGGCTTCCCAACATTGACGTAAATAGTACCTTCGTTCCCACCACAATATTCCCAGTCGTTAGCGCCAATAACAAACGCTCCACCATAGCAAACAATGACGCATACATGATTCCCCTCCATTTCGATACTACACCCAAAGAATAAAAATAAAAAGTCATTCATTGGGACCACATAGTAGAATCATCAACAACTTTTCATTTAATTGATTAAACAATTATCGAAAGAAACAAAGGAAGCCGATTTATTCAATTGATTAAACAACGTGAGGCCCCCAACACCCATTTTTCAATTCGACCTCATTTGGTCTCCACAGAAACACTAACTAAATAAATAAAGTCGAGTCCCCACCACTGTCCCTAGCACTCCAACTAGTTTCCCTCTACGTTGAGCCCTCATTTTCCCCTCCACGTCCTATTTTTCAATTCAGTCACATTCGGTCCCCCACAATTTTTCCCTCCCCACAAAAGTGATTAAACAAAAGTGAGGTCCCCACCATTTTTCCCTCCCCATAAAAGCAATCTAAGCCGAGCCCTCATTTTGCCCTCCGTGCCCCAATTTGCCTGTCAGAACCCTAAATTCTCCACCCAATTGACCCACGGCGAGAACATGACAAACTTGAGTGAAGCGGCTGAGCGACGGTGGGCCAACAAACAATGGCATAGTTACGATGACGGCCGACCGACGACGGGTGAGCAACGGTGGGTCAGCAAACAATGGCACAACTACGACGACGGCCGAGCGACGGCGGGTGAGTGAACATGGGCGAGCGACGGAAGGCAATCGAGAGAGCTACGGCGAGCAAGGGAGTGACGTGAGAACTCAAGATCCGAGCCCTAATTTTAGTCCCTCTTCTTCAACAACGTCGTTTTTTAAACGCGGTCCACATAGGAAAATGAAGCGACATCGTTTCTTGTGGAGGATGGAAAACGATGTCGTTTCTGCCATTCCACATGGACTGCGATTTAAAATATTTGCCACGTCAACTTATTTTTCTTTAATATAAATGCCACGTATTAATTTGGCCTGAATCTCTCGCCGTTGGCACCAAAGTGATCATTTTTCCTCCGATTTGGCACTTAAGTGATCCAAATGGAACTTTTGGCACCAAAGTGAGCTCCGTACACAACTTTTGGCACTTCTGTTGTTCTTCCCCCTTAAAATCTTGCTTCCACAATACAACATCCGTAGCAGACCAAAAACCAACTAGTAGTATTAGACCAAAAACCAACCTATATAAGTTATGATATTACCTTCATTTCACTCAAAATTGACAAATTTAGTTTTCTACAATACACAACACAGACAAAACAACACATCCATGAATATACTTTAAATTTCGAGTTCATGTTTCCATGATCAGAAAGACAATAGCCATGAATAAAATGTACCTTTTTATGTTGCACTACGTTCAACGCATCCTTGGGAGACCATAGTCTACTACACTTCTCATCCTGTCGAACAATTTCTCTTCCGAGGTCTCTGAGGAGGTCATGCATCGACAGTCTGTCATTACCATCAACCTTTATCAAAGACTTACGGGAAAGGACAAAGATCTCAATTTTTGGGGAAAAATCCAATGCTTTCCACATATAATATGGATAGATTTTTTCTTCACCAATAAAGTAACACGCAATATCAAGAAAAATTTCTCTTTGTGCAACCTCTAGCATTTCAAAGCCTATCATTAATTTGTGATGGACATCTTGATTGGGAGCTAAATGTAAATGTGGCTTTCCAAAGTTCTTTACTTTTGCCACAAAGAGAGGAACCGATGACCTCGAGAGCCAAAGGAAGTCCACCGACTTTGCAATTGATATTACGGGAAATATGATAATAATCATGTGGAGGGGAATCCATTTCAAACGCAGGCTTACTAAAAAGCTAAAGAGCATGGCGATGGCATAATTCTCTTATTTCAAAGATTTTAAACTCTTTGACATGTGCCCAAACATTATTTTCTTCGTTCTCCTCTTTAATCGGCAAACAGTTGATATCCCTTGTCGTAATAATAATTCTGCTCCCTAGACCAAACCAATCACGCTTTTCTGCAAATTTTTCAAGTTGGTCCCGCTTGTCTAGGTCATCAAGAACAAGGAGGACTTTCTTGTCGCAGAATCTCCTTCTAATTTGATTAATCCCTGCATCACAGTTAGAAATCTCCATCTGTTTGATGTTGAGAATTTCGGACAATAATTGTTTTTACAATTGAACGACATTGCCACCATTTGAAGCTTCTCCAACATTCAAAAGAAAGCTGCACCCATCAAATTGACTGGAAATTTGGTTAAAGATAACTTTGGCAAGAATCGTCTTACCGATGCCCCCATTCCGTGGATTACTAGATAACGTACATCGAGTGAATCTTCATCTATTAGGCGCATGACATCTTGAACACGATCCTCAATTCCGACTAAATGATCGGGCAGCTTTTTGTCTCTTTTATTCAGCTTGATCGAAACTTCAGCAACGATTAATTTAATAAGTTCGTCGTGGCTGTCATATTTGATAAAAGCGTCTCGTAAGAAACATCCAAATAGAATATTAAACTATCGAGCTCTGAAATACTATGAATTAAACATAAACCAGCCATAGAGGAGGTGTGGGGGAGGAAGCGGGGGAGACCACCCCTCTCCCAAGAAATTTTGTATATATACCCTGTGGATCTATAGGAAAAAAATCAACTATAAGTGAGCTGCCCCCCTTCGTATATTAGTTTATATTATACACAAAGTAATCTCACATATACTTTCAATCCATACTCCTTTTTCAGAAAAATCAACCAAAAATCCAGTCAATTTACTTAAAAAACGAATTGCAATTGTGTATTTTATACTATGGTCAAAGATGTAAATTGTTAAGACAAGAATGAAATCTTAAACTTTGTAAAAGATGCTTCCTCATCCGTAAATTGTAAAAATTGAAACCTTTGGATTTTCTTCCTTTAAATATATGCAAGGGATTTGTTTATTCATTTTTTTATTGCTTATACATAGTGTGTGCTCGGTTCACTAGTTTTGCATGGAGTAATTGTTTTATAAAATCTACATAACATTGATTTAGAAGTTAAGAAAAAGGTATTTTTATTCATTCTAAAAGATGAAAATTGAATAATGATTTCAAATTGGATTTGTCGTGTCTAAATAGAGAACTCATCTAGTTTTGAAAGGAATTGATTTAATTGAGTAAATGTGTAGTGAGTAGTTATAAAATATGTGGAGATTGAGTGAAAATATGATGAAAAAGAGTGCAATGGGTAGTTTTAACTTTTAATGCAAGGTTGATAGCATTTCTTATTATTTATAGTTATATCAATTAAATATCTAATTAAAGAAAAAAAGAAAAGCTCAAACCTTACCCAGTATTTTTGAGATCCCATCCTTTCATACGAGCGACCTTCCCCAAAGCCTCCTTCCATCGCTGCACGACCTCGGAGCTGAACATCTCCTCATGTTTCTGCAGAGCATCCTGGTACAACTTAGTTTTAAGCTTGACATCTATGGGTTCCACGTCGAAGAAGATCGGCAGAATTATCGCTTTGCAATCCACCATGTATGCAAGCTCACGAAGACACCACGCACTGGACGCGTAATTTCTAGAGAAGATGGGAATACAAATTGCGGAGCTCTTGATTGCACGCTCCAGTTCGCCCCCGATCGCTTCGCCTTTTCTAATCTCTTCGTCGTCTCTAAAAATGCGAAAGCCAGCTCCGTCCATGGCGTGAAAGAGGCAGTTGGCAAATTCAGGCGAGTTTCGGGCCCTCTAAAACTCAAGAACACCTCAAATTCAGCCCGTAACGATGACTCAGCCCCCAGCGACGAGTCGACATCACCGCTATCGGTCGACCCTGCTGGTCCATCCGAATATTTCCTCATTGCCATCTTCCGGAACTACAGTGTAGCGATCGAGTTGAATAACGGGAAGAGAGATGCAAGAGCGGGTGTCTAATCCGTCCAACTCTGGAGTATTTATGGACGAGCCAAAGAATCGTGGGAAGGGCTGAGGAAATTTCCTGCAATAATTTATTATATTGCAAACCATTCTGATTAATAATTTCATTTGATTCCCCGAGGTCACAACAGGACAAGGGCTACTTGATTTAGAAAACTAACAATGCACCGACGCTCGACTCTCCACGCCCTGATTTCAAGGGGGGAGCTAGGCTAGTTGTCGTTCGAATGTTCACAAATTTCTCTCCATTCGCGGATTCATGAACTTTCAGAGAGCTCCTATCCTCAGATCTTACGGAGATAGCTTACGTTCCTTTCATTTTTCCCATCTATGATTTGTTCTGTTAGTTCAAGTTCAAATCTGATTTCGCAAACTGTGTCTCATTTATTCGTATCATGAACAATAACTAGAAGACTTAATTTGAGCTTGAAGTTTGTGATTCAGCTCTAAATACGACTGAACTGTCGTTCTAGAGGCAATTTGTAAGGGATTCTCCAATCAATTTCGCTTTTTTCCGAACACCAGAATTTCTTTCGAGTGATTTTCAACACAATCAAACATAAGAAAATGACTCCTTTTTCATGAAAACAGTTTCTTTGAAAATATTTTCTATTGATCAGGATATTTTCGATCAAACAAAAAGACCAAAAAATATGTCAGTTGCTTTCACCTAAACGTTTTAATTGACAATATGAGTTTGATTACCCTTCAAAATTAAAAATACATAATTTCAATTGATTCCACTTCACGCCTTACTAATTGGAAATATGAGTTTGATTACCCTTCAAATTAGAAAATGCATAATCTCAATTGATTCCACTTCACGCCTTAATTTATGAAACCAAAAGAACTTTTCCAAGCACGAGATAAAGCGCTGACGAGTCCTCGTTCTAATCCAATGCGACGCTTTTGATCGAGTATAGAAAGACTCGCATTCGAGTGGCGTTAATTAAGCAAAATTATATCAGCAAGTGTCCGGAGGAATCTCCATATTTTCACATGCCGGGGGCAGAGGCACATGCATGCTTTGCCCTCTTGTCCCCGTTTCATAAGACAATAGTCTCAGAATAAATTTATAAGCTTTTCTTGTAATTTTGTCAAGCCCCACATGCATGAACAGATGTACTCTAAAATAATCCACGCACGAAGAGTCTAAACCGGACACTGTCTCGAGTCAAATGACGAAAAGGAGTCATGTATCGACAAAACTCGTTTATATTATAATATAAACAAATGATGGTGTTTTTCTCTTGAATTAGTAGACGGCACTTCCGGTCACATTTTGTTCTGTTCGATGAGTGAGGACTCCACCTGTCCATATAAGGTTGTCCGTGGTGTACGCGAATGTATGATTCCAGGAAGGTCCGATGCGTGTAATCATCTTTTCAAATATAAGATAAAGAAAGCAATTTATTCATGTATTTCCATTGTATACAATTAAGTCAAATCTGTTGTACATAGGTTAGATTTTGACAAAAAAACTGAAATGAAAAATACCAAATAATTCTTTTTTAAAGATAAGAAATTCTAAGATAAAAATTTCTCACCGAAAAAGGAATTCAAACCAAACATTCCGTAACAGTTATGATTCTAATGATAACGTCCGGAGAGGTAGCTAAAAAAATTCTTCTTTTTCCTCGTTTCAAAGTATGATTTTTTCGCCGATGATAATGCATATCCTTCTAAATAAAGATTTCATGCTATTAACTTGCGTAAGATCATTTGCTAAAGTATCCAAATATACTGCCTAATTGAACGAGATATTAATTTAGTTTGTAATTGATAACTTAAAATCTTTGTATTCTAAAGTGTCAACTAAATAATGAAGGTTCTCAAAATACAATAAATCTGCAATAGGAGCCCCAAGCGTTTGGTTGTTTGTTACTCCTAAGCCTTTTTGGAATGTGCATTGCATCCTACTCTTCCTGCTGGTGACATTTACTCCTCGCAAAATTTTTTTTTTTTTTTTTGATAACCCAGGGAACCCCCGCACGGCCGACAGCCGGGGAGTAAACCCTGGGGGCGACACGTGCTAGCCACCACATACGTGCCACCGGTTAAGTCACCCTGCGGCGCCCGGGATTCGAATACTCAACCTTTTGCGAGAGGAAGAGTGCGCGTTCCAGCAGCGCCACCCAGGCGGGTGGTACTCCTCGCAAAATCATGTCCTTTTAGTTTTTCAAAAATTTGAACTTTATTTTGACAATAATTAATGACAAAACACTTAAGTTTCCTTGATTAAAGAGTGAGAAACTTGATAATGAGATTTTATTGAAAAATAGAATTCAAATTTTTTTATAATTTCATTTTACTTAGGAAAAAAATCAAAATCACATACTTTGGGTTTTTCCTATCTGTTTGGTAAAATTTATATTTTTTTAATTGGTTTCCATAATGAAGTTCTCTACTCAATGATCAATAAGATTCATATGTTTCATTTCTGATTGTGGTTCAGATGATGCTTCATTTCAAATAATCACAAGGAGTGTAATTTTTTAGTTACTTGAGGTCACCGACGAAGATGAGTACTTGAGTGCATCTTTGTCAAAACATTTATTGACCAAAAAACTGACTAAAAATAAAACATTTAGGACTTACTTAATCAACCATCAAAACATTAAGATTTCCATTACACTTATTCTCACATAACTAGTGTAATTAACTAGACAACGAAGAGTAACTCTCCGCATGTACTATGTGTTATCGGTTTTATTGCAATTCCCTTGTTTCTTTTGTTTTTACTCTGTTAGATAACATGAAAAAAAATATACATAAATCGAGATAACAAAAACAATAGTTTCAATTTGAATTTCACTGTAGCAGCAAGTTCGATCTAGTTATAAATGCCATAAGTCTTAATCCAATGCCAAGCACTTGTCGGGTGAAATTAATTCTACAGTATCTCATTATATAGTATTCAAAAGGAGAAAAAAATACATAAATCTATTGAATTTTCGTTAGTCTGGCAGAGTTTTTCTTTTCCTTTAAGATTTGAACGAGTTGAAATATGCCTACGTGGAATATGCATGGTTGGACGCCCGGTCATTAACTTATGACATCATTCCTTGCAAATCCTATCATATCAAGGCTCTATTTCTTTCGCGAAAAATGAATTATTTGAAAAATATTTTCCTAAAAATGATTTCTTTAATTGTACACAAAAACATATAAACAAAAAATATTTTCATCATTCATGAAAATGTTTAAACATAAACTGTTGTCAATACCAAAAACAGTTTTCATTGACTAATTATTTCAAGTGATACAAGCGATCATTTTTAGAAAAAATATTTTCTAAATTATTCATTGTACCTGTCGGGACACCTTTTGTGTCGCCTCATGTACGAGGTTTTTGAGTTTCGGCTTATCACCTTGTACGATTCGCATGATTAGTCCGGGTGCGCATGACAATGTTTCTGTGCCCGGGAACTATTTCTACTCAGAAATGATTCTTTTTTATTCTGTGCCTAGAAACAATTTCTAAGTATTTAAAGGCGTTTGATAACTGTCCAAAATTTCTATTCCTGGGATAGAAAAGAACAGAAATGCGTTTGGTAACTACACAAAATTTCTTTTTATTAATAATATTTTAATAATATTTTGAATTGTTTAATTTTTTTTTTCTTTCTACATATTCTCTTCCTTGGCCATGGCCGACGACCGGCCACAGCCCAAGGCTGGCGAGGGCGTCACGGCCCTTGCCGGCCATCGGCAGAGGCGAGGGTCCCCCTTGCCGGCGAGGGCGAGGGTTGGACCCTCGCCGCCTGGGCGAGGAGGCTCGCCGTCTGCCATGGCAAGGTCGGCCTCGCCAGATCTGGGCGAGGCCGACCTCGCCGTCGCGACCCAAGGCAAGGTCGGCTTCGCCGTGGGTCGCAACGGCCAGGCTCAGCCTCGCCAAATCTGGGCGAGGCTGACCTCGCCATCGCGACCGACGGTGAGGCTCGGCCTCGCCCGATTTGGGCGAGGCCGACCTCGCCATGGCCGACGGCGAGCCGCCTCGCCCAGGCGGCGAGGGGTCCAGCCCTCGCCCTCGCAGGCAAGGGGGACCCTCGCCTCCGCCGGCAGCCGGCGAGGGCCGTGATGCCCTCGTCGGCCCTGGGTTATGGCCGGCAACCGGCCACATCCCAAGAAGTGCAAAACAAAAATAAGAAAACAAAAAATAAGAAAAATAAGAAAAAAACCGATTCTCAAAATTGTGCCGAGAAACAAAAAGCAACTTTTTTTTACTTCTTGTTTCTCTTCCAAAACTGTTTCTGGGCACAAATTTTTGCAAAAATGTGCCCGGGAACAAAAATTTTACCAAACGCATTTCTGTTTCCAAACTATTTCTGGAAACAAAAGAACAGAAATTTTTACTGTTTGGCACGTTACCAAACGGGCCCTCAATATATTACTTAACTTACCAAAAAAAAAACACATAGCCTAAATAGTACCAACTTTCTTATTTTCTTTCAAAGAATATACTTCAACAGAACTTGACATTTGGATATTTATTTAGTTAAATCTATGTAATAATATAGACAGGGAGTAATTCGCACATCCTATAATCTATTCCCCTTGCTTTAAACCAGGATTATTGAACGCCCACCAGTCAAAGAAACAACGCATGAGGAAAGCTGGATCTAGTTGTCCACCGAAACCTAGACAGTTTTTGTTGGTTTGAGGCGCTACATACATTAAGCATCGTGAGGCCCCACTTGCATGGATCATCGCATTGTGTCGAGGTATAAATTGTTTGAAAAATTGATTGCACGATGTAAGAGTGTATGATTTGGAGAGAGCTTTTCAAATGATTCTAATTTGTGGAAAGTTGACAAGCGCAAACTCGGACACTGCACCATCAAATCTCGGCCATTCGATGTTGATTATGTCGGAATTCTCTAATCTTCTCAATTAGATGGCATCAGTTGAAAGTAAGAGTTACGAGTTTTTCAGATCATCAGGAATAGCATCGATTGGATCTAAAACAAAGAAGATATCACAAGTCAAAAATCGGCTATAAGAACACATAACAGTAAGACAAAAGACAATAGGTCTCTACCCAGACAAACTTCTAAAGGGAAAAGTACCAAAAAAGTCCTAAACCTTTTGCATTAGTACCAATTTAGTCCTAAACCTTTTTTTGTGCCAATTCAGTTCTAAACCTTTTTAATTGATGTTAATTCAGTCCTAAACCTTTTGTTTTTATGCCAATTTAGTCCTTCCTCTGGCCGGACCGGCGACTGGCCAAAGGAAGGAGAGAGAGACAAAAAAAAGTAGAAAAAAAAATAAAAAAGGAAAAAAATATTAAAATTCAAAAAAATATTAAAATATTATTAAAAGTTGCCCACGTCGGCATCGGTGATCGGCCGTCGGCCGGCAGGCATCCACGTTAGCAAATTCCGATCAAAATTGGCCGAAAGGACTAAATTGACACAAAAATAAAAGGTTTAGGACTGAATTAACACCAATTTAAAAGGTTTAGGACTAAATTGGCATCAAAAAAAGGTTTAGGACTAAATTGGCACCAATGCAAAAGGTTTAGGACTGAATTGGCACTAAAAAAAGGTTTAGGACTAAATTGACATTAATGCAAAAAGTTTAGGACTTTTTTGGCACTTTCCCCAAATTCTAAACTAACTTTAAACTCCGATAAATAAGGATATTTTACCTCATTAAGGCGTTCAGCATCCTGCATCTTTTGTAAAATCCATCGATCTACTAACATCTTGCTCAACTCAAGAAGTTAGAATTGGTCAAATGATATGAATATGATATAGTTACTATTTATACTTAAAATTAAATAACACACTAATTCATTAGGCTATCTGATTCTGACAGCTAAGAATGGACCGATGTTCAACTCCTCACGCAATAGATGCATAAACACCTCCCTGATTTCAAAATAAGAAAACAAACAAACAGATGATCTACTTTAAAATAATCCATGCACGAGAATGTATGATTCCAGAAGTTCCGATGCGTTTAATGATCTTTTCATATTCAAGATAAAGAAAGCATTTAATTCATTTATTACTTTCTGTTTCATTAAGTAAAATATGTTATATGTACGTTAGGTTTCGAATAAAATTACTCGTAAATTGAGCTAACAAAGACTATCGTTTCAATTTCAATTTCAATATAGTGGCAAGTTCAATCTACCTATAAATGATATAACTCTTAACCCAATGTCATGCACTTGTCATTTAAAATTAATTTCCACAGTATTTCATTATATAGTTTTCTAAAGCAAATATATTTGAAAATTTATTGAATTTTGGTTAGTCAAGCAGAGTTCTCTCCTCTTCCATTCCAGTTGGTTTCACTGCATTTCCCTAGTTCTTGTGATTCTGCGCACGCGCGCGACCCTGAAATAAAGCATCGCCGTCGTTCCTTCGCGAGGTCAAACGTGAACGACTTAAAAATTTTGGTTCAATGGACATACAGGTCGATAGGCAGCTCTCCGCCAGTCTTCTTCCCTTTCCCGGATGGTCATTTCCCTTTTCCTTTTCTACTCTTGTTTGACAATCCAATCTCCCATGATCATCCAATTCTACCAAGACTGTCCCTTTCTGGTTACCCTTTTTCAATTTGGTAAATTGGGCCGATGATATTTTTTTTTTTTTTTTTGGTAACCCAGGGAACCCCCGCACGGCCGACAGCCGGGGAGGGCCGATGATATTTTGGGCGTTGATGATTGTAAAAAAAAAAAAAAAGAAAGAGTTATCAAGTGGAGTCGTTAGAGATGGCCATTAGGGGCACGAGTGATAAAATTTCTCTTCCCCGGCCCTATTTTTCTAGCTAGAAATAGAAAAACCTATTTCTATTCCCTGGACAAATTTTTGAGTAAAAAGTAGCGTTTAATATTGAGACAATTTTTGTTCTCGGAATAGAAATTCGTTTCGTAGGTTATTCTTAAATTTCGGTTCCCGGTTGCAAGCGGCGGCGAGTAGGGCAAGCGACGGCAGGCAGAGTGGGTGGCAAGTGGCGGACGCCGAGCGGCAGCGATAGATGACAGGGACGGATGGCCAATGGCGGGCGGTAGGGGATGGCCGGCTAGTGGAGGCGGTAGGGGATGGCCGGCTAGTGGAGGCGGCAGACGGCCAGTGGGTGGGCGGCAACAAACGCGCGAGAGCGAGCAATAAAAAAGAACTAATATTTTTGTTTCTGTTCCAAAAATTAAAAAGTAGAAAATTTTAACTTTTCATTTCTGTTCCAAAATCTATTTATGGGCTAAAAATTTGTCCCGGAAATAAAAATATGAAATTATTTTACCAAACAGATTTATGTTCCAAACATGTTCCCGAAAACAAAACAAAAAAAGGAAAACAGAATGATTGTCATTCGCTCTCTAAGATTTCACAAGCCACGCTAGTGTACTTGGTGACCGGTTGAGGCAAGACTCTGATGGCCACGAACTCTAGTATTTGTCAAGAACGATTAGAAATTATTGAGAACGAGTTATATTTGCCACAATAGCTATGTTAGTGGTAAATTTAATTGTTAAGGATAAAGATCATGAACTCGTAAACGCAATTCATTAATAGAAAATCTTTTCATATCAAGTAAGCTTAATCTGAAACAAACATTTTACTCGAGAAATCAGAGGTATCGGCAGTAGTCTTAGAAATGGGCCCGGCAGCACACGGGCCTGCCCATATACGGCCCGATCCATAAGGGCCTGCCAAAAGCATATTCGTGGGCCTGATCAAGGGCCTACGTTTGTTAGAATTTGCTGTGTTACTTTTACTCTTGTTCATTTTGGCTGCTTCTTTGTTTTGGCGCTTTCAGAGCAAAGCTCAAGACGCTCAAGTTCGGAGCTTTAAGAACAAAGTTCTTTGTGTAAATTTAAAGCAGCCATGGAAGCAAAAATGGCCACCGTTGCCTCCATGGCCACAACAGATCTGGATTCGACAAGTCCGCCGTGAAACCTCCTCTCGACCATATTCTCCGCGACTCTTCGACCCCAGCTCTTTCTGCACCTCTAGTTTCGCTTCGGCCAAACGGTTGCCGACGGCACACGCCGGGATGACGGAGAAGGTAGGATCTCATTCGCAGCTTCATTTCAAACTTTCTTTTCTAGAATTTTCAGAAAATACTTATTTCATTCTTCTAATTTGAACGGCCAAACAGGATGTCATCGTGGCATTTAACAGTGGTTTAACGGCCTTTTATCACATTAATCGAGATATGGTCACCAACAGCAAGCTTATACCGTCTTCTTATTCTTTACGTAAAGAAAGAACATCAATCTTGCTCTTGTTTGCTGTTTTTTTCTCCGGACAAAGAACATCAAATAATCCTCACTGGCATAGGATGGCAAAACTTTATGCTCATCTGAAAATTAATATTCAAGAAATTTTATACCGTCCGCACAAAAATAGGAGGTACGTGAGATAGAGAGAAAGAGAGAAAATCTGAGTGGGGGCTCGAGCGAAGGTGCTACTTTGCTACACCTTCGAAACCGCAAACGTCTCGTTCATGGCGTCTAACGAAATTCTAATGAGCATTGTTGGATTGAAACACGACGTCACGCCATGCCGGAGCGGCTATGTAATCAAAGCATCGAGTGTTCGGACTTCTTGAAGCGCCCATTTAATTTCACCAAATCGCGATTATTCATTTTCTTTCTTTTGCAGTAGTCACTAGCGAACCTAGAAATTGAAGTTCAAGAACTCAATTGGCGCAAAAACAAAAAAAATTAGTTCACAGACTCAATTGAACATTTTACAAAAATTCGAGATCTATCCGTGCCCTTATCCCTCTTTTTATACCCTAGAATATATATCCTAATACAATATTTAATTATGAAGTCACTTTTTGTTCGTTAGATAATTTGAGTTTAACCTCTTCTAGCTTCAACGCCCAGTTTGTTATGACCATGCTACGTCAATTCTGAAAATCCTGTGCTTTAGTTCGATCTTCTCTTACCTTTGACTTGATATACTTTAATGATTTGTTTTTTTGGTGCAGCTTTCTTTCGTTACGATTTTCCTCTAATTTTGTCACCTGGTGGGGACAAGGTTTTGTCTACTCATTTAATACTACTATGATGAAGTTTGATTTATTTTTTCGCTAAACAATTCGTGGCATTTCTTCATTTGTTAATCACAATTAAGTTATCCTAAGAAAGAAAAAAAAATAGAAGGAAAATCGCCATGTGTTAGGTGGAGAGAGTGTCGATGTCAACTTGTCATAAAGCACTATGAGTACGCACCATCACAGATTTATCGAATTAAACTTAGATAAGATTAGACAATGAAATACAGAAACGGGAAAGACTGAAAAGTGGGGGATGTGCATCTTTTAGAGTGAACAGGAAGAGCTACAAAAAAAAGTTGGCCGATTGTTCGGAAGGAGACATGGGAAGTGAAAAGACAAAATAAAAAAAAAATTAAGGCAAAGTACGAACGAAATGGGAAAGAGTGCCACGTGTCAGAAATACCTGCTTGGCCTCCTCGAACGTTGGCCCCGGATGGATTCCTCGCACCATCCGCATACACCGGAAAAGTTACTATGCTCGCCTAACAGTGGGCATGCATGAACATCGAGACGACATGTGTTTGGAACAGCTGGCAAACCTTGCAGTGCTTTACAGTGATACAGTACCAATGAACGCAACCCACGTAGTTTTGATAGATCGGGTAACCTTTCTATGGAGCTCCCTCCTCCAATTGATAATTCCTCCGGTGAGTTTGGGAAATCAAGCAAATCTTGCAGTGATTCACAATGATTTACATACAAGCTCGACAACATATGTAGTTTTGATAGATCGGGTAACCTTTCTATAGAGCTCAAATTCTGAATAGTTAATGATTGCAGCGATTTTGGTAAATCAGGCAAAACTTGCAGTGATTCACAGCGACTTACAGACAACGTCGACAACCCATGTAGTTTTGATAGATCGGGTAACCTTTCTATGGAGCTCCCTTCTCCAATTGTTAATTTCTCCAGCGATTTTGGTAAATCAGGCAAACCTTGCAGTGATTCACAGCGACTTACATACAAGTGGCTCAACCCATGTAGTTTTGATAGATCGGGTAACCTTTCTATGGAGGTGCATTCATCAATGTCTAATCTCTTCAGCGATTCCATTTCTCCCAAATCTCGAATCTCAATTATCTGTGAGCACGAAATGATACTCAGTTGTTCTAGCTTCCTTAAGCTTGATAGACCTGATAACCTCACCAGCGATTTACATTTCTCAACACTTAATTCAAGGAGGTTCTCTAACTGTTTAAACTCGATCTCTCTCAATCCCCATCTGGAGAGTGTTAAACGAGGCAAACATTTCAAATTAGAGAGAAAGGGTTGTTCTATCGGTAACTTGACACCGTCTAATACCAAATGACCAAAACCTAAAGGAAGCCATAGGAGAAGATCATCATCACAATACTCGACTGCTTCCAAAAGCTTAGGAGGCCACGTGATATCTATATTTCTAGAATCATAACCATGGTATATCAACTGGTCAAGATTCTCCAAAGTCCATATGGCCTTAGGTAGCTCTCTTATCTTTGTCCCATCCGTATTTAATGACTCCAGCCTTTTAAGATATCCAATAGAAGCAGGCAATTCTGTAATTTTTGTATCCCGTAAGCCTAAGCTAAGCAATGATTCTAGTCTTCCAATGGAGTTTGGTAGCTCCCTTATTTGAGTTTTTCCCAGCTCCATTCTCTCCAACCTTTTGAGATCTCCAATAGAATCAGGTAACTCTCTTATCTTACTCTCAGTCGCAATTAAGCGCCTCAGGCTTTTAAGAGATCCAATGGAAGCAGGCAGTGCCATAATATCAGTACACTGCAAGTCTAAGTCAAGCAACGATTCTAGTCTTCCAATGGAGTTTGGTAGCTCCCTCATCCGAGTGCGTCCCAGGTCCATTTTCTCCAACCTTTTGAGATTTGCAATAGAATCAGGTAACTCTCTTATTCTTGTGTTGAACAAATTCAATTCAAGCAATGAACTCAATTTCCCAATGGAGTTTGGAACCTTTCTAAGCTGATAACAATGCTCTAAAGACAAGCACTTCAAGCCCGCCATCTCTCCAATAGATGGATGAAGCTCTCGGATACACTGCCCCTCAAGCTTTAGACTTGACAGTTTCTTCAAAAGGCATATTGTAGAAGGTATTGCGCACAGGTCAAAATGGGGGCTTCCAGACAACGTTGTTGGCTGCACTCTGGCTGCAATTATTTCCAAGCGCTTTAGGCGCTCTAGCTTACCGATAGAGCTATCGATTTGTGTCAACTCCGGATAATGTTCAACAAAAACCAATATCCTCAAATTCAAGCATGTTGAGAAGTCGGGAGTCGTCGAGAGATGGCATCTCATGAGATGTAGAACTTTCAAGTCATGATTTGCCTATGAAACAAATTAGAATTAGAAAAGTAAGGGAAGGGAAATGGCGACAAACGTATACATGGGATACGAAACCATACCAAGCATGGGGCCCATCCATTCCAATTCTCAGGAATTTTGCTGTCAGAAAGCTTGAGCACAACTAAGTTCCCTAAGCATAGATTGACCGCCTGCAAGTCTGAAGGGCAACGATGCCAAGAGAGCCATTTTAAACTCGAGAGAAGATTCTTAAAGTCTCCTGTCAAGTTGCCCCCCTCTAATTCCAACAACCTTAAGTTATGCAGACTTGAAAACTCTTCCCTTGTAAATATGTGCTCTTTTGGAAGTCCAGTTAGTTTGAGTGCTGTGATTTTATTTGTTCCCTGACAACATGAAAAGTTATAAGTGAACTTTCTACGGTAAAGAAAAAGAGCGAAGCATTCCGCGAGTAAAAATATCATAGACTAGTTCTGTAAGTTAATTATTCTGTTTGCTTCTACTTTGGGGTTGTAAATGTAAGCAATTAATATCTATTGCTAGATATTGTTAAAATCAGTGATCCATTTTCAAGAAGCATCTAGACCTCTCCTTCTCTGCAAAGGCAACAAAATATCTTCGATATAAGTCCACATATGCTTGCGTCTAGAAAAATTTTAAAAGAAAAAAATATATGTCCCAGCACAACTCGGCAGAGATTTTTCCTATGAAAGTCAGTGGAATTGCTCTGTAAATAGAGGTTAGAATCATTCATGTAATTGTGTGGGGAGCAGGATAACTACTTTGTTGAAATAATGAAACTATATTTTTTCTGATCCCATTGGCTATATCCTTGGAGTTCTCTTACCTTGCTCTCGTCATCCTCTTCCGAATACATCCCGCACACAAACACACTAGCACATTAAACCACAAACTAAATAGTGATATCAAAATCATGCTTCCGCAATCCAACATTGGTATCAGACCAAAAACCAACGAGTAGTATCGGACCAACAACCAACAGATATGAGTTATGATATTACTTTCATTTCACTCAAAATTGACAAATTTAGTTTTATGCGATGCACAAAACAGACAAAAGAACACATCCAGGAATATACCCTAAGCTTTGAGCTGATGTTTCCATGATCGAAAAGAGGGTAGCTATGAATAAAATGTACCTTTCTAGTCTGCACTACGTTCAACGCATCCTTGGGAGACCATAGTCTACTACGCTTCTCCAGAAATTTGTGTTCTTTTCGAACAATTTCTCTTCCAAGGTCTCTTAGCAGGTCATGCATCGACAGTTTGTCATTACCATCAACCTTTATCAAAGACATACGGGAAAGGACAGGGATCTCAATTTTGGGGGAAAAATCCAATGCTTTCCACATATAATGTGGATGGATTCTTTCTTCACCGATAAAGCAACATGCAATATCAAGAAAAATTTCTTTCTGAGCATCCTCTAGCATATCAACGCTAATCATTAATTTGTGATAGACATCTTGATTGGGAACTAAATGTAATTTCTTCAATGTGGCTTTCCAATGTGGTTTACTTTTGCCATGAAGAGAGGAACCAATGACCTCGAGAGCCAAGGGAAGTCCACCGACTTTGTAAATGATATTGCGAGAAATATGATAATAATCTTGTGGAGGGGAATCCATTTCAAATGCATGCTTACTAAAAAGTTGAAGAGCATGGCGATGGCACAATTCTCTCATTTCATAGATTTTAAACTCTTCGAGATGAGTCCGGCCACTATTTTCTTGATTCTCTTCTTTGATTGGCAAAAAGTTGGTGTCCCTTGTCGTAATAATAATTCTGCTCCCTGGACCAAACCAATCGCGCTTTTCTGCAAGTATTGAGAATTGTTCACGCTTATCTAGGTCATCGAGAACGATGAGGACTTTCTTATTGCGGAATCTCCTTTTGATTTGATAAATCCCTACATCACAGTCGGAAATCTCCACTTGTTTGATGTTGAGAATTTCGGACAATAATCGTTTTTGCAATTGAACGGCATCGCCGCCACTTGAAGCTTCTCGAACATCCGAAAGAAAGCTGCACCCATGAAATCGACTAGAAATTTGGTTAAAGATGACTTTGGCAAGAGTCGTCTTACCGATGCCCCCCATTCCGTGGATTACCAGATAACGTACATCGGGTGAACCTTCATCTATTAGGCGCATGACATCATCAACACTATCCTCAATTCCAACTAAATGATCCGGCAGCTTTTTGTCTCTCTTATTCAGCTTCGTTGAAACTTCAGCAACGATTATTTTACTGAGTTCGCCGTGACTGTCATATTTGATAAAAGGTCTAGTAAGAAACATCCAAATAGAATATTAAACTATCGAGGAGGGGTGGGGGAGGAAGCGGGTGCGACCACCCCACTCCCAAAAATTTTTGTATATACACTCTGGATATGTAGGAAAAAAGTCAACCGCAAGTGAATTGCACCCCTCCTCCTCAATCAACCAAAATCCAGTCAATTTACTTAAACCAATTGCAATTGGGTATTTTATACTATGGTCAAAGATGTAAATTGCTAAGATAAGGATGAAATCTTAAACTTTGCAAACCTCATCCTTAAATTGTAAAAATCGAAACCTTCGGATTTTCTTCCGTTAAATATATGCAAAGAATTTGTTTATTCATTTTTTATTGCTCACATACAGTGTGTGCTCGGTTTACTAGTTTTGCATGGACGAAAATATTAATAGCTGGAGCAATTGTTTTATTAAATCAAACCTACATAACATTATTTTAGAAGTTAATAAAAAGGTATTTTTATTCAATCTAAAGGATGCAAATTGAATAATGAATTCAGATTGGATTTGTCATGTCTAAATAGAGAATTCATCTAGTTTTGAAAGGAATTGATTTAAATGGTCAGAAAAGTCATCTATGTTTCCTTACCAAAAAAAAAAAAAAAGTCATCTATGTTTTGAAAGGAATTGATTTAATTGAGTGGATGCGTAGTGAGTAGCTATTAAATATGTGGAGATTGAGTGACAATTTGATGAAAAAGAGAACGATGGGTAGTTGTAACTTTTAACGCAATGATGATAATATTTCTTATTATTTATAGTTATATCAATTAATTATCTAATCAAAGAAAAAAAAAAGCCCAAACCTTACCCGGTATCTTTGAGATGCCATCCGCTCATACCAGCGACCTTCTCCAGAGCCTCCTTCCATCGCTGCACGACCTCGCAGCCATACTTCTCCTCATGCTTCTGCAGTGCATCCTGGTACAGCTTAGTTTTAAGCTTGACATCTCTGGGTTCCACGTCAAAGAAGACCGGCAGAATCATCGCTTTGTGATACACCATGTATGCAAGCTCGCGAAGGCACCACGCACTGACAGCGTAGTTTCTAGAGAAGATGGGAACACAGATTGAGGAGCTCTCGATCGCACGCTTCAGTTCGCCTCTGATCTCTTCGCCTTTTCTGATCTCTTCGTCATCTCTGAAAACGCGAATGCCAGCTCCATCCATGGCATGATAGAGGCAGTCAGCAAAATTCCGGCGAGTGTCCGGCCCTCTAAAACTCAAGAACACCTCGTATTCAGCCCCCAGCAACGACTCGACATCGCCTCTACTGGTGGACACCACTGGTCCATCTGAATATTTTCTCTCTGCCATCTTCGGGAGCTAGAGTGTAGTGATCGAGTTGAATAATGAGAAGAGAGATGTAAGAGAGTAGTGTCCAATGCATGCAATTCTGGAGTATTTATGGACGAGACAAAGAATCGTGGGAAGGGCTGAGGAAATTTCCTGCAGCAAAATATTATTTTATAAACCATTCTGATCAATTGATTCCACCTCACGATCCAATTTACTGAACTCAAAACTTTCGCCCAGGCCACAACAGGACAAGTTCAAATCTGATTTCGTAGACTCGTCTCATTTATTATTCGCACCGGGAACAATAAGTAGAAGACTTATTTGAGCTCGAAGTTTGTAAATTGACTCTAGATACGACTGAACTGCTGTTTTAAAGGCAATATGTAATGGATTCTCTAATCAATTTCATTTTTTGTTAAACACCAGAATTTCTTTCAAGTGATTTTCAACACGATCAAACATAAGAAAATGACTCATCTTTCATGAAAACAATTCCACTAATTTCCATCAAACAAACAGACCCAAAAATATATCAATCAATTTCACGTCAAGTTCTAATTAACAATACCGACCCATCGGCCTTTGCAACTTCACGTACAAGATCATTTCAGAGGTGCAGGGCAACCGGTTAAGAACGTGGCTACCTCAATTGATTGAAGCATAACAGAGTGCCTTTGTTAGTGGGAGGCAAATTCAGGATAATATCCTGATAGTTCAAGAGGTACTGAACCAACTACGAATCAGGCAAAGGAAGAAAAAATTCCAAGCAGTGCTGAAATTAGATATGCAAAAAGCCTACGACAGGATTGAGCAGGACTTACTGGAAGCTTGTATGCTAAAAATGGGTTTCTGTTGAAAATGGGTCTCATGGATCATGCAATGTGTCACTACTATCTTCTTTAGTGTGAAGTTCAATGGGGAGCCTTTGCCTTATTTCAACCCGACACATGGAATCCGACAAGGCGACCCTCTCTCACCTTATCTTTTTATACTTGTGGCTAATGTCCTCTCCTTACCATAAAAAGCAGTTGAAGATGGTAGAGTAAAAGGAATAAAGCTAAATAGACATTGCCCAAGTCTCTCCCACTTGTTGTTTGTGGACGATTCTTTCTCCCAAATGGGAAAGTTATAGAATGCCAAAACCTGGCTAACATTCTCAATCAATACTATTTGCCACGGGCCAAGCAATCAATTTTAACAAGTCAGGTATTTTCTTTAGCTCAGGCTGCCCCCAGAATCTTCGTAGGATTATAGCACAGGAATTGAGAGTCCCAAAAATATACAAAATAGGGAAATACCTGGGTATCCCTTTGGATTGGGGCGTATCAATGAAACAAATGTTCGCTTGGATACTGGCCAAGGTAATTATGAAACTTGAAAGGTGGAAGGAAAAGTTGATGTCAAAGGCTAGAATGGAGATCCTATCGAAAACGGTTGTCAAGGCGCTCCAGCAATATGCCATGTCAATCTTCAAGATATCGCTTTCCCTTTGAAGAGCCATTGAACAAAAGATTGCCTCATTCTGGTGGAAAAACAATGATTCCAAGGCTGGTAATACACTGGAAGTACTGGGAGGTAATGAAAAAGAGGAAGGACCGTGGAGGTATGGGTTTTCATGACCTAATTACATTTAATAGGGCAATGCTGAGCAAATGCTGACCTAATTACCTTCGATGTTTTGGTGCCAAATACTGAAAGGGCTCTACTTCCCCAATACTGATTTTTGGCATGTGAGGAAAGGACAGAGATCATCCTGGGGGTGGCACAACTTGCTGATCGGAAGAGATGCATTAGCTGGCTCAGTTCAATGGTCAGTAAGGAATGGAAAATCGATTAGAATTCGTGAAGACAAGTGGACAAGATCGGGCACAATTGCAAGTCCATCAAACCAAGATGATCCCCAATTAGTGTATGAACTGATTGATAGAGACCAGGCGAAAAACAAAGCCCGTATAGCTTGTTTGAGGACAGTATTGTGGAGGACATCTTGGCCATCCCCATCCCATTTGTGGAAGAGAAAGAAGCAGACAGCCCAGCCAATCAACAAGCCTCGTCCTCGCACCAAATACCACGAGCCCTATGGTCTAAAGTGTGGAACATGAACACCCTACCCAAAATCAAACTATTCCTCTAGCAAGTTTGCCAAAATGCCTTGCCTACAAAGGAAAACTTGTTCAAGCAAAGAATTTTACCTGACCCACTGTGCCCAGTGTGTAAGACGCCCCCCCAAACACCAGAACACCTCTTTCTCCTTCGTCCCTGGACAACCAAAGTTTGGTCAGACCACAATTTACAAATACGAATTGAAGATCAAGGCCTCACAAGCATAGATCAGTGGCTATTAAGCTACAAGAGTGGATTACCAGCCCTGCCGTCTCTCGAGCTCGTTTCCGAAGTACCCTGGTTCCGGTGGAAGGCGAGAAAAAGTGCGATTTTTAGAGGCAAATCACCGGACCCGCAAGCGACAGATAATGAAGCGATAGCCTTGCACGAAGATATCAAAACTTGCAGCGCGAATCGAAAGAAAAAAACAAGAACGAGAAGGGATCTCACCTGCGATCCGGACGCCGCCGGGGGAAGGAGCTCTTAAGCTTAATGCGGACGCGGCCCTCGTTGCTGGCTCTATGTCGTGTGCGGTCGCCGGAGTGTGCCGAGACGCCTCAGGGAAGCTCACGGGAGGATTCGCTTGTCTGGTTCGGGCTCAATCGCCTCTTCACGCGGAAGCCCTTGTACTGCTTGAAGGCCAGCGCTGTATTGCTTGAAGGCCAGCAGCGCTTTATGAAAGAACAGAGGAGAGAGAACAGGGGGAGATGAGCCTTCGTGGAAGTGGGAGTCTGACAATTCAGTCAAGTCACGTGTGAAGACCCACATGTTGAACTTAAATAAAATCGATTCCACTTCACTGCTAATTTATTAAACTAAATAACTTTTCCATGCTCCAGATAAATCCAAGCCGACGCATTTGATCGGGTATATAGCAAGACCGATGATGGTGTTCTTTTCTTGAATTAAGGGACGGCGCTTCCGTTCCCACAATTTTCAATTCAATGAGTGAAGACTCCATCTATCCATAAAAGAATTATCACGGTGTCCGTGAATGCATGATTCTATAAAGATCCGATGTGTTTAATGATCTTTTCATATTTAAGATGAAGAAAGCATTTCATTCATTTAAACATGATTAAGTAAAATATGTTATAAATAGGTTACATTTCAAATAAGATTTTAAAGGAAAAAAAATACCATATATCTCTATTTCAAGGTATTACTTTCTAAGATAAAATTTTCTTGATGGACAAAAAGTTAAAATCAAACATTCCATAACGAAGATAAGATTCCTATGATGATGGGGAGCTTAAAAAATTCCTTTTTTCACCTCTTTTCAAAGCAATATCCTTCTGGCTGACGAAAATCCATTTCCCTCTAACTGAAAATTACGCCCTATTAACTTGTAGAGATTCTTTGCTAAATTATCCAGATATATTCCCTAATTGAATATTATGGTAGTCTATTATGTAATTGATTTTTTATTCCAGAGTGTCAGCTAAATAATAAAGGTTCTCCAAATACAATATACGAGCAATAGGAACCCTTGTTTGTTTTATACTAGTGTGATTTACCGAAAGAATTGGAGTAACTCTCCACGTGCACTTTGTGTTATCGGTTCTATAGCAATTCCCTTGTTTGTTTTGTTGTTACTCTACTAGATAACAATAAAAAACACAAATAAATTTATCTAATTTAAAATATTCTATCAACTATTCTAATCGATACCCACCAAAAAGAAAATATGTAACATCAATGGATTCCATGGTGTACGTGAATGATCTTTTCAAATTTAAGATAAAGAAAGCATTTCATTGATGTATAACATTCTATTTAACTAAGTAAAATATGTCATATACGGGTTCTTATTCAAGAGAAAAAGTACTTTTTTTCAAGATAAAGATTTCACAGATAAAGATATATCGTTGGACAAAGAATTCGGACCAAATATTCTGTAATGGGTGTGAGACTCTTACGGTAACTCTCAAAGAGAGTAGCAAAAAATGTATTTTTTTTCTTTTTTCGAAGTATTATCTTTCTCGTAAATGACAATAACATTTCCCTCTAAATGAGAATTACACGCTATTAACTTGCATAAGATCATTTTCCAAGTATTTTTTATTCTAAATTGTCAACTATATAACAAAGGTTCTCAAAATACATTATATGTGCTATTGGAGCCCTAAGCTTTTTTTATTGTTTGTTGATTGAGCCTTAAACATTCTATTTAGTAAATTGACTCCTAAGCCTTTTTTGGAAAATGTGCAATTGAGTCCCAATCTCCCTGCTGGGGACATTTACTCATGGCAAAATATCATGTCCTTTTAGGTTTTCACAAAACTAAACATTATTTTACAATAATCAAGGAATAAAACACATAAGTTTCGTTGAAAATTGACCGAGAAACTTGATTATGAGATTTATTGAAAGTAGAATCAAAGTTTCTTCCATAACTTTATGTGACTCAAGAAAAAATCAAAATCATATTCTTAGAGCTTTTCCTATCTGTTTAGAATTTCTATAATCAAGTTGTCTATTCAATGATCACTGATCAATAACATTACTATGCTTTATTTCTGATTGTGGTTAAAATGATGCTTCATCTCATAACAATCTAAAAGAGTATAACTGCCCTTTTACTAATTAAGGTCAAAGGCAATGATGTTAATTGCATCTTTGTCAAATTACTAAGGACTCAATCGACTGAAAATAAAAGATCTAGGACATGATTAATCAATCATCAAAACATTAGTACTTTTGCAACTAGTGTGATTAAATAAAATAAGAAGAGTAACTCTCCACAACACTCTGTGTAATCTGTTCTATTAAAATTCCCTTGATTGTTTTTTTTTACTCTATTAGATAAAGTTACAAAAAATACATAAATTAAGCTAACGAAACTATAGTTTAGATTTCAATTTCACCATAGCAGAAAATTCGATTTAGGTATTAGTGACATAAGTCTTAGTCCAGTGTCATGCACTTGTCATTATTTTTGTTAAAATATCCCACATTGCTACTAGGTTTTATATTTTCTTTATATACATGTGGTCTTCCCATACCTTTCGGCTTAAGTTTTTAGATTGAACTTTTCTAGCATGGTATACAAGCTAGATTCTATCTCAGTTTTACTTTACTGATATGTTTTTCAAAAAGAGAAAAAAACAATAGACAATGCATTGATTTTTAGTTAGTCACGCAGTGTTTTTTTCCTTTTCAGAGTCAAGTAAAGTTGAACGGGTTGAAATATTCGTACGTGGAATAGGCATGTTCAAACCATCAGTCATTCACTTCTGACACAATTCCAAGCAAATAACATTTTATCAAGTGTACCGACGGGGTTTAATAGTAAGAAGAGAGATGTAAGAGTAGTGTCTAATAGACATAATTTTGGAGAACTTATCGACGAACCATAGAGTCAAAGGAAGTCTCTTTGTGCATTGCATTTTTTCATGGAAGGGCCCGAGAAATTGCCGACAAATAAAAAAATTATTCTATCAACAATTCTAATTGATTACCCTCCAAAAAGAAAAATATGCAATTGCATTGCACTTCCCATTCTAAGTCATGGAAAGTCCCCTTTGTTGCGTTGCGCTTTTTCTTGGAAGAGCCCGAGAAATTAAAATTTATTTTATCGCTCCAAAAAAGAAAATATATAATTTCAATTGATGTCACGTCACGTTCTAATTAATTAATGAACATCAACGACAAGCGACTAAAGAAATAATAACCCTTTAATTGATGTTGTCTAGGCCAGACTCGTGGAAATTGGGGTAGTTGACTACCAGGTCCCATTTTCCTCTTTCCTTGAGAGAGAATTACGGAAATGGTGGGGACGTCATCGTAAGCATAGACATATAATGCGCATTTAGAAAGAATGAGGACACTGAATGATGTGGATTTCTTGAAACTAACTTACAACAAGCACCCAATCACATAAAAATGGCGGTTGGCCGGTGCAGTAAATAAGGTGGAAGGTGCGCATCAAACTTGGGACTCAGTCTTAAACTTCAACTTCAGCCTCACTCTGCACTCATTGGGTGTTGTATAACCTAACAACAGCGCAACTCATTTTGAAAGTTTTTTTAGTTGGTAACATTTTGGTTGGGCTGTCGCGAAGACCCCACCAACCTCGAATCATCGGTTTGCTAGTTGTGGGGAGCAGTTGTGACTCGAACTAAATATTCCATAATAAGTGTAAAGCTCTTATGATATTAGCCAACATGATCGCTAGTGCTTGTCGCTTCTCGCCACTCTTTTTCTAAAGGAAAAGGATTGGGTGCAAAATAGATTTAATTTGTCTTTTTTGGAATCACAATGCATCATTTCAGTCCTCAGCTATTCTTTCACTATGTGATTATCCGAAATTTATGTATTTTTGAAGCATGACATCTACTGTGTCCCGTCTAATAACCGTGTGCATAGAATTGGTAATTTCCCCATTTCTCTCTTTATAGCAATAACACTTAAAAAATGGAAAAGAGTACCTAAAACTCTATCCAATTTCATAGTGTTGTGTATGATCTAATTGTTAGAATAATTAAATATTAAATAATGCTTTCATCTAAGAATTTAAGCTTTTAGAATACTTGATAATGGTTCCATAAAATTTCACACTAATAACGAGAGCGCATACCATGCAACAAAAAAATTTGGAAATGGGGGGACATTCATCATAGGCATTGACATATAATTCGCATTAAGAGAAAATAAAGAGTCTGTGCAAGGTGTATTCCTTGTAAACAAACTTACGACAAGGACCCAATCATTAGCGACAAATGCAAAATAAAAAAAAAATAATCTCGATTGGATAAGTTCAAGGGACGGCACTTCCATTCACATGTTCCATTCGATGACTGGATAATAAATTGCCTGTGATGTAGAAGAATGTATGATTCCAAGATCGATGTGTGTAATCCATCTTTTCAAATTTAAGATAAAGAAAGTATTTCATTCATTTATTACATTCTATTTAATTTAAGGAACTTATATTATATATAGGACAGTTCGAATAAAACTTTAAGAGAAAAATACAGAATACATTTTTTTTCAAAATTTTCTCATTAGACAAAGAGCTCGAACAGAACATTCATAACGGGTGTGGAACTTTTATGGTAATGCTCAGAGAAGGTAATTAAAAAGTTCCATTTTTTCTCTTTTCAAAGTGTTATTTTTCTCGCCCATGACAATCAATTTCCATCTCAATAAAAATCACATGCTATTAACTTGCATAAGATTATTTGCTAAATTATCCAAATATAATCCCTAATAGAATGAGATGTTTGTCTATTATGTAACCGAGAACTTAAAATTTTTTTTTAAAGTGTCAAAAAAACGATAAAGGTTCTTGAAATATGTATCATAGGAGCTCTAACCATTTCGGTTGTTTGTTGATTGACTCTTAGACATTCTATTTAGTCAAGTGATTCCTGAGTCTTTTTGGAAAATGTGCAATTGAGTCCTAATCTCCCACATTTACTCATTCGCAAAATCATGTCTTTTTAGTTTTTGACAAAATTAAACCTTGTTATGACAATAATCAAGGAATAAAACACATAAGTTTCTTGAAAGTTGAGTGACAAACTTGATTATGAGATTTTATTGAAAAGTAGAATTCAATTTTTCTCATAACTTTATGTGATTGAAGAAAAATTATACTTTCGGTTTTTTTATCTATTTAGGTAAAGGTTTATTTTGAAATTGCTCTCCAAAATGAAGTTGTCTACTCCATGATGGACAAAATGCACATGCTATATTTCTGATTGCTGTTAAAATAATGCTTCTTTTCATAATACTCTAAAAGAGTATAATTGTCCAGTTACTAAAGGCTATTGGCAATAATATGTGTACCCGATTGCACCTTTGACAAAACATTTAGGACTCAATTCACTAAAAGTAAAACATTTAGGACTTATATAATCAATTATCGAAACATTAGGATTTCTGTTACACTTATTCTTACACAACTAGTGTGATTAACTAAAAGAAGAAGACTAACTCTCCACATGTATTATGGATATACTGTTCTGTTGCAATTCCCTTGTTTGTTTTGTTATTATGGCATTAGATAAAATTAAATAATAAATATAAATTGAGCCAACAAAAACTATAGTTTCAACTTTTTTTCGCTATAGTAGCATGTTTGATCTAGCTATAGATGACATAAGTCTTAGCCCAACGTGTTGACATCTAAATTTTGCTTAGTCATTTAGGATTTAATTACATAGAAAATTAGGGATTAATTTTTAACCTCTAAAAAAAATTCATTAAATTGCATGGCATATAGACATTAGGTGCATTGGCATTAATGGGGTCTATTAGACATATTTTTCTTGTTAAATAAAAAAAAAATCCGGGCCGATCCGACCCGGTTCGAGTGGGCCGGATCAGCCCGGCCCGGTCCTTTTCCCTTCTTGCGTAGGCCAACCTAGCAGAGTCTTCTTTCCCTTTCATCGTTCTCGGCAGAGGGGACCAAGAGGGGAGGTTGGTACAGGAGCGGAAGGGGACGCGCAGCAGAGGAATTCGGGCAACAGCAGGGAGTGTCGTCGCTCGTCAAGGGGGGCATAGATCAGGCGGCCAGTGGTCCCAAAAGGGAGGTCCTGATCCAGGATAAAAAGCAAGGGCTGGGGCGGTATCTGAAGGGAAGAAGAGTGGGGAGAATAAAGGGGGAGAGGTGAAACCGAGAGAGAAAAAAAAGGGGAAAGGGGGTTTAAGAAGAGAGCGCCCGGCTCCTCCACCTGAGAGGATCGCCGGAAAATCTCTTCCCCCCTCCCTGCGAGCCAGCCACCGTCGCCGAACGTCCACCACCTCCGGCCGTCGCGTTTCCCCTTGGTCCGTCAAGAACAAAGGGGAGACGGTTAGAGGAGGGATCGAGAGTTTTTGAGGAAAAACCTGACTGTAGGGAGTCCCCATCAGCCTGAAGAAGACCCCGAGGTGCCGCCGACAAGTCTCCAGCCGCCGCGTCGCCGCCGGCCAGTCACGAATAGGTGGGTGTCTTAGCTCCCCTGTTTTTGCTTTTCCCCCTCCCCTGCCTCTCCGATGCCGGGCACACCGAGTCTATTCGATGGTCGCCCAGCATCACAAGATGAGGAAAATGTTTCTTTGCACTTCCAGGATGTGTTCTTAAACGATTTACATCAAGAAAAACCTTCCAATCCCGCTGAAATCCACTTAGAAACCCTTATTTTTAGGTGCATCCCACCTGTTTGATGAAATGCCCGAATGAAAACCGAAACCCAAGTCACCGCGTCGACCCGTAAAAATCTTAGATTCATGTTTGTTTGTGTTGACACCAAAATAAGAATCGGCATAAGTGCCGAATCGGCTTTAATGCCGAATCTGGCGTACAAGGGAAATCAGCCATCTTCCGAAACTCGTCTGGACCAAATTCGGAAACATGCTGAGGAGCAAGTGTGAATGGCATCGTTTCCCGAGTTCGGTAAATGATGAAAATATGTATATTTACCGAAATATGGAGAGTTGTAATTCGAGATGATGGAATATTAATATTTCAGGACAGCGACCCTTTCCCGAAATTCGGGAGATTCACACTTCGGGAATACATTAAAGAATCACAGCCTAGTCACGTACATCACGATAACAGGAAGTTATGAGCAAAAGTGGAGATAGTGAGCATGAGCATATTGTGGGAAGTTACTTATCTAGATTTGAAATCATCTTAGCGGTTGAGATCAGGTTTTGGCGGGCAATAAAATTAGAAAAACGTGGTCAGAAATAGCAGTTACTGAAAGCGCCAAAATATTCAAAGTTTGAAAATGTGGAAGTAACCGACGAGCAGTTGCAGGATAGGAGGAGATACAAATACTCAGAGGAGGCAAAGAAAAAAAGAAAAACGACAACAACAAGAAAAACACTCAAACTTATCTGCACTTTAGTTTCCTATGCGTCTTTACTTCCTGTATTTACAGCTTACTGTAATTTTAGTTAACTTTCGAGTCCTTTACAGCTTTTATAGGAGTATTGTAATGTAGATTGAAACTCTATCGATCTCAGATCCATTTTCAATCCGTTCGATTTCTATCTATTCCATACAATCCTGTGTTACACTCTGTTTCTCTGTCTTTTTCGCCACAGCTCTCCTAGTAATCAAACCACAGAACCTACTTTAATAAAAACCAAATATCGGAGTTTCGGTGAAGGATATTCCTTGTGAAAAACAAGCAAACAGTTTGTTTTAAGGTTGATGTTTGGTGACTGATGCTTTTTTTTTTGTGGCATATTTGTCATATATCCGAGTGAGCTATCAATGAAGCCATCGCCGGAGGTGCCATTCTTGTCGTCGGAACAACGCCCGCAGTTTGAGGCTGCTCCCGTTAGTCCACTATCTCTGCTGCTTAGTGTGTATGTTTATTTACTTAGATTCAGTGCGTTTCTTTGGGGCCGGAAGGGTAGTGGCCGGATATCGAGTATTTGTTCATCAATGTCATTTCATGGCCGAAGTTGGTCAACGGTCCGGTAGCCACGTTGGCTGTCGACGGAGGTGGAGCTAGTGGTGGCCGTCGGTGTCACCGGTGTGGGCCGAGCTGTCGGGCGGCGATGGTGCGCCCGCGGCGAAGTCCCGGTGATGGAGTGATGAAGAGCTCTTGGTGAAGAACAGGGGAGGAATTCTGGGAAAGGCACGAAGAAGGGGATGGAGACCAAAAAAGACAAAAAAAAAAAAAAGACAAACAAACTGTAGAAAAAGAAAAAGAAACAAAAAAAAGAGTCAAAAAAGAAATAAAAAGGGGAGATCTCGGGCAGGTCATAAATCCGGGTCGGATCGGGTCAGGGGACCTGGTCCGGAATATTTATTTTATTAATAAAAATATTCAAAAATTCAAAAAATATTAAAATATTAAAAATTCCAAAAAAATTCGAAAATGTTTAAAAAACCAAAAAATATTTTTTAAAAATCTGAAAAAACATTAAAAAAATTCAGAAAATTCATTAAAAAAAGAAGAAAAATCAGAAAATTAGGAAGTGTTCAGAAATCACTTTTTGGGCTTAATTTCACTAGATATTAGTGTTTATCTCATTCTAGGCTTAGTTAAAAACTTGTAAAAATTGAGAAAAACCTTTAAAAAAAATTCCCAAAAATCCAGATAAGCCATTAGGGCTTTACTTTAGGGCTTTTGATTGCCTTTTTCTTTCTAGAGACGATGCTAGGTCGCTGATTGTTTATTTTCTTTATGATTATCTAATTGCGCATTTTTAATACTTTAATTGTTATTTTCTATTTTTAGAACCGTTAAGTGGAATCTTAACTTTTTCAATAGGCTATCCGGTACGTTAGTTTGCAAACATTCAAATTTAGGTACCGAAAGGGCACTAGTTAGATCGCTAGTGTAATTAAGTTTCCGAACTTTAAAATCTTTGGTTTTCGCACATATCGAGACGACACTCCTGCGTCTTAATTAGAGTTTCTAGTTGACCCTTGATTATGACTAGTGACAATTTCAATCAAATGCGTAAATTAAAATATTCTCGTCGCACGAGATATGAGGCTTAGAAGTGCCTCGGTCTTTGCATTAATGAACCATTTGGTTTGTTTTTCAAATGAATCAATCATTATTCACATCCATCTATAAATACTTCTTGGTCTAAACCCGATCATGATGAGAGTAGGTCGCGACATAACATCATGCATTTGTCATTAATTTCTATAGTATTTCATTATATGATTTTCAAAAGGAGAAAAAGTATAAGAGCATGTATTGATTTTCAGTTATTTACGCCGAGATTTGTTTTCTTTTTCTTTTTCAAGAGTTGGGCAGAGTTGAACGGGTTGAGTTGAAATATGTGTACGTGGAATATGCATGCTTTGACTAAGACCGATAGAATTTGATAATGAGGAGAGAGATGCAAGATTAGTGTCTAATAGACAAGATTTTGGAAGAGTTATGGACGAACCAGCGAGTCGTGGGAAGTTTTCTTGGTTGCGTTGCATTTTTTCTTGGAAAGTTTGGAGCAATCCACCATGTATTCCAGCTCGCGAAGACACCAAGTTCTGGATGCGTAGTTTCTAGAGAAGATGGGCATACAAATTGTGGAGCTCTTGATTGCTTGCTCTAGTTCACCTCGGATTGCTTTGCCTTCGTTGTCTCTCAACACGCGAATCCCAACTACATCCATGGAGTGATAGAGACAGTCTGCAAAATTCAAGTGAGTGTTGGGCCCTCTGAAATTCCAGAACACCTTGTATTCAGCCCCAGCAACAGCTCGACATCACCTCTATCAGTTGTCAATGGCATTGTTCCACTTGATGAGTCCTTCTCCCATGTTCAGGAGCTAAAATGTAGTGATCGAGTTTGATAATGAGGAGAGACGTAAGAGTAGTGTTTAATAGATGTGAATTTGGAGAATTTATGGACGTAAGATAAGAATCAATTTGTGAATTAAAAATACAGTAGCGGTTGGCTGGCTTAGTTGTTGACATCTAATTTTTACCTATCCGTTTTAGGTTAATTACATATAAAATTAGGGGTTAGTTTTTTTAATCCCTAAACAAAAAAATTTTCATTAAATTGCATAGCATATAGACATTAGGCCCATTGGAAATAATGGGGGCTATTAGACACATTTTTCCTTGTTTTTAAAAAAATTATTTGAAAATTAAATTTTAAAAAAAAATCGAAAAAAAAAACAAAACCTCTACGTTTACAACCTTTTCTAGCCCAACACCTATTCACGGCCCAACTTCCCTTCTCTCCTTTTCCCCAGCCCAGCCCCCCTTCTTTTCTCTTCCTGTTTCCGTCACCCTCTGAGAAAATATTGGGTGGTCCGGGACCTCCACGGAGGCGTGGTCCCGGACCACTCAGGAAGCGCCACGTGGTCCACGTGGCGCTTGTGGGCCGACTCGCCAGCCCACGATTTTCTCCGTAAAAAATAATTTTCATCATCTTTCCTAGCCTACACGCTAGTCCTCCGCGCCCTCTCTCTCTGCTCTGCAATTCTCTCTCCTCTCCTCTCCGTCCTTTTACTTTCCTCATCGAAAGACGAACAAGAAAAGCAAATATATTTCCTCTCCAGCGTCTCTCTCTCCAGCAAACGCGCTTTCAAATTTTGAATCTCTTTTTTGGCTCTCAGATTTTGCTTATCCGCTCGTTTCTACTCCGGCGTTCGTCAAGCGGCCGTTCCCCACCGTCGCCGACGAAGCGCATTAACGCCGCCCCTCGCGCGCTCAAAAGGGAGTGAGGTAGAGGCCGAGGCCCTCGACAAGAGCTTCGGGTTATCGCAGTTTTTCGTGAGCAACAACGAGCTTAGGGACGAGGTTGGGAGAGGGCAATTTTTTTTTCCTTTTTGGTCGAAGGCGGCAGCTCCCAAGGCGAAGGCTGCTGCTGCCGCCAAGCCCAAAAGCCGAAGTTGAAGCCCGCGGCGAAGGCGGTGCAGACTTCTGCGAAGGCGACGCCCTGTGAAGAAGGTTGCCCCCGTGAAGCTGAAGACAACGCCGGTGAAGAAGGCCAAGAAATGAGTCGGTGCTATGTCTAGAGTAGGGGACGGTAATTTTGTAGTCGAACATGTTCATTCGCAGCATGAACCCATGTTGGCTGCGTTTGGAATTGGCTTTGCAAAGCCACTTTGAGCACCTAAAGCCCTTTAAGCTAAAATTTGGTGTTTGGCAAATTTTTTTTGAAATCCCATTGAGCCAAAGTTGGCTTTGTGAAGGCTGAAAGCCCAAGGCAGGTCCTAGGTTGCCTTGGGCTTTCAGCATTTTCGGTAAGCAACAGTACCCGGTAAGTAAAAAAATTTTCTTCCGAAACTACCCTCATCTATTTTTTGATTTTCCGGTTTTGCCCTCGTCTGTCACTGTTCATCTTCCCCGATGAACCAACTGGAGGCCGGCGACCGCGGCCTGAGGGGTCCGACCACTGCCGCCTGAGGGTCGGCCGACGTTCGGCGACCGCGGCCTGGGGGTCGCGCGGCCCCGGCGACCGCCGCCTGGGGTCGCCGGACCCCGGGCGTCGCCTGGGTCGCGCGACCCAGGCCAAGCGTTGCCTGGGTCGCGCGACCCAGGCGACGCCCGGGGTCCGGCGACCCCAGGCGGCGGTCGCCGGGGCCGCGCGACCCCAGGCAACGCCCGCCTGGGGGTCGCGCGGCCCCGGCGACCGCCGCCTGGGGGTCGCGCGGCCCCGGCGACCGCCGCCTGGGTCGCGCGACCCAGGCAACGCTTGGCCTGGGTCGCGCGACCCAGGCGACGCCCGGGGTCCGGCGACCCCAGGCGGCGGTCGCCGGGGCCGCGCGACCCCCAGGCGGCGGTCGCCTGGGGGTCGCGCTGCCCCGGCGACCGCCGCCTGGGGGTCTCGCGGCCCCGGCGACCGCCACCTGGGTCGCTCGACCCAAGCAACGCTTGGCCTGGGTCGCGCGACCCAGGCGGCGGTCGCCGGGGTCACGCGACCCCAGGCGGTGGTCGTCGGCGACCAGATCTGGCCGTCGGCGGTTGGCCGGCGACCAGATCCGGCCGACGGCGGTGGCCGGCGACCGCAGCTCCACCGGAGCTCTTTTTAAAAAAAAAAATGCAAAAGTACTTTTAGCACAAGTTGATTTTAAAAAATACTTACCAAACAGCACTTGCATTTTGAAAAACCCCTTTGGCTCAAAGGTATTTGCATTCCCCCAAATGCATTTCCCCAAAGTTGAACCAAACGCAGCCGTTATATGCTTGCTGTCCATTTTGTAGCCGAAAAGACAACAGGGGATGTAATTTTGTGGTGTTGTCTCATTCAACGGGGGAAGACCTTGTCTTGAATTACTCAGGAAATAGTAGCTGCTGATTCAACAGAGTGTCCAGTAGTCTTTTGTAGTCCTTCTTACTTCTATTTGGTGTGAAGTATTCGAAGATCTGTGATGCGATTTTTGCATTTTGATTTCCGCTCGAAGAGGGTGTCGTGTTGCTTTAATTGTTTCTTGCTTTAATTGATATAGGCTTCGGATCATACACATATGTTAGATTTTGGTTGTCGTGGGGTTACAGGTTCGGTATTGTTGCAGCTTCATGTTCCCTGCTCGGACGTCACATTCAGCATGATTCGAAACTGCATGATCCCTATTTGGTAATCTGATTTAGGTGAAGAACACTTGCTTATTGATCACCTCGGTATATGATACGATGCCCAAGGCTCTTCAAGCACCCGTGCACCTTGAGTCAAGCTTTTAAGTGGCAACAATTTTATTCTTGTGACAAATGCTTTGTCTTTCTCTCGACTTTTCCCGGTTAATCAAACGCAGTAAGATATCGAGGATCTTCTAGTTTGCTCAATATCGACAGGATTACAGTTTCGTCAATTTTTTCTTGATGTCGCTGAGTGACTAACGAGTGTCCAACTAAGAACAACACTACAAGTGCTGATGGGGATGAATGTGAGCAACCGGAGTTACGGTCTAGTCCCAGCTAACGAAATTCAGTGATGCCGAAGCGCGATAGAAATTAGGCTAAACAGAAGAATCGAAATAATAATGAGGAACAAACTGTTCTCTCAATCGATTAACAATCGATAAGTTTTCAAAACATCCAAAACTACTCAAAGGAAACCCTAAAACAAGCTTATATATCCCCAAACCTAACCCTATTAGGAAACGTAATCATCAAAACGTAAAATTACAAAACTGCCATTTATTAAATTAACCCCAAAAAAATACTAAAAAAAATAGAAAAATCCATCTAAACGATCTCGAATCGCGAAAATCCATCGTTAATCACAGCCAAAGGCTGTGAGTATTGATCAGCACGCCGTTTCGCTTCAGCAGACCAAATTTGAGCTTAATCCGACATCGTTGACTTCAAGCCCGCAGGTTTGTCTAGTCGCATAACGGGTCCGCCGGTCCCTTAGGTGCATCATTCAGTATCTTTGTAGTAAGTAGGTGATAATCACTATCAGAAAAAACCGAATTTTTCGTATCGGTACAAAGGATTTCTGGACAATTTTCACTCCAATGGTTTCGGTTGATTCCCAAGTTGAAAGCTGCTCATTTTGTCAAGCACCCAACAAATGGAGAGCTAGATTTTAGAAAATGGTACAGTCATACTATACAGGAAACGTCTTTAGAAAGTAACAAAACCAAATTCTATTTGAACTGGTAACGACATTCCACAAAACAGCATATATTATCGTATTGACCGAGACAATTAAGCATCGTGTCCATGAATGACTTTCAATAAGTTAATTTCATCAATCTATAACCAAGAAAGGGGGAGCTGAGGTCATCTCATTGAGCTTGGATTTTCCGGCAGTACGATAGAACCATCACGAATTCTTTGGTCAAGGTCCCGGCAGACGCGGTCACCCTCTTCAATGATGCCACGGTCCGAAACCGTCTTCAGCTTCGCGGGGGCAACCTTCTTCACAGGGCGTCGCCTTTGCCGCGGGCTTCAACTTTGGCTTTTGGGCTTGGCGGCAGCAGCAGCCTTCGCCTTGGGAGCTGCCGCGTTCGACCAAAAAGGAAAAAAAAATTGCCCTCTCCCAACCTCGTCCCTAAGCTCGTTGTTGCTCACGAAAAACTGCGATAACCCGAAGCTCTTGTCGAGGGGCGGGTGATCGCCCCTCGGCCTCTGCCTCACTCCCTTTCGAGCGCGCGAGGGGCGGCGTTAATGTGCTTCGTCGGCGACGGCGGAGAACGGCCGCTTGATGAACGCCGGAGTAGAAACGAGCGGGGAACGGCCGCTTGACGAACGCCGGAGTAGAAACGAGCGGAGAAGCAAAATCTGAGAGCCAAAAAAGAGATTCAAAATTTGAAAGCGCATTTGCCGGAGAGAGAGACGCTGGAGAGGAAATATATTTGCTTTTCTTGTTCGTCTTCCGATGAGAAAAGTAAAAGGACGGAGAGGAGAGGAGAGAGAATTGCAGAGCAGAGAGAGAGAGGGCGCGGAGGGCTAGCGTGCAGGCTAGGAAAGATGATGAAAATTATTTTTTACGGAGAAAATCGTGGCCTGGCGAGTCGGCCCCACAAGCGCCACGTGGACCACGTGGCGCTTCCTGAGTGGTCCGGGACCACGCCTCCGTGGAGGTCCCGGACCACCCAATATTTTCTCGAACGGTCGACTGCATTGAGGGGACCAGAGGGATAGGACAAAAAAGAGAAAGAAGCAGAACGGGACGGAGCAGAGGGGGAGGTCGCGCAGCGGCAGAGGGCGTCGCGCGACGCCGAGAATGTCAGAAGTATAGCCAGTGGTCCCGAGGAAAAAGGAGGGGCATTCGGGGATAAAGAGGCCAAGAGTGACCGAGAGAGGGGGCGGCTTTGTTTTGGTTTCTGTTTCGTGGGGGCTGGAAAAAGAAGAAACAGAGAAGGGCAAGGCTTGAGGGTTTTCCATGAATGCACCGCTTCTTCTGGGGTGGATCCGAGGCTGAACTGGCGGTGGTTCTTCGCTTGCGGTGGCTGCAATGGCAGCAAATGTGTCACTGAAAGGGGTAGCCGGAAAGCATCTGTTGCTGAGCGTGGAAGGTCAAATACTCGAAGCTAGAAGAGAAACGAAATGCTCTAAGGCAAGCCGCGAAGCTCCTCGAGTAACAGCTCTACAAGATTCAGATCTAAAGGTTTAATCACAAGAAAGCATGCGAAGCGGAACGGACAAGTGCAGACCTTGTGAAAGAGGAAAGGGAGAGAGCATTATCCGTCAGAGTTTCGTTGGAGAATGAAGTCGCTGCCTAAAAGTCCGAGATAGTATCATTGAGGAGGAGTGTCGGTTCTGATGATCAAGAGGGGAAGGAGAAAATGAAGCTGCTCAATGGCCAGGTCTCTAAAGGGGGAAAGATGGAGACCGAGAGAGAGGGAGTCACAAATCCTTCCCGTTCACCGGTGGTTGGCTCGAACCACCGTCGTTATTGTCGGAAGCTAGTCTGCCAGCCGTCGCGCGTCGTTCCGGCCATTTCGAACCATGTAAGCTTCTCGTGTATCCCCTGTTTTCTCTTGCATCTTGGTGGACTCACATACCGGGTTCACTCGGTGGTGTCGTGACCCAATCATGCGATACCGAAGCTGGATCGTAATGTATAATGACGACTTGGGTCTGTACATATCGTGTTTAGGCCAAGAATCACGTTGAGGTCAAATTCGGACCTCGCAATTCTTAGTCACATGCTAACTGTTCGTCGAAATGCCTGAATGAGATATTAGGTGCTTAGAGCATCGAGTTTGATTGCGAAAAGTTTGAGTGAGATATGGCAAACTGAGATCGAGCTGATATGAAATATGCTGGTTTAGGTCTTCATACATCACAACCGAACCGAAGATCTCATGGAATCTCACTTTAGAGCGTATATCTCAACTTGCACACGAAATGTTTGAATGAAGAACCGAATGGAGTTTTGCTGAATCGATGCTTGGAAATCGGTTTTTATGCTCGGTTAATCCTCATGTTTATCGAATGGTGACTGCCTCTATGGTTTTGTATGATTTCATGGCATACTTGTCGATTCCCATCGTCGGCCGTGGACAAGCACCTTCCGAAGACTCACTCCTCTCGCCGGAGCAATGCCCGTGGTAAGAGTCTGCCGTGATCAATTTCATATCCTTGTTTCATGTGTTTTATGTGAGTATAGATTTAGAGTTTTAGATTTGGTTGAGATTTGGAGATATAAAAAACCGAAGTCGATATCGGTGTTTGGTCTCCGGTGTCGTTGTTTGTGGCCGGAGTTAGCCGACGGTCCGGTGGTTTGTGATGGCTGGTGGCGAAAATGTAAGGCTGGCGGTGGCGACACGCGCCGACGGTTGGAGGCGAAGAAAGGATGGGGGCGTAGACTCGTGGAAAGACACTCACGGTGAAGAAGCAGAGGACGTCCCCAAGAAGTCGTCCTGGCAGAAGAAAACAAAAGGGGAATAAAAAATAAAGAGAAAAGAGAAATAGGAAAAAAGAAAAAGAGAAAAGGAAAAAGAGAAATAGAAAAGAAAAGGATACAAAAAATTTAGAAAAGAAATAGAAAAAAGGGGGATCCCGGGCGGGTTGTAATCCGGGGCGGATCGGGTCGGGGACCCCGTCCGGAATCTTTTTTAATTAATAAAAATATTCAAAAATTCAAAAAATATATATTAAAATATTAAAAATTCAAAAAAAAATTCGAAATTTTTAAAAAACCCAAAAAATATTTAAAAAAAACTGAAAAAATTTAAAAAATTTAGAAAATACATTAAAAATTAAAAATTTTCAGAAAAATCCAGCAAAAATTCCAAAAAATCCAGGAAATTAGTAAGTGTTCAAAAATCAGTTTTTGGCTTAATTTCACTAGATTTTGGTGTTAATTTTATTCTAGGCTTAGTTTGAAAACTCTTAAAAAATTGAGAAAACCCTTTAAAAAAGTTTCCAAAAATCGGATAAGCCGTTAGGGTTTTACTTTAGGGCTTTTGATTGCATTTTCTTTTTAAAGATAATGCTAGGTCGCCAATTGTTTATTTTCTTCATGATTATCTGATTGCGCACTTTTAATACATTGATTATTAATTTTCTATTTTTAGAACGGTTAGGTGGAATCTTAGCTTTTTCAATAGGCTGCCCGATATGTTAGTTTGAAGAAATTCAAGTTTAGGTACCGAAAGAGCATTAGTTAGATCGCTAGTACAATCAAGCCTTTGAATTTTAGAATCTCTAGTTTTTGAGCGTATCGAGACAACGCTCATAGTTCGTAATCGTTGTTCATATCCATCGACAAATACCTATTAGCCTAGCCCAATCGGGATGGATAGGTCGCGACAGCAGTAAATTAAAAATGGGAGGTGGAAGGTGGGCATCAAAATTGGGACTCGGTCTTAACATCATTTCTTCACCGTACCAAAACCCAGCATTCAACTTCAACCTCACTCTGTAGTCATTGCATGATGCGTTACCTAATGGCACCACAACTCGTGTGAATAGATTTTTGGTTGGTAACATTTTTTGGTCGACCTCGCCAATCTCGGATCTTTATATTGTGGGTGGTGCGGGGTAGTTGCGAGTCAAACTAAACTTTCTATAGCCAGTATGGAACCTTGCGAGAATGCCCAAATGGGATAAATAGTGCTTGTCACCCCTCCCCACTCTTTTCCCGAAAGAAAAAGATTAGTTGCAAAACGAATTTAACTTGTCCTTTTGGGAATCATGATGCATCATTTCTTTTTTCAGCTATTTTTTCACTAAGTGATATATAAGAATTTTATGTGTTTTTGAATCACGACATCTATTGCACCCTATCTAACAACCGCATGCATAGTGTTGCGAATTTCGCGATTTTTTCTCTTTATAACAATAACACTTGAAAGATGGAAAAAAAACCTAAAACTCTATTTCATAGGTTTGAATGAAGCTTAATCCTCAAGAGATTTTCAACTGTGTACGATCTAATAACGAGAGAGCATGCCGTGCAAGAGTGAAATTTGTAAAAGGTGGGGAGGTCATTATAAGCATAGATATATAATTCGTATTAGGAAAGGAGGAGTCTGCATGATGTGGATTCCTTGGAAATAACTTACAACAAGCACTCAATCACAAGTGACAAATCCAAAATGGAAAAAATAAGAATAAATCAACGGAAAAAAGAAATCAAACATAAGTGACCAATTAAATTCTTCTTTGACATCTTGACCCAAAAAAAAATTTCTTCTTTGACATTCACTAAAGAAAAAAAGAGGTGGAGGACCAAACTAGGGACTCAGTCTTGAGAAATTTCGTTACCTAATTGCGGTATAATTCGTGCGGAGAAATTTTTTGGTTTCTAACATTTTGGTGAGATTGTTTTTTTTTTTTTTTGGGTCAGATGGTGAGATTGTTGAGAGACCCTGTCAACCTTGGACTTTTGGATTGCAGGTGCTATGTAATAGCTGTGACTCAAATCGAACATTTCATAACAAGTACGAAACTCTTATAATAATACCAAAAGGGGAATCGCGAGCTTTGATCTTCCCTTCCCACCCTTTTTTTGAATGAAAAGGAATGGACGCAAAATACATTACATTTTTCCCTTTTGAAATCATAATGCATCAATTCAAACCTCAGCAATTTTTTCACCAAGTGATATATGAGATTTTTACGTGTTTTCAAAGCACAACGTGTAGTGTGCCCCATCTAATAATTGCGTGCATAGCTTTGGGAATATCCCGTTTTATCTTTATAACAATAACACTTTGAAATATGGGAAAACTATACTTAAAACTCCGTTTAATTTCATAGGCTTAATTGGAGCTTAATATCGACCAGTTTTCAATCATGCATGATCTAATAACAAGAGCGCACAACATGCAAGTTAGTAACGAATGATGTTGTCATCGTCATCTCAAGTGCAACTGTCATTGTTTTCGTGGCATGTGCATTCGCCGTCACTGAATGCAAGATGAACAATTACATAAATTGATCGATAGAACAATAGGAAAGTATAAAGCAAGTATTTTGGGAAACTTTCACGCTCTTTTAAGGAATCAATCTACGTTAGGACGCATCGTGTTTAGGTGCTTACTAGGACATGTGCAATTTCTTAGTTCAAGGGACGGCACTTCCATTTTACGTTCTTTTCTATTCAATAAGTGAGGACTCCATCTGTCCATATGAAATTACCCGTGGTGTGCCTGAATGTATGATTCCACAAAGATCCCACAAAGATCCGATGGGTGTAATGATCTTTTCTAATGTAAGATAAAGAAAGCATTTCATTCTTGTAGTAACTTAAGTAAAGTATGTTATATATAGGGTAGATTTCGAGTAATAATTTAAAGGAAAACTATCAAATACTTTTTTTTTAAGATAAAACTTTCTAATAATTTGAAGTTTCTTTGTCTCAATTAAAGCAGCAACGGAAGCAAAAATGCCCACCCCATTGCAACAGCTCTTGTTTGATTTGTCTTTCTGTTTTTTCCTTCCATTTCAAGCTTTCTTTTTAAGAAATTTTCAGAAAATAGTTATCTTATTCTTCTATTTTGGACGGCCAAATAGGATGTCATCGTGGCATTTAATGGGTGATTTCACGGTTTTTATCACGTTAATCCAGATTTGGTTACCGCAACAACCTTATATCGTGCTCTTATTTTTCACGTAAAGAAAGAACAACAACCTTTCTCTAGTTTTTTTTTTAAGGAATTTTTTTTTCTCCGGGCAAAGAAAATTAAATAATCGTCACTGGCAAAGAATGGCAAGACAAAGCATCGCCGTTGTTCTGGTTCAAGACAAAGCATCGCCATTTTTTTATCAAATGGTCCTGGTTCCAACGGCAGATTCCAACCGAAAAAGAGAAAAAGTTAATTCATAAATTCATAAATTTAAATAAAAATTATAAAAGATAGTCCACTTCAGCGCCGATCATGTCATGTAAGACAAAGCATCGCACAAGTTGCCCACCGCGATGGGCAGCTGGAAGAGCACGTTGAGCGTGCCATAGTGCTTGTACGGCATCATCTCTGACACGTAAAGCGGCACGGACTGCGAATTTCAATTACAGTCATGTTAGGTTAGGTCAATTTCCTTGCAATCTCAAGCGCAACTCATAATTGCAATTATGCAATTACGGTTGATTGAAGTTTGTATAAATAATTAAATGCAACTGATAGTCTATGGGCATCATCATCAAATCTCTTCAAGCGTATATAGAAAACTTGTTACAAAAATAGCGCAGTCATCAAGGAGTTTTACCTTAATGGTGAAGCCGACTCCGACACCGAGCAGAATCCGGCCAATGATCAGCATGGTGATGTTCTGGGCGGCGGCATTTACGAGAGCGCCGCAGAGGAAAATGGTGTCACCCAGCAACATGGACCACCTCCGACCCAAGCTCCTCGTCACCTTGGATGCACCCAACAAAGCCACGAGCGCCACCAAGTAGAGCGACGATGTGAACATTGTCAGCGTGAAGCTGATGAACTTGCAGTATTGGTTCGTCGACTTGTCCAACACCTCCTATCGGTACACGGCAGGGAAGAACCTCCTCAGGAACGGAGGCATGAATGTCATGCCGCCTACGCAAATGATTTACAAGAAAGAATCTTAGTCACAATAAAATCTGAAGTTTCAACATGAATGACAGAAGAGAGAAAAGGCTGATATAAAGCATTACCTGAAATAACCGATGTCGTATCCGAATATCAGCCCGCCCATGGCTGCGGCGATGCATGTGATGAGAACGTAAACCGTGACTTTCCCAGGATAATGCTTGGGAACGCCGCCGCTTTGGATGCCGAAACCACCAGCCATCTTGAACAAACTACAGAAGACACAAACGTAGATTTGAGGTAGATGGAGGGTCAAGACTGTACATATAGGCGTTGGTGTGGAGATGTTTCTTCAATCTGGACAAACCAGTTCTACTCCCACAAGGAGTCGGTCCTGTGCAACATTCCTGAGGAAGGGTGACTTCTAATGAAGATAGGAGGAAGTGAGTAAAGTTGAGAGATAGTTCCTCTTAATAAAGACAGGGACTGAAGAAAGCTTGTAGGAATAGAACAACCGATGGACTCCAAGATCCTTTATTAGATAATGATCATCCCAGAGTTCTCATCCTAACTGGGATCTATCTCTATAGGGAAGATTAGTTTGTGCAGTCAATTCGTAAGAAATCGTCGTGTATATGTGTTCGCTCGTTTTCACGAGAAATATCCTTCATCGAAACTTCGGTCTTCAATTTTTATTAAAGTAGGTTATGTGGTTTGATTACTAGGAGAGTTGTGGCGAAGAATAAGGTGTGACACAGGATTATATGGAATGGATAGAAATCGGATGAATTGAAAATGGATCTGGGATCAACAGAGTTCCAAACTACGTTACAATACTCCTATAAAGCTGTAAAGGACTCGAAAGTTAATTAAAGCTATAGGAAACTGTAAATACATGAAGTAAAGATGCATAGGAAGCTAAAGTGCAGATAAGCTTGAGTGTTTTTGCATTGTTGTTCGTGTCCTCCTTTTTGCTTCCTCTGAGTATTTGTATCTCCTACTATCCTGCAACTGCTCATCGGTTACTCCATGTTTTCAAACTTTAAATATTTTGGCGCTTCCAATAACTGTCTTTTCTAACCACGTTTTTCCAGTTTTATTATCCGCTAAAACTTGATCCAACCGCTGAGATGATTTCAAATCCAGACAAGTAACTTTCCATAATATGCTCGTGCTCACTATCCCCGCTTTTTGCTCATAACTTCTTGCTATCGTGATTCACGTGGCTAGGCTGTGATTCTTTAATGTATTCCCGAAGTGTGAACCTCCCGAATTTCGGAAAAGAGTCGTTGTCCTGAGGCATAAATACTCTAACATCCCGAACTATAACTCTCCATATTTTGGTAAATATACATATTTTTATCAATTACCGAATTCGGAATATGATGTCATTCACACTTACTTCTCAGCATGTTTCCGAATTTGGTCTAGACATGCTTCGGAAGATGGTTGATTTTCATTATACGTCATATTCGGCATTAAAGCTGAATCTGCATTTATGCCGATTCTTATTTTGGTGTCAATAATATGTCTATAATTAATCAAGAACTTATTATAAGTAAACAAACAAATTAAAATTTAGGAAAAAAGCCATAAAAAAATCCCAAACTGTTGCCACTATGACACGTTTGTTCCTAACTCTCTTTTTGTGACGTCTAAAACTTTAAATTTGTATTTGTGTGACAAATTTAGCCTCCGTTGCAGTTTTGTCAAACTCTGCCATTCAAAATCCTACATGGCGGCCGATGTGGCATTAGTAATGTTTTTTCGAGAATAATTGGTGCCACATGAGCGCCACATCAGAATAAAGATTATTAAAAAGGACAAACTGAAAATCAAAACAAAAAAAAAAAGAAGAAAGTTTGAGACCAGAGGAGAGTGAGATTGTAGATGGTCGAGGGTGTCTAAGGGCTATTTCCCACTCCAACTTTGCCGGCAAGGGCCGTCAAACCTCGCGGGCCTTCGGACGATTTCGGGGCGCACTCGAGGAGGAAATCATATCGTGCGGTGACGGAAGGGTGGAGGACAAATGGCCCTTACACACCCTCGAACATCAGCAATCTCGTTCTCCTCTGGTCCGAACTTTCATTTTTTTCAATCTTTTTAGTTCTTTTTTTTTTTATCTATTTCTGATGTAGCATCACTTATTCTGAAAAAATATTAACAATACCACGTCAATCGCCGCGTAGGATTTTTAACGTGGATTTTTGAGGAAACTGTGATGGAAGATAAATGTGCCATATGATAAAAATTTGATTTTGGTATCATTGAAAAAAAAAAGTTATGCCTCGACGCTTGACATAATTTGAGATTTGTCATAATTTTTTTTAGGAATTTTTCAAACATGATATTAATTAAAGAGAGAACGAACCCCCTCCCTCTTTCTTCGTCACTCTCCCTCGAGTCTCCTCCACGTAAAAGAAAGCTCCCAGCGATATCTGTCACGCTGTACGACCTCAACCCACAGAGAGAGAGAGAGAGAGAGAGAGAGAGAGAGAGAGAGAGAGAGAGAGAGAGAGAGAGAGAGATCCATGTCTCTCTCCGCAGCTCGCCGGCATCCATAACCACCAGTCCAGTCCATACCGAGAGAGAGAGAGAGAGAGATTGATATTGGGTTCGTGTGGAGCTGCCGGAAGCCGGCGTAGTTCGTGTGCACCGTGGACAAATTTGGAGATTTCAGGTAATGCGTGTCGTCCGCTGACTCTTTTCTCGCGAGACCGTTGCTGGGTTGCAGTTTGTCCCCAATGGGGAGGTGGGGTTGTTGTGGTCTCCGTTTTCTTGATGTCCTGGCCACTTCTGTGGGGTGGGGGGGCTACTGGGCGAGATCCGCGAAGCACGGGTGGTGTGATTCAGGCTGGTTTCACTGGGTTTTGAACATCTTCGGGTTCTTATGTTGGGTTCGCGTTTAATGACGCGCATTGGTTGGAATCTGTCGTTGGAACCAGAACCAGAATCTGTCGTGAACGACTTAAAAATTTTGGTTCCGTGGACGTACAGGCCAATGTGCAGCTCTCTGCCGATCTTCTTCCCTTTCCCGGATGGCCATTTCCTTTTTCCTTTTCTACTCTTGTTTGACAATCCAATCTCACATGATCATCCAATTCTGCCAAGACTGTCCCTCTCTAGTTAACCCTTTTTCAATTTGGTAATTTGGGCTGATGATTTTTTGGGAGTTGATGATTGTAAAAAGGAAAAGAAAAAAAAGGAGTTATCAGGTGGAGGCGTTAGAGATGGCCATTAAGGTATCACAAGCTGCACGAGTGTACTTGGTAACAAGTTCAGGCAAGAATCTGATTCGCCATGAACTTCAGTATTTGTCAAGAATGACTAGAAATTACCGAGAACGAGTTATATTTGCCACAATAGCTATGTTAGTAGTAAATTTATTTATTAAGGATAAAGATCATGACCTCATAAAGGCAATTCATTAATAGAAAATCTTTTCATATCAAGTGAGCTTAATCTTAAACAAACATTTTACTCGAGAAATCAGAGGTATCGGCAGTAGACTTAGAAATGGGCCCGGCGGCACACGGGCCTGCCCATATACGGCCCGATCCATAAGGGCCTGCCAAAAGCATATTCGTGGGCCTGATCAAGGGCCTACGTTTATTAGAACATCAATCTTGCTCTTGTTTGCTTTTTTTTCTCTGGGCAAAGAACATCAAATAATCCTCACTGGCATAGGATGGCAAAACTTTATGCTCATCTGAAAATTAAAATTCAAGAATTTTATACCATTCGCACAAAAAAGTACGTGAGATAGAGAGAGAGAGAGAGAGCACATCTGAGTGGGGGCTCGAGCGAAGGTGCTACTTTGCTACACCTTCGAAACCGCAAACGTCTCGTTCATGGCGTCTAATGAAATTCTAATGAGCATTGTTGGATTGAAATACGACGTCACGCCATGCCGGAGCGGCTATGTAATCAAAGCATCGAGTGTTCGGACTTCTTGAAGCGCCCATTTAATTTCACCAAATCGCGATTATTTATTTTCTTTCTTTTGCAGTAGTCACTAGCGAACCTAGAAATTGAAGTTCAAGAACTCAATTGGCGCAAAAACAAAAAAAATTAGTTCACAGACTCAATTGAACATTTTACAAAAATTCGAGATCTATCCGTGCCCTTATCCCTCTTTTTATACCCTAGAATATATATCCTAATACAATATTTAATTATGAAGTCACTTTTTGTTCGTTAGATAATTTGAGTTTAACCTCTTTTAGCTTCAACGCCCAGTTTGTTATGACCATGCTAGGTCAGTTTTGAAAATCCTCTGCTTTAGTTCGATCTTTCTTGATATACTCTAATGATTTTTTTTTTGGTGCAGCTTTCTTTTGTTACGATTTTCCTCTAATTTTGTCACCTGGTGGAGACAAGGTTTTGTCTACTCATTCAATACTACTATGATGAAGTTTGATTTATTTTTTCGTTAAACAATTCGTGGCATTTCTTCATTTGTTAATCACAATTAAGTTAACCTAAGAAAGAAAAAAAATAGAAGAAAAATCGCCATTTGTTAGGTGGAGAGAGTGTCGATGTCAACTTGTCATAAAGCACTATGAGTACGCACCATCACAGATTTATCGAATTAAACTTGGATAAGATTAGACAATGAAATACAGAAACGGGAAAGACTGAAAAGTGGGGGATGTGCATCTTTTAGAGTGAACAGGAAGAGCTGCAAAAGAAACTTGGCTGACTGTTCGGAAGGAGACATGGGAAGGGAAAAGATAAAAAAAAAAAATGAAGAAATTAAGGCAAAGGACGAACGAAATGGGAAAGACTGCCACGTGTCACGCAAACCTGCCTGGCCTCCTTGAACGTCGGGCCGGGATGGATTCCTCACACAATCCGCATCTACCGGAAAAGTCACTATACTCGCCTAGCAGTGGGCATGCATGAACATTGAGACGACATGCGTTTGTAACAACTGACAAACCATGCAGTGCTTTACAGCGACAGAGTCTCAATGAACGCAACCCATGTAGTTTTGATAGATCGGGTAACCTTTCTATGGAGGTGCATTCTTGAATGTATAATCCCTTCAGCGATTCCATTTCTCCCAAATCTCGAATCTCAATTAGCTGTGAGCACGAAGAGATCCACAGTTGTTCGAGCTTCCTTAAGCTTGATAAACCTGATAACCTCACCAGCGATTCACAGTTCACAACACGTAATTGAAAGAGGTTCTCTAACTGTTTAAACTCGATCTCTCTCAATCCCCATCTGAAGAGTATTAAACGAGTCAAACATCTCAAATCAGAGAGAAGGGGTTGTTCTATCGGTAACTTGACATCACTTAATCCCAAAGAACGAAGACCTAAAGGAAGCCGTGGGAGAGATTGAGGATCATCACAATATATGTCTACTTCCGAAAGGTTAGGAGGCCATGTGATATCTATATTTCTAGAATCATAACCTTGGTATACCAACCGGTCAAGATTCTCCAAAGTCCATATGGCCTTAGGTAGCTCTCTTATCCTTGTCCCAAACGTAAATAATTTCTTCAGCCTTTTAAGATATCCAATAGAAGCAGGCAATTCCGTAATTTTTGTACCCCATAAGCCTAAGCAGAGCAATGATTCTAGTCTTCCAATGGAGTTTGGTAGCTCCCTTATTTGAGTGTTTCCCAACTCCATTCTCTCCAACCTTTTGAGATCTCCAATAGAATCAGGTAACTCTCTTATCTTATTGTCAATCGCAATTAAGCGCCTAAGGCTTTTAAGAGATCCAATGGAAGTAGGCAGTGCTATAATATCAGTACACTGCAAGTCTAAGTCAAGCAACGATTCTAGTCTTCCAATGGAGTTTGGTAGCTCCCTCATCCGAGTGTGTCCCAGGTCCATTTTCTCCAACCTTTTGAGATTTGCAATTGAATCAGGTAACTCTCTGATTCTTGTGTTGAACAAATTCAATTCAAGCAATGAACTCAATTTCCCACTGGAGTTTGGAACCTTTCTAAGCCGATAACAATGCTCTAAAGACAAGCACTTCAAGCCCGCCATCTCTCCAATAGATGGATGAAGCTCTCGGATACACTGCCCCTCAAGCTTTAGACTTGACAGTTTCTTAAAACGGCATATTGTGGAAGGTATTGCGCACAAGTCAAAATGGGGGCTTCCAGACAATGTTGACGGCTGCACTCCGGCTGCAATTATTTCTAAGCGCTTTAGGTGCTCTAGCTTACCGATAGAGCTATTGATTTGTGTCAACTCTGGATAATGTTCAACAAAAACCAATATCCTCACATTCAAGCATGTTGAGAAGTCCGGAGTCGTCAAGAGATGGCATCTCATGAGATGTAGAACTTTCAAGTCATGATTTGCCTATGAAACAAATTAGAATTAGAAAAGTAAGGCAAGAGAAATGGCGACAAACGTACACATGGGATACAAAACCATACCAAGCATGGGCCCCATCCATTCCAATTCTCAGGAATTTTGCTGTCGGAAAGCTTGAGCACAACTAAGTTCCCTAAGCATAGATTGACCGCCTGCAAGTCTGAAGGGCAACGATACCAAGAGAGCCATTTTAAACTCGAGAGAAGATTCTTAAAGTCTCCTGTCAAGTTGCCCCCCTCTAATTCCAACAACCTTAAGTTATGCAGACTTGAAAACTCTTCCCTTGTAAATATGTGCTCTTTTGGAAGTCCAGTTAGTTTGAGCGCTGTGATTTTATATGTTCCCTGACAACATGAAAAGTTATAAGTGAACTTTCTACGGTAAAGAAAAAGAGCGAAGCATTCCGCGAGTAAAAATATCATAGACTAGTTCTGTAAGTAAATTATTCTGTTTGCTTCTACTTTGGGGTTGTAAATGTAAGCAATTAATATCTATTGCTAGATATTGTTAAAATCAGTGATCCATTTTCAAGAAGCATCTAGACCTCTCCTTCTCTGCAAAGGCAACAAAATATCTTCGATATAAGTCCACATATGCTTGTGTCTAGAAAAATTTTAAAAGAAAAAAATATATGTCTCAGCACAACTCGGCAGAGATTTTTCCTATGAAAGTAAGTGGAATTGCTCTGTAAATAGAGCTTAGAATCATTCATGTAATTGTGTGGAAAGCAGTATAACTACTTTGTTGAAATAATGAAACTATGTTTTTTTCTTATCCCATTGGCTATACCCTTGGAGCTCTCTTACCTTGTTCTCTTGTCATCCTCTCCCGAATATATCCCGCACACAAACAAACTAGCACATTAAACCACAAACTAAATAGTGACATCAAAATCATGCTTCCGCAATCCAACATTGGTATCGGACCAAAAACCAACGAGTAGTATCAGACCAAAAACCAACAGATACGAGTTATGATATTACTTTCATTTCACTCAAAATTGACAAATATAGTTTTATGCGATGCACAACACAGACAAAAGAACACATCTAGGAATATACTCTAAGCTTTGAGCTGATGTTTCCATGATCGGAAAGATAGTAGCTGTGAATAAAATGTACCTTTCTAAGCTGCACTACGTTCAACGCATCCTCGGGAGACCATAGTCTACTACGCCTCTCGAGAAATTTGTCTTCTTGTCGAATAATTTCTCTTCCAAGGTCTCTGAGCAGATCATGCATCGACAGTATGTCATTATCACTAACCTTTATCAAAGACTTACGAGAAAGGACATGGATCTCAGTTCTGGGGGACAAATCCAATGCTTTCCACATATAATGTGGATGGATTTTTTTTTCACCAATAAAGTAACAGGCAATATCAAGAAAAATTTCTTTTGGTGCATCCTCCAGCATTTCAAAGCTAATCATTAATTTGTGATAGACATCTTGATTGGGAACTAAATGTAATTTCTTCAATGTGGCTTTCCAATGTGGTTTACTTTTGCCACAAAGAGAGGAACCGATGACCTCAAGAGCCAAGGGAAGTCCACCGACTTTGTAAATAATATTGCGAGAAATATGATAATAATCTTGTGGAGGGGAATCCATTTCAAATGCATGCTTACTAAAAAGCTGAAGAGCATGGCAATGCGACAATTCTCTCATTTGATAGATTGCAAACTCTTTGAAATGCGTCCGGACATTATTTTCTCGGTTCCCCTCTTCAATCGACAAAAAATTAATGTCCCTCGTTGTAATAATAATTCTGCTCCCTAGACCAAACCAATCGCGCTTTTCTGCAAGTATTGAGAATTGTTCACGCTTATCTAGGTCATCGAGAACGATGAGGACTTTCTTATTGCGGAATCTCCTTTCAATTTGATAAATCCCTGCATCACAGTCGGAAATCTCCACTTGTTTGATGTTGAGAATTTCGGACAATAATTGGTTTTGCAATTGAACGTCATTGCCGCCCTTTGAAGCTTCTCTAACACTCAAAAGAAAGCTGCACCCATGAAATCGACTAGAAATTTGGTTAAAGATGACTTTGGCAAGAGTCGTCTTACCGATGCCCCCCATTCCGTGGATTACCAGATAACGTACATCGGGTGAACCTTCATCTATTAGGCGCATGACATCATCAACACTATCCTCAATTCCGACTAAATGATCCGGCAGCTTTTTGTCTCTTTTATTCAGCTTCATTGAAACTTCAGCAACGATTAATTTACTGAGTTCGCCGTGACTGTCATATTTGATAAAAGGTCTAGTAAGAAACATCCAAATAGAATATTAAACTATCGAGCTCCGGAATATTATGAATTAAACATAAACCAACCATAGAGGAGGGGTGGGGGAGGAAGGGGGTGCGACCACCCCCCTCCCAAAAAATTTTGTATATATACTCTGTGGATATGTAGGAAAAAAGTCCACCGTAAGTGAATTGCACCCCTCCTCCTCAATCAACCAAAAATCCAGTCAATTTACTTAAAACGAATTGCAATTGGGTATTTTATACTATGGTCAAAGATGTAAATTGCTAAGATAAGGATGAAATCTTAAACTTTGCAAAAGATTCTCCCTCATCCTTAAATTGTAAAAATCGAAACCTTCGGATTTTCTTCCTTTAAATATATGGAAAGAATTTGTCTATTCATTTTTTATTGCTCACAACAGTGTGTGCTCGGTTTACTAGTTTTGCATGGACGAAAATAGTAATAGCTGGAACAATTGTTTTATTAAAACAAACCTACATAACATTATTTTAGAAGTTAATCAAAAGCTATTTTTATTCAATCTAAAGGATGCAAATTGAATAATGAATTCAGATTGGATTTTTCATGTCTAAATAGAGAATTCATCTACTTTTGAAAGGAATTGATTTAATTGGTCAGAAAAGTCATCTATGTTTTGAAAGGAATTGATTTAATTGAATGGATGCGTAGTGAGTAGTTATAAAATATGTGGAGATTGAGTGACAATTTGATGAAAAAAAGAACGATGGGTAGTTGTAACTTTTAATGCAATGATGATAATATTTCTTATTATTTATAGTTATATCAATTAATTATCTAATCAAAGAAAAAAATAAAAGCCCAAACCTTACCCGGTATCTTTGAGATGCCATCCGCTCATACCAGCGACCTTCTCCAGAGCCTCCTTCCATCGCTGCACGACCTCGCAGCCATACTTCTCCTCGTGCTTCTGCAGAGCATCCTGGTACAGCTTAGTTTTAAGCTTGACATCTCCGGGTTCCACGTCAAAGAAGACCGGCAGAATCATCGCTTTGCGATACACCATGTCTGCAAGCTCGCGAAGACACCACGCACTGACAGCATAGTTTCTAGAGAAGATGGGAATACAGATTGAGGAGCTCTCAATCGCACGCTTCAGTTCGTCTCCGATCTCTTCGCCTTTTCTGATCTCTTCGTCGTCTCTGAAAACGCGAATGCCAGCTCCATCCATGGCGTGATAGAGGCAGTCGGCAAAATTCTGGCGAGTGTCGGGCCCTCTAAAACTCAAGAACACGTCGTATTCAGCCCCCAGCGATGACTCAACATCGCCTCTACTGGTCGAAGCCGCTGTTCCATCCGAATATTTCCTGTTTGCCATCTTCGGGAGCTAAAGGGTAGTGGTCGAGTTGAATAATGAGAGAGATGTAAGAGAGTAGTGTCTAATGCATGCAAATCTGGAAGTATTTATGGACGAGCCAAAGAATTGTGGGAAGGGCTGAGGAAATTTCCTGCAATAAAATATTATTTTGTAAACCATTCTGATTAATAATTTCAATTGATTCCACCTCACGATCCAATTTACTAAACTAAAAACTTTCCCCCAGGCCACAACAGGACAAATTCAAATCTGATTTCGTACACTCGTCTCATTTATTATTCGCACCGGGAACAATAAGTAGAATACTTATTTGAGCTCGAAGTTTGTGAATTGGTTCTAAATACGACTGCATTGTCGTTTTAAAGGCAATTTGTAATGGATTCTCCAATCAATTTCATTTTTTGTTAAACACCAGAATTTCTTTCAAGTGATTTTCAACACGATCAAACATAAGAAAATGACTCATCTTTCATGAAAACAATTCCGCTAATTTCCATCAAACAAACAGACCCAAAAATATATCAATTGATTACACGTCAAGTTCTAATTAACAATACCGACCCATCGGCCTTTGCAACTTCACGTACAAGATCATTTCAAAGGTGCACGCTAACCAGTTAAGAACGTGGCTGCCTCGATTGATTAAAGTGGAAAAGAGTGCCTTTGTTAGTGGAAGGCAAATTCAGGATAATATCCTGATAGTTCAAGAGGTACTGAACCAACTACGAATCAGGAAAAGGAAGAAAAAATTCCAAGCAGTGCTTAAATTAGCTATGCAAAAAGCCTACGACAGGATTGAGCAGGACTTCCTGGAAGCTTGTATGCTAAAAATGGGTTTCTGTAGAAAACGGGTCTCGTGGATCATGCAATGTGTCACTACTATCTTATTTAGTGTGAAGTTCAATGGGAAGCCTTTGCCTTCTTTCAACCCAACACATGGAATCCGACAAGGTGACCCTGTCTCACCTTATCTTTTTATACTTGTGGCTAATGTCCTCTCCTTACTATAAAAAGCAATTGAAGATGGTAAAGTAAAAGGAATAAAGCTAATTGACATTGCCCAAGTCTCTCCCACTTGTTGTTTGCGGACAATTCTATATTTCTCCCGAAAGGGAAAGTTATAGAATGCCAAAACCTGGCTCACATTCTCGATCAATACTGTTTTGCCACCGGCCAGGCAATCAATTTAAACAAGTCAGGTGTTTTCTTGAGCTCAGGCTGCCCCTAGAATCTTCGTAGGAATATGGCACAGGAATTGAGAGTCCCAGAAATAGACAAAACACGGAAATAATTGGGTATCCCTTCGGATTAGGGCGTATCAATGAAACAAATGTTCGCTTGGATACTGGCCAGGGTAATTATGAAACTTGAAGGATGGAAGGAAAAGATGACGTCAAAGGCTAGAATGGAGATCCTATTGAAAACGGTTGTCAAGGCGCTCCCGCAATATGCCATGTCAATCTTCAAGATACCGCTTTCCCTTTGTAGAGCCATTGAACAAAAGATTGCCTCATTCTGGTGGAAAAACAATGATTCCAAGGCTAGTATACACTGGAAGTGCCGGGAGGTAATGAAAAAGAGGAAGGACCGTGGAGGTATGGGTTTTCATGACCTAATTACATTTAATAGGGCAATGTTGAGCAAATGCTGACCTATTTACCTTCGACGCTTTGGCGCCAAATACTGAAAGGGCTCTACTTCCCCAACACTGATTTTTGGCATGCGAGGAAAGGACAAAGATCGTCCCGAGGGTGGCACAACTTGCTGATTGGAAGAGATGCATTAGCTGGCTCAGTTCAATGGTCCGTGAAGAATGGAAAATCGATTAGCATTCGTGAAGACAAGTGGACAAGATTGGGCACAATCGCAAGTCCATCAAACCAAGACGATCCCCAATTAGTGTCTGAACTGATTGATAGGGACTAGGCGATACGGAATGAACAAAGCCTTTATAGCTTGTTTGAAGAAAATATTGTGGAGGAAATCTTGGCCATCCCCATCCCATCTATGGAAGAGAAAGACTAGTGAGGACAGCAGCGAAATCAGGGAATTACTCAGTTAAAAGCGGGTACAATCATCTCAGAAAAGAAGCAGACAGCCCAACCAATCAAAAAGCCTCATCCTCGCACCAAATACCACGAGCCCTACGGTCCAAAGGGTAGAACATGAACATCCTACCCAAAATCAAACTATTCCTCTGGCAACTTTGCCAAAATGCCTTGCCTACAAAGGAAAACTTGTTCAAGCGAAGAATCATACCTGACCCACTGTGCCCAGTGTGTAAGACGCCCCCCCCAAACGCCACAACACCTCTTTCTCCTTTGTCCCTGGACAACCAAAGTTTGGTCAGACCACAATTTACAAATCCGAATTGAAGATCAAGGCCTCACAAGCAGAGATCAGTGGCTATTAAGCTACAAGAGTGGATCACCAGCCCTGCTGTCTCTCGAGCTCGTTCCCGAAGTACTCTGGTTCCAGTGGAAGGCGAGAAAAAGTGCGATTTTTAGAGGCAAATCACCGGACCCGCAAGCGACTGATAATGAAGCGATAGCCTTGCACGAAGATATCAAAACTTGCCGCGCGAATCGAAAGGAAAAAACAAGAACGAGAAGGGACCTCACCTGCGATCCGGACGCCGCCGGGGGAAGGAGCTCTTAAGCTTAATGCGGACGCGGCCTTCGTTCCTGGCTCTATGTCGTGTGCGGTCGCCGGTGCGTGCCGAGGCGCCTCACGGAAGCTCACGGGAGGATTCGCTTGCCTGGTTCGGGCTCAATCGCCTCTTCACGCTGAAGCCCTTGCGCTGCTTGAAGGCCAGTAGTGCTTTATGAAAGAACAGAGGAGAGAGAACACGGGGAGATGAGCCTTCGTGGAAGTGGAGTCTGACAATTCAGTCAAGTCACGGGCGAAGACCCACACGTTGAACTAAGTAAAATCGATTCCACTTCACTGCTAATTTATTAAACTAAATAACTTTTCCACGCTCCAGATAAATCCAAGCGGACGCATTTGATCGGGTATATAGCAAGACCGATGATGGTGTTCTTTTCTTGAATTAAGGGACGGCGCTTCCGTTCCCACAATTTTCAATTCAATGAGTGAAGACTCCATCTATCCATAAAAGAATTATCACGGTGTCCGTGAATGCATGATTCTATAAAGGTCCGATGCGTTTAATGATCTTTTCATATTTAAGATGAGGAAAGCATTTCATTCATTTAAACATGATTAAGTAAAATATGTTATACATAGGTTACATTTCGAATAAGATTTTAAAGGAAAAAAAATACCATATATCTCTATTTCAAGATATTACTTTCTAAGATAAAATTCTCTCGATGGACAAAAAGTTAAAATCGAAAACTATGTAACGAAGGTAAGATTCCTATTATAAGGTCCAAATGGGTAGCTTAAAAAATTCCTTTTTTCACCTCTTTTCAAAGTAATATCCTTCTAGCTAACGAAAATCCATTTCCCTCTAACTGAAAATTACGCCCTATTAACTTGTAGAGATTATTTGCTAAATTATCCAGATATATTCCCTAATTGAATATTATGGTAGTCTATTATGTAATTGATTTTTTATTCTAGAGTGTAAGCTAAATAATAAAGGTTCTCCAAATACAATATACGAGCAATAGGAACCCTTGTTTGTTTTATACTAGTGTGATTTACCGAAAGAATTGGAGTAACTCTCCACGTGCACTTTGTGTTATCGGTTCTATAGCAATTCCCTTGTTTGTTTTGTTGTTACTCTACTAGATAACAATAAAAAACACAAATAAATTTATCTAATTTAAAATATTCTATCAACTATTCTAATCGATACCCACCAAAAAGAAAATATGTAACATCAATGGATTCCATGGTGTACGTGAATGATCTTTTCAAATTTAAGATAAAGAAAGCATTTCATTGATGTATAACATTCTATTTAACTAAGTAAAATATGTCATATACGGGTTCTTATTCAAGAGAAAAAGTACTTTTTTTCAAGATAAAGATTTCACAGAAAAAGATATATCGTTGGACAAAGAATTCGGACCAAATATTCTGTAATGGGTGTGAGACTCTTACGGTAACTCTCAAAGAGAGTAGCAAAAAATGTATTTTTTTTCTTTTTTCGAAGTATTATCTTTCTCGTAAATGACAATAACATTTCCCTCTAAATGAGAATTACACGCTATTAACTTGCATAAGATCATTTTCCAAGTATTTTTTATTCTAAATTGTCAACTATATAACAAAGGTTCTCAAAATACATTATATGTGCTATTGGAGCCCTAAGCTTTTTTTATTGTTTGTTGATTGAGCCTTAAACATTCTATTTAGTAAATTGACTCCTAAGCCTTTTTTGGAAAATGTGTAATTGAGTCCCAATCTCCCTGCTGGGGACATTTACTCATGGCAAAATATCATGTCCTTTTAGGTTTTCACAAAACTAAACATTATTTTACAATAATCAAGGAATAAAACACATAAGTTTCGTTGAAAATTGACCGAGAAACTTGATTATGAGATTTATTGAAAGTAGAATCAAAGTTTCTTCCATAACTTTATGTGACTCAAGAAAAAATCAAAATCATATTCTTAGAGCTTTTCCTATCTGTTTAGAATTTCTATAATCAAGTTGTCTATTCAATGATCACTGATCAATAACATTACTATGCTTTATTTCTGATTGTGGTTAAAATGATGCTTCATCTCATAACAATCTAAAAGAGTATAACTGCCCTTTTACTAAAGGTCAAAGGCAATGATGTTAATTGCATCTTTGTCAAATTACTAAGGACTCAATCGACTGAAAATAAAAGATCTAGGACATGATTAATCAATCATCAAAACATTAGTACTTTTGCAACTAGTGTGATTAAATAAAATAAGAAGAGTAACTCTCCACAACACTCTGTGTAATCTGTTCTATTAAAATTCCCTTGATTGTTTTTTTTTACTCTATTAGATAAAGTTACAAAAAATACATAAATTAAGCTAACGAAACTATAGTTTAGATTTCAATTTCACCATAGCAGAAAATTCGATTTAGGTATTAATGACATAAGTCTTAGTCCAGTGTCATGCACTTGTCATTATTTTTGTTAAAATATCCCACATTGCTACTAGGTTTTATATTCTCTTTATATACATGTGGTCTTCCCATACCTTTCGGCTTAAGTTTTTAGATTGAACTTTTCTAGCATGGTATACAAGCTAGATTCTATCTCAGTTTTACTTTACTGATATGTTTTTCAAAAAGAGAAAAAAACAATAGACAATGCACTGATTTTTAGTTAGTCACGCAGTGTTTTTTTCCTTTTCAGAGTCAAGTAAAGTTGAACGGGTTGAAATATTCGTACGTGGAATAGGCATGTTCAAACCATCAGTCATTCACTTCTGACACAATTCCAAGCAAATAACATTTTATCAAGTATACCGACGGGGTTTAATAGTAAGAAGAGAGATGTAAGAGTAGTGTCTAATAGACATAATTTTGGAGAACTTATCGACGAACCATAGAGTCAAAGGAAGTCTCTTTGTGCATTGCATTTTTTCATGGAAGGGCCCGAGAAATTGCCCACAAATAAAAAATTATTCTATCAACAATTCTAATTGATTACCCTCCAAAAAGAAAAATATGCAATTGCATTGCACTTCCCATTCTAAGTCATGGAAAGTCCCCTTTGTTGCGTTGCGCTTTTTCTTGGAAGAGCCCGAGAAATTAAAATTTATTTTATCGCTCCAAAAAAGAAAATATATAATTTCAATTGATGTCACGTCACGTTCTAATTAATTAATGAACATCAACGACAAGCGACTAAAGAAATAATAACCCTTTAATTGATGTTGTCTAGGCCAGACTCGTGGAAATTGGGGTAGTTGACTACCAGGTCCCATTTTCCTCTTTCCTTGAGAGGGAATTACGGAAATGGTGGGGACGTCATCGTAAGCATAGACATATAATGCGCATTTAGAAAGAATGAGGACACTGAATGATGTGGATTTCTTGAAACTAACTTACAACAAGCACCCAATCACATAAAAATGGCGGTTGGCCGGTGCAGTAAATAAGGTGGAAGGTGCGCATCAAACTTGGGACTCAGTCTTAAACTTCAACTTCAGCCTCACTCTGCACTCATTGGGTGTTGTATAACCTAACAACAGCGCAACTCATTTTGAAAGTTTTTTTAGTTGGTAACATTTTGGTTGGGCTGTCGCGAAGACCCCACCAACCTCGAATCATCGGTTTGCTAGTTGTGGGGAGCAGTTGTGACTCGAACTAAATATTCCATAATAAGTGTAAAGCTCTTATGATATTAGCCAACATGGATCGCTAGTGCTTGTCGCTTCTCGCCACTCTTTTTCTAAAGGAAAAGGATTGGGTGCAAAATAGATTTAATTTGTCTTTTTTGGAATCACAATGCATCATTTCAGTCCTCAGCTATTCTTTCACTATGTGATTATCCGAAATTTATGTATTTTTGAAGCATGACATCTACTGTGTCCCGTCTAATAACCGTGTGCATAGAATTGGTAATTTCCCCATTTCTCTCTTTATAGCAATAACACTTAAAAAATGGAAAAGAGTACCTAAAACTCTATCCAATTTCATAGTGTTGTGTATGATCTAATTGTTAGAATAATTAAATATTAAATAATGCTTTCATCTAAGAATTTAAGCTTTTAGAATACTTGATAATGGTTCCATAAAATTTCACACTAATAACGAGAGCGCATACCATGCAACAAAAAAATTTGGAAATGGGGGGACATTCATCATAGGCATTGACATATAATTCGCATTAAGAGAAAATAAAGAGTCTGTGCAAGGTGTATTCCTTGTAAACAAACTTACGACAAGGACCCAATCATTAGCGACAAATGCAAAATAAAAAAAAATTAATCTCGATTGGATAAGTTCAAGGGACGGCACTTCCATTCACATGTTCCATTCGATGACTGGATAATAAATTGCCTGTGATGTAGAAGAATGTATGATTCCACGATCGATGTGTGTAATCCATCTTTTCAAATTTAAGATAAAGAAAGTATTTCATTCATTTATTACATTCTATTTAATTTAAGGAACTTATATTATATATAGGACAGTTCGAATAAAACTTTAAGAGAAAAATACAGAATACATTTTTTTTCAAAATTTTCTCATTAGACAAAGAGCTCGAACAGAACATTCATAACGGGTGTGAAACTTTTATGGTAATGCTCAGAGAAGGTAATTAAAAAGTTCCATTTTTTCTCTTTTCAAAGTATTATTTTTCTCGCCCATGACAATCAATTTCCATCTCAATAAAAATCACATGCTATTAACTTGCATAAGATTATTTGCTAAATTATCCAAATATAATCCCTAATAGAATGAGATGTTTGTCTATTATGTAACCGAGAACTTAAAATTTTTTTTTAAAGTGTCAAAAAAACGATAAAGGTTCTTGAAATATGTATCATAGGAGCTCTAACCATTTCGGTTGTTTGTTGATTGACTCTTAGACATTCTATTTAGTCAAGTGATTCCTGAGTCTTTTTGGAAAATGTGCAATTGAGTCCTAATCTCCCACATTTACTCATTCGCAAAATCATGTCTTTTTAGTTTTTGACAAAATTAAACCTTGTTATGACAATAATCAAGGAATAAAACACATAAGTTTCTTGAAAGTTGAGTGACAAACTTGATTATGAGATTTTATTGAAAAGTAGAATTCAATTTTTCTCGTAACTTTATGTGATTGAAGAAAAAATTATACTTTGGGTTTTTTTATCTATTTAGGTAAAGGTTTATTTTGAAATTGCTCTCCAAAATGAAGTTGTCTACTCCATGATCGACAAAATGCACTGTTGACACCTAAATTTTGGCGATCCCTTTAGGTAAATATTGCATAGAAAAATTAGGAATTAAATTTTAATCCCTAAACAAAAATATTAAAATTGCATAGCATATAGTTTAAGTTTATATAGTATAGTTGCATCTGCATCGGACTGGCGGTTGATGGACTCGAGTGAACGGCTCTGGACTTTGTAAAATCGGACTAAGCCCGCATTCCAAAATTCTTGGCTAAAGCCCATGAATGTTATATGAGCTGAAATTTTCATTGGACTATGTCGAGTTGGAAAATATTGATTTGTTAATCTTGGTATTATCACGATTCGAATTAAATAAATTGATGTTATCACAAAGATGCTGCAAAATTAAAAGGAGGGGGGGACTTGGATAATTTTTTTGGGGAGAAGACAATCTTATTGGGTGAGGATTTGGAGATCAAAAAGGGCAAAAGAGAGTTTGACTTGAAAGAGGAAAACAATGTTAAGAAAGGAAAGAGGCGTAACTCCAAGCCCACGTCGTCGTCGTCCCTGCACAAAAAAGAGAATATATATTCTAGGCTTGGTCTTTTTTGGTTCGGGGGAGACACAAGAAATACAGAGAAAAAAAAGCAAGAACGGGAGAGAAGATCACGGGTGAACTTGTCCCGCTTCCGCATCCAGGTGGCCTCGCCATCGGGCCTTCACCAACGTCGCGTACGCTCACGGCCAGACCTGTGGCCGTGAGTCACTGCTGCCCCGAAGTCGACATCGCCGTGCCCGCGTCGCTCGTTCCAACGTCGGGCTGGTTGCCGCTTCTCCCTGACGTCTACAAGTCCTGCTGCTGTTTGTGGTCAGCCCTCTGTTGCTTCTGTTCCGAGTGCATAACAACATCGCTGATTTCGCTGGTCCCGGAGGAGCAGCTCAGTCCCAGCCTCGTCAAAGCAGCAACTTGTCAACTCCACGTTTCAGACGCTGCTCCAGCGCTTCAGTCGCTGCTCCAGCAATTCTGGCACAGCAGCCCAGCAGAATTGGTACACAACGCCTCACCTGCACCAACAGAAAATCCCGGAGGTCTTCTGGACATTGTCAACAGCCCTCGACGCCCAAGTTGTCCATCGAAGGCAGCAGCTCCTTACAGCTGCTGACGTTAGTGTCCTTCGACTGGGACGACTTCTCCTTCCATTCACGTGAGTGTCCAGCAGCTTGTCCCCACCGTGACAATCTCTCCTCAGCCGAGCACCACAGCAAGCCGGCCACGAACCGAGAGTCTCTTGGCCATACCGTGAAGTCCTCACTGAGTTGTCATCATCGTTGCCCACACCGGAGCATCGTCGAGGCACCGCCACCGCTGTCCTCGTGGCCGCGCTACCGTCGCCGGTCCGTCCCACCGTTGGTCCCGATCCACAATCCCGATCCGCGAGTCCGAATTTGGAAATTATCCGCAAATTAGGTAACGATCTCATCTAACATCGTTTTGAATATTTCATTACACGATATGGGTGATATTGTTATCTATTATGAATTTTTTGCTAATCTTTGGGTGCATATGTGATATCCGCAAATATTTAAAAATCACCCAAAGTTAGGAAACTTTCCTAACTTGATAACGTGTCGGGACGATTATCCGATCTCAACCATGAGATACGATACTCGGTGGCACGGAAAATCTCTATCCTATCCATAACTATTTGGATACGATAATAGATTTTATTTTTTTCCCAAATTCAAACGAATTGCCTTCCATCAATATCTATAACCACATGGATATGATCGTCGGTTTATATCGTTTCCCTAATTCAAAGATAATAAAACAAATCTTGCGGATCGCCTGCGCTGGTTTTGATCGTGATTGTTATCTATCTGTTTGATTTATTTCTTTTAAAAAGAAAATTCCAAAAAGATTATTTAGGATTTGATGCATGTTTAGGATAGGTTTAGAATAACTTTCTTTGAATGAGTTGATAGGATAACTTTTTAATTTAAATTAGGAATTAGAGTAATTTATTTCCTAGTTTAATTTAGATATTATCCTAATCTCGATGGTTCATTTTAGGGTAATTCTTAATTTCGAATTTTCATAAAAATACCAAAAAGAAGTCACTTTAGGATAAATTAAATTATTTTTTTTAGAATAGATTGCATGTTAATTTAGGCATTTTTTTTAATTCCGAATTTCATTGGAAAATACCAAAAACAAATCATTTTGCCCGTCATTAGAATTAGGTCACGTCGTCGCATGACATATAGTTGGCATGTTAGGCTGCATTAATCGCATGATAATTTTTGCACGTCATTACATATAGTTTAGCTTTCATTTAAATAAGTGAAAATCCAAAAAAATTGAGTGAACTGCTTGTTAATTAGAAATCGTATTAAGATTGTTGATGCGATTTTCTAGCTAACAACGCAGATGCTTACGTTGCTTCGAGGTAAGTAATTCTCCCATTCTTGCAATTTATTTAATGTTTTGATTATTGGGTGTTACTTTGGTGGTTTGCGCACCCGCATGAACACCTCACATGTTAGTGATTAGGCAATAAAATGGATCCAGACTGCATGCAAAATCTTTTTTTTTGAAAAGAAAAGGTACCGAAAGGGCGTTAGACTAGATCTAACGTAATCAAGTCCCCGAACTTAGAATCTCTGGTTCGTAGAAATAAAACATATCTCCCTATGTTTTATTTAGGTTTCTAATCGACCTACCACAAATAGATTAGTGGCGACTCCAAGCATGAAAACATTTGCACGTTAAGAACTTAAATCCTAAGTTGCGAATTGGTAGGGCTTGGGAGGGCCCGAGTTAAGCTTAGTCTTAATAATCCATTAGCCTGAGAGAAAATTTTAGGTCGCGACAGCTTGGCGACTCCGCTGGGGACTTGAGTTAAAACTCTTAGTGGACTTAGGCCAGTTTTTCTTTTCAAAAAATATTTTTGTTTAGCAGCGAGGATCCCAGGTACGTCCTTAACATTTTAGGTGTTAAATGTTTTTGCAGAATGGGAGGTATAAGGGGAGGCGTGATTGTTAACCTTTGTTTTGCAGGGAGGTGTTTGGATGTATGATTTATTTTATGCACGAAGCGCTGTATGATATAACTTGCTGTGCATGCCTTGCATTTACACTACACCGCACACACTACCCGCCGCCGGACCTAGGTGGCACAGGTTTAGGATGGTACTAAGATAGCGGACACCCCGACCACACCCGCGTGGTATGGGTCGCCCTTCTTGGTCCCGAAAGTTTTTTTTACGGTGTCATTGAGTTCCCACCACGGTTGCACCCTTTGCAACCCGGGTCGGCTCCTTGACTAAGCCGGAGACAGGGGAACCTCGGCCTAACCACAACCATGACTGGTTTAGCCCGGTAATCCTCGCGTCTCCATTTTGCAAGCCAGAGTCTAGATGGAAATCGAACCTCACATTTCATGCGCATGTCTTTGTGATTGCCATGGTCCTATTGGGTAAAGTAAGTTTTCTGAGCCTTTATCTTGCAATTTATTTATGTTTCGTATTTTCCTTGGTCGGTCCATGACATTAGGTCTGTCGCGAGTCTTGGTCCATATACTATGGGAGGGGCAGACATCCGGATTCTTGATGCTCCTAAGGACGAGCTCCGCGCCTGGTGGAACTTACTCAGTCCGACCAATCGTAAGCTGGTTGAAGGCTACATCGGAAGGCTACTCCCCCTATTGGAAGTCAAAGTCCGTACCGGCCTCGTTCGAGCATTAGCACACTTCTGGTGTCCCGAGACGTCTACCTTTATATTCGGTAAGCATGAGCTCACCCCGACCTTGGAAGAATATAGCGTGATCATTGGAAAACCTTTAGAGTCGGAGTTAGTTACACCATCTCTAGGAATCGATTCCACCTTAATGTTGTCTGAATTTTTGGGTGTCGGAAAAGATGAATTGGGAAAGGTTTTGAAAGCAAATCGTGGGACATGTCCATTTTCGTTCCTCAATCAATGTTTTGATAAAGCCGCATCTTTTCAAAAAGGCAGAATATTTTTGTTAGCATTTTTCGGGTTCGTAATTTTTCCCCACTGTAAGAATGCGTGTAGTTCATCAATTGCTTGGTTGGTCCAACAAGTCTGTCTTGGAAAGAATTTTGTCAACACTATTTTAGCCGAGACTTTCATTTCCCTCACTAAATTTAAGCAACATGTTGACAAAACGTTTCATGCCCCCGTCGAACTTTTGCAAATTTGGTTTTTGTCTCACATAAAAGGATGCGGCGATTTACTCACAATATCTGAGCTTAGTGATTCTAGCCACCCAGTCTTGAGGTATAAAGAAAAACAAGGGGATGCACCTGATTATCACTATTCTGAATGGATCATTTTCATGAAAAACGCTAGACCCCAAGGTTTCCAATGGCATGCTAATTGGTTCCAAGTCGAGGAAGCTCGGCTTACGTGTAATGGTATTGGACCGGTTCCACTCTTGGGTTTCACCGGTGCGATTGAATACTACCCCGCCAGAGTGTCTCGTCAGTACCAGATTCTCCAAGGACTTCCTCCAGCACTACAACCCGAACTCCTCCAAGTCGACTTCACCAATGGCGATGAAGACCACGAAGGGACCGTAGCTCAACTCAAGAAGATGTGGAAGAAGTGTCGCCTCTTAAAGATAGCCCGACCCCAAAAAGAGCTAAAGGGGGAACAGAAGTCCTACTTCGCAACTACCAAGTATATTCGACAGCACAGGGTCCCACAGGAACTACTCCCGAAGATACCCAAGGTGCCTCTCAAGCCTGCCACTCGCTCAGAGAACAACCGTCTCAAAAGGAAGGCCGAAGAAGCTCAAGAGAAAGCATCCAAAATAGCTCGAGCCTATGAGCAATTGAAGAAGGAAGTCGCCGCCCATATGTCTATGGATCAAGTCCAAATAGAATAGCTTGAATTTTTTATGCCTTTTTCAGTTCTAGTCTTCAGTCTTGTTTAGGAATTGAGTTTTTAAGTTATCGTCATTGTAAAAAAAAAAAAAAGCACAAAAAATTTCATTTCAATAAAGAGGTTATTTCTAATCAAAGCGGTTAGACCAATGTCATGGATCGGCGTGTGATTCTTCTTAACACTTACGTATGTCTATTTTATCCGTGAATTAGGTAATTACGGAACGATCACGATCGCCTATTCGCACACGGTCGAGAACTAGAATGGCCGATCAAACCGATTTGCGAGATCGTGTTCTTGGCATTGAGGACCAAATGAATCAACTCCTCGTCGCAATGCAACAAATGTCCGCTGAGATCAAAAACCTTCGGCTGGCTCCTATTCCTACACCCCCTGAGGCATCAGCCCCGAAGCATAAAGGAGGGAAGAATGCCGAAAGTGAGGAAGATGACGATCTTCCCGATTTAGTAGATGACCCCGTCCAGATTATTGTCAACAAGGAAAAACCTGATGAACGGGTCAACAAACTTGAAGAAAGAGTGAAGCAGTTGGAAGGCTCACATGATTCGCCCTCGATCGACTTGTCTCTTTACTCACAGATCAAAATCCCGAAGAAGTTCAAGATGCCAGACTTTGACAAGTATAATGGCACCTCCTGCCCGAAAGCTCACCTGCAGCTATATCACGTACAAATGACACCGTACGTTGATAATGAACTCTTGATGATTCATGCATTTCAGGCAAGTTTGACGGGTCCTGCCCTGAACTGGTATCTCATGAAGAAAGTAAACGGCCTCAAAACCTGGAGGGAAGTTAGTGAAGCATTTCTAAAGCAATACAGGTTCATAACGGACATTATTCCCACCCGTGATGACCTCGAGCGTGCTCAGATGAAGAAGAATGAGTCATTCAAGGATTATGCTATCAGATGGAGAAACATAGCCGCACAGATTATCCCAGAACCCATAGACAGTGAATTGAAGAGGATGTTCATTAGAACTCTTCCGTTCGAATACCGTAATCGGATGGTAGCCACTCCGGCTGACAACTTCAATCAACTCATCCCTATAGGTGAACAGATTGAGATAGGGCTGAAAGATGGATGGTTCGTGGAGCCGCCTTCCTCGACCAAAAGATTTGGTGCAAGAAAGGAGAAAGAACCGGCAGCTGAAGTGAATCTAGCTTACACTCAACCGGGCCGACGGAATGCTAACCTTGTCTCTGCGATCCAAGTAACAGAAACTCAACAACAGAACACTGGTCGTCAACCCTCTCAGAGAAGGAACAACAAGAGGCAATTTACCCCTCTCCCGGGGTCGTTGTCCCAAGTACTAGCAGTACTCCAAAAGAAGGGTTTGCTTACCACTGAGCCAAAGCGACCTAACTCTGAAAAGTACTATAATTATGACCCATCTAAAAAATGTGATTATCATATGGGCGAAGTGGGGCATTCAACTGACGACTGCTTTACCCTTAAGCACCGAATCCAGGATCTCCTGGACACGAAGACCTTCTCATTCCAACCTGCCAGGCCGAATGTTCAGAACAACCCGCTTCCTGATCACACGGGCAAAGTGAATGCCATATTTAGTTTCGATACTAGTCGAATCAAGAATGTCGAGGTGTACACTGCTGACGTCTACGGTGGGTTAGTAAGAGCTGGCTATTACCCAAGTGATGAGATGCCTCCTCTGACTGTCATGAAGAAAAGAATCTCCGAAATGGTGGAAGCCGGAATGATTATCTATGCCAATCACACTGGCATCGTCTCCACAATCTCTGAAGTGGTTATTAATTGGGATGAGGAGTTTGCTGCATTGAACACCACGAAGGAAAAGGACGACCCTCTGCCTGAAGACATGCCTCCGCTCGAAGATGCATCTGATGATGAAGGGATCGTAGTAAGCACGCCTACCATTGATGAAGGAATAGTGATCGAAATACCTCAACCGTATGAGTACAGTAATAATAAGGCTGTCCCTTGGTCCTACAGCCTCGATGTCGACTTGGTTACCAGATCTGGACGTACTTATAACCAAGCTAGTGCCCAACCTGCAAAACCTGTTACTGATGAAGAAGCCAAGGAATTTCTAGCTGTGATTAAGGCTAGCGAATACAACATAGTTGAACAATTGCGCAAGCTGCCCGCGCAAATCTCTTTGCTTGAACTACTCCAGACGTCTGTCAAGCATCAGAAGGCCTTAATGAAGGTGTTAAGTGAAGTCCACGTGCCAGAGACGATCGATCATGACAAATTAGAGGAATTTGTGGGTTCTATACTCCTCAAGGATCTCATAGCCTTTTCAGATGAAGAGTTCCCTCTGGAAGGAAGGGGGCATACTAAGGCACTTTACATTTCCGTCAAATACAAGGCCTCGCATGTAGCCCGGGTACTCATCGACAACGGATCAGCCTTGAACATCTGTCCTTTGGCGACTTTACACCGCCTCAAGATAGATCCTTCCAGAATAAATTCTGCGAAGACCTCCGTGCGAGCCTTTGATGGAACGAAGAAAGAAGTGATGGGAGAAATCCACCTTGACATACAGATAGGACCAGCAATATTCAACATCTTATTTCAAGTCATGGACATTCCCACTGCATTCAATTTTCTGTTGGGTCGTCCATGGATTCATACTGCCGGAGCTGTGCCATCCAGTCTACATCAGAAGGTGAAGTTTGTTGTGGAGAGGAAGTTAGTCACAGTCCACGGTGAAGAAGAGCATCCGATTTACCATGCAACGGCTATCCCCTATGTTGAGCCGGATTGCAAAATAGAATCGAGCTATCAGTCGCTCGAGCTCGTATCAACCATACATGCATCTAGAGGATCATCACCGCCCATTCCTGAGGTGTCTAATGCTGCAATCATGGTTGGAAGAGTAATGTTATCCCATGGCTTTACTCAGGGTGAAGGCCTTGGTAGGAATGGTCAAGGTATCCGCCAACCGGTGGAAGTCTCTCGGAGGCTCCGTACTACTGGGTTGGGATACCAGGGGTCAAGCGAGCCAAATAATGGGGGACGTGGACGTGGACGAGGACGGGGACGCGGTCAAGGTCGAGGTCGAGGAGATGGACAATGATCCGAAGAAGAGCCAAATGGTGAAGAACGTGGGCGTGGAATTACCCAAAATAACGGAGAGCTTGGGCGTGGTAGGTTGCTTCCACACATCCGCACCACATTCCCAGGCCCTGCAAGAATGATGCATGAAGAGAAGGAGGTGATCGACACTTTGGGGCAGCCGAGCGGCAAGTTCGATTATTATGTGAAATACTTGGCGTCTCCGAGCTTTTATGTTGATCCCTGTGACATTGTCCCGGATGGATGGGGAGGTATGGATGATCCAACATCTCCAATGACAGAAGATCCTGATGATGCAATGGAGGGAATCACTGCCCTATTCGATGATTTCTTCATTGGAGCTATTGAGGAAGGACCGTTGGAGGGAATGGGCACTGGCCCGCAAGAGTAACACCTTTACTTTTTTCGCACACTCCCCTGCGTGGGAATTTTTACTGCTTTTTAGGATTTGCCCCGTCTTGGGAGCTGCTTTTTAGCACTTTTCATTTCTAGGACTTGATTGTTGCAATTTCCATTCCAATAAATGTAATTCATTTGACGATAATCAATGAAATTACAAATTATTTTCATTTTGAGGGCATGTTGAGGTACATCAAACCAGCCCGGTGATGATATCTAATCGATAAAAGAAAAATATAGTCCAAGGGGAATTCTGAGGCCTGGGCTTCTTCATGTTTCCTCGTGTTAAAACTTTTTTGAAAAGAATTTCGAAAAAAAATCAAAAAAAAATCAAAAAAAAATTTTAGGAAAAAAAGAGAAAAATTTAGAAAAAATGCAATGCTTAGCCCTGTTTGTCCTTCTAAATCCCTTACTTTATGTTTCAGTGGCAATCTTGTGACACGTGAGGGTATGGGAACGGTCCAATATGATGAATCATGTGCAGCCGAGCTTGATCCCAATGACACCGACGAACTCGACGATTCTTCAGCTATTCAGCGCGATCTAGAGCATCATGAAAGACCCAAAGTCCTGACGGTAGACCAAACTATCACCGTCAATCTGAGTGATTCCGGAGAACCCAAAGAAGTGAAGAGTGGGGCAAATCCCCCTGAGAGTGAAACGAAACGCCCGATCCAATTGCTGCATGAGTAGGTAAGTCTTTCAACCAAGAAGTGCGTCAAAGACACTTCGAGGTAAATGATCTAGTCCTAAGAAATGTACTGCCAGTCTTTCCTGTTCCTGGGGGTAAATTTGCCCCAAACTACATTGGTCCATATATAGTTAAAAAGGTGCTTCCCGGAGGTACCCTGATTCTCGCAGAAATGGATGGTCGTGAGTTCTCCACTCCTGTTAATTCTGATGCTGTGAAGGTGTATTATCCTTGATAAAATCTAACATTTTGAAGCGAAAGTTTTCAAGTGTTTGGTGTTATATTTTGAATTGCAAACATTTCACTTATGAATAAATGGTTTCAATCAATTTAAAGATGAAATGTGTGCATTTACTTTAAATTCTGTTTGATCATTTTGTCAGTCTGCATCCTTGATTTCAAAAGAGGGAATCTACATGGACAATTTGATAATTCATGTGAAATGAATTGAATGTGTTGAATGAGGTACATCGGGATGATGAAAGGCAAGCCCTATCCTATATACAGTCCTATGCACTAATCCCCAGTGAGTTGAGCGGAAAAATTCCATGTCTGCAAGGTAAAGGGTTATCTCACAAAAGGTACGGCAACCGAAGTGATGAAAGGCAGTTCATTTCTCTATCATAAACACTACAGGTTATCCATTGTTTCGCCCCTTTGAGCTTAAATGTTTGGAGAAATCCTTTCAAATTACCCCTGTCAAGAACCACCCCACATCGGGGCAAACTGGAGGTAAGACGGCATTATAAGGTGAAAAAATGAATAGAGATTTTCTTGCTCTCACTTGCATCAATCTTCGAGTGTTACTTTTTCAGAAGAATTCACATGAAGTTCAAGTGCCTTAGGATGACGAAGAGCATTTCTTTCTCTATCCTATACACACTTTATCCTTTGCTAAGCCCAATTGAGCCTGCAAATTCGTTTCTTAAACCCAGTTGGTGATCATCCCCCACACTGGGGCAAGGAAAAAGCCATCGCTGTCCTCACAGCATATCTGGAGCGCCGATAGAAGACGAAGACCCTGAAAGTCCAAATGTTAGTCATTCGGTTAAAACAAGCCAAAATGTGGCTGGCCAATATGTGCATTGTAGACAGTGTGTGTCAAAGGTCAAAAAAAAAAAAAAAAAAAGAACTAGGGGGCATGAAAAAGCAGTGTGCCTGGTAAAAACAAGGCCAATGCCCGAGAGGAAAAGAAAAAAAAGAAAGTCAGAAAAAAGGAGAACTTTAGCGAAAAAATGTCAAGATACGACGTGTCAAGGTCATGAATCCCAGTGGAGCAGTGGTCTTACAAGTCTCAAAGGAATCAAGTGGTAAATTCAAGCCCAATGGAACGTCTACCGAGAAGACAATCCCTGGCGAAAAGGAAGACTGGTGACAATGCCGAGATGATCACCAACTTATTCACCCTATTTATACACATTTTGAGCCTAATGATCCTTTCATTTCTCAACCCATGAGCCTAGCCTACATTACGTCCCTTACAAAGTCTCTTCAGATTATGGCACTTGAACTAATGTAGGATTCGGATGTTTATAAGCTTAGCTCGAAGAAGTGCGAGCAAGTCCATTTCTATCTCATTTTGCAGGGTTCTTGACTTGTAAACCCGGAGACAATTGCGGAGTATTTTCTTTCAATAGCCTTGACTCAAAGAGTCCCCTTTTGCTAAGTCATTGACCAAGCCCACGTTACAACCCCAGCAAAGACCTCTCAGATTGGTAAGGTCGTACCGCTTGCGAGAATACTCGGACCCTTGTCCACATGATGGTGAGATAGAGCGATTTTCATAAATTAGCCGCTTTTCGATGAGGATGAGAGAAAGCCCTTTCGGACCGAAAGTCCCTTATTTAACATTTTCAAGACACCCACTTATGAGTTCAGATTGTCTTATTATGATTTTCGCCAGTGAAATTTAGTAATGCTGATTTGACAAAATCGTCATGCATGAAAACCAGTTGAATTTATAGTGCATGAGTATATGTGTTCTTGATTACCCATGAATGCATATTACTTGTTGTCTATAACCGTGTCTAGCAGGAAACACACATTCAAGAGTCAGAGATATCAACAGGTAAGTATGTCTCTACCCCTTCAGGTGCCTGTGTTTATCCAAGTATTCATTCACCTGTTCGAGCAATCAACAGGCTCCATATCTAATCAGTTTTGTTGCAGTCACTCAGCGTCTTCGACAATGTTCAGACGTCTATATATTTCTCATCCGAGTGCCTGAGGAGAAATCCAGGTATCTCATTCGAGTATCCGAGGAGAAATCCGGATATCTCACCATATTTCTCATCCGAGTGCCTGAGGAGAAATCCAGGTGTCTCATCTGAGTATCCGAGGAGAAATCCGGATATCTCACAATATTTCTCAACCGAGTGCCTGAGGAGAAATCCAGGTGTCTCGCCCGAGTGCCTGAGGAGAAATCCAGGTATCTCATTTGAGTATCCGAGGAGAAATCCGGATATCTCATAATATCCCTCAACCGAGTGCCTGAGGAGAAATCCAGGTGTCTCACCCGAGTGCCTGAGGAGAAATTCAGGTATCTCATTTGAGTATCCGAGGAGAAATCCGGATATCTCACCATATTTCTCATCCGAGTGCCTGAGGAGAAATCCAGGTGTCTCATCCGAGTATCCGAGGAGAAATCCGGATATCTCACCCAAGTACCTGCGACGATATCCAGGTATTTATCAATAAAGTCCTTTCAAATATCTTAGATGATAACTAGATATTTTGTTAGGTACATTATTCTCTCAATCTCAGAGGATTCCCCCGTGACACGCCTATGAGGAAAGGTATAGGTGTAGCGGCCAAATCTTTACAAGTGCCTATGGCGATGTATAGGTATCTCGTAAAGGTCGGAATGTTCTCTCAATCCCAAATGTTCCCCCGTGGCTCACCTATAAGAAAGGTATAGGTGAAGCGGCCAAATCTTTACGAATACCTATGGCGATGTATAGGTAGTTTGTAAAGGTTGGAACATTTTCCATTTTGATAAATTTTTCTCTCGAGAACCCCAGATGATAACTGGATACGTCGAGCTTTCTTCGCGTGTCTTGACTGAATTGCAGGTCACCGAAGTTCATCAGCGTTCATCAGGCAATATCTTTGGAACAGGGTCCAAACATTTGCCAAACAATCTCAAGAATCATGGCAATGCCTCAAATTACTTCACCACTCAAGTTAGGTAAGTAATTCCAGGTATGTTTTATTCACGTCAGCATGCATCATTTCTTATTGCATTTCAAAATGGGACTCATAATCCCGACAAAAATAACATTCATTGCATTTGCATGGCAAAATTTAGGCATCAGTTTAGTCTTTGAATGCAACCTCTTCGAGCTCACCTTCAAAGAGGGGCAGCTGTTGACACCTAAATTTTGGCGATCCCTTTAGGTAAATATTGCATAGAAAAATTAGGAATTAAATTTTAATCCCTAAACAAAAATATTAAAATTGCATAGCATATAGTTTAAGTTTATATAGTATAGTTGCATCTGCATCGGACTGGCGGTTGATGGACTCGAGTGAACGGCTCTGGACTTTGTAAAATCGGACTAAGCCCGCATTCCAAAATTCTTGGCTAAAGCCCATGAATGTTATATGAGCTGAAATTTTCATTGGACTATGTCGAGTTGGAAAATATTGATTTGTTAATCTTGGTATTATCACGATTCGAATTAAATAAATTGATGTTATCACAAAGATGCTGCAAAATTAAAAGGAGGGGGGGACTTGGATAATTTTTTTGGGGAGAAGACAATCTTATTGGGTGAGGATTTGGAGATCAAAAAGGGCAAAAGAGAGTTTGACTTGAAAGAGGAAAACAATGTTAAGAAAGGAAAGAGGCGTAACTCCAAGCCCACGTCGTCGTCGTCCCTGCACAAAAAAGAGAATATATATTCTAGGCTTGGTCTTTTTTGGTTCGGGGGAGACACAAGAAATACAGAGGAAAAAAAAGCAAGAACGGGAGAGAAGATCACGGGTGAACTTGTCCCGCTTCCGCATCCGGGTGGCCTCGCCGTCGGGCCTTCACCAACGTCGCGTACGCTCACGGCCAGACCTGTGGCCGTGAGTCACTGCTGCCCCGAAGTCGACATCGCCGTGCCCGCGTCGCTCGTTCCAACGTCGGGCTGGTTGCCGCTTCTCCCTGACGTCTACAAGTCCTGCTGCTGTTTGTGGTCAGCCCTCTGTTGCTTCTGTTCCGAGTGCATAACAACATCGCTGATTTCGCTGGTCCCGGAGGAGCAGCTCAGTCCCAGCCTCGTCAAAGCAGCAACTTGTCAACTCCACGTTTCAGACGCTGCTCCAGCGCTTCAGTCGTTGCTCCAGCAATTCTCGCACAGCAGCCCAGCAGAATTGGTACACAACGCCTCACCTGCACCAACAGAAAATCCCGGAGGTCTTCTGGACATTGTCAACAGCCCTCGACGCCCAAGTTGTCCATCGAAGGCAGCAGCTCCTTACAGCTGCTGACGTTAGTGTCCTTCGACTGGGACGACTTCTCCTTCCATTCACGTGAGTGTCCAGCAGCTTGTCCCCACCGTGACAATCTCTCCTCAGCCGAGCACCACAGCAAGCCGGCCACGAACCGAGAGTCTCTTGGCCATACCGTGAAGTCCTCACTGAGTTGTCATCATCGTTGCCCACACCGGAGCATCGTCGAGGCACCGCCACCGCTGTCCTCGTGGCCGCGCTACCGTCGCCGGTCCGTCCCACCGTTGGTCCCGATCCACAATCCCGATCCGCGAGTCCGAATTTGGAAATTATCCGCAAATTAGGTAACGATCTCATCTAACATCGTTTTGAATATTTCATTACACGATATGGGTGATATTGTTATCTATTATGAATTTTTTGCTAATCTTTGGGTGCATATGTGATATCCGCAAATATTTAAAAATCACCCAAAGTTAGGAAACTTTCCTAACTTGATAACGTGTCGGGACGATTATCCGATCTCAACCATGAGATACGATACTCGGTGGCACGGAAAATCTCTATCCTATCCATAACTATTTGGATACGATAATAGATTTTATTTTTTTCCCAAATTCAAACGAATTGCCTTCCATCAATATCCATAACCACATGGATATGATCGTCGGTTTATATCGTTTCCCTAATTCAAAGATAATAAAACAAATCTTGCGGATCGCCTGCGCTGGTTTTGATCGTGATTGTTATCTATCTGTTTGATTTATTTCCTTTAAAAAGAAAATTCCAAAAAGATTATTTAGGATTTGATGCATGTTTAGGATAGGTTTAGAATAACTTTCTTTGAATGAGTTGATAGGATAACTTTTTAATTTAAATTAGGAATTAGAGTAATTTATTTCCTAGTTTAATTTAGATATTATCCTAATCTCGATGGTTCATTTTAGGGTAATTCTTAATTTCGAATTTTCATAAAAATACCAAAAAGAAGTCACTTTAGGATAAATTAAATTATTTTTTTTAGAATAGATTGCATGTTAATTTAGGCATTTTTTTTAATTCCGAATTTCATTGGAAAATACCAAAAACAAATCATTTTGCCCGTCATTAGAATTAGGTCACGTCGTCGCATGACATATAGTTGGCATGTTAGGCTGCATTAATCGCATGATAATTTTTGCACGTCATTACATATAGTTTAGCTTTCATTTAAATAAGTGAAAATCCAAAAAAATTGAGTGAACTGCTTGTTAATTAGAAATCGTATTAAGATTGTTGATGCGATTTTCTAGCTAACAACGCAGATGCTTACGTTGCTTCGAGGTAAGTAATTCTCCCATTCTTGCAATTTATTTAATGTTTTGATTATTGGGTGTTACTTTGGTGGTTTGCGCACCCGCATGAACACCTCACATGTTAGTGATTAGGCAATAAAATGGATCCAGACTGCATGCAAAATCTTTTTTTTTGAAAAGAAAAGGTACCGAAAGGGCGTTAGACTAGATCTAACGTAATCAAGTCCCCGAACTTAGAATCTCTGGTTCGTAGAAATAAAACATATCTCCCTATGTTTTATTTAGGTTTCTAATCGACCTACCACAAATAGATTAGTGGCGACTCCAAGCATGAAAACATTTGCACGTTAAGAACTTAAATCCTAAGTTGCGAATTGGTAGGGCTTGGGAGGGCCCGAGTTAAGCTTAGTCTTAATAATCCATTAGCCTGAGAGAAAATTTTAGGTCGCGACATGCACATGCTATATTTCTGATTGCTGTTAAAATAATGCTTCTTTTCATAATACTCTAAAAGAGTATAATTGTCCAGTTACTAAAGGCTATTGGCAATAATATGTGTACCCGATTGCACCTTTGACAAAACATTTAGGACTCAATTCACTAAAAGTAAAACATTTAGGACTTATATAATCAATTATCGAAACATTAGGATTTCTGTTACACTTATTCTTACACAACTAGTGTGATTAACTAACAGAAGAAGACTAACTCTCCACATGTATTATGGATATACTGTTCTGTTGCAATTCCCTTGTTTGTTTTGTTATTATGGTATTAGATAAAATTAAATAATAAAAATAAATTGAGCCAACAAAAACTATAGTTTCAACTTTTTTTCGCTATAGTAGCATGTTTGATCTAGCTATAGATGACATAAGTCTTAGCCCAACGTGTTGACATCTAAATTTTGCCTAGTCATTTAGGATTTTATTACATAGAAAATTAGGGATTAATTTTTAACCTCTAAAAAAATTTCATTAAATTGCATGGCATATAGACATTAGGTGCATTGGCATTAATGGGGTCTATTAGACATATTTTTCTTGTTAAATAAAAAAAAAATCCGGGCTGATCCGACCCGGTTCGAGTGGGCCGGATTAGCCCGGCCCAGTCCTTTTCCCTTCTTGCGCAGGCCAACCTAGCAGAGTCTTCTTTTCCTTTCATCGTTCTCGGCAGAGGGGACCAAGAGGGGAGGTTGGTACAGGAGCGGAAGGGGACGCGCAGCAGAGGAATTCGGGCAACAGCAGGGAGTGTCGTCGCTCGTCAAGGGGGGCATAGATCAGGCGGCCAGTGGTCCCAAAAGGGAGGTCCTGATCCAGGATAAAAAGCAAGGGCTGGGGCGGTATCTGAAGGGAAGAAGAGCGGGGAGAATAAAGGGGGAGAGGTGAAACCGAGAGAGAAAAAAAAGGGGAAAGGGGGTTTAAGAAGAGAGCGCCCGGCTCCTCCACCTGAGAGGATCGCCGGAAAATCTCTTCCCCCCTCCCTGCGAGCCAGCCACCGTCGCCGAACGTCCACCACCTCCGACCGTCGCGTTTCCCCTTGGTCCGTCAAGAACAAAGGGGAGACGGTTAAAGGAGGGATCGAGAGTTTTTGAGGAAAAACCTTACTGTAGGGAGTCCCCAGCAGCCTGAAGAAGACCCCGAGGTGCCGCCGACAAGTCTCCAGCCGCCGCGTCGCCGCCGGCCAGTCATGAATAGGTGGGTGTCTTAGCTCCCCTGTTTTTGCTTTTCCCCCTCCCCTGCCTCTCCGATGCCGGGCACACCGAGTCTATTCGATGGTCGCCCGGCATCACAAGATGAGGAAAATGTTTCTTTGCACTTCCAGGATGTGTTCTTGAACGATTTACATCAAGAAAAACCTTCCAATCCCGCTGAAATCCACTTAGAAAACCTTATTTTTAGGTGCATCTCACCTGTTCGATGAAATGCCCGAATGAAAACCGAAACCGAAGTCACCGCGTCAACCCGTAAAAATCTTAGATTCATGTTTGTTTGTGTTGACACCAAAATAAGAATCGGCATAAGTGCCGAATCGGCTTTAATGCCGAATCTGGCGTACAAGGGAAATCAGCCATCTTCCGAAACTCATCTGGACCAAATTCGGAAACATGCTGAGGAGCAAGTGTGAATGGCATCGTTTCCCGAGTTCGGTAAATGATGAAAATATGTATATTTACCGAAATATGGAGAGTTGTAATTCGGGATGATGGAATATTAATATTTCAGGACAGCGACCCTTTTCCGAAATTCGAGAGATTCACACTTCGGGAATACATTAAAGAATCACAGCCTAGTCACGTACATCACGATAACAGGAAGTTATGAGCAAAAGTGGAGATAGTGAGCATGAGCATATTGTGGGAAGTTACTTATCCAGATTTGAAATCATCTTAGCGGTTGAGATCAGGTTTTGGCGGATAATAAAACTGGAAAAACGTGGTCAGAAATAGCAGTTACTGAAAGCGTCAAAATATTCAAAGTTTGAAAATGTGGAAGTAACCGACGAGCAGTTGCAGGATAGGAGGAAATACAAATACTCAGAGGAGGCAAATAAAAAAAGAAAAACCACAACAACAAGAAAAACACTCAAACTTATCTGCACTTTAGTTTCCTATGCGTCTTTACTTCCTGTATTTACAGTTTACTGTAATTTTAGTTAACTTTCGAGTCCTTTACAGCTTTTATAGGAGTATTGTAATGTAGATTGAAACTCTATCGATCTCAGATCCATTTTCAATCCATTCGATTTCTATCTATTCCATACAATCCTGTGTCATACTCTATTTCTCTGTCTTTTTCGCCACAACTCTCTTAGTAATCAAACCACAGAACCTACTTTAATAAAAACCAAAGATCGGAGTTTCGGTGAAGGATATTCCTTGTGAAAAACAAGCGAACAGTTTGTTTTAAGGTTGATGTTTGGTGACTGATGCTTTTTTTTGTGGCATATTTGTCATATATCCGAGTGAGCTATCAATGAAGCCATCGCCGGAGGTGCCATTCTTGTCGTCGGAACAACGCCCGCAGTTTGAGGCTGCTCCCGTTAGTCCACTATCTCTGCTGCTTAGTGTGTATGTTTATTTACTTAGATTCAGTGCGTTTCTTTGGGGCCGGAAGGGTAGTGGCCGGATATCGAGTATTTGTTCATCAATGTCATTTCATGGCCGAAGTTGGTCAACGGTCCGGTAGCCACGTTGGCTGTCGACGGAGGTGGAGCTAGTGGTGGCCGTCGGTGTCACCGGTGTGGGCCGAGCTGTCGGGCGGCGATGGTGCGCCCCCGGCGAAGTCCCGGTGATGGAGTGATGAAGAGCTCTTGGTGAAGAACAGGGGAGGAATTCTGGGAAAGGCACGAAGAAGGGGATGGAGACCAAAAAAGACAAAAAAAAAAAAAAAGACAAACAAACAGTAGAAAAAGAAAAAGAAACAAAAAAAAAGAGTCAAAAAAGAAATAAAAAGGGGAGATCTCGGGCGGGTCATAAATCCAGGTCGGATCGGGTCAGGGGACCTGGTCCGGAATCTTTATTTTATTAATAAAAATATTCAAAAATTCAAAAAATATTAAAATATTAAAAATTCCAAAAAAATTCAAAAATGTTTAAAAAACCAAAAAATATTTTTTAAAAATCTGAAAAAACATTAAAAAATTCAGAAAATTCATTAAAAAAAGAAGAAAAAAATCAGAAAATTAGGAAGTGTTCAGAAATCACTTTTTGGGCTTAATTTCACTAGATATTAGTGTTTATCTCATTCTAGGCTTAGTTTAAAACTTGTAAAAATTGAGAAAAACCTTTAAAAAAAATTCCCAAAAATCCAGATAAGCCATTAGGGCTTTACTTTAGGGCTTTTGATTGCCTTTTTCTTTCTAGAGACGATGCTAGGTCGCTGATTGTTTATTTTCTTTATGATTATCTAATTGCGCATTTTTAATACTTTAATTGTTATTTTCTATTTTTAGAACCGTTAAGTGGAATCTTAACTTTTTCAATAGGCTATCCGGTACGTTAGTTTGCAAACATTCAAATTTAGGTACCGAAAGGGCACTAGTTAGATCGCTAGTGTAATTAAGTTTCCGAACTTTAAAATCTTTGGTTTTCGCACATATCGAGACGACACTCCTGCGTCTTAATTAGAGTTTCTAGTTGACCCTTGATTATTACTAGTGACGATTTCAATCAAATGCGTAAATTAAAATATTCTCTTCGCACGAGATATGAGGCTTAGAAGTGCCTCGGTCTTTGCATTAATGAACCATTTGGTTTGTTTTTCAAATGAATCAATCGTTATTCACATCCATCTATAAATACTTCTTGGTCTAAACCCGATCATGATGAGAGTAGGTCGCGACATAACATCATGTCATTAATTTCTATAGTATTTCATTATATGATTTTCAAAAGGAGAAAAAGTATAAGAGCATGTATTGATTTTCAGTTATTTACGCCGAGATTTGTTTTCTTTTTCTTTTTCAAGAGTTGGGCAGAGTTGAACGGGTTGAGTTGAAATATGCGTACGTGGAATATGCATGCTTTGACTAAGACCGATAGAATTTGATAATGAGGAGAGAGATGCAAGATTAGTGTCTAATAGACAAGATTTTGGAAGAGTTATGGACGAACCAGCGAGTCGTGGGAAGTTTTCTTGGTTGCGTTGCATTTTTTCTTGGAAAGTTTGGAGCAATCCACCATGTATTCCAGCTCGCGAAGACACTAAGTTCTGGATGCATAGTTTCTAGAGAAGATGGGCATACAAATTGTGGAGCTCTTGATTGCTTGCTCTAGTTCACCTCGGATTGCTTTGCCTTCGTTGTCTCTCAACACGCGAATCCCAACTACATCCATGGAGTGATAGAGACAGTCTGCAAAATTCAAGTGAGTGTTGGGCCCTCTGAAATTCCAGAACACCTTGTATTCAGCCCCAGCAACAGCTCGACATCACCTCTATCAGTTGTCAATGGCATTGTTCCACTTGATGAGTCCTTCTCCCATGTTCAGGAGCTAAAATGTAGTGATCGAGTTTGATAATGAGGAGAGACGTAAGAGTAGTGTTTAATAGATGTGAATTTGGAGAATTTATGGACGTAAGATAAGAATCAATTTGTGAATTAAAAATACAGTAGCGGTTGGCTGGCTTAGTTGTTGACATCTAATTTTTACCTATCCGTTTTAGGTTAATTACATATAAAATTAGGGGTTAGTTTTTTTAATCCCTAAACAAAAAAATTTTCATTAAATTGCATAGCATATAGACATTAGGCGCATTGGAAATAATGGGGGCTATTAGACACATTTTTCCTTGTTTTTTAAAAAATTATTTGAAAATTAAATTTTAAAAAAAAATCGAAAAAAAAAACAAAACCTCTACGTTTACTACCTTTTCTAGCCCAACACCTATTCAGGGCCCAACTTCCCTTCTCTCCTTTTCCCCAGCCCAGCCCCCCTTCTTTTCTCTTCCTGTTTCCGTCACCCTCTGAGAAAATATTGGGTGGTCCGGGACCTCCACGGAGGCGTGGTCCCGGACCACTCAGGAAGCGCCACGTGGTCCACGTGGCGCTTGTGGGCCGACTCGCCAGCCCACGATTTTCTCCGTAAAAAATAATTTTCATCATCTTTCCTAGCCTACACGCTAGTCCTCCGCGCCCTCTCTCTCTGCTCTGCAATTCTCTCTCCTCTCCTCTCCGTCCTTTTACTTTCCTCATCGAAAGACGAACAAGAAAAGCAAATATATTTCCTCTCCAGCGTCTCTCTCTCCAGCAAACGCGCTTTCAAATTTTGAATCTCTTTTTTGGCTCTCAGATTTTGCTTATCCGCTCGTTTCTACTCCGGCGTTCGTCAAGCGGCCGTTCCCCACCGTCGCCGACGAAGCGCATTAACGCCGCCCCTCGCGCGCTCAAAAGGGAGTGAGGCAGAGGCCGAGGCCGAGGCCCTCGACAAGAGCTTCGGGTTATCGCAGTTTTTCGTGAGCAACAACGAGCTTAGGGACGAGGTTGGGAGAGGGCAATTTTTTTTTTCCTTTTTGGTCGAAGGCGGCAGCTCCCAAGGCGAAGGCTGCTGCTGCCACCAAGCCCAAAAGCCGAAGTTGAAGCCCGCGGCGAAGGCGGTGCAGACTTCTGCGAAGGCGACGCCCTGTGAAGAAGGTTGCCCCCGTGAAGCTGAAGACAACGCCGGTGAAGAAGGCCAAGAAATGAGTCGGTGCTATGTCTAGAGTAGGGGACGGTAATTTTGTAGTCGAACATGTTCATTCGCAGCATGAACCCATGTTATATGCTTGCTGTCCATTTTGTAGCCGAAAAGACAACAGGGGATGTAATTTTGTGGTGTTGTCTCATTCAACGGGGGAAGACCTTGTCTTGAATTACTCAGGAAATAGTAGCTGCTGATTCAACAGAGTGTCCAGTAGTCTTTTGTAGTCCTTCTTACTTCTATTTGGTGTGAAGTATTCGAAGATCTGTGATGCGATTTTTGCATTTTGATTTCCGCTCGAAGAGGGTGTCGTGTTGCTTTAATTGTTTCTTGCTTTAATTGATATAGGCTTCGGATCATACACATATGTTAGATTTTGGTTGTCGTGGGGTTACAGGTTCGGTATTGTTGCAGCTTCATGTTCCCTGCTCGGACGTCACATTCGGCATGATTCGAAACTGCATGATCCCTATTTGGTGATCTGATTTAGGTGAAGAACACTTGCTTATTGATCACCTCGGTATATGATACGATGCCCAAGGCTCTTCAAGCACCCGTGCACCGTGAGTCAAGCTTTTAAGTGGCAACAATTTTATTCTTGTGACAAATGCTTTGTCTTTCTCTCGACTTTTCCCGGTTAATCAAACGCAGTAAGATATCGAGGATCTTCTAGTTTGCTCAATATCGACAGGATTACAGTTTCGTCAATTTTTTCTTGATGTCGCTGAGTGACTAACGAGTGTCCAACTAAGAACAACACTACAAGTGCTGATGGGGATGAATGTGAGCAACCGGAGTTACGGTCTAGTCCCAGCTAACGAAATTCAGTGATGCCGAAGCGCGATAGAAATTAGGCTAAACAGAAGAATCGAAATAATAATGAGGAACAAACTGTTCTCTCAATCGATTAACAATCGATAAGTTTTCAAAACATCCAAAACTACTCAAAGGAAACCCTAAAACAAGCTTATATATCCCAAAACCTAACCCTATTAGGAAACGTAATCATCAAAACGTAAAATTACAAAACTGCCCTTTATTAAATTAACCCCAAAAAAATACTAAAAAAAATAGAAAAATCCATCTAAACGATCTCGAATCGCGAAAATCCATCGTTAATCACAGCCAAAGGCTGTGAGTATTGATCAGCACGCCGTTTCGCTTCAGCAGACCAAATTTGAGCTTAATCCGACATCGTTGACTTCAAGCCCGCAGGTTTGTCTAGTCGCATAACGGGTCCGCCGGTCCCTTAGGTGCATCATCCTCCCCTGCTAGAGAAAGATTCGTCCTCGAATCTGCTTCATCTTCATTGTCATCAATCTCTTCAGGGTCTTCTTCCTCTTCAGTGTAGTAAGGTGACAAATCTGCTACACTAAAAATTCTAGAAACATTGTGCTCACCCGGCAATCCAGGTGGTAACTCTTCCGGTACAACATCAGCAAACTCCTCAAGCAAGGGCAAAACTTGGTTAGGAATTTCGGGACTGTTAGAATTCCGCTCCATCACCACAATGGCAAAAAGTTCAGGCGCGTTCACTGCCTCTTCTAGAAATTCTGACTTGGACAACAGATTATTCTTCACTTCCTTTCTCAAATCTGAAGGACCTAGGGTAATGGTTCGACCATCCTTCTTGAAGTTATAAGTATTTCTGAAACCATCATGCTGTGTCTTTCTGTCAAACTGTCACGGCCTCCCTAATAAAATATGGCAAGCATCCATTGGGACTACATCACACCACACCTCATCGATATAATTTTTTCCAATCGAAAATTGCACAAGACATTTTTTGCGCACCTTCACCTTGTTCCCTTTTCTAAACCACGACAGCTTGTATGGTTGAGGATGATCTTCTGTTTTCAACCCCAACTTTTCCACCATAGTCGTAGACACCACATTCTCGCAACTCCCACCATCTATTATCACGCTGCATATTTTTCCTCTACTAGTGCACTTAGTATGAAAAATATTATATCTAAGCCATGATTCATCATCCGCTACAGCAACATTTAATATTCTTCTAACGACTAGAGACTCACCAGAATCAGCATAGATAATCCTTTCCTGTTCCACATCCGCATCCTCTTCTTCGCCTTCAAATTCATCATAAACTGGACCTTCATCAAAGACCGGATTATCAATAAGCGTTACAATTTGTCGGTTCGGACAATCAGTAGCAAAATGTCCGAATCCCTGACACTTGAAACACCGCTTGGCTGTAGTTCCTCCCCTATTAGTTCTAGCACTACTCCGCCCCTCGTTGGATGCAGATTTAGAACTCACATCCTTAACTGTGATCGATGTCGAATTTACTGCTGATGTTCCCGCTTTTCCTTGAGATTCTTTATCTGACCACTTGGAACTACTGCCTGACCACTTAGAATTACCGTTCTTTCTTTTAAACTGCCCCTCCACCTTTAGGGCTAGTCTGCACACATCCTCAAACGTCAAATATTGCTGTAATTGGGCAATATCAGAGATCTCATACCGCAGCCCTGCCAGATATCGTGCAATTGTCTGCTCGTCTTCCTCCGCCACATCACAACGCATCCGCAAACGATCAAATTCTTCAGTAAATCCTTCAACTGTTTTATCACCTTGCTTGACGTTATGATACTCAATAAACGCCTCTTGCCTATAATGGGTAGGCAAAAATTTTTTTTGCAATAACTTTTTCATCTTCTCCCAGCGATGTACCTTCGGCTTCTCCTCTCTAGCGCGTTGCTTTTTCATGTGTTCCCACCAAATCGAAGCATGTTTTCGCAGCCTAATAGCCACTAACTTCACTTTTTGCCCCTTAGTTAGATCTTTAAGATCAAAAATCCGTTCCACCGTATGCAACCAATCAATAAACTCATCAGGATGAGCCTTACCATTAAACTCCGGAATCTCGATCTTCATTCCGAAATTTTGAGAAGAACGCTGATTTCCAGGTCGTACTCCTCGATTCCGCCCCTGGTTCAGAACCCCGAAAGGATTTACGTCTTCTTCTTCATCATCGGATGAATCCTCAGATTCCTCTCCTTCTTCGGATTGAACGCCCAACCTCGCCTCCGCAAGTTGTCGCTCCAAATCCTGGATTCGTCTTCTCTGTTCTTCAATTTCTACGTCTCGCAGATCTCTTAGACGCGGTTGGTCGTCTGCTTTAGGAACGCCTCCACGCCCCCGGCCACCACGAGCCCGCCGTCCACGACCGCGATTCTGTTCAGCCATTGATTCAAGCAACCTGTGCTCTAATACCAATTGATGCCGAAGCGCGATAGAAATTAGGCTAAACAGAAGAATCGAAATAATAATGAGGAACAAACTGTTCTCTCAATCGATTAACAATCGATAAGTTTTCAAAATATCCAAAACTACTCAAAGGAAACCCTAAAACAAGCTTATATATCCCCAAACCTAACCCTATTAGGAAACGTAATCATCAAAACGTAAAATTACAAAACTGCCCTTTATTAAATTAACCCCAAAAAAATACTAAAAAAAATAGAAAAATCCATCTAAACGATCTCGAATCGCGAAAATCCATCGTTAATCACAGCCAAAGGCTGTGAGTATTGATCAGCACGCCGTTTCGCTTCAGCAGACCAAATTTGAGCTTAATCCGACATCGTTGACTTCAAGCCCGCAGGTTTGTCTAGTCGCATAACGGGTCCGCCGGTCCCTTAGGTGCATCATTCAGTATCTTTGTAGTAAGTAGGTGATAATCACTGTCAGAAAAAACCAAATTTTTTGTATCGGTACAAAGGATTTCTGGACAATTTTCACTCCAATGGTTTCGGTTGATTCCCAAGTTGAAAGCTGCTCATTTTGTCAAGCACCCAACAAATGGAGAGCTAGATTTGAGAAAATGGTACAGTCATACTATACAGGAAACGTCTTTAGAAAGTAACAAAACCAAATTCTATTTGAACTGGTAACGACATTCCACAAAACAGCATATATTATCGTATTGACCGAGACAATTAAGCATCGTGTCCATGAATGACTTTCAATAAGTTAATTTCATCAATCTATAACCAAGAAAGGGGGAGCTGAGGTCATCTCATTGAGCTTGGATTTTCCGGCAGTACGATAGAACCATCACGAATTCTTTGGTCAAGGTCCCGGCAGACGCGGTCACCCTCTTCAATGATGCCGCGGTCCGAAACCGTCTTCAGCTTCGCGGGGGCAACCTTCTTCACAGGGCGTCGCCTTCGCCGCGGGCTTCAACTTTGGCTTTTGGGCTTGGCGGCAGCAGCAGCCTTCGCCTTGGGAGCTGCCGCGTTCGACCAAAAAGGAAAAAAAAATTGCCCTCTCCCAACCTCGTCCCTAAGCTCGTTGTTGCTCACGAAAAACTGCGATAACCCGAAGCTCTTGTCGAGGGGCGGGTGATCGCCCCTCGGCCTCTGCCTCACTCCCTTTCGAGCGCGCGAGGGGCGGCGTTAATGTGCTTCGTCGGCGACGGCGGAGAACGGCCGCTTGATGAACGCCGGAGTAGAAACGAGCGGGGAACGGCCGCTTGACGAACGCCGGAGTAGAAACGAGCGGAGAAGCAAAATCTGAGAGCCAAAAAAGAGATTCAAAATTTGAAAGCGCATTTGCCGGAGAGAGAGACGCTGGAGAGGAAATATATTTGCTTTTCTTGTTCGTCTTCCGATGAGAAAAGTAAAAGGACGGAGAGGAGAGGAGAGAGAATTGCAGAGCAGAGAGAGAGAGGGCGCGGAGGGCTAGCGTGCAGGCTAGGAAAGATGATGAAAATTATTTTTTACGGAGAAAATCGTGGCCTGGCGAGTCGGCCCCACAAGCGCCACGTGGACCACGTGGCGCTTCCTGAGTGGTCCGGGACCACGCCTCCGTGGAGGTCCCGGACCACCCAATATTTTCTCGAACGGTCGACTGCATTGAGGGGACCAGAGGGATAGGACAAAAAAGAGAAAGAAGCAGAACGGGACGGAGCAGAGGGGGAGGTCGCGCAGCGGCAGAGGGCGTCGCGCGACGCCGAGAATGTCAGAAGTATAGCCAGTGGTCCCGAGGAAAAAGGAGGGGCATTCGGGGATAAAGAGGCCAAGAGTGACCGAGAGAGGGGGCGGCTTTGTTTTGGTTTCTGTTTCGTGGGGGCTGGAAAAAGAAGAAACAGAGAAGGGCAAGGCTTGAGGGTTTTCCATGAATGCACCGCTTCTTCTGGGGTGGATCCGAGGCTGAACTGGCGGTGGTTCTTCGCTTGCGGTGGCTGCAATGGCAGCAAATGTGTCACTGAAAGGGGTAGCCGGAAAGCATCTGTTGCTGAGCGTGGAAGGTCAAATACTCGAAGCTAGAAGAGAAACGAAATGCTCTAAGGCAAGCCGCGAAGCTCCTCGAGTAACAGCTCTACAAGATTCAGATCTAAAGGTTTAATCACAAGAAAGCATGCGAAGCGGAACGGACAAGTGCAGACCTTGTGAAAGAGGAAAGGGAGAGAGCATTATCCGTCAGAGTTTCGTTGGAGAATGAAGTCGCTGCCTAAAAGTCCGAGATAGTATCATTGAGGAGGAGTGTCGGTTCTGATGATCAAGAGGGGAAGGAGAAAATGAAGCTGCTCAATGGCCAGGTCTCTAAAGGGGGAAAGATGGAGACCGAGAGAGAGGGAGTCACAAATCCTTCCCGTTCACCGGTGGTTGGCTCGAACCACCGTCGTTATTGTCGGAAGCTAGTCTGCCAGCCGTCGCGCGTCGTTCCGGCCATTTCGAACCATGTAAGCTTCTCGTGTATCCCCTGTTTTCTCTTGCATCTTGGTGGACTCACATACCGGGTTCACTCGGTGGTGTCGTGACCCAATCATGCGATACCGAAGCTGGATCGTAATGTATAATGACGACTTGGGTCTGTATATATCGTGTTTAGGCCAAGAATCACGTTGAGGTCAAATTCGGACCTCGCAATTCTTAGTCACATGCTAACTGTTCGTCGAAATGCCTGAATGAGATATTAGGTGCTTAGAGCATCGAGTTTGATTGCGAAAAGTTTGAGTGAGATATGGCAAACTGAGATCGAGCTGATATGAAATATGCTGGTTTAGGTCTTCATACATCACAACCGAACCGAAGATCTCATGGAATCTCACTTTAGAGCGTATATCTCAACTTGCACACGAAATGTTTGAATGAAGAACCGAATGGAGTTTTGCTGAATCGATGCTTGGAAATCGGTTTTTATGCTCGGTTAATCCTCATGTTTATCGAATGGTGACTGCCTCTATGGTTTTGTATGATTTCATGGCATACTTGTCGATTCCCATCGTCGGCCGTGGACAAGCACCTTCCGAAGACTCACTCCTCTCGCCGGAGCAATGCCCGTGGTAAGAGTCTGCCGTGATCAATTTCATATCCTTGTTTCATGTGTTTTATGTGAGTATAGATTTAGAGTTTTAGATTTGGTTGAGATTTGGAGATATAAAAAACCGAAGTCGATATCGGTGTTTGGTCTCCGGTGTCGTTGTTTGTGGCCGGAGTTAGCCGACGGTCCGGTGGTTTGTGATGGCTGGTGGCGAAAATGTAAGGCTGGCGGTGGCGACACGCGCCGACGGTTGGAGGCGAAGAAAGGATGGGGGCGTAGACTCGTGGAAAGACACTCACGGTGAAGAAGCAGAGGACGTCCCCAAGAAGTCGTCCTGGCAGAAGAAAACAAAAGGGGAATAAAAAATAAAGAGAAAAGAGAAATAGGAAAAAAGAAAAAGAGAAAAGGAAAAAGAGAAATAGAAAAGAAAAGGATAAAAAAAATTAGAAAAGAAATAGAAAAAAGAGGATCCCGGGCGGGTCGTAATCCGGGTCTGATCGGGTCGGGGACCCGGTCCGGAATCTTTTTTAATTAAAAAAATATTCAAAAATTTTAAAAAAATATATATTAAAATATTAAAAATTCCAAAAAAATTCTAAAATTTTTTAAAAAACCCAAAAAATATTAAAAAAATCTGAAAAAACATTAAAAAATTTAGAAAATACATTAAAAATTACAATTTTTCAGAAAAATCCAGAAAAATTCCAAAAAATCGAGGAAATTAGGAAGTGTTCAAAAATCAGTTTTTGGCTTAATTTCACTAGATTTTGTTGTTAATTTTATTCTAGGCTTAGTTTGAAAACTCTTAAAAAATTGAGAAAACCCTTTAAAAAAGTTTCCAAAAATCGGATAAGCCGTTAGGGCTTTACTTTAGGGCTTTTGATTGCATTTTCTTTTTAGAGATAATGCTAGGTCGCCAATTGTTTATTTTCTTCATGATTATCTGATTGCGCACTTTTAATACATTGATTGTTAATTTTCTATTTTCAGAACGGTTAGGTGGAATCTTAACTTTTTTGATAGGTTGCCCGGTACGTTAGTTTGCAGAAATTCAAGTTTAAGTACCGAAAGGGCACTAGTTAGATCGCTAGTGTAATCAAGTCTCTGAATTTTAGAATCTCTGATTTTTGCGCGTATCGAGACAACACTCTCGCATCTCGATCAGGATTTTTAGCTGACCCTTGATCATGGCTAATAGTGACTCCAATCAAATGTGTAAATTAGACAATTCTCATCGCACGAGGTATGAGGATCGAGAGTGCCTCGATTATTGGATTAATGAACCATTGGGTTTGTCCTTCATACGAACCATTTGATTCATAATCGTTTTTCATATCCATTGACAAATATCTATTGGCCTAGCCCAATTGGGATGGATAGGTCGTGACAGCAGTAAATAAAAAATGGGAGGTGGAAGGTGGGCATCAAAATTGTGACTCGGTCTTAACGTCATTTCTACACCGTACCAAAACCCAGCATTCAACTTCAACCTCACTCTGTAGTCATTGCGTGATGTGTTACCTAATCGCACCATAGCTCGTGTGAAGAGATTTTTTGGTTGGTAACATTTTTTGGTTGACCTCGCCAATCTCGGATCTTTAGATTGTGGGTGGTGCGGGGTAGTTGCGAGTCAAACTAAACTTTCTATAGCAAGTATGGAACCTTACGAGAATGCCCAAATGGGATAAATAGTGCTGGTCACCCCTCCCCACTCTTTTCCCGAAAGAAAAGGATTAGTTGCAAAACAAATTTAACTTGTCCTTTTGGGAATCATGATGCATCATTTCTTTTTTCAGCTATTTTTTTCACTAAGTGATATATAAGAATTTTATGTGTTTTTGAATCACGACATCTATTGCACCCTATCTGACAGCCACATGCATAGAACCACATGCATAGTGTTGCGAATTTGGCGATTTTTTCTCTTTATAACAATAACACTTGAAAGATGGAAAAAAAAAAACCTAAAACTCTATCTAATTTCATAGGTTTGAATGGAGCTTAATCCTCAAGAGATTTTCAATTGTGTACGATCTAATAACGAGAGAGAGCATGCCGTGCAAGAGTGAAATTTGGAAACGGTGGGGACGTCATCATAAGCATAGATATATAATTCGTATTAGGAAAGAAGGAGGAGTCTGCATGATGTGGATTCCTTGGAAATAACTTACAACAAGCACTCAATTACAAGTGACAAATCCAAAATGGAAAAAATAAGAATAAATCAACGGAAAAAAGAAACCAAACATAAGTGACCAATTAAATTCTTCTTTGACATCTTGACCAAAAAAAAAAATTTCTTCTTTGACATTAACTAAAGAAAAAAAGAGGTGGAGGACCAAACTAGGGACTCAGTCTTGAGAAATTTCGTTACCTAATTGCGGTATAATTCGTTCGGAGAAATTTTTTGGTTTCTAACATTTTGGTGAGATTGTTTTTTTTTTTTTTGGTCAGATGGTGAGATTGTTGAGAGACCTTGTCAACCTTGGACTTTTGGATTGAAGGTGATATGTAATAGTTGTGACTCAAATCAAACATTCCATAACAAGTACGAAACTCTTATAATAATACCAAAAGAGGAATCGCGAGCGCTGGTCTTCCCTTCCCACCCTTTTTTTAAATGGAAAGGAATGGATGCAAAATACATTACATTTTTCCCTTTTGAAATCATAATGCATCAATTCGAACCTCAGCAATTTTTTCACCAAGTGATATATGAGATTTTTATGTGTTTTCAAAGCACAACGTGTAGTGTGCCCCATCTAATAATTGCGTGCATAGCTTTTGGAATATCCCGTTTTATCTTTATAACAATAACACTTTGAAATATGGGAAAACTATACTTAAAACTCTGTTTAATTTCATAGGCTTAATTGGAGCTTAATATCGACCAGTTTTCAATCATGTATGATCTAATAACAAGAGCGCACACCATGCAAGTTAGTAACGAATGATGTTGTCATCGTCATCTCAAGTGCAACTGTCATTGTTTTCGTGGCATGTGCATTCGCCGTCACTGAATGCAAGATGAACAATTACATAAATTGATCGATAGAACAACAGGAAAGTATAAAGCAAGTATTTTGGGAAACTTTCACGCTCTTTTACGGAATCAATCTACGTCAGGACGCATCGTGTTTAGGCGCTTACTAGGACATGTGCAATTTCTTAGTTCAAGGGACGGCGCTTCCATTTTACACTCTTTTCTATTCAATAAGTGAGGACTCCATCTGTCCATATGAAATTACCCGTGGTGTGCTTGAATGTATGATTCCACAAAGATCCGATGCTTGTAATGATCTTTTCTAATGTAAGATAACGAAAGCATTTCATTCATGTAGTAACTTAAGTAAAGTATGTTATATATAGGTTAGATTTCGAGTAATAATTTAAAGGAAAACTATCAAATACTTTTTTTTAAAGATAAAACTTTCTAATAATTTAAAGTTTCTTTGTCTCAATTAAAGCAGCAACGGAAGCAAAAATGCCCAACCCATTGCAACAGCTCTTGTTTGATTTGTCTTTCTGTTTTTTCCTTCCATTTCAAGCTTTCTTTTTAAGAAATTTTCAGAAAATAGTTATCTTATTCTTCTATATTGGACGGCCAAATAGGATGTCATCGTGGCATTTAATGTCACGTTAATCCAGATTTGGTTACCGCAATAATCTATATCGTGCTCTTATTTTTCACATAAAGAAAGAACAACAACCTTTCTCTTGTTTTTTTTTAAGGAATTTTTTTTCTCCAGGCAAAGAAAATTAAATAATCCTCACTGGCAAAGGATGGCAAGACAAAGCGTCGCCGTTGTTCTGGTTCAAGACAAAGCATCGCCATTTTTTTATCAAATGGTCCTGGTTCCAACGACAGATTCCAACCGAAAAAGAAAAAAAAGATAATTCATAAATTCATAAATTTAAATAAAAATTATAAAAGATAGTCCACTTCAGCGCCGATCATGCCACGTAGGACAAAGCATCGCATAGGTTGCCCACCGCGATGGGCAGCTGGAAGAGCACGTTGAGCGTGCCGCGGTGCTTGTATGGCGTCATCTCCGACACGTAGAGCGGCACGGACTGCGAATTTCAATTACGGTCATGTTAGGTTAGGTCGATTTCCTTGCAATCTCAAGCACAACTCATAATTGCAATTATGCAATTACGGTTGATTGAAGTTTATATAAATAATTAAATGCAAATGATAGTCTATAGGTATCATCATCAAATCTCTTCAAGCGTATATATATACATGTTACCTATGATACGATGAATAAAGAAAAATTGTTACAAAAATAGCGCAGTCATCAAGGAGTTTTACCTTAATGGTGAAGCCGACTCCGACAACAAGCAGAATCCGGCCAATGATCAGCATGGCGATGTTCTTGGCGGCGGCATTTACGAGAGCGCCGCAGAGGAAAATGGTGCCACCCAGCAACATGGACCGCCTCTGACCCAAACTAGAGTTCGCTCAGTGGCTTCTCTAGTTTTTCTTCCCCCTCATTCAGAGTTAGGAATCTAAGCATGGTTTGTCAGCGTGAAGCTGTTGAACTTGCAGTATTGGTTCGTCGACTTGTCCAGCGCCTCCTTTCGGTACATGGCAGGGAAGAACCTCCTCAGGAACGGAGGCATGAATGTCACGCCGCCTACGCAAATGATTTACAAGAGAGAATCTTAATCACAATAAAATCTGAAGTTTCAACACGAACGACAGAAGAGAGAAAAGGCTGATATAAAGCATTACCTGAAATACCGATGTCATATCCGAATATCAGCCCGCCCATGGCAGCGGCGATGCATGTGATGAGAACGTAAGCTGTGACTTTCCCAGGATAATGCTTGGGAACGCCGCCGCTTTGGATGCCGAAACCACCAGCCATCTCGAAGAAACTACAGAAGACACAAACGTAGATTTGAGGTGGATGGAGGGTCAAGACCGTATATATAGGCGTTGGTGTGGAGATGTTTCTTCAATCTGGACAAACCAATTCTACCCCCACAAGGAGTCGGTCCTGTGCAACATTCCTGAGGAAGGGTGACTTCTAATGAAGATAGGAGGAAGTGAGTAAAGTTGAGAGATAGTTCCTCTTAATAAAGATAGGGACTGAGGAAAGCTTGTAGGAATAGAACAACTGATGGACTCCAAGATCCTTTATTAGATAATGATCATCCCAGAGTTCTCATCCTAACTGGGATCTATCTCTACAGGGAAGATTAGTTTGTGCAGTCAATTTGTAAGAAATCGTCTTGTATATGTCTATAATTAATCAAGAACTTGTTATAAGTAAACAAACAAATTAAAATTTAGGAAAAAAGCCATAAAAAATCCCAAACTGTTGCCACCACGACACGTTTACTCCTAACTCTCTTTTTGTGACGTCTAAAACTTTAAACTTGTACTCGTGTGGTACATTTAGTCTCCGTTACAGTTTTGTCAAACACTGCCGTTCAAAATCCTACATGGTGGCCGATGTGGCATTAGTAATGTTTTTTCGAGAATGATTGGTGCCACATGAGCGCCACATCAGAATAAAGATTATTAAAAAGGAAAAACCGAAAATCAAAACAAAAAAAAAAAGAAGAAAGTTTGAGACAAGAGGAGAGTGAGATCGTAGATGGTCGAGGGTGTCTAAGGGCTATTTCCTGTTTCGACTTTGCCAGCAAGGGCCGTCAAACCTCGCAAGCCTTTGGACGATTTCGGGGCGCACTCGATGAGGAAATCATATCGTGCGGTGACCGAAGGGCGGAGGACAAATGGCCCTTAGGTACCCTCGACCATCTGCAATCTCGTTCTCCTCTGGTCCGAACTTTCTATTTTTTTAATCTTTTTAGTTCTTCGTTTTTTGTTTATCTATTTCTGACGCGGCATCACTTATTCTGAAAAAACATTAACAATACCACATCTGTTTTCTTGATCCCGTTTTTTGTTCTCCTCGTGTGGTCTCCGTTTTCATGATGTCCTGGCCACTTCTGTGGGGGTGGGGGGGGCTACTGGGCGAGATCCGCGAAGCATCGGTGGTGTCATTCGGGCTGGTTTCACTGGGTTTTGAACATCTTCGGGTTCTCATGTTGGGTTCGCGTTTAATGATTGCGCATTGGTTGGAATCTGTCGTGGGAACCAGAACCAGAATCTGTCGTGAACGACTTAAAAATTTTGGCTCCATGGACGTACAGGCCAATGTGCAGCTCTCTGCTGATCTTCTTCCCTTTCCCGGATGGCCATTTCCTTTTTCCTTTTCTACTCTTGTTTGACAATCCAATCTCCCATGATCATCCAATTCTGCCAGGACTGTCCCCTTCTAGTTAACCCTTTTTCAATTTGGTAACTTGGGCTGATGATTTTCTGGGCATTGATAATTGTAAAAAGGAAAAGAAAAAAAAAAGAGTTATCAGGTGGAGGCGTTAGAGATGGCCATTAAGGTATCACAAGCTGCACTAGTGTACTTGGTGACAGGTTCAGGCAAGACTCCGATTCGCCATGAACTCCAGCATTTGTCAAGAACGACTAAAAATTCCCGAGAACGAGTTATATTTGCCGCAATAGCTATGTTAGTAGTAAATTTATTTATTAAGGATAAAGATCATGAACTCGTAAACGCAATTCATTAATAGAAAATATTTTCATATCAAGTGAGCTTAATCTTAAACAAACATTTTACTCGAGAAATCAGAGGTATCGGCGGTAGACTTAGAAATGGGCCCGGCGGCACACGGGCCTGCCCATATATGGCCCGATCCATAAGGGCCTGCCAAAAGCATATTCGTGGGCCTGATCAAGGGCCTACGTTTGTTAGAATCTGCTCTTTTACTTTTACTCTTGTTCGTTTTGGCTGCTTCTTCGTTTTGGCACTTTCAAAGCAAAGGTCAAGACGCTCAACTTCGGAGTTTTAAGAACAAAGTTCTTTGTCTAAATTTAAAGCAGCCATGGAAGCAAAAATGGCCACCGTTGCCTCTATGGCCACAACAGATCTGGATTCGAAAAGTCCGTCGTGAAACCTCCTCTCGACCATATTCTCTGCGACTCTTCGACCCCAGCTCTTTCTGCGCCTCTAGTTTCGCTTCGGCCAAAAGGTTGCCGACGGCACGCGCCAGGATGACGGAGAAGGTAGGATCTCATTCGCAGCTTCATTTCAAACTTTCTTTTCTAGAATTTTCAGAAAATACTTATTTCATTCTTCTAATTTGAACGGCCAAACAGGATGTCATCGTGGCATTTAACAGGGGTTTAATGGCCTTTTATCACATTAATCGAGATATGGTCACCAACAACAAGCTTATACCGTCTTCTTATTCTTTACGTAAAGAAAGAACATCAATCTTGCTCTCGTTTGCTTTTTTTTCTCTGGGCAAAGAACATCAAATAATCCTCACTGGCATAGGATGGCAAAACTTTATGCTCATCTGAAAATTAAAATTCAAGAATTTTATACCATTCGCACAAAAATAGGAAGTACGTGAGATAGAGAGAGAGAGAGAGCACATCTGAGTGGGGGCTCGAGCGAAGGTGCTACTTTGCTACACCTTCGAAACCGCAAACGTCTCGTTCATGGCATCTAACGAAATTCTAATGAGCATTGTTGGATTGAAATACGACATCAGGCCATGCCGGAGCGGCTATGTAATCAAAGCATCGAGTGTTCGGACTTCTTGAAGCGCCCATTTAATTTCACCAAATCGCGATTATTCCTTTTCTTTCTTTTGCAGTAGTCACTAGCGAACCTAGAAATTGAAGTTCAAGAACTCAATTGGCGCAAAAACAAAAAAAAATTAGTTCACAGACTCAATTGAACATTTTACAAAAATTCGAGATCTATTTGTGCCCTTATCCCTCTTTTTATACCCTAGAATATCTATCCTAATACAATATTTAATTATGAAGTCACTTTTTGTTCGTTAGATAATTTGAGTTTAACCTCTTTTAGCTTCAACGCCCAGTTTGTTATGACCATGCTACGTCAGTTTTGAAAATCCTCCGCTTTAGTTCGATCTTCTCTTACCTTTGACTCGATATGCTTTAATGATTTTTTTTTTTTTGGTGCAGCTTTCTTTCGTTACGATTTTCCTCTAATTTTGTCACCTGGTGGAGACAAGGTTTTGTCTACTCATTCAATACTACTATGACGAAGTTTGATTTATTTTTTCGTTAAACAATTCGTGGCATTTCTTCATTTGTTAATCACAATTAAGTTATCCTAAGAAAGGAAAAAAAATAGAAGAAAAATCGCCATGTGTTAGGTGGGGAGAGTGTCGATGTCAACTTGTCATAAAGCACTATGAGTACGCACCATCACGGACTTATCGAATTAAAACTTAGATAAGATTAGACAATGAAATACAGAAACGGGAAAGACTGAGAAGTGGGGGATGTGCATCTTTTAGAGTGAACAGGAAGAGCTACAAAAAAAAAAAGTTGGCTGATTGTTCGGATGGTGACATGGGAAGGGAAAAGACAAAAAAAAAATGAAGAAATTAAGGCAAAGTACGAACGAAATGGGAAAGAGTGCCACGTGTCACAAATACTTGAATGTCCACCTTGAACGTAGGGCCGGGATGGATTCCTCACACAATTCGCATCTATCGGAAAAGTCACTATACTCGCTTAATAGTGGGCATGCATGAACACCGAGCCGACATGTGTTTGGAACAGCTGGCAAACCTTGCAGTGCTTTACAGTGAGAGAGTGTCAATGAACGCAACCCATGTAGATTTGATAGATCGGGTAACCTTTCTATGGAGCTCCATTCTCCGATTGATAATTCCTCCAATGAGTTTGGGAAATCAGGCAAACCTTGCAGTGATTCACAGTGCTTTACAGACAAACTCCTCAACCCATGTAGTTTTGATAGATCGAGTAACCTTTCTATAGAGCTCAAATTGTGAATATATAATGATCCCAACGAGTTTGGGAAATCAGGCAAACCTTGCAGTGATTCACAATGATCTACAGACAAGCTCGACAACACATCTAATTTTGATAGATCGGGTAACCTTTCTATAGAGCTCAAATTGCTAATAACTAATGATCCCAACGAGTTTGGGAAATCAGACAAACCTTGCAGTGATTCACAATGACTTACTGACAAGCTCCTCAACCCATGTAGTTTTGATAGATCGGGTAACCTTTCTATGGAGGTGCATACAGCAATGAATAAGTTCTCTAGCGATTCCATTTCTCCCAAATCTTGAATCTCAATTAGCTGTGAGCACGAAAAGATACTCAGCATTTTGAGCTTCCTTAAGCTTGATAGACCTGATAACCTCACCAGCGATTTACAGTTTTCAACATCTAATTCAAGGAGGTTCTCTAACTGTTTAAACTCAATCTCTCTCAATCCCCATCTGGAGAGTCCTAAATGAGGCAAACATCTCAAATCAGAGAGAAGGGGTTGTTCTATCGGTAATTTGACATTGCTTAATCCCAAATAACGAAGACCTAAAGGAAGCCGTGGGAGAGATTGAGGATCATCACAATATATGTCTACTTCCAAAAGGTTAGGAGGCCATGTGATATCTATATTTCTAGAATCATAACCATGGTATACGAACTGGTTAAGATTCTCCAAAGTCCATATGGCCTTAGGTAGCTCTCTTATCCTTGTCCCAAACGTAAGTAATTTCTTCAGCCTTTTAAGATATCCAATAGAAGCTGGCAATTCTGTAATTTTTGTACCCTGTAAGCCTAAGCGGAGCAATGATGCTAGTCTTCCAATGGAGTTTGGTAGCTCCCTTATTTGAGTGTTTCCCAACTCCATTCTCTCCAACCTCTTGAGATCTCCAATAGAATCAGGTAACTCTCTTATCTTACTCCCAATCGCAATTAAGAGCCTAAGGCTTTTAAGAGATCCAATGGAAGCAGGCAGTGCTATAATATCAGTACGCTGCAAGTCTAAGTCAAGCAACGATTCTAGTCTTCCAATGGAGTTCGGTAGCTCCCTCATCCGAGTGTGTCCCAGGTCCATTTTCTCCAACCTTTTGAGATTTGCAATAGAATCAGGTAACTCTCTGATTCTTGTGTTGAACAAATTCAATTCAAGCAATGAACTCAATTTCCCAATGGAGTTTGGAACCTTTCTAAGCCGATAACAATGCTCTAAAGACAAGCACTTCAAGCCCGCCATCTCTCCAATAGATGGATGAAGCTCTCGGATACACTGCCCCTCAAGCTTTAGACTTGACAGTTTCTTCAAATGGCATATTGTAGAAGGTATTGCGCACAGGTCAAAACGGGGGCTTCCAGACAACGTTTCCGGCTGCACCCTGGCTGCAATTATTTCCAAGCTCTTTAGGCGCTCTAGCATACCAATAGAGCTATCGACTTGTGTCAACTCTGGATAATGTTCAACAAAAACGAATATCCTCAAATTCAAACATGTTGAGAAGTCGGGAGGCGTCGAGAGATGGCATCTCATGAGATGTAGAACTTTCAAGTCATGATTTGCCTATGAAACAAATTAGAATTAGAAAAGTAAGGCAAGGGAAATGGCGACAAACGTATACATGGGATACGAAACCATACCAAGCATGGGCCCCATCCATTCCAATTCTCAGGAATTTTGCTGTCAGAAAGCTTGAGCACAACTAAGTTCCCTAAGCATAGATTGACCGCCTGCAAGTCTGAAGGGCAACGATGCCAAGAGAGCCATTTTAAACCCGAGAGAAGATTCTTAAAGTCTCCTGCCAAGTTGCCCCCCTCTAATTCCAACAACCTTAAGTTATGCAGACTTGAAAACTCTTCCCTTGTAAATATGTGCTCTTTTGGAAGTCCAGTTAGTTTGAGTGCTGTGATTTTATTTGTTCCCTGACAACATGAAAAGTTATAAGTGAACTTTCTACGGTAAAGAAAAAGAGCGAAGCATTCCGCGAGTAAAAATATCATAGACTAGTTCTGTAAGTAAATTATTCTGTTTGCTTCTACTTTGGGGTTGTAAATGTAAGCAATTAATATCTATTGCTAGATATTGTTAAAATCAGTGATCCATTTTCAAGAAGCATCTAGACCTCTCCTTCTCTGCAAAGGCAACAAAATATCTTCGATATAAGTCCACATATGCTTGCGTCTAGAAAAATTTTAAAAGTAAAAAATATGTCTCAGCACAACTCGGCAGAGATTTTTCTTATGAAAGTCAGTCAAATTGCTCTGTAAATAGAGCTTAGAATCATTCATGTAATTGTGTGGGGAGCAGTATAACTACTTTGTTGAAATAATGAAACTATATTTTTTCTTATCCCATTGGCTATATCCTTGGAGTTCTCTTGCCTTGTTCTCTTGTCATCCTCTTCCGAATACATCCCGCAAACAAACACACTAGCACATTAAACCACAAACTAAATAGTGATATCAAAATCATGCTTCCGCAATCCAACATTGGTATCGGACCAAAAACCAACGAGTAGTATCAGACCAACAACCAACAGATATGAGTTATGATATTACTTTCATTTCACTCAAAATTGACAAATTTAGTTTTATGCGACGCAAAACACAGACAAAAGAACACATCCAGGAATATACTCTAAGCTTTGAGCTGATGTTTCCATGATTGAAAAGAGGGTAGCTATGAATAAAATGTACCTTTCTATGCTGCATTACGTTCAACGCATCCTTGGGAGACCATAGTCTACTACGCTCCTCCAGAAATTTGTGTTCTTTTCGAACAATTTCTCTTCCAAGTTCTCTTAGCAAGTCATGCATCGACAGTTTGTCATTACCATCAACCTTTATCAAAGACATGCGAGAAAGGACAGGGATCTCAATTTTGGGGGACAAATCCAATGCTTTCCACATATAATGTGGATGGATTCTTTCTTCACCAATAAAGCAACATGCAATATCAAGAAAAATTTCTTTCTGAGCATCCTCTAGCATATCAAAGCTAATCATTAATTTGTGATAGACATCTTGATTGGGAACTAAATGTAATTTCTTCAATGTGGCTTTCCAATGTGGTTTACTTTTGCCACAAAGAGAGGAACCAATGACCTCAAGAGCCAAGGGAAGTCCACCGACTTTGTCAATGATATTGCGAGAAATATGATAATAATCTTGTGGGGGGGAATCCATTTCAAATGCATGCTTACTAAAAAGTTGAAGAGCATGGCGATGGCACAATTCTCTCATTTCATAGATTTTAAACTCTTCGAGATAAGTCCGGACACTATTTTCTTGATTCTCTTCTTTGATTGGCAAAAAGTTGGTGTCCCTCGTCGTAATAATAATTCTGCTCCCTGGACCAAACCAATTGAGCTTTTCTGCAAGTATTGAGAATTGTTCACGCTTATCAAGGTCATCGAGAACGATGAGGACTTTCTTATTGCGGAATCTCGTTACAATTTGATAAATCCCTGTATCACAGTCGGAAATCTCCACTTGTTTGATGTTGAGAATTTCGGACAATAATTGTTTTTGCAATTGAACGTCATTGCCGCCCTTTGAAGCTTCTCGAACACTCAAAAGAAAGCTGCACCCATGAAATCGACTAGAAATTTTGTTAAAGATGACTTTGGCAAGAGTCGTCTTACCGATGCCCCCCATTCCGTGGATTACCAGATAACGTACATCGGGTGAACCTTCATCTATTAGGCGCATGACATCATCAACACTATCCTCAATTCCGACTAAATGATCCGGCAGCTTTTTGTCTCTTTTATTCAGCTTCGTTGAAACTTCAGCAACGATTGATTTACTGAGTTCGCCGTGACTGTCATATTTGATAAAAGGTCAAGTAAGAAACATCCAAATAGAATATTAAACTATCGAGCTCCGGAATATTATGAATTAAACATAAACCAACTATAGAGGAGGGGCGAGGGAGGAAGTGGATGCGACCACCCCCCTCCCAAAAAATTTTGTATATATACTCTGTGGATATGTAGGAAAAAAGTCCACCGTAAGTGAATTGCACCCTTCCTCCTCAATCAACCAAAATCCAATCAATTTACTTAAAACGAATTGCAATTGGGTATTTTATACTATGGTCAAAGATGTAAATTGCTAAGATAAGGATGAAATCTTAAACTTTGCAAAAGATTCTCCCTCATCCTTAAATTGTAAAAATCGAAACCTTCGGATTTTCTTCCTTTAAATATATGGAAAGAATTTGTTTATTCATTTTCTATTGCTCACATACAGTGTGTGCTCGGTTTACTAGTTTTGCATGGACGAAAATAATAATAGCTGGAACAATTGTTTTATTAAAACAAACCTACATAACATTATTTTAGTAGTTAATAAAAAGGTATTTTTATTCAATCTAAAGGATGCAAATTGAATAATGAATTCAGATTGGATTTTTCATGTCTAAATAGAGAATTCATCTAGTTTTGAAAGGAATTGATTTAATTGGTCAGAAAAGTCATCTATGTTTTGAAAGGAATTGATTTAATTGAATGGATGCGTAGTGAGTAGTTATAAAATATGTGGAGATTGAGTGGCAATTTGATGAAAAAAAGAACGATGGGTAGTTGTAACTTTTAATGCAATGATGATAATATTTCTTATTATTTATAGTTATATCAATTAATTATCTAATCAAAGAAAAAAATAAAAGCCCAAACCTTACCCAGTATCTTTGAGATGCCATCCGCTCATACCAGCGACCTTCTCCAGAGCCTCCTTCCATCGCTGCACGACCTCGCAGCCATACTTCTCCTCGTGCTTCTGCAGAGCATCCTGGTACAGCTTAGTTTTAAGCTTGACATCTCCGGGTTCCACGTCAAAGAAGACCGGCAGAATCATCGCTTTGCAATACACCATGTATGCAAGCTCGCGAAGACACCACGCACTGACAGCATAGTTTCTAGAGAAGATGGGAATACAGAATGAGGAGCTCTCAATCGCACGCTTCAGTTCGTCTCCGATCTCTTCGCCTTTTCTGATCTCTTCGTCGTCTCTGAAAACGCGAATGCCAGCTCCATCCATGGCATGATAGAGGCAGTCGGCAAAATTCTGGCGAGTGTCGGGCCCTCTAAAACTCAAGAACACGTCGTATTCAGCCCCCAGCGATGACTCAACATCGCCTCTACTGGTTGAAGCCGCTGTTCCATCCGAATATTTCCTGTTTGCCATCTTCGGAGCTAAAGGGTAGTGGTCGAGTTGAATAATGAGAGAGATGTAAGAGAGTAGTGTCTAATGCATGCAAATCTGGAAGTAGTTATGGACGAGCCAAAGAATTGTGGGAAGGGCTGAGGAAATTTCCTGCAATAAAATATTATTTTATAAACCATTCTGATTAATAATTTCAATTAATTCCACCTCACAATCCAATTTACTAAACTAAAAACTTTCCCCCAGGCCACAACAGGACAAATTCAAATCTGATTTCGTACACTCGTCTCATTTATCATTCGCACCGGGAACAATAAGTAGAATAC